>BSYR01000017.1:9375000-10000000 GCA_030270665.1 Hibiscus trionum
CTCCACCTATTCATATCAAAATAAATGTGGACGGAGCCTTTAACCCATCAACTCGTGCAGCAGCCGTCGGCGTTGTTGCTCGTGATTCTGCAGGAGCAGTCGTGGGTGGTCTTGCTTTCCCTCTTGGTAGCTGTCAGGACGCTATCACAAGTGAAGGGGAAAGCATTTCTAGCTGGTCTCACCTTTGCCCGATCTCAAGGTTGGACTCGCGTCTTGATCGAAACTGACTGCGCTTCTCTCGCAAATAGGATCAACAATCCTGCTCAGGACCTCTCTACTATGGGACCAACTATTCTCCAGATACAAGCTGCTCTTCACGACTTCAACTTTATTTCTATTTCTTTTGTACGCCGTGAGGCAAATATTATAGCCCATACTTTGGCTACCTTTTCAGTGAATTCTATGACTTCTACGTCATTTAATTCGGATGTCCCACATTGTATACAACATTTTGTAACACATCATTATTGATTAATAATATTTGGGCACTCTTTTCCCCTTTTTAGGGTCCTCTAGCTCTGCTTGAAGGACAGTAGTAGGGGTTTTTAATGAGGCCTTTTCTTCAAAAAAAAAATTCCAACGGGTAGTTTGGAATGAAAATTCTCTTTGAATTCTCTCATTTCCTCCCTTTGCTTTTTCTTACCTTCTCTCTCTCTCCAACCCTTTGCCACCGTCTCCTCCGTGCCATCATTGGCTTTTCAACCTTCCAACCACCGGTCATCCGCCACGCCATCCTCTTCCGTTTACCCTCCTTCCATCTTTTCCACCCAAATAACCATCACCAATCTTGGCAGTATGCCTCATTCAGGTCAGACTTAGCAAAGGTACGCATCTTTTCTCTTTTTGATTCTTTAATCTTTTTGTTTTTTTATCTTATTTCTTTATCATTCACCACCTACAGTGGATTCTCTTTATTATTAGAATGGATCTTTTTTTCTTTTGAAATTCTTTATTTCCTCGGCTGGCTATGGTTTAACCTACCTTTGGGCCTTGAATTTCTCACTATATTCCCCGATGCAAAGGGTTTATCCTGGCCTTCAAGGCCTTGTATTAATGCATTCCTTTCTCACGAATGGAAATACTCCTGGCCCTCTGGGCCTTGTATCTTGCTCGACTTCTCCAAACAAATGAAGTCCGACGGGCCACCACTATTGTGGCGGCTAGTGCACACGTTTCTGGTGGCAACGGCGGCCTCCAACATCAGGAGACTCGTAATGACTGAATGGAATCCCATGCTGCATGCATGGCCCATGCAGATCACACTTTACGTGTTTGTACCGTACGTGTTAGTCTACAACGTGAACCACATGCCTGGGATCCCTTTAGACCTACTGGGAAAGTGGTTGCAGCTGTTATTTAGCGATTTGGGCCATACAACGGTGATCATTTTTCTCCGACCACCGCTCTACGTCGGAGCCGTTGTGCCTATGGGCGGGGGGCCTATTCAAACTCGATATAATAGGGATAATCCAAATATTTGGATTCTCCGATTATCATGGGAGTTGGGTGGCATTATTTTAAATTTTAAATTATTGCTAAGACTTCTAATTAGCTTCAATCTCTACCTGCCAACTTCTACTCCCCTAAAAGCTAGGAATTTTGTTGGCATTGCGAATCTCGGCCTATTTTTGAGGAATATCTTATATCAAATAAAATTAACACATTTGAATTTTGGCTTACTTCCTATCCCTTTAATTCAAAATTCTACTTCGATTTATCCAAGTTTTCCGACTTCTCAGGATAAATACTGGGTATATCTCCTCTATCTTCCTTACTTGTCTTTCTTTCTCGAATGCTATTGCCTTCACGACTGTGCAGGCCCCCTTCGACCCTCTTGCTTCAATTCTCCTCACTTCTACATATCACCTATGGCTTCTTCCGATTCCTTCTTGGAGCACTTTGATAACTTACAGTTCACTGCAGAGGAGCAAACTGTAGTTTATGCTCCTAAGGCCTCGAAAGCGATCCCTTTAGAGGATCAGAGATGCTCGCTATTAGGGAAACTCTTTCCCACCACTAAGCCGGATGATGCTGCCCTTGTGAGGGTCTTCACGACGGTATGGAAGAAAGATAAGATCGTTTCCATAACTATACTTGGATCGGGGTATTTCCTATTTAAGTTCGAATCAGCGGCAAGGGTCAAGGAAATCCTCAAGAGAGATCCATGGACATTCAAGAGAGACTGGCTGGCCCTAGTCCCCATCCAACCACAGCTGACGCTGGATGAATATCAGTTCACGCACATGAGGATATGGGTACGTATCCTGCGAGTGTCTTTGGTGATGATGATGGGCGACACAGTGGCTCATGCATCGGGATGTGCTATGGGCAGTGGCTTAGGGACAGTGATAAGCACGGACACGCGCAAAGATGATGAAGGGAACATGGTGCAGTTCCTGGGCGTCGGCGTGCTTGTGGATGTTACTCGACCTCTCCGGCGTGGAGTAGCACTCGCAGATGAGGAGGATCTGGACAAGCCTAAGATGCTACCGGTGAGATATGAGAAGCTCCCTACCTTCTGTCATGGTTGTGGGATGCTTTCCCACCTTCGTGCTACATGTGATGCCTTTAAGGACAAACCGAGTGAGGGGCTGCCATATGGGGACTGGCTTCGTGCACCGGCACCTAAGCCAACCCTCAAAAACAAAGTACGAGGCCAGGTCAGATACTTTGAACCAGGCTCTACTTCCCGACCAAATGAGACCAACACAGGTTACTCATGCATATTTTCTGATTTTTTCCCCTTTGTTATATATAATTCGAACGTAGACATTGAATATACATACGGATTATATACTGCCTTTTCATTGCTTTGTTTTCATTGCTTTATTTTCATTGATTTCATTGCACTGTTTTCAGCAAACAAGGGCAAGGAAAAGGCTGATATTCCTGTTGCTACCCCGGAAAAGGAGACACATTCTGTGCAACCTGGTGCTGCAGACACCGACATTGATGCCGATGTAGACATGAATCTAGAAGATGACGATTTGCTTGGGGATGAGGATCCCATTCCTCCAACTGATGCAACATCGACCTTACCGTTCATTGAGCCTGAGCTGGCCCTTACTGTTAAGGGTGATGAGGCAAATGGCCACCTCGAACCGCTGGATATTGCACCTTTGGACATGATCCCTGCGGACGAAGAATCAGTGGTCAATGGTTCGAATGATGCTGACGCGGATGATGATCATGCAGTGCAGCCGCATGCCTCTGACACCCCGCCGGAAAAAAGGTTCATCCTTATCGATGAAGACGATATCCCAGTGCCCACCGTTGTGGATACTACCACACGGGAAAGCACTAACAAATCCAGAGATCCAATTAACCCTGAATTTGAGGATTGGTTGGCTGCCACGACGGACAAAGGGAAAGGTGTGGCTGGCCCCAAAAAGCTTAAGCGCAGCCCCCCCATTATTGCTGGAGGTATTGCCAAACGACTTCGTACATCTCCTTCGATAGCAGGAAAGCAGTTAGAGAAAGTTCCAAAAAATGCGGAAGCTAGGATGAGCAGCAAAAACTCTTCGGGGGTGGTTGACGGTCAACCCCGCCGAGAGAAATGAGAGTCATATGCTGGAACTGTCGAGGCCTTGGTATGCCCTCGGCAGTTCATGAACTTCGCTCTATTGTCTTTCGTTTACGTCCGGATATTATTTTTTTATCAGAAACTCCTTTAAATTCCGTTAGGTTTGATTATCTTAAACAATTACTTGATATGGAGGGGTTTTTTTTTGCTGTGGATAGCAACTCTTTATGTTCAGGCTTAGGCCTTTTTTATAATAAAAATGTTACCATGAATTTCCTCTCGTCTTCGGCGAGATATATTGATGTGCTTGTGCATGGTTCTGAATTTCGTTTTAGATTCACTGGTATATACGGGTATGCGGCAACGAATATGAAATCTCGTACGTGGGAACTCATCGACTCCCTAAAACCAATTTCATCTCTTCCGTGGCTTATCGGGGGTGATCTCAATGACATCCTCGATGACTCGGAAAAACAAGGTGGTAATCGTCGACCTCGTTCGCAAATACTTAATTTTCGGGATTTTCTTTCCCGTAATAACCTTTTCGATTGCAAGCCCACCACGGGTTGGTTCACTTGGACTCGAACTGGGCCTAACGTCAGCCCAGTCTGTGAAAGACTTGACCACTTTGTTGCTTGCTCCAATTGGTTACATGAAAACCCTAATTTTTCACATTTCCATTCCTTCTCCCTGGAATCGGATCATAGTGTGATTATAATGGACATGGACAATATTAACCGATCACAAAATTCTCATGAGCCATCCATGGATCACTTTCATTTTGAGGCTTGTTGGGCCCATGACCCATCGGGCATACAAGTTTGTCGGCAAACTTGGGCCTCCGCGTCTGGGTCCCTACTGGATAAAATCTCGGCTTTGGGCCACAATCTTCATGAGTGGCAATGCACTCAACGTAAGCAATCTGCTATTCGCATACAAGCTTTGCAGCGTACAATAAACGCGCTTTTGCGCCGTCGTCATCTTTCCCGTAAAGCTCTATCTATGCTTCATAGCACAAAATTGGAACTTCGGAAATTAGTGGCGGCAAGGGAGGCATATTGGGCTCAGCGCTCCAGGGTCTCTTGGTTAACTATTGGTGACAAAAACACCAATTATTTTCATGCTAGGGCTTCGAAGCGACGGAGGAAAAACACAATACGTAGACTCTTGGATGAGAATGGGGTCTGGCAGACTTCGAATGCCGACACGCTCAGAATTGCATCATCCTATTTTCAGGATATTTTTACATCATCCAGTCCGGTGTCTTCGCTGGAGTTGATGGGGAATATTCATCCCACTGTCACCTCAGATATGAACGACACTCTACTGCGACCCTTCACTGAAGGGGAAATTTTAGCTGCCTTTCTAGATATCAACCCTAAGAAGGCGCCCAGAATTGATGGCTTCCCTAGCAGTTTCTACCGTCAGCATTGGGATATGATAGGACCGGAATTCATGTCCCTTTGTATGGATCTCCTGCAGGGGAAGGCTGACATGGCATCAGTTAATCGGTCGGTCATTGTGTTTATTCCTAAAATTTCTGACCCTACTACCATGAAGCACTTTAGGCCAATCAGCTTAAGCACTGTCATTTACAAGACGATTTCTAAGGTCCTGGTTAATCGTCTTAAATCTACTTTGTCTTCTTGTATTAGAGCTTCTCAGGTTGCGTTCATTAGTGGCCGCAATATCACTGATAACATTCTCATTGCGCACGAATTGGTGCACACTCTTCACTCTAACGGGTCACTGTCATCGCAAGGGGCAGCTGTCAAGCTAGATATGGAGAAGGCTTTTGATCGGGTGGAATGGTCCTTCTTGCGTGATGTCATGTTGCGTATGGGGTTTGCTTGGGAATGGGTGAATCTCATTCTGCGGTGTGTCTCTTCGGTCTCCTTTTCGGTTCGAGTCAACGGTACCTTGTCCAAGGAATTCTTTCCCACCCGGGGTATTCGGCAGGGTGACCCATTATCCCCATTCCTTTTTCTAATATGTTCCCAGGGCCTCTCAGCAGCTCTGGAGACGGAACAAAGGGAAGGGCGGCTATTGGGCCTTAGTGCCAATCACCATGGGCCTCGAGTTACTCACCTGCTCTTCGCTGATGACAGCATGGTGTTCCTGCGTAATGACCCTGAGGAGGTTGATCGGCTCCGATACATCATTTCTCTCTATGCATCCTCTTCAGGCCAAACAGTCAACTTTGATAAATCTACAGCTTTCTGCAGCCATAAGTGTTCAGCCACTTTTCTCCAAACTATGCGCTCAACATTAGGTGTCCGCTTAGTTGATGATCTTGGCATTTATTTGGGTGTGCCACTCTTAATTAAAAGAAATCGGACTGCCTCATTAGGTTTCGTTCGGGATAAAGTTCAATCTCGAATGAGTAAATGGGATAGTAGTTTCCTTTCCTACAGTGGGAGAGAAATTCTCATTAAATCGGTGGCGCAAGCGATGCCCCAGTACGTTATGTCATGTTACTTATTGCCATAGAACATCATTGATGACATCACATCGTCTATTCGTCGCTATTGGTGGTCCGGGCGCAGTAATAAGCGCGTCTGGCCGCTTTTGTCATGGGACTCTCTCTGCACACCTAAACATGTGGGGGGTTTAGGCTTTCGTGATCTGCGCACCTTCAATATTGCTCTTTTGGGGAAGCAGATTTGGCACCTGATATCAAATCCGGAATCTCTTTTGCCGCGTGTTCTTCGCGCGAAATACTACCCATCGGGCGACCTGCTGAGTGCACTTGCTGATAAACGTGCATCCTTTATCTGGAAAGGGATTAGCCAAGCGATACAATCCCTAGGGCCCGGTTATTTTTGGCGGCCAGGGTATAAGAGTTTGATCCGCATGCTGAGAGATACTTGGGGAGGTGACAAGCCGATTACCCTATTTGGAGAATACTTGGATAATGATGAATTACCGATGCGATGTCGGGAATACATGACACGCGATTCCGCTTCTTGGGATGAAACCAAACTTCGCCAGGCTTTTGACAAGGATGACGTCGAATGCATCCTTCGGGTTCCAATCAGTCGTAGTCAGCGGGACGCTCTAATCTGGGGCCATCATGACTCTGGTAGCTATACTGTTAGATCTGGCTATTTCTTTCTACATCAGCCTCCACGGCCAGTAGGAAGACCTAATAGACTTTGGAAAATCATTGCCAAAGCCCCGACATTGCCCAAGATTCGCTCCTTTAGCTGGCGTGCAGGCCGCGATGCGCTGCTTACTGGGGATAGATTGCGGGCTATACACCATACAGGTGGTCACTGCTCCTTTTGTCCTACCGTATTGGAAACAGCCATCCATGCCCTTCGAGACTGCCCAGGGGCTAATGAGGTCCTTTGCCTTGTCGGGCTTCCCTCTGGCATCTATAATAGCCACTCCAATTCCGTGGCAGATTGGTTATCTGAGGGCACTATACGCTTGGATAGTACCGGATTTGCTCTGCTCTTAACACTGATTTGGAACATATGGAACCGTCAGAATGACTGGATCCACTCCCAGAGGCTTCAGCCACCCTGGCTCACGGCCATGAATGCTAAGGGTCTTCTGTAGGAGTATATCGCCGCCAACGCTCTCCCCGCCGTGTCAGCAGCTGTGCCAGCAGCCGCCCCACCTCGATGGACACCGCCAAGAACAGAGGTTATCAAGATTAATATGGATGGAGCCTTTCACCACGGGTCCGGTTCTGCAGCCATCGGGGTTGTTGCTCGTGATACCCAGGGCTCGATCCTTGGAGGATGTGCCGTCCATGAAGCCGGATGTCGGGATGCCACCATGGTCAAGCTACATGCCATTGTTGCGGGTATCATGATGGTCAGAGATAGAGGATGGGGTGAGGTCGTCATCGAGTCCGATTCTGCTATTGTGGTCAATAAGCTCTCTCGGTCCACTACTGATAGTTCCTTGTTGGGCCCGTAGATTGCTGATACAAAGGCTTTACTTGAGGCTCTTCCTTTGGTCACTTTATCTTTTGTACCTAGATCAGCCAACTTTATGGCTCATAACTTAGCCTCTTGGGCTTTACGTTCTGCTTCCTCTGTTTTCTTTGACTCAGTCATTCCTGATTGAATTAACTCTGATGTACTGGCTGATTCTCAGCCTTTTTATTATAATATATCTCAGGGCACTCTTTTCCCCTTAGGTTCACCTTGCACCTCGGCACGGGGTGGTTAGAGGGATTTTTAATGAGGCCCATTTTCTTCAAAAAAAAAATTCCAACGGGTCCATTGAAAGGCCCATTTAGACCCGCACGTCCGAAACCTCTACATAAAGTACCGCAAAACAAGTTTTGATCATAATTTAGGAGTACAAATAATTGATTATGAGCTTTTCAACACAATTATATTGCAAAACCTCAATTTTTAAACTTTTTACTCAGTTAAAATTCCAACTGTCCATTGAAAGGCCCATTTAGACATGCTCGTCCGAAACCTCTACAAAAAGGGCTGCAAAACAAGTTTTCATCAAATTTTAGGAGATCATGTAATTGATTAGGAGATTTTCAAAACAATTATATTCCAAAACATCAATTTCTATACTTTTTACTCAGTTAAAATTCCAACGGGTCCATTAAAAGGCCCATTTAGACCTGCCCATCCGAAACCTCTACAAAAAGGACCGCAAACAAGTTTTAATCAAATTTTAGGAGTTCAAATAATTGATTAGGAGATTTTCAACACAATTATATTGCAAAACCTCAATTTTGGTACTTTTTACTCAGTTAAAATTCTAACGGGTCCATTGAAAGGCCCATTTAGACCTTCTCGTCCGAAACCTCGACAAAAAGGACCGCAAAAAAAGTTTTAATCAAACTTTAGGAGTTCAAAATAATTGATTAGGAGCTTTTCAACACAATTATATTGAAAACCCTAAATTTTATACTTTTTACTCAATTAAAATTCCAACGGGCCCATTGATAGGCCCATTTAGACCTGCTCGTCCGAAACCTCAACAAAAAGGACCGCAAAAAAGTTTTATTCTAATATTAGGAGTCCAAATAAATGATTAGGAGCTTTTCAACACAATTATATTGCAAAACCTCAATTTCTGTACTTTTTACTCAGTTAAAATTTCAACGGATCCTTTGAAAGGCCCATTTCGACCCGCTCGTCCGAAACCTCTACAAAAAGGTCTGCAAAACAAGTTTTAATCAAATTTTAGGAGTTCATGTAATTGATTAGGAGCTTTTCAACACAATTATATTGCAAAACCTCAATTTATGTACTTTTTACTCAGTTAAAATTCCAACGGGTCCATTGAAAGGCACATTTAGACCTGCTCGTCCGAAACCTAGACAAAAAGGACCGCAAAACAAGTTTTAATCAAATTTTAGGAGTTCAAATAATTGATTAGAAGCTTTTCAACACAATTATATTGCAAAACCTCAATTTCTGTACTTTTTACTCAGTTAAAATTCCTACGGGTCGATTGTAAGGCCCATTTAGACCTGCTCGTCCGAAACCGATACAAAAAGTACCGCAAAAATGTTTAATCAAATTTTAGGAATTCAAATAAATGATTAGGAGCTTTTCAACACAATTATATTGTAAAATTTCAATTTTTATACATTTTACTCAGTTAAAATTCCAACGGGTCCACTGAAAGTCCCATTTTGACCCGTACGTCCGAAACCTCTACATAAAGGACCGCAAAACAAGTTTTGATCATATTTTAGGATTATAAATAATTTATTATGAGCTTTTCAACATAATTATATTGCAAAACCTCAATTTTTATACTTTTTACTCAGTTAAAATTCCAACGGGTCTATTGAAAGGCCCATGTCGACCCGCTCGTCCGAAACCTCAACATAAAGGAATGCAAAACAAGTTTTAATCAAATTTAGGAGTTCATGTAATTGATTAAGAGCTTTTCAACACAATTATATTGCAAAACCTCAATTTCTGTACTTTTTAGTCAGTTAAAATTCCAACGGGTCCATTGAAAGGCCCATTTAGACCTGCTCGTCCGAAACCTCGACAAAAAGGACTGCAAAACAAGTTTTAATCAAATTTTAGGAGTTCAAATAATTGTTTATGAGCTTTTCAACACAATTATATTGCAAAACCTCAATTCTATACTTTTTACTCAGTTAAAATTCCAACGGGTCCATTATAAGGCCCATTTAGACCTGCTCGTCCAAAATCGATACAAAAAGGACCGCAAAAAAGTTTTAATCAAAGTTTAGGAGTTCAAATAAATGATAAGGAGCTTTTCAACACAATTATATTGCAAAACTTCAATTTTTATACATTTTACTCAGTTAAAATTCCAACGGGTCCATTGAAATGCCCATTTAGACCCGCACGTCCGAAACCTCTACATAAAGTACCGCCAAACAAGTTTTGATCATAATTTAGGAGTACAAATAATTGATTATGAGCTTTTCAACACAATTATATTGTAAAACCTCAATTTTTAAACTTTTTACTCAGTTAAAATTCCAAGGGGTCCATTGAAAGGCCCATTTAGACATGCTCGTCCAAAACCTCTACAAAAAGGGCCGCAAAACAAGTTTTAATCAAATTTTAGGAGATCATGTAATTGATTAGGAGATTTTCAACACAATTATATTCCAAAACATCAATTTCTGTACTTTTTACTCAATTAAAATTCCAACGGGTCCATTGAAAGGCCCATTTAGACCTGCCCATCCGAAACCTCTACAAAAAGGACCGCAAACAAGTTTTAAATAAATTTTAGGAATTGAAATAATAGATTAGGAGCTTTTCAACACAATTATATTGCAAAACCTCAATTTCTGTACTTTTTACTCAGTTAAAATTCTAACGGGTCCATTGAAAGGCCCATTTAGACCTTCTCGTCCGAAACCTCGACAAAAAGGGCCGCAAAAACACTTTTAATCAAATTTTAGGAGTTCAAATAATTTATTAGGAGCTTTTCAACACAATTATATTGAAAACCCTAAATTTTATACTTTTTACTCAGTTAAAATTCCAACGGGCCCATTGATAGGCCCATTTAGACCTGCTTGTCCGAAACCTCAACAAAAAGGACCGCAAAAAAGTTTTATTCTAATATTTGGAGTTCAAATAAATGATTAGGAGCTTTTCAACACAATTATATTGCAAAATCTCAATTTCTGTACTTTTTACTCAGTTAAAATTCCAACGGGTCCATTGAAAGGACCATTTCGACCCTCTCGTCCGAAACCTCTACAAAAAGGATTGCAAAACAAATTTTAATCAAATTTTAGGAGTTCATGTAATTGATTAGGAGCTTTTCAACACAATTATATTGCAAAACCTAAATTTTTGTACTTTTTACTCAGTTAAAATTCCAACGGGTCCATTGAAAGGCCTTTTTCGACCCGCTCGTCCGAAACCTCTACAAAAAGGACTGCAAAACACGTTTTAATCAAATTTTAGGAGTTAATGTAATTGATTAGGAGCTTTTCAACACAATTATATTGCAAAATCTCAATTTCGGTACTTTTTACTCAGTTAAAATTCCAACGGGTCCATTGAAAGGCCCATTTAGACCTGCTCGTCTAAAACCTCGACAGAAAGGACCGCAAAACAAGTTTTAATCTAATTTTAGGAGTTCAAATAATTGATTAGGAGCTTTTCAACACAATTATATTGCAAAACCTCAATTATTATACTTTTTACTCAGTTAAAATTCCAACGGGCCCATTGAAAGGCCCATTTAGACATGCTCGTCCGAAACCTCTACGAAAAGGACCGTAAAAATGTTTTATTCAAATATTATGAGTTAAAATAATTGATTAGGAGCTTTTCAACACAATTATATTGCAAAACCTCAATTTCTGTACTTTTTACTCAGTTAAAATTCCAACGGGTCCATTGAAAGGCCCATTTCTACCCGCTCGTCTGAAACCTCTACAAAAGGGACTACGAAACAGGTTTTAATCAAATTTTAGGAGTTCATGTAATTGATTAGGAGCTTTTCAACACAATTATATTGCAAAACCTCAATTTCTATACTTTTTACTCAGTTAAAATTCCAACGGGTCCATTGAAAGGCCCATTTAGACCTGCTCGTCCGAAACCTCGACAAAAAGGACCGCAAAAATATTTTTAATCAAATTTTAGGAGTAAAAATAGTTGATTAGGAGATTTTCAACACAATTATATTGCAAAACCTCAATTTTATACTTTTTACTCAGTTAAAATTCCAACGGGCCCATTGATAGGCCCATTAAGACCTGCTCGTCCGAAACCTCTACAAAAAGGACCGCAAAAAAGTTTTATTCAAATATTAGGAGTTCAAATAAATGATTAGGAGCTTTTCAACACAATTATATTGAAAAACCTCAATTTCTGTACTTTTGACTCAGTTAAAATTCCGACGGGTCCATTGAAAGGCCCATTTCGACTCGCTCGTCCGAAACCTCTACAAAAAGGACTGCAAAACAAGTTTTATTCAAATTTTAGGAGTTCAAATAATTGATTAGGAGCTTTTCAACACAATTATATTGCAAAACCTCAATTTTTATAATTTTTACTCAGTTAAAATTCCAACGGGCCCATTCAAAGGCCCATTTAGACCTGTTCGTCTGAAACCTCGACAGAAAGGACCGCAAAACAGGTTTTAATCAAATTTTAGGAGTTCAAATAATCTATTAGGAGATTTTCAACACAATTATATTGCAAAACCTCAATTATTATACTTTTTACTCAGTTAAAATTCCAACGGGCACATTGAAAGGCCCATTTAGACATGTTCGTCTGAAACCTCTACGAAAGGGACCGAAAAATGTTTTATTCAAATATTAGGAGTTCAAATAATTTATTAGGAGCTTTTCAATAGAATTATATTGCAAAACCTCAATTTCGGTACTTTTTACTAAGTTAAAATTCCAACGGGTCCATTGAAAAGCCCATTTCTACCTGCTCGTCCGAAACCTCTACAAAAGGGACTTCGGAACAGGTTTTAATCAAATTTTAGGAGTTCATGTAATTGATTAGGAGCTTTTCAACACAATTATATTGCAAAGCCATAACTTCTTACTTTTTACTCAGTTAAAATTCCAATGGGTCCATTGAAGGCTCTTTTAGACCTGCTCGTCCGAAACATCTACAAAAAGGACCGCAAAACAAGTTTTAATCAAATTTTAGGAGTTCCATGTAATTGATTAGGAGCTTTTCAACACAATTATATTGCAAAACCTCAATTTATATACTTTTTACTCAGTTAAAATTCCAACGGGTTCATTGAAAGGCCCATTTAGACTTGCTCGTCCGAAACCTCGATTAAAGGGACCGCAAAACAAGTTTTAATCAAATTTTAGGAGTTCAAATAATTGATTAGGAGCTTTTCAACACAATTATATTGCAAAACCTCAATTTCTGTACTTTTTACTCAGTTAAAATTCCAACAGGTCCATTGAAAGGCCCATTTCGACCCGCTCGTCTGAAACCTCTACAAAAAGGACTGCAAAACAAGTTTTAATCAAATTTTAGGAGTTCATGTAATTGATTAGGAGCTTTTCAACATAATTATATTGCAAAACCTCAATTTCTGTACTTTTTACTCAGTTAAAATTCCAACGGGTCCATTGAAAGGCCCATTTCGACCCGCTCGTCTGTAACCTCTACAAAAAGGACTGCAAAACAAGTTATAATCAAATTTTAGGAGTTCATGTAATTGATTAGGAGCTTTTCAAGAAAATTATATTGCAAAACCTCGACAGAAAGGACCGCAAAACAAGTTTTAATCAAATTTTAGGATTTCAAATAATTGATTAGGAGCTTTTCAACACAATTATATTGCAAAACCTCAATTATTATACTTTTTACTCAGTTAAAATTCCAACGGGCCCATTGAAAGGCCCATTTAGACATGCTCCTCCGAAACCTCTAGGAAAAGGACCGCAAAAATGTTTTATTCAAATATTAGGAGATCAAATAATTTATTAGGAGCTTTTCAACACAATTATATTGCAAAACCTCACTTTATGTACTTTTTACTCAGTTAAAATTCCAACGGATCCATTGAAAAGCCCATTTCTACCTGCTCGTCCGAAAACTCTTCAAAAGGGACTTCGGAACAGGTTTTAATCAAATTTTAGGAGTTCATGTAAATGATTAGGAGCTTTTCAACACAATTATATTGCAAAACCTCAATTTCTTACTTTTTACTCAGTTAAAATTCCAACGGGTCCATTGAAGGCCCCATTTAGACCTGCTCGTCCGAAACTGATACAAAAAGGACCGCAAAACAAGCTTTAATCAAATTTTAGGAGTTCATGTAATTGATTAGGAGCTTTTCAACACAATTATATTGCAAAACCTCAATTTTTGTACTTTTTACTCAGTTAAAATTCCAACGGGTCCATTGAAAGGCCCATTTAGACCTGCTCGTCCGAAACCTCGATTAAAGGGACCGCAAAACAAGTTTTAATCAAATTTTAGGAGTTCAAATAATTGATTAGGAGCTTTTCAACACAATTATATTACAAAACCTCAATTTCTGTACTTTTAACTCAGTTAAAATTCCAACGGGTCCATTGAGAGGACCATTTTGACCCGCTCCTCCGAAACCTCTACAAAAAGGACTGCATAACACGTTTTAATCATATTTTAGGAGTTCATGTAATTGATTAGGAGCTTTTCAACACAATTATATTGCAAAATCTCAATTTCTGTACTTTTTACTAAGTTAAAATTCCAACGGGTCCATTGAAAGGCCCATTTAGACCTGCTCCTATGAAACCTCGGCAGAAAGGACCGCAAAACATGTTTTAATCAAATTTTAGGTGTTCAAATAATTGATTAGAAGCTTTTCAACACAATTATATTGCAAAACCTCAATTTATTACTTTTTAATCAGTTAAAATTCCAACGGGTCCATTGAAGGCCCATTTAGACCTGCACGTCCGAAACCGATACAAAAAGGACCGTAAAAAAGTTTTAATCAAATCTTAGGAGTTCAAATAAATGATTAGGAGTTCATGTAATCGATTAGGAGCTTTTCAACAAATTATATTGCAAAACCTCAATTTCTGTACATTTTACTCAGTTAAAATTCCAACGGGTCCATTGAAAGGCCCATTTCTACCCGCTCGGCCGAAACCTCTACAAAAGGGACTACGAAACAGGTTTTAATCAAATTTTAGGAGTTCATGTAATTGATCATGAGCTTCTCAACGCAATTATATTGCAAAACCTCAATTTCTTACTTTTTACTCAGTTAAAAATTCCAACGGGTCCATTAAAGGCCCATTTAGACCTGCACGTCCGAAACCGATACAAAAAGGACCGCAAAAAAGTTTTAATCAAATTTTAGGAGTTCAAATAAATGATTAGGAGCTTTTCAACACAATTATATTGCAAAACTTCAATTTCTATACTTTTTACTCAGTTAAAATTCCAACGGTTCCATTGAAAGGACATTTCGATCCGCTCGTCCGAAACCTTTACAAAAAGGACTCCAAAACAATTTTTAATCAAATTTTTGGAGTTCATGTAATTTATTAGGAGCTTTTCAATACAATTATATTGCAAAACCTCAATTTCTGTACTTTTTACTCAGTTAAAATTCCAACGGGTCCATTGAAAGGCCCGTTTAGACCTGCTCGTCCGAAACCTCGACAAAAAGGACCACAAAACAAGTTTTAATCAAATTTTAGGACTTCAAATAATTGATTAGGAGCTTTTCAACACAATTATATTGCAAAACCTCAATTTCTGTACTTTTTACTCAGTTAAAATTCCAACGGGTCCATTGAAAGGCCCATTTCGACCCGCACGTCTGAAACCTCTACAAAAAGGACTGCAAAACAAGTTTTAATCAAATTTTAGGAGTTCATGTAATTGATTAGGAGATTTTCAACACAATTATATTGCAAAACCTCAATTTATGTACTTTTTACTCAGTTAAAATTCTAACGGGTCCATTGAAAGGCCCATTTCGACCCGCTCGCCCGAAACCTCTACAAAAGGGACTGCAAAACAGGTTTTAATCAAATTTTAGGAGTTCATGTAATTGATTACGAGCTTTTCAACAAAATTATATTGCAAAACCTCAATTTCTTACTTTTTACTCAGTTAAAAATTCCAACGGGTCCATTGAAGGCCCATTTAGACCTGCACGTCCGAAACCGATACAAAAAGGACCGCAAAAACGTTTTAATCAAATTTTAGGAGTTCAAATAAATAATTAGGAGCTTTTCAACACAATTATATTGCAAAACTTCAATTTCTGTACTTTTTACTCAGTTAAAATTCCAACGGGTCCATTGAAAGGACATTTCGATCCGCTCGTCCGAAACCTATACAAAATGGACTCCAAAACAAGTTTTAATCAAATTTTAGGAGTTCACGTAATTTATTAGGAGCTTTTCAACACAATTATATTGCAAAACCTCAATTTCTGTACTTTTTACTCAGTTAAAATTCCAACAGGTCCATTGAAAGGCCCATTTAGACCTGCTCGTCCGAAACCTCAACAAAAAGGACCGCAAAACAAGTTTTAATCAAATTTTAGGACTTCAAATGATTGATTAGGAGCTTTTCAACACAATTATATTGCAAAACCTCAATTTCTGTACTTTTTACTCAGTTAAAATTCCAACGGGTCCATTGGAAGGCCCATTTCGACCCGCTCGTCCGAAACCTCTACAAAAAGGACTGTAAAACACGTTTTAATCAAATTTTAGGAGTTCATGTAATTGATTAGGAGCTTTTCAACAAAATTATATTGCAAAACCTCAATTTCTTTACTTTTTACTCAGTTAAAATTCCAACGGGTCCATTGAAAGGCCCATTTCGACCTGCTCATCTGAAACCTCTACAAAAAGGACTGCAAAACAAGTTTTAATCAAATTTTAGGAGTTCATGTAATTGATTAGGAGCTTTTCAACACAATTATATTGCAAAACCTCAATTTATGTACTTTTTACTCAGTTAAAATTCTAACGGGCCCATTGAAAGGCCCATTTCGACCCGCTCGTCTGAAACCTCTACTAAAAGAACTGCAAAACAAGTTTTAATCAAATTTTAGGAGTTCATGTAATTGATTAGGAGCTTTTCAACACAATTATATTGCAAAACCTCAATTTATATACTTTTTACTCAGTTAAAATTCCAATGGGTCCATTGAAAGGCCCATTTAGACCTGCTCGTCCGAAACCTCGATTAAAGGGACCACAAAACAAGTTTTAATCAAATTTTAGGAGTTCAAATAATTTATTAGGAGCTTTTCAACACAATTATATTGCAAAATCTCAATTTCTGTACTTTTTACTCAGTTAAAATTCCAACGGGTCCATTGAAAGGCCCATTTCGACCAGCTCGTCTGAAACCTCTACAAAAAGGACTGCAAAACAAGTTTTAATCAAATTTTAGGAGTTCATGTAATTGATTAGGAGCTTTTCAACACAATTATATTGCAAAACCTCAATTTCTGTACTTTTTACTCAGTTAAAATTCTAACGGGTCCATTGAAAGGCCCATTTCGACCCGCTCGTCCGAAACCTCTACTAAAAGAACTGCAAAACAAGTTTTAATAAAATTTTAGGAGTTCATGTAATTGATTAGGAGCTTTTCAACACAATTATATTGCAAAACCTCAATTTCTTACTTTTTAATCAGTTAAAATTCCAACGGGTCCATTGAAGGCCCCATTTAGACCTGCTCGTCCGAAACCGATACAAAAAGGACCGCAAAACAAGCTTTAATCAAATTTTAGGAGTTCATGTAATTGATTAGGAGCTTTTCAACACAATTATATTGCAAAACCTCAATTTTTGTACTTTTTACTCAGTTAAATTCCAACGGGTCCATTGAAAGGCCCATTTAGACTTGCTCGTCCGAAACCTCGATTAAAGGGACCGCAAAACAAGTTTTAATTAAATTTTAGGAGTTCAAATAATTGATTAGGAGCTTTTCAACACAATTATATTACAAAACCTCAATTTCTGTACTTTTAACTCAGTTAAAATTCCAACGGGTCCATTGAGAGGACCATTTTGACCCGCTCCTCCGAAACCTCTACAAAAAGAACTGCATAACACGTTTTAATCGTATTTTAGGAGTTCATGTAATTGATTAGGAGCTTTTCAACACAATTATATTGCAAAATCTCAATTTCTGTACTTTTTACTCAGTTAAAATTCCAACGGGTCCATTGAAAGGCCCATTTAGACCTGCTCCTATGAAACCTCGGCAGAAAGGACCGCAAAACATGTTTTAATCAAATTTTAGGTGTTCAAATAATTGATTAGGAGCTTTTCAACACAATTATATTGCAAAACCTCAATTTCTTACTTTTTAATCAGTTAAAATTCCAACGGGTCCATTGAAGGCCCATTTAGACCTGCACGTCCGAAACCGATACAAAAAGGACCGCAAAAAAGTTTTAATCAAATCTTAGGTGTTCAAATAAATGATTAGGAGTTCATGTAATTGATTAGGAGCTTTTCAACACAATTATATTGCAAAACTTCAATTTCTGTACTTTTTACTCAGTTAAAATTCCAACGGGTCCATTGAAAGGACATTTCGATCCGCTCGTCCGAAACCTATACAAAATGGACTCCAAAACAAGTTTTAATCAAATTTTAGAAGTTCACGTAATTTATTAGGAGCTTTTCAACACAATTATATTGCAAAACCTCAATTTCTGTACTTTTTACTCAGTTAAAATTCCAGCGGGTCCATTGAAAGGCCCATTTAGACCTGCTCGTCCGAAACCTCAACAAAAAGGACCGCAAAACAAGTTTTAATCAAATTTTAGGACTTCAAATAATTGATTAGGAGCTTTTCAACACAATTATATTGCAAAACCTCAATTTATGTACTTTTTACTCAGTTAAAATTCCAACGGGTCCATTGGAAGGCCCATTTCGACCCGCTCGTCCGAAACCTCTACAAAAAGGACTGTAAAACACGTTTTAATCAAATTTTAGGAGTTCATGTAATTGATTAGGAGCTTTTCAACAAAATTATATTGCAAAACCTCAATTTCTTTACTTTTTACTCAGTTAAAATTCCAACGGGTCCATTGAAAGGCCCATTTCGACCCGCTCATCTGAAACCTCTACAAAAAGGACTGCAAAACAAGTTTTATCAAATTTTAGGAGTTCATGTAATTGATTAGGAGCTTTTCAACACAATTATATTGCAAAACCTCAATTTTTATACTTTTTACTCAGTTAAAATTCCAACGGGTCCATTGAAAGGCCCATTTCGACCCGCTCGTCTGAAACCTCTACAAAAAGGACTGCAAAACAAGTTTTAATCAAATTTTAGGAGTTCATGTAATTGATTAGGAGATTTTCAACACAATTATATTGCAAAACCTCAATTTATGTACTTTTTACTCAGTTAAAATTCTAACGGGTCCATTGAAAGGCCCATTTCGACCCGCTCGTCCGAAACCTCTACAAAAGGGACTGCAAAACAGGTTTTAATCAAATTTTAGGAGTTCATGTAATTGATTACGAGCTTTTCAACAAAATTATATTGCAAAACCTCAATTTCTTACTTTTTACTCAGTTAAAAATTCCAACGGGTCCATTGAAGGCCCATTTAGACCTGCACGTCCGAAACCGATACAAAAAGGACCGCAAAAACGTTTTAATCAAATTTTAGGAGTACAAATAAATGATTAGGAGCTTTTCAACACAATTATATTGCAAAACTTCAATTTCTGTACTTTTTACTCAGTTAAAATTCCAACGGGTCCATTGAAAGGACATTTCGATCCGCTCGTCCGAAACCTATACAAAATGGACTCCAAAACAAGTTTTAATCAAATTTTAGAAGTTCACGTAATTTATTAGGAGCTTTTCAACACAATTAAATTGCAAAACCTCAATTTTTATACTTTTTACTCAGTTAAAATTCCAACGGGTCCATTGAAAGGCCCATTTAGACCTGCTCGTCCGAAACCTCGATTCAAGGGACCACAAAACAAGTTTTAATCAAATTTTAGGAGTTCAAATAATTTATTAGGAGCTTTTCAACACAATTATATTGCAAAATCTCAATTTCTGTACTTTTTACTCAGTTAAAATTCCAACGGGTCCATTGAAAGGCCCATTTCGACCCGCTCGTCTGAAACCTCTACTAAAAGAACTGCAAAACAAGTTTTAATCAAATTTTAGGAGTTCATGTAATTGATTAGGAGCTTTTCAACACAATTATATTGCAAAACCTAAATTTTTATACTTTTTACTCAGTTAAAATTCCAACGGGTCCATTGAAAGGCCCATTTAGACCTGCTCGTCCGAAACCTCGATTCAAGGGACCACAAAACAAGTTTTAATCAAATTTTAGGAGTTCAAATAATTTATTAGGAGCTTTTCAACACAATTATATTGCAAAATCTCAATTTCTGTACTTTTTACTCAGTTAAAATTCCAACGGGTCCATTGAAAGGCCCATTTCGACCCGCTCGTCTGAAACCTCTACAAAAAGGACTGCAAAACAAGTTTTAATCAAATTTTAGGAGTTCATGTAATTGATTAGGAGCTTTTCAACACAATTATATTGCAAAACCTCAATTTCTGTACTTTTTACTCAGTTAAAATTCTAACGGGTCCATTGAAAGGCCCATTTCGAGCCGCTCGTCCGAAACCTCTACTAAAAGAACTGCAAAACAAGTTTTAATCAAATTTTAGGAATTCATGTAATTGATTAGGAGATTTTCAACACAATTATATTGCAAAACCGCAATTTATATACTTTTTACTCAGTTAAAATTCCAACGGGTCCATTGAAAGGCCCATTTAGACCTGCTCGTCCGAAACCTCGATTAAAGGGACCACAAAACAAGTTTTAATCAAATTTTAGGAGTTCAAATAATTGATTAGGGGTTTTTCAACACAATTATATTGTAAAACCTCAATTTATATACTTTTTACTCAGTTAAAATTCCAACGGGTCCATTGAAAGGCCCATTTAGACCTGCTCGTCCGAAACCTCGATTAAAGGGACCGCAAAACAAGTTTTAATCAAATTTTATGCGTTCAAATAATTGATTAGGAGCTTTTCAACACAATAATATTGCAAAACCTCAATTTATGTACTTTTAACTCAGTTAAAATTCCAACAGGTCCATTGAAAGGCCCATTTTGACCCGCTCGTCCGAAACCTCTGCAAAAAGGACTGCATAACACGTTTTAATCATATTTTAGGAGTTCATGTAATTGATTAGGAGCTTTTCAACACAATTATATTGCAAAATCTTAATTTCTGTACTTTTTACTCAGTTAAAATTCTAACGGGTCCATTGAAAGGCCCATTTAGACCTGCTCCTCTGAAACCTCGGCAGAAAGGACCGCAAAACATGTTTTAATCAAATTTTAGGAGTTCAAATAATTGATTAGGAGCTTTTCAACACAATTATATTGCAAAACCTCAATTTCTTACTTTTTAATCAGTTAAAATTCCAACGGGTCCATTGAAGGCCCATTTAGACCTGCACGTCCGAAACCGATACAAAAAGGAACGCAAAAAAGTTTTAATCAAATCTTAGGAGTTCAAATAAATGATTAGGAGTTCATGTAATCGATTAGGAGCTTTTCAACACAATTATATTGCAAAACCTCAATTTTTGTACTTTTACTCAGTTAAAATTCCAACGGGTCCATTGAAAGGCCCATTTAGACCTGCTCGTCCGAAACCTTGATTAAAGGGACCACAAAACAAGTTTTAATCAAATTTTAGGAGTAAAAATAATTGATTAGGAGCTTTTAAACACAATTATATTGAAAAACCTCAATTTTATACTTTTTACTCAGTTAAAATTCCAACGGGTCCATTGATAGGCCCATTAAGACCTGCTCGTCCGAAACCTCTACAAAAAGGATCGCAAAAAAGTTTTATTCAAATATTAGGAGTTCAAATAAATGATTAGGAGCTTTTCAACACAATTATGTTGCAAAACCTCAATTTCTGTACTTTTTACTCAGTTAAAATTCCAACGGGTCTATTGAAAGGCCCATTTCTACCCGCTCGTCCGAAACCTCTACAAAAGGGAATGCGAAACAGGTTTTAATCAAATTTTAGGAGTTCATGTAATTGATTAGGAGCTTTTCAACACAATTATATTGTAAAACCTAAATTTCTTACTTTTTAATCAGTTAAAATTCCAACGGGTCCATTGAAGGCCCATTTAGACCTGGACGTCCGAAATCGATACAAAAAGGACCGCAAAAAAGTTTTAATCAAATCTTAGGAGTTCAAATAAATGGTTAGGAGTTCATGTAATCGATTAGGAGCTTTTCAACACAATTATATTGCAAAACCTCAATTTCTGTACTTTTTACTCAGTTAAAATTCTAACGGGTCCATTGAAAGGCCCATTTTAGACATGCTCGTCCGAAACCTCGACAAAAAGGACCGCAAAAATATTTTTAATCAAATTTTAGGAGTAAAAATAATTGATTAGGAGCTTTTCAACACAATTATATTCAAAAACCTCAATATTATACTTTTTAATCATTTAAAATTCCAACGGGCCCATTGATAGGCCCATTAAAAACCGCTCGTCCGAAACCTCTACAAAAAGGATCGCAAAAATTTTTTATTCAAATATTAGGTGATCAAATAAACGATTAGGAGCTTTTCAACACAATTATATTGCACAACCTCAATTTCTATACTTTTTACTCAGTTAAAGTTCCAACGGGTCCAATGAAAGGCCCATTTCGACCCGCTCGTCGGAAACCTCTACAACAAGGATTGCAAAACAAGTTTTAATCAAATTTTAGGAGTTCATGTAATTGATTAGGAGCTTTTTAACAAAATTATATTGCAAAACCTCAATTTTTGTACTTTTTACTCAGTTAAAATTCCAACGGGTCCATTGAAAGGCCCATTTCGACCTCCTCGTCTGAAACCTCTACAAAAAGGACTGCAAAACAAGTTTTAATAAAATTTTAGGAGTTCATGTAATTGATTAGGAGCTTTTATAAACAATTATATTGCAAAACCTCAATTTCTGTACTTTTTACTCAGTTAAAATCCCAACGGGTCCATTGAAAGGCCCATTTCGACCCGCTCGTCCGAAACCTCTACAAAAAGAACTGCAAAACAAGTTTTAATCAAATCTTAGGAGTTCATGTAATTCATTAGGAGCTTTTCAACACAATTATATTGCAAAACCTCAATTTCTGTAGTTTTTACTCAGTTAAAATTCCAACGGGTCCATTGAAAGGCGCATTTCGACCCGCTCGTCCGAAACCTCTACAAAAAGGACTTTAAAACACGTTTTAATCAAATTTTAGGAGTTCATGTAATTGATTAGGAGCTTTTCAACACAATTATATTGCAAAATCTCAATTTTTGTACTTTTTACTCAGTTAAAATTCCAACGGGTCCATTGAAAGGCCTATTTAGACCTGCTTGTCTGAAACCTCGACATAAAGGACCGCAAAACAAGTTTTAATCAAATTTTAGGAGTTCAAATGATTGATTAGGAGCTTTTCAACACAATTATATTGCAAAACCTCAATTTTTATAATTTTTACTCAGTTAAAATTCCAACGGGCCCATTGAAAGGCCCATTTAAACATGCTCGTCCGAAACCTCTACGAAAAGGACCGCAAAAATGTTTTATTCAAATATTAGGATTTCAAATAATTGATTAGGAGTTTTTCAACACAATTATATTGCACAACCTCAATTTCTGTACTTTTTACTCAGTTAAAATTCCAACGGGTCCATTGAAAGGCCCATTTCTACCCGCTCGTCCGAAACCTCTACAAAAGGGACTGCGAAACAAGTTTTAATCAAATTTTAGGAGTTCATGTAATTGATTACGAGCTTTTCACACAATTATATTGCAAAACCTCAATTTCTTACTTTTTAATCAGTTAAAATTCCAACGGGTCCATTGAAGACCCATTTAGACCTGCACGTCCGAAACCGATACAAAAAGGACCGCAAAAAAGTTTTAATCAAATTTTAGGAGTTCAAATAAATGATTAGGAGCTTTTCAACACAATTATATTGCAAAACTTCAATTTCTGTACTTTTTACTCAGTTAAAATTCCAACGGGTCCATTGAAAGGCCCATTTCGATCCGCTCGTCCGAAACCTATACAAAAAGGACTCCAAAACAAGTTTTAATCAAATTTTAGGAGTTAATGGAATTTATTAGGAGCTTTTCAACACAATTATATTGCAAAACCTCAATTGCTGTACTTTTTACTCAGTTAGAATTCCAACGGGTCCATTGATAGGCCCATTTAGACTTGCTCGTCCGAAACCTAGACAAAAAGGACCGCAAAACAAGTTTTAATCAAACTTTAGAAAGTTCAAATAATTGATTAGGAGCTTTTCAACACAATTATATTGCAAAACCTTAATTTCTATACTTTTTACTCAGTTAAAATTCTAATGGGTCCATTGAAAGGCCCATTTAGACCTGCTCGTCCGAAACCTCGACAAAAAGGACCGCAAAAATATTTTTAATCAAATTTTAGGAGTAAAAATAATTGATTAGGAGCTTTTCAACACAATTATATTGAAAAACCTCAATTTTATACTTTTTACCCAGTTAAAATTCCAACGGGCCCATTGATAGGCCCATTAAGACCTGCTCGTCCGAAACCTCTACAAAAAGGATCGCAAAAAAGTTTTATTCAAATATTAGGAGTTCAAATAAATGATTAGGAGCTCTTCAACACAATTATATTGCAAAACCTCAATTTTTGTACTTTTTACTCAGTTAAAATTCCAACGGGTCCATTGAAAGGCCCATTTCGACCCGCTCGTCCGAAACCTCTACAAAAAGGACCGCAAAACAAGTTTTATTCAAATTTTAGGAGTTCAAATAATTGATTAGGAGCTTTTCAACACAATTATATTGCAAAACCTCAATTTTTATAATTTTTACTCAGTTAAAATTCCAACGGACCCATTGAAAGGCCCATTTAGACCTGCTCGTCTGAAACCTCGACAGAAAGGACCGCAAAACAAGTTTTAATCAAATTTTAGGATTTCAAATAATTGATTAGGAGCTTTTCAACACAATTATATTGTAAAACCTCAATTATTATACTTTTTACCTAGTTAAAATTCCAACGGGCCCATTGAAAGGCCTATTTAGACATGCTCGTCCGAAACCTCTAGGAAAAGGACCGCAAAAATGTTTTATTCAAATATTAGGAGATCAAATAATAGATTAGGAGCTTTTCAACACAATTATATTGCAAAACCTCAATTTATGTACTTTTTACTCAGTTAAAATTCGTACGGATCCATTGAAAAGCCCATTTCTACCTGCTCGTCCGAAACCTCTACAAAAGGGACTTCAGAACAGGTTTTAATCAAATTTTAGGAGTTCATGTAATTGATGAGGAGCTTTTCAACACAATTATATTGCAAAACCTCAATTTCTTACTTTTTACTAAGTTAAAATTCCAACGGGTCCATTGAAGGCCCATTTAGACCTGCTCGTCCGAAACCGATACAAAAAGGACCGCAAAACAAGCTTTAATCAAATTTTAGGAGTTCATGTAATTGATTAGGAGCTTTTCAACACAATTATATTGAAAAACCTCAATTTCTGTACTTTTTACTCAGTTAAAATTCCAATGGGTCCATTGAAAGGCCCATTTAGACCTGTTCGTCTGAAACCTCGATTAAAGGGACCGCAAAACAAGTTTTAATCAAATTTTAGGAGTTAAAATAATTGATTAGGAGCTTTTCAACACAATTATATTGCAAAACCTCAATTTCTGTACTTTTTACTCAGTTAAAATTCCAACGGGTCCATTGAAAGGCCCATTTCGACCCACTCGTCTGAAACCTCTATAAAAAGGACTGCAAAACAAGTTTTAATCAAATTTTAGGGGTTCATGTAATTGATTAGGAGCTTTTCAGCACAATTATATTGCAAAACCTCAATTTCTGTACTTTTTACTCAGTGAAAATTCCAACGGGTCCATTGAAAGGCCCATTTTGACCTGCTCGTCCGAAACCTCTACAAAAAGGACTGCAAAACACGTTTTAATCAAATTTTAGGTGTTCATGTAATTTATTAGGAGCTTTTCAACACAATTATATTGCAAAATCTCAATTTCTGTACTTTTTACTCAGTTAAAATTCCAACGGGTCCATTGAAAGGCCCATTTAGACCTGCTCCTCTGAAACCTCGGCAGAAAGGACCGCAAAACATGTTTTAATCAAATTTTAGGAGTTCAAATAATTGATTAGGAGCTTTTCAACACAATTATATTGAAAAACCTCAATTATTATACTTTTTACTCAGTTAAAATTCCAACGGGCAACGGGGAAAAAGTCCAATAGGTGTGGGTGATGGGGTCTCTCGAAATTCTCTCAACTCTCTCGGGTCTCATTTGGGGTTTAGCGTATTTTTTTGCTATTCCCTTTTCTTTTTTCATTTGCATCGCCGCATTACCCTCTCCCCTTCTTTCTTTTCAACCTAGCTTTCCTTCACATGTGTTTCTCTCTGCCGCCGCCAATGCTTCCTCTATGCCGTCCGCCTCCGTTCCTTTCCCCTCACCAGCCGACGTTTACCCCCACCATGAGATCCAGGTGATAAAAGGTAAAGTTGCGTTGAGACCCCATCCCAGCCCAATCCCGATTTCCCTATTTTTTAGATCGGTCTTTTCATGTTCCGATTTCAATATTTTCTCTCTTTTCATGTTATTTTGTCTTACAATATTGTTTCTTTGTTGTTTTGCGAGGCTTTTCCTCACCGATGCATTTTCGCTGTGCAAAATCAAGATTTATACAACCGGTGATGTGATTTGCTATTTTTTTACCAACCGAGTACTCTCTTGCGTTTCTTTGAGTTCCTTCCCGTTTCTGAGGCTGCTGTGGCCGCTCCGGTTATGTTTCCGGCCATCCTTCCTTTATTTTTTTATTATTCCCTTAATTTTCTTTTCTAATCTAATAGCTTCTTTCCCTTTTACAAGGGTTATTGCAACTGGTCCAGGGTTTTCTCTGCACCATCTCCGAATGACCATCCATCTTTACCCATTCTTTCATATTGCTTTATTTTTATTTAATCTGATTTTTTTAATCCTCTTCTATCTTTCTACTTTGTTTGTCTCTCCACTGATCCTGATTTTCTCTTACCGTTGGTTTGTCCTGACAGTGGATTTTTGGACCTCAGCCACTCACGTGGAGTTTTCGGTTTTAGGGTTATTTCTTTTGTATATACAATGGGTATTTATTTCTCCACCCCCATTTTTGTTTTTATATGTGTTTCTCTTATCTTTAATCCTCCTCTGACTTTTGTGTTTTTCTTTTTTATGGCAAATTTCCGCCTGAGATGAAACCTAGTTTGCCTTTCTCTGCCGGGTTCCCGACGGTAAAGCTCCCCCTTCATCATTTTTTATTTCTGCTATCTATTTTTGTCTGATCTATGGGCTTTACTCAATTCTGTTTTACTATATTCCTCTTAATTTCTATGCTAATTTTTACTTTAACCCCCTGTATTGTTCTATCATGAGGTTCCCTTTTTCTAATTGTTATTTGTCCCTAATTAGTCATTTCCAAAGTTTATTTTGGACTGATTCTCTATTATGGCTGTATCTTTTGAACCTGTATTTAATCTTACGACTCGTTTCTTCTTGTTATGTGGCTTTCTTTTTCTCTGTCCTCATTCGATCCCTTTTAGGGAACTTGCTTTCGACCCACCATGTGGGATATTATATTTTTCTTATTGATTCTTCTTGGCAAAATGACAAAAGATGCCCCCAACGTTTGCATGTTTTGTCATTTGGCCCCCTATTCTTTTTTTTGGTCCAAAGATGCCCCCAACGTTTGCTTGTTTTGTCATTTGGCCTCCTATTCTTTTTTTGGGTCCAAATATACCCCCAACGTTTCATTCGTAGTTCAAATATGCCCCCAACGTTTCAATTTGGTCCAAATATGCCCTCGTTAGATGGAAACTGTCAGTCAACTGACGTTCAACAGCTGATGCTGACTGGACTTGCCGCGTATTAAGATCTGCTGATGCCACGTCAAAATTTTTTTATAAGCTGTTGACCGTCAGTTGATTGACAGTTTACATCCAGCAGGGGCATATTTGGACTATGAATGAAACGTTGGGGGCATATTTGGACCAAAAGAAAGAATAGGGGGCCAAATGACAAAATAAGCAAACGTTGGGGGCATCTTTGGACCAAAAAAAAGAATAGGGGGCCAAATGACAAAACATGCAAACGTTGGGGGCATCTTTTGTCATTTTGCCATTCTTCTTTGTCATGTTATCATTCCCTTATAGGATGTTGTCAACAATTCAAATTTTTGTGTTTCAGCATTGTTACTGTCTTCTCCCCCTTTATCTTCTTGCTTATGGGCTCTTCTTATTTAATTTTATGATGCTATCTTCTCTATTCTGGTTGATCTGTGGGTTCTGTCAGGGTCTTCGTCTGTAGTTACCATTAATGGTTTGGGTAGGGCGAGAATGCGGAACCAGATACGCATAGGGTTGAATGAGTATTCATCCATGCTCTTGCCAGGATTGTATTCAGCTAGAGCTAACCACTCATCTTTGTATAACCAAGGTCCTCTCTCAAAAACATCATCGCGATCACTTGGAGTAGCGAACTCTATCCTAAAGAAAGAGTCACGAACAATGGACATAGATTTGAGGTTATTTTTTTTGTATCGGTTTCGGACGAGCAGGTCTAAATGTGCCTTTCAATGGACCTGTTGGAATTTTAACTAAGTAAAAAGTACAGAATTTGAGGTTTTGCAATATAATTATGTTTAAAAGCTCCTAATCAATTACATGAACTCCTAAAATTTGATTAAAACTTGTTTTGCAGTCCTTTTTGTAGAGGTTTCGGACGAGCGGGTCGAAATGGGCCTTTCAATGGACCCGTTGGAATTTTAACTGAGTAAAAAGTACAGAAATTGAGGTTTTGCAATATAATTGTGTTGAAAATCTCATAATCAATTATTTGAACTCCTAATATTTGAATAAAACATTTTTGCGGTCCTTTTTGTAGAGGTTTCGGACGAGCAGGTCTAAATGGGCCTTTCAATGGGCCCGTTGGAATTTTAACTGAGTAAAAAGTATAAAATTGAGGTTTTTCAATATAATTGTGTTGAAAAGCTCCTAATCAATTATTTTAACTCCTAAAATTTGATTAAAACTATTTTTGTGGTCTTTTTTCTCGAGGTTTCGGAGGAGCATGTCTAAATGGGCCTTTCAATGGACCCGTTAGAATTTTAACTGAGTAAAAAGTACAGAAATTGAGGTTTTGCATTATAATTGTGTTGAAAGGCTCCTAATCAATTATTTGAACTCCTAATATTTGAATAAAACATTTTTGCGGTCCTTTTTGTAGAGGTTTCGAACGAGCAGGTCTAAATGGGCCTTTCAATGGGCCCGTTGGAATTTTAACTGAATAAAAAGTATAAATTGAGGTTTTTCAATATAATTGTGTTGAAAAGCTCCTAATAAATTATTTGAACTCCTAAAATTTGATTAAAACTATTTTTGCGGTCCTTTTGTAGAGGTTTCGGACGAGGAGGTCTAAATGGGCCTTTCAATGGACCCGTTAGAATTTTAACTGAGTAAAAAGTACAGAAATTGAGGTTTTGCAATATAATTGTGTTGAAAATCTCCTAATAAATTATTTGAACTCCTGAAATTTGATTAAAACGTGTTTTGCAGTCCTTTTTGTAGAGGTTACAGACAAGCGGATCGAAATGGGCCTTTCAATGGAACCGTTGGAATTTTAACTGAGTAAAAAGTACAGAAATTGAGGATTTGCAATATAATTGTGTTGAAAAGCTCCTAATCAATTACATGAACTCCTAAAATTTGATTAAAACTTGTTTTGCAGTCCTTTTTGTAGAGGTTTCGGACGAGCGGGTCGAAATGGGCCTTTCAATGGACCCGTTGGAATTTTAACTGAGTAAAAAGTACAGAAATTGCCGTTTTGAAATATAATTGTGTTGAAAAGCTCCTAATCATTTGCTTGAACTCCTAATATTTGAATAAAAAATTTTTGCGTTCCTTTTTATAGAGGTTTCAGACGAGAAGGTCAAAATGGGCCTATCAATGGGTCCGTTGGAATTTTAACTGAGTAAAAAGTATAAAATTGAGGTTTTTAAATATAATTGTGTTGAAAAGATCCTAATCAATTATTTGAACTCCTAAAATTTGATTAAAACTATTTTTGCGGTCCTTTTTGTCGAGGTTTCGGACGAGCAGGTCTAAATGGGCCTTTCAATGGACCCGTTAGAATTTTAACTGAGTAAAAAGTATAGAAATTGAGGTTTTGCAATATAATTGTGTTGAAAATCTCCTAATCAATTATTTGAACTCCTAAAATTTGATTAAAACGTGTTTTGCAGTCCTTTTTGTAGTGGTTTCAGACGAGCGGATCGAAATGGGCCTTTCAATGGAACCGTTGGAATTTTAACTGAGTAAAAAGTACAGAAATTGAGGATTTGCAATATAATTGTGTTGAAAAGCTCCTAATCAATTACATGAACTCCTAAAATTTGATTAAAACTTGTTTTGCAGTCCTTTTTGTAGAGCTTTCGGACGAGCGGGTCGAAATGGGCCATTCAATGGACCCGTTGGAATTTTAACTGAGTAAAAAGTACAGAAATTGCAGTTTTGCAATATAATTGAGTTGAAAAGCTCCTAATCATTTGCTTGAACTCTTAATATTTTAATAAAAAAAATTTACCGTCCTTTTTGTAGAGGTTTCGGACGAGCAGGTCAAAATGGGCCTATCAATGGGCCCGTTGGAATTTTAACTGAGTAAAAACTATAAAATTGAGGGTTTTCAATATAATTATGTTGAAAAGATCCTAATCAATTATTTTAACTCCTAAAATTTGATTAAAACTATTTTTGCGGTCCTTTTTGTCGAGGTTTCGGACGAGCAGGTCTAAATGGGCCTTTCAATGGACCCGTTAGAATTTTAACTGAGTAAAAAGTACAGAAATTGAGGTTTTGCAATATAATTGTGTTGAAAAGCTCCTAATCAATTATTTGAACTCCTAATATTTGAATAAAACATTTTTGCGGTCCTTTTTGTAGAGGTTTCGGACGAGCTGGTCTAAATGGGCCCGTTAGAATTTTAACTGAGTAAAAAGTATAAAATTGAGGTTTTTCAATATAATTGTGTTTCAAAGCTCCTAATCAATTATTTGAACTCCTAAAATTTGATTAAAACTATTTTTGCGGTCCTTTTTGTCGAGGTTTCGGACGAGCAACTCTAAATGGGCCTTTCAATGGACCCGTTAGAATTTTAACTGAGTAAAACGTACAGAAATTGAGGTTTTGCAATATAATTTTGTTGAAAAGCTCCTAATAAATTTCATGAACTCCTAAAATTTGATTAAAACTTTTTTGCGGTCCTTTTTGTAGAGGTTTCGGACGAGCGGGACTAAATGGACCTTTCAATGGACCCGTTGAAATTTTAACCGAGTAAAAAGTACAGAAATTGAGGTTTTGCAATATAATTGTGTTGAAAAGCTCCTAATAAATTATTTGAACTCCTAAAATTTGATTAAAACTTGTTTTGCGGTCGTTTTGTAGAGGTTTCAGACGAGCATGTTAAATTGGCCTTTCAATGGACCCGTTGGAATTTTAACTGAGTAAAAAGTACATAAATTGAGGTTTTGCAATATAATTGTGTTTAAAATCTCCTAACCAATTACATGATCTCCTATAATTTGATTAAAACTTGTTTTGCGGCCCTTTTTGTAGAGGTTTCGGACGAGCATGTCTAAATGGGCCTTTCAATGGGCCCGTTGGAATTTTAACTGACGAAAAAGTATAAAAATTGAGGTTATGCAATATAATTGTGTTGAAAATCTAATAATCAATTATTTGTACTCCTAAAATATGATCAAAACTTGTTTTGCGGTCCTTTATGTAGAGGTTTCGAACGTGCGGGTCTAAATGGGCCTTTCAGTGGACCCGTTGGAATTTTAACTGAGTAAAATGTATAAAAATTGAAGTTTTGCAATATAATTGTGTTGGAAATCTCCTAATCATTTATTTTAACTCCTAAAATTTGATTAAAACTTTTTTGCGGTCCTTTTTGTATCCGTTTCGGACGAGCATGTCTAAATGGGCCTTACAATGGACCCGTTGGAATTTTAACTGAGTAAAAAGTACAGAAATTGAGGTTTAGCAATATAATTGTGTTGAAAAGATCCTAATCAATTATTTGAACTCCTAAAATTTGATTAAAACTTGTTTTGCGGTCCTTTTTGTCGAGGTTTTGGACGAAAAGGTCTAAATGGGTCTTTCAATGGACCCGTTAGAATTTTAACTGTGTAAAAAGTACAGAAATTAAGGTTTTGCAATATAATTGTGTTGAAAATCTCCTAATAAATAACATTAACTCCTAAAATTTGATTAAAACTGGTTTTGGAGTCCTTTTTGTATAGGTTTCGGACGAGCGGGTCGAAATGGGCCTTTCAATGGACCCGTTGGAATTTTAACTGAGTAAAAAGTACAGAAATTGAAGTTTTGCAATATAATTGTGTTGAAAAGATCCTAATAATTTATCTGAACTCCTAAAATTTGATTAAAACTTTTTTGCGGACCTTTTTGTATCGGTTTCGGACGTGCAGGTCTAAATGGGCCTTCAATGGACCCGTTGGAATTTTAAATGAGTAAAAAGTATAGAAATTGAGGTTTTGCAATATAATTGTGTTGAAAAGTTCCTAATCAATTATTTGAACTCCAAAAATTTGATTAAAACTTGTTTTGCTGTCCTTTTTGTCGTGGTTTCGGACTAGCGGGTCTAAATGGGCCTTTCAATGGACCCGTTGGAATTTTAACTGAGTAAAAAGTACAGAAATTGAGGTTTTGCAATATAATTGCGTTGAAAATATCCTAACTAATTACATGATCTCCTAAAATTTGATTAAAACTATTTTTGCGGTCCTTTTTGTCGAGGTTTGGGACGAGCAGGTCTAAATGGGCCTTTCAATGGGCCCGTTGGAATTTTAACTGAGTAAAAAGTATAAAATTGAGGTTTTTCAATGTAATTGTGTTGAAAAGCTCCTAATCAATTATTTGAACTCCTAAAATTTGATTAAAACTATTTTTGCGGTCCTTTTTGTCGAGGTTTCGGACGAGCAGGTCTAAATGGGCCTTTCAATGGACCCGTTAGAATTTTAACTGAGTAAAAAGTACAGAAATTGAGGTTTTGCATTATAATTGTGTTGAAAAGCTCCTAATCAACTATTTGAACTCCTAATATTTGAATAAAACATTTTTGCGGTCCTTTTTGTAGAGGTTTCGGACGAGCAGGTCTAAATGGGCCCGTTGGAATTTTAACTGAGTAAAAAGTATAAAATTGAGGTTTTTCAATATAATTGTGTTGCAAAGCTCCTAATCAATTATTTGAACTCCTAAAATTTGATTAAAACTATTTTTGCGGTCCTTTTTGTCGAGGTTTCGGACAAGCAGGTCTAAATGGGCCTTTCAATGGACCCGTTAGAATTTTAACTGAGTAAAACGTACAGAAATTGATGTTTTGCAATATAATTGTGTTGAAAAGCTCCTAATCAATTTCATGAACTCCTACAATTTGATTAAAACTTTTTTTGCGGTCCTTTTTGTAGAGCTTTCGGACAAGCGGGACTAAACGGGCCTTTCAATGGACCCGTTGAAATTTTAACCGAATAAAAAGTACAGAAATTGAGGTTTTACAATATAATTGTGTTGAAAAGCTCCTAATAAATTATTTGAACTCCTAAAATTTGATTAAAACTTGTTTTGCGGTCATTTTGTAGAGGTTTCGGACGAGCAGGTTAAATGGGCCTTTCAATGGACCCGTTGAAATTTTAACTGAGTAAAAAGTACATAAATTGAGGTTTTGCAATATAATTGTGTTTAAAATCTCCTAACCAATTACATGATCTCCTATAATTTGATTAAAACTTGTTTTGCGGCCCTTTTTTGTAGAGGTTTCGGACGAGCATGTCTAAATAGGCCTTTCAATGGGCCCGTTGGAATTTTAACTGAGTAAAAAGTATAAAAATTGAGGTTTTGCAATATAATTGTGTTGAAAATCTCATAATCAATTATTTTTACTCTTAAAATATGATCAAAACTTGTTTTGATCTCCCTTATGTAGAGGTTTCGGACGTGCGGGTCTAAATGTGCCTTTCAGTGGACCAGTTGGAATTTTAACTGAGTAAAATGTATAAAAATTGAATTTTTGCAATATAATTGTGTTGGAAAGCTCCTAATCATTTATTTGAACTCCTAAAATTTGATTAAAGCTTTTTTGCGGACCTTTTTGTATCAGTTTCGGACGAGCATGTCTAAATAGGCCTTTCAATGGGCCCGTTGGAATTTTAACTGAGTAAAAAGTATAAAAATTGAGGTTTTGCAATATAATTGTGTTGAAAATCTCATAATCAATTATTTTTACTCTTAAAATATGATCAAAACTTGTTTTGATCTCCCTTATGTAGAGGTTTCGGACGTGCGGGTCTAAATGTGCCTTTCAATGGACCCGTTGGAATTTTAACTGAGTAAAAAGTACATAAATTGAGGTTTAGCAATATAATTGTGTTGAAAAGTTCCTAATCTATTATTTGAACTCCTAAAATTTGATTAAAACTTGTTTTGCGGTCCTTTTTGTCGAGGTTTTGGACGAGCAGGTCTAAATGGGCCTTTCAATGGACCCTTTAGAATTTTCACTGTGTAAAAAGTACAGAAATTAAGGTTTTGCAATATAATTGTGTTGAAAATATCCTAATAAATAACATTAACTCCTAAAATTTGATTAAAACTTGTTTTGGAGTCCTTTTTGTATAGGTTTCGGACGAGCGGGTCGAAATGGGCCTTTCAAGTGACCCGTTGGAATTTTAACTGAGTAAAAAGTACAGAAATTGAAGTTTTGCAATATAATTGTTTTGAAAAGATCCTAATCATTTATTTGAACTCCTAAAATTTGATTAAAACTTTTTTGCGGTCCTTTTTGTATCGGTTTCGGACGTGCAGGTCTAAATGGGCCTTCAATGGACCCGTTGGAATTTTGAATGAGTAAAAAGTACAGAAATTGAGGTTTTGCAATATAATTGTGTTGAAAAGATACTAATCAATTATTTGAACTCCTAAAATTTGATTAAAACTTGTTTTGTTGTCCTTTTTGTCGAGGTTTCGGACTAGCGGGTCTAAATGGGCCTTTCAATAGACCCGTTGGAATTTTAACTGAGTAAAAAGTACAGAAATTAAGGGTTTGCAATATAATTGTGTTGAAAATATCCTAACCAATTACATGATCTCCTAAAATTTGATTAAAACTTGTTTTGCGGCCCTTTTTGTAGAGGTTTCGGACGAGCATGTCTAAATGGGCCTTTCAATGGACCCGTTGGAATTTTAACTGAGTAAAAAGTACAGAAATTGAGGTTTTGCAATATAATTGTGTTGAAAAGCTCCTAATAAATTACATGAACTCCTAAAATTTGATTAAAACTTGTTTTGCAGTCCTTTTGTAGAGGTTTCGGACGAGCGGGTCGAAATGGGCCTTTTAATGGACCGATTGGAATTTTAACTGAGTAAAAAGTACAGAAATTGAGTTTTTGCAATATAATTGTGTTGAAAAGCTCCTAATCAATTATTTGAACTCCTAATATTTGAATAAAACTTGTTTTGTGGTCCTTTTTGTAGTGGTTTCGGACGAGCATGTCTAAATGGGCCTTCCAATGGGCCCGTTGGAATTTTAACTGAGTAAAAATTATAAAATTGAGGTTTTTCAATATAATTGTGTTGAAAAGCTCCTAATCAATTATTTTAACTCCTAAAATTTGATTAAAACTATTTTTGCGGTCCTTTTTGTCGAGGTTTCAGACGATCAGGTCTAAATGGGCCTTTCAATGGACCCGTTAGAATTTTAACTGAGTAAAAAGTACAGAAATTGAGGTTTTGCATTATAATTGTGTTGAAAAGCTCCTAATCAATTATTTGAACTCCTAAAATATGATCAAAACTTGTTTTGCGGTCCTTAATGTAAAGGTTTTGGACGTGGGGGTCTAAATGGGCCTTTCAGTGGACCCGTTGGAATTTTAACTGCGTAAAATGTATAAAAATTGAATTTTTGCAATATAATTGTGTTGAAAAGCTCCTAATCATTTATTTGAACTCCTAAATTTGATTAAAACTTTTTTGCGGTCCTTTTTGTATCGGTTTCGTACGTGCAGGTCTAAATGGGCCTTCAATGGACCCGTTGGAATTTTAACTGAGTAAAAAGTACATAAATTGAGGTTTTACAATATAATTGTGTTGGAAAGCTCCTAATAAATTATTTGAACTCCTAAAATTTGATTAAAACTTGTTCTGCGGTCCTTTTTGTCGAGGTTTCAGACGAGCAGGTCTGAATGGGCCTTTCAATGGACCCGTTGGAATTTTAACTTAGTAAAAAGTACAGAAATTGAGGTTTTGCAATATAATTGTGTTGAAAAGCTCTTAATAAATTACATGAACTGCTAAAATTTGATTAAAACTTGTTTTTGAGTCCTTTTTGTATAAGTTTCGGACGAGCGGGTTGAAATGGGCGTTTCAGTGGACCCGTTGGAGTTTTAACTGAATAAAAAGTACATAAATTGAAGTTTTGCAATATAATTGTGTTGAAAAGCTCCTAATCAATTACATGAACTCCTAAATTTTGATTAAAATTTGTTTTGCAGTCCTTTTTGTAGAGGTTTCGGACGAGTGGGGCGAAATGAGCCTTTCAATGGACCCGTTGGAATTTTAACTGAGTAAAAAGTACAGAAATTGAGGTTTTGCAATATAATTTTGTTGAAAAACTCCTAATCAATTACATGAACTCCTAAAATTTGATTAAAACTTTTTTTGTTCTCCTTTTTGTAGAGGTTTCGGACGAGCGGGTCTAAATGAGCCTTTCATTGGACCCGTTGGAAATTTAACTGAGTAAAATTACAGAAATTGAGGTTTTGCAATATAATTGTGTTTAAAATCTCCTAATCAATTACATGATCTCCTAAAATTTGATTAAAACTTGTTTTGCGGCCCTTTTTGTAGAGGCTTCGGACGAGCATGTCTAAATGGGCCTTTCAATGGACGCGTTGAAATTTTAACCGAGTAAAAAATATAAAAATTGAGGTTTTGCAATATAATTGTGTTGAAAAGCTCATAATCAATTATTTGTACTCCTAAAATATGATCAAAACTTATTTTGCGGTCCTTTATGTAGATGTTTCGGACGTGCGGGTCTAAATGGGCCATTTAGTGGACCCGTTGGAATTTTAACTGAGTAAAATGTATAAAAATTGAAGTTTTGCAATATAAATGTGTTGGAAAGCTTCTAATCATTTATTTGAACTCCTAAAATTTGATTAAAACTGTTTTGCGGTCCTTTTTGTATCGGTTTTGGACGTGCATGTCTAAATGGGCCTTCAATGGACCCGTTGGAATTTTAACTGAGTAAAAAGTACAGAAATTGAGGTTTCGCAATATAATTGTGTTGAAAAACTCCTAATCAATTATTTGAACTCCTAAAATTTCATTAAAACTTGTTTTGCGGTCCTTTTTGTCGATGTTTCGGACGAGCAGGTCTGAATGGGCCTTTCAATGGACCCGTTAAAATTTTAACTAAGTAAAAAGTACAGAAATTGAGGTTTCGCAATAAAATTGTTTTAAAAAGCTCCTAATCAATTATTTGAACTCCTAAAATTTGATTAAAACTTGTTTCGCGGTCCTTTTTGTAGAGGTTTCGGACGAGCAGGTCTAAATGGGCCTTTCAATGGACCCGATTGAATTTTAACTGAGTAAAAAGTATAGAAATTGAGGTTTTTCAATATAATTGTGTTGAAAAACTCCTAATCAATTACATGAACTACTAAAATTTGATTAAAACTTTTTTTGCAGCCCTTTTTGTAGAGGTTTCGGACGAGCGGGTCGAAATGGGCCTTTCAATGGACCCGTTGGAATTTTTACTGAATAAAAAGTACAAAAATTGAGGTTTTTCAATATAATTGTGTTGAAAAGCTCCTAATCATTTACATGAACTCCTAAAATTTGATTAAAACTTGTTTTGCAGTCCTTTTTGTAGAGGTTTCAGACGAGCGGGTCGAAATGGGCCTTTCAATGGACCCGTTGAAATCTTAACTGAGTAAAAAGTACAGAAATTGAGGTTTTGCAATATAATTGTGTTGAAAAGCTCCTAATTAATTACATGAACTCCTAAAATTTGATTAAAACTTGTTTTGCAGTCCTTTTTCTAGAGGTTTCGGACGAGCGGGTCAAAATGGGCCTTATAATGGACCCATTGGAATTTTAACTGAGTAAAAAGTACAGAAATTGAAGTTTTGCAATATAATTGTGTTGAAAAGCTCCTAATCAATTATTTGAACTCCTAATATTTGAATAAAACATTTTTGCGGTCCTTTTTGTAGAGGTTTCGGACGAGCAGGTCTAAATGGGCCCGTTGGAATTTTAACTGAGTAAAAAGTATAAAATTTTGGTTTTTCAATATAATTGTGTAACAAGGCTCCTAATCAATTATTTGAACTCCTAAAATTTGATTAAAACTATTTTTGCGGTCCTTTTTGTCGAGGTTTTAGACGAGCAGGTCTAAATGGGCCTTTCAATGGACCCGTTAGAATTTTAACTGAGTAAAACGTACATAAATTGAGGTTTTGCAATATAATTGTGTTGAAAAGCTCCTAATCAATTTCATGAACTCCTAAAATTTGATTAAAACTTTTTTTGCGGTCCTTTTTGTCGAGGTTTCAGACGAGCGGGTCGAAATGGGCCTTTCAATGGACCCGTTGAAATCTTAACTGAGTAAAAAGTACATAAATTGAGGTTTTGCAATATAATTGTGTTGAAAAGTTCCTAATTAATTACATGAACTCCTAAAATTTGATTAAAACTTGTTTTGCAGTCCTTTTTCTAGAGGTTTCGGACGAGCAGGTCAAAATGGGCCTTTTAATGGACCGGTTGGAATTTTAACTGAGTAAAAAGTACAGAAATTGAGGTTTTTCAATATAATTGTGTTGAAAAGCTCCTAATCAATTATTTGAACTCCTAATATTTGAATAAAACATTTTTGCGGTCCTTTTTGTAGAGGTTTCGGACGAGCATGTCTAAATGGGCCCGTTGGAATTTTAACTGAGTAAAAAGTATAAAATTTTGGTTTTTCAATATAATTGTGTTACAAAGCTCCTAATCAATTATTTGAACTCCTAAAATTTGATTAAAACTATTTTTGCGGTCCTTTTCGTCGAGGTTTCAGACGAGCATGTCTAAATGGGCCTTTCAATGGACCTGTTAGAATTTTAACTGAGTAAAACGTACAGAAATTGAGGTTTTGCAATATAATTGTGTTGAAAAGCTCCTAATCAATTTCATGAACTCCTAAAATTTGATTAAAACTTTTTTTGCGGTCCTTTTTGTCGAGGTTTCGGACGAGCAGGTCTAAATGGGCCTTTCAATGGACCCGTTAGAATTTTTTTTTTGAAGAAAGGGCCTCATTAAAAACCCCACTAATCCATACTGGGCTAGCCCAGCAAGGCCCTAGGAGGGGAAAAGAGTGCCCAAAATATATTATTAATCAAGGTGGTTGGTTAACAACCGGTACAAAAGTTCGTAGAGCATCGGGCAAGCCCGACCCAAAATACATAGAGGAATGAAAATGAAGAGCCCAATTGGCTACATAATGAGCTAAAACGTTAGCTTCACGTGGTACATAATGTAAGCTAAGACCTGACACAGAATCTATGAAAGATCTAGTATCCTGCAACTGTCGCCGAAGAGTGGAGGCATCCTCGCCTGTGCTACACAGCCGATTGATCAGCAGGGCCGCATCCGATTCAAGAAGAAACCCTATCCATCCCGCCTCCACACCCAGTTGGACACCATCTGAGATAGCCTTTAGCTCCGCCGACGTAGAATCTGCAATAGTATCCAAGTAAACAGCTCGTCCAAGCAAGATAGCGCCAGTAGCATCACGAGCCACAATGCCAAGTCCAGCCGATCCTGTAGAGGGGTGAAAAGCACCATCAACATTGATTTTGATTGATCCAGCCGGCGGTGGCCTCCATACAGGTGGGGAGAGTGCTGTCGTCGTCTGCTGCCTCGTCGTTTGAATGTCTGATGTGGCCGAAAGGTAGTCGCGAAGTAGATCCTGTGAGTTCATCACCTCAATTTCTGTACTTTTTACTCAGTTAAAATTTCAACGGGTCCACTGAAAGGCCCATTTAGACCCGCATGTCCAAAACCTCTACATAAAGGACCGCAAAACAAGTTTTAATCATATTTTAGAATTACAAATAATTGATTATGAGATTTTCAACACAATTATATTGCAAAACCTCAATTTTTATACTTTTTACTCAGTTAAAATTCCAACGGGCCCATTGAAAGGCCCATTTAGACATGCTCGTCCGAAACCTCTACAAAAAGGGCCGCAAAACAAGTTTTAATCAAATTATAGGAGACCATGTAATTGGTTATGAGATTTTAAACACAATTATATTGCAAAACCTCAATTTATGTACTTTATACTCAGTTAAAATTCCAACGGGTCCATTGAAAGGCCCATTTAGACCTGCTCGTCCGAAACCTCGACAAAAAGGACCGCAAAACAGGTTTTAATCAAATTTAGGAGTTCAAATAATTGATTAGGAGCTTTTCAACACAATTATATTGCAAAACTCAATTTCTGTACTTTTTACTCAGTTAAAATTCCAACGGGTCCATTGAAGGCCCATTTAGACCTGCACGTCCAAAACCTAAACAAATAGGACCGCAAAACAAGTTTTAATCAAATTTTAGGAGTTCAAATAATTGATTAGGAGCTTTTTAGCACAATTATATTGCAAAACCTCAATTTCTGTACGTTTTACTCAGTTAAAATTCTAACGGGTCCATTGAAAGGCCCATTTAGACCCGCTAGTCCGAAACCTCGACAAAAAGGACCGCAAAACAAGTTTTAATCAAATCTTAGGAGTTCAAATAATTGATTAGGAGCTTTTCGACACAATTATATTGCAAAACCTCAATTTCTGTACTTTTTACTCATTTAAAATTCCAACAGGTCCATTGAAGGCCCATTTAGACCTGCACGTCCGAAACCGATACAAAAAGGACCGCAAAAAAGTTTTAATCAAATTTTAGGAGTTCAAATAAATGATTAGGATCTTTTCAACACAATTATATTGCAAAACTTCAATTTCTGTACTTTTTACTCAGTTAAAATTCCAACGGGTCCATTGAAAGGCCCATTTCGACCCGCTCGTCCGAAACCTATACAAAAAGGACTCCAAAACAAGTTTTAATCAAAATTTAGGAGTTAATGTTATTTATTAGGATATTTTCAACACAATTATATTGCAAAACCTTAATTTCTGTACTTTTTCCACAGTTAAAATTCTAACGGGTCCATTGAAAGGCCCATTTAGACCCGCTAGTCTGAAACCTCGACAAAAAGGACCGCAAAACAAGTTTTAATCAAATCTTAGGAGTTCAAATAATTGATTAGGAGCTTTTCGACACAATTATATTGCAAAACCTCAATTTCAGTACTTTTTACTCATTTAAAATTCCAACAGGTCCATTGAAGGCCCATTTAGACCTGCACGTCCGAAACCGATACAAAAAGGACCGCAAAAAAGTTTTAATCAAATTTTAGGAGTTCAAATAAATGATTAGGATCTTTTCAACACAATTATATTGCAAAACTTCAATTTCTGTACTTATTACTCAGTTAAAATTCCAACGGGTCTATTGAAAGGTCCATTTCGACCCGCTCGTCCGAAACCTATACAAAAAGGACTCCAAAACAAGTTTTAATCAAACTTTAGGAGTTAATGTTATTTATTAGGAGATTTTCAACACAATTATATTGCAAAACCTTAATTTCTGTACTTTTTACACAGTTAAAATTCTAACGGGTCCATTGAAAGGCCCATTTAGACCTGCTCGTCCAAAACCTCGAGAAAAAGGACCGCAAAACAAGTTTTAATCAAATTTTAGGAGTTCAAATAATTGATTAGGAGATTTTCAACACAATTATATTGCTAAACCTCAATTTCTGTACTTTTTACTCAGTTAAAATTCCAACGGGTCCATTGTAAGGCCCATTTAGACTTGCTCGTCCGAAACCGATACAAAAAGGACCACAAAAAAGTTTTAATCAAATTTTAGGAGTTCAAATAAATGATTAGGAGCTTTCCAACACAATTATATTGCAAAACATCAATTTTTATACATTTTACTCAGTTAAAATTCCAACGGGTCCACTGAAAGGCCCATTTAGACCCGCGCGTCCGAAACCTCTACATAAAGGACCGCAAAACAAGTTTTGATCATATTTTAGGAGTACAAATAATTGATTATGAGATTTTCAACACAATTATATTGCAAAACCTCAATTTTTATACTTTTTACTCAGTTAAAATTCCAACGGGTCCATTGAAAGGCCTATTTAGACCTGCTCGTCTGAAACCTCCACAAAAAGACCGCAAAACAAGTTTTAATCAAATTTTAGTAGTTCAAATAATTTATTAGGAGCTTTTCAACACAATAATATTGCAAAACCTCAATTTCTTTACTTTTTACTCGGTTAAAATTTCAACGGGTCCATTGAAAGGCCCATTTAGTCCCGCTCGTCGGAAACCTCTACAAAAAGGACCGCAAAAAAGTTCGAATCAAATTTTAGGAGTTCAAATAAATCATTAGGATCTTTTCAACACAATTATATTGCAAAACTTCAATTTATGTACTTTTTACTCAGTTAAAATTCCAACGGGTCCATTGAAAGGCCCATTTCGACCCGCTCGTCCGAAACCTATACAAAAAGGACTCCAAAACAAGTTTTAATCAAATTTTAGGAATTAATGTTATTTATTAGGAGGTTTTCAACACAATTATATTGCAAAACCTTAATTTCTGTACTTTTTCCACAGTTAAAATTCTAACGGGTCCATTGAAATGCCCATTTAGACCCGCTAGTCCGAAACCTCGACAAAAAGGACCGCAAAACAAGTTTTAATCAAATCTTAGGGGTTCAAATAATTGATTAGGAGCTTTTCGACACAATTATATTGCAAAACCTCAATTTCTGTACTTTTTACTCATTTAAAATTCCAACAGGTCCATTGAAGGCCCATTTAGAACTGCACGTCCGAAACCGATACTAAAAGGACCGCAAAAAAGTTTTAATCAAATTTTAGGAGTTCAAATAAATGATTAGGATCTTTTCAACACAATTATATTGCTAAACCTCAATTTCTGTACTTTTTAATCAGTTAAAATTCCAACGGGTCCATTGTAAGGCCCATTTAGACCTGCTCGTCCGAAACCGATACAGAAAGGATCGCAAAAAAGTTTTAATCAAATTTTAGGAGTTCAAATAAATGATTAGGAGCTTTCCAACACAATTATATTGCAAAACTTCAATTTTTATACATTTTAATCAGTTAAAATTCCAACGGGTCCATTGATAGGCCCATTTAGACCCGCACGTCCGAAACCTCTACATAAAGGACCGCAAAACAAGTTTTGATCATATTTTAGGAGTACAAATAATTGATTATGAGATTTTCAACACAGTTATATTGCAAAACCTCAATTTTTATACTTTTTACTCAGTTAAAATTCCAACGGGCCAATTGAAAGGCCCATTTAGACATACTCATCCGAAACCTCAACAAAAAGGGTCGCAAAACAAGTTTTAATCAAATTATAGGAGATCATGTAATTGGTTATGAGATTTTAAACACAATTATATTTCAAAACCTCAATTTATGTACTTTTTACTCAGTTAAAATTCCAACGGGTCCATTGAAAGGCCCATTTAGACCTGCTCGTCTGAAACCTCCACAAAAGGACCGCAAAACAAGTTTTAATCAAATTTTAGTAGTTCAAATAATTTATAAGGAGCTTTTCAACACAATTATATTGCAAAACCTCAATTCTTGTAATTTTTACTCGGTTAAAATATCAACGGGTCCATTGAAAGGCCCATTTAGTCCCGCTCGTCCGAAACCTCTACAAAAAGGACCGCAAAAAAGTTTTAATCAAACTTTAGGAGTTCAAATAATTGATTAGGAGCTTTTTAACACAATTATATTGCAAAACCACAAGTTCTGTACGTTTTACTCAGTTAAAATTCTAACGGGTCCATTGAAAGGCCCATTTAGACCTGCTCGTCCGAAACCTCGACAAAAAGGACCGCAAAAATAGTTTTAATCAAATTTTAGGAGTTCAAATAATTGATTAGGAGCTTTTCAAGACAATTATATTGAAAAACCTCAATTTTATACTTTTTACTCAGTTAAAATTCCAACGGGCCCATTTAGACCTGCTCGTCCGAAACCTCTACAAAAAGGACCGCAAAAGAAGTTTTAATCAAATTTTAGGAGTTCAAATAATTGATTAGGAGCTTTTTAACACAATTATATTGCAAAACCTCAATTTCTGTACGTTTTACTCAGTTAAAATTCTAACGGGTCCATTGAAAGGCCCATTTAGACCTGCTCGTCCGAAACCTCGACAAAAAGGACCGCAAAATAGTTTTAATCAAATTTTAGAAGTTCAAATAATTGATTAGGAGCTTTGCAAGACAATTATTTTGAAAAACCTCAATTTTATACTTTTTACTCAGTTAAAATTCCAACGAGCCCATTTAGACCTGCTCGTCCGAAACCTCTACAAAAAGGACCACAAAAATGTTTTATTCAAATATTAGGTGTTCAAATAATTGATTAGGAGATTTTCAACACAATTATATTGCAAAACCTCAATTAAAGAACTTTTTACTCAGTTAAAATTCCAACGGGTCCATTGAAAGGCCCATTTCGACCCGCTCGTCCGAAACCTCTACAAAAAGGACTGCAAAAAAGTTTTAATCAAATTTTAGGAGTTCATGTAATTGATTAGGAACTTTTCATCACAATTATATTGAAAAACCTCAGTTTCTGTACTTTTTACTTAGTTAAAATTCCAACGGGTCCATTGAAAGGCCCATTTAGACCTGCTCGTCCGAAACCTCTACAAAAAGGACCGCAAAGCAAGTTTTAATCAAATTTTAGGAGTTCAAATAATTGATTAGGAGCTTTTTAACACAATTATATTGCAAAACCTCAATATCTGTACTTTTTACTCAGTTAAAATTCCAACGGGTCTAATGAAAGGCCCATTTAGACCTGCTCGTCCGAAACCTCGACAAAAAGGACCGCAAAACAGGTTTTAATCAAATTTTAGTAGTTCAAATAATTGATTAGGAGATTTTCAACACAATTATTTTGCAAAACCTCAATTTCTGTACTTTTTACTCAGTTAAAATTCCAACGGGTTCATTGAAGGCCCATTTAGACCTGCACGTCCAAACCCGATACAAATAGGACCACAAAACAAGTTTTAATCAAATTTTAGGAGTTCAAACAATTGATTAGGAGCTTTTTAACACAATTATATTGCAAAACCTCAATTTCTGTACGTTTTACTCAGTTAAAATTCTAACGGGTCCATTGAAATGCCCATTTAGACCTACTCATCCGAAACCTCGACAAAAAGGACCGCAAAAATAGTTTTAATCAAATTTTAGGAGTTCAAATAATTGATTAGGAGCTTTGCAAGACAATTATACTGAAAAACCTCAATTTTATACTTTTTACTCAGTTAAAATTCCAACGGGCCCATTAAGACCTGCTCGTCCGAAACCTCTACAAAAAGGACCACAAAAATGTTTTATTCAAATATTAGGTGTTCAAATAATTGATTAGGAGATTTTCAACACAATTATATTGCAAAACCTCAATTTCTGTACTTTTTACTCAGTTAAAATTCCAACGGGTCCATTGAATGGCCCATTTAGACCCGCTCGTCCGAAACCTCTACAAAAAGGACTGCAAAAAAGTTTTAATCAAATTTTAGGAGTTCATGTAATTGATTAGGAGCTTTTCAACAAAATTATATTGAAAAACCTCAGATTCTGTACTTTTTACTTAGTTAAAATTCCATCGGGTCCATTGAAAGGCCCATTTAGACCTGCTCGTCCGAAACCTCTACAAAAAGGACTACAAAACAAGTTTTAATCAAATTTTAGGAGTTCATGTAATTCATTAGGAGCTTTTCAACACAATTATATTGAAAAACCTCAATTTCTGTACTTTTTACTCAATTAAAATTCCAACGGGTCAATTGAAAGGCCCATTTCGACCCGCTCTTCCGAAACCTCTACAAAAAGGACTGCAAAACAAGTTTTAATCAAATTTTAGGAGTTCATGTAATTGATTAGGAGCTTTTCAACACAGTTATATTGAAAAATCTCAATTTTCTACTTTTTACACAGTTAAAAATCCAACGGGTCCATTAGAAGGCCCATTTCGACCCGCTCGTCCGAAACCTCTACAAAAAGGACTGCAAAAAAAGTTTTAATCAAATTTTAGGAGTTTATGTAATTGATTATGAGCTTTTTAACACAATTATTTTGCAAAACCTCAATTTCTGTACTTTTTACTCAGTTAAAATTTCAACGGGTCCATCGAAAGGCCTATTTAGACCTGTTCGTCCGAAACCTCGACAAAAAGGACCGCAAAACAGGTTTTAATCAAATTTTAGGAGTTCAAATAATTTATTAGGAGCATTTCAACACAATTATATTGCAAAACCTCAATTTCTGTACTTTTTACTCAGTTAAAATTCCAACGGGTCCATTGAAGGCCCATTTAGACCTGCACGTCCAAAACCGATACAAAAAGGACCGCAAAAAGTTTTAATCAAATTTTAGGAGTTCAAATAAATGATTAGAAGCTTTCCAACACATTTATATTGCAAAACTTCAATTTTTATACATTTTACTCAGTTAAAATTCCAACGGGTCCACTGAAAGGCCCATTTAGACCCGCACGTCCGAAACATCCACATAAAAGACCGCAAAACAAGTTTTGATCATATTTTAGTAGTAAAAATAATTGATTATGAGCTTTTCAACACAATTATATTGCAAAACCTCATTTTTTATAATTTTTACTCGGTTAAAATTTTAACGCGTCCATTGAAAGGCTCATTTAGACATGCTCGTCCGAAACCTCTACAAAAAGGGCCGCAAAACAAGTTTTAATCAAATTTTAGGAGAACATGTAATTGATTAGGAGATTTTCAACACAATTATATTGCAAAACCTCAATTTCTGCACTTTTTACTCTGTTAAAATTCCAACGGGTCCAATGAAAGGCTCATTTAGACACGCTCGTCCGAAACCTCTACAAAAAGGAGAACAAAAAAAGTTTTAATCAAATTTTAGGAGTTCATGTAATTGATTAGGAGATTTTCAACACAATTATATTGCAAAACCTCAATTTCTGTACTTTTTACTCAGATAAAATTCTAACGGGTCCATTGAAAGGCCCATTTAGACATGCTCGTCCGAAACCTCGACAAAAAGGACCGCAAAAATAGTTTTAATCAAATTTTAGGAGTTATAATAATTGATTAGGAGCTTTTCAACACAATTATATTGATAAACCTAAATTTTTTACTTTTTACTCAGTTAAAATTCCAACGGGCCCATTGAAAGGCCCACTTAGACTTGCTCGTCCGAAACCTCTACAAAAAGGACCGCAAAAATGTTTTATTCAAATATTTGGAGTTCAAATAATTGATTAGGAGCTTTTCAACACAATTATATTGCAAAATCTCAATTTCTGTACTTTTTACTCAGTTAAAATTCCAACGGGTCCATTAAAAGGCCCATTTCGACCCGCTCGTCCGAAACCTCTACAAAAAGGACTGCAAAACAGGTTTTAATCAAATTTTATGAGTTCATGTAATTGATTAGGAGCTTTTCAACACATTTATATTGCAAAACCTCAATTCCTGTACTTTTTCCTCAGTTAAAATTCTAACGGGTCCATTGAAAGGCCCATATCGACTCGCTCATCCGAAACCTCTACAAAAAGGACTGCAAAACAAGTTTTAATCAAATTTTAGGAGTTCATGTAATTGATTAGGAGCTTTTCAACACAATTATATTGAAAAACCTCAATTTTTTTACTTTTTCCTCAGTTAAAATTCCAACGGGTCCATTGAAAAGACCATTTCAACCCGCTCGTCCGAAACCTCTACAAAAAGGACTACAAAAAAAGTTTTAATCAAATTTTAGGAGTTCATGTAATTGATTATGAGCTTTTCAACACAATTATATTGAAAAACCTCAGTTTCTGTACTTTTTACTCAGTTAAAATTCCAACGGGTCCATTGAAAGGCCCATTTAGACCTGCTCGTTCGAAACCTCTACAAAAAGGACCGCAAAACAAGTTTTAATCAAATTTTAGGAGTTCAAATAATTGATTAGGAGCTTTTTAACACAATTATATAGCAAAACCTCAATTTCTGTACGTTTTACTCAGTTAAAATTCTAACGGGTCCATTGAAAGGCCCCTTTAGACCTGCTCGTCCGAAACCTCGACAAAAAGGACCGCAAAAATAGTTTTAATCAAATTTTAGAAGTTCAAATAATTGATTAGGAGCTTTGCAAGACAATTATATTGAAAAACCTAAATTTTATACTTTTTACTCAGTTAAAATTCCAACGGGCCCATTTAGACCTGCTCGTCCGAAACCTCTACAAAAAGGACCGCAAAAATGTTTTATTCAAATATTAGGAGTTCAAATAATTGATTAGGAGCTTTTCAACACAATTATATTGCAAAACCTCAATTTCTGTACTTTTTACTCAGTTAAAATTCCAACGGGTCCATTGTAAGGCCCATTTAGACCTCCTCGTCCGAAACCGATACAAAAAGGACCGCAAAAAGGTTTTAATCAAATTTTATGAGTTCAAATAAATGATTAGGATCTTTTCAACACAATTATATTGCAAAACTTCAATTTTATACATTTTACTCAGTTCGACCCATTTCGACCCGCTCGTCCGAAACCTCTACAAAAAGGACTACAAAACAAGTTTTAATCAAATTTTAGGAGTTCATGTAATTGATTAGGAGCTTTTCAACACAATTATATTCCAAAACCTCAATTTCTGTACTTTTTACTCAGTTAAAATTCCAACGGGTCTAATGAAAGGCCCATTTAGACCTGCTCGTCCGAAACCTCGACAAAAAGGACCGCAAAACAGGTTTTAATCAAATTTTAGTAGTTCAAATAATTGATTAGGAGATTTTCAACACAATTATTTTGCAAAACCTCAATTTCTGTACTTTTTACTCAGTTAAAATTCCAACGGGTTCATTGAAGGCCCATTTAGACCTGCACGTCCAAACCCGATACAAATAGGACCACAAAACAAGTTTTAATCAAATTTTAGGAGTTCAAACAATTGATTAGGAGCTTTTTAACACAATTATATTGCAAAACCTCAATTTCTGTACGTTTTACTCAGTTAAAATTCTAACGGGTCCATTGAAATGCCCATTTAGACCTACTCATCCGAAACCTCGACAAAAAGGACCGCAAAAATAGTTTTAATCAAATTTTAGGAGTTCAAATAATTGATTAGGAGCTTTGCAAGACAATTATACTGAAAAACCTCAATTTTATACTTTTTACTCAGTTAAAATTCCAACGGGCCCATTAAGACCTGCTCGTCCGAAACCTCTACAAAAAGGACCACAAAAATGTTTTATTCAAATATTAGGTGTTCAAATAATTGATTAGGAGATTTTCAACACAATTATATTGCAAAACCTCAATTTCTGTACTTTTTACTCAGTTAAAATTCCAACGGGTCCATTGAATGGCCCATTTAGACCCGCTCGTCCGAAACCTCTACAAAAAGGACTGCAAAAAAGTTTTAATCAAATTTTAGGAGTTCATGTAATTGATTAGGAGCTTTTCAACAAAATTATATTGAAAAACCTCAGATTCTGTACTTTTTACTTAGTTAAAATTCCATCGGGTCCATTGAAAGGCCCATTTAGACCTGCTCGTCCGAAACCTCTACAAAAAGGACTACAAAACAAGTTTTAATCAAATTTTAGGAGTTCATGTAATTCATTAGGAGCTTTTCAACACAATTATATTGAAAAACCTCAATTTCTGTACTTTTTACTCAATTAAAATTCCAACGGGTCAATTGAAAGGCCCATTTCGACCCGCTCTTCCGAAACCTCTACAAAAAGGACTGCAAAACAAGTTTTAATCAAATTTTAGGAGTTCATGTAATTGATTAGGAGCTTTTCAACACAGTTATATTGAAAAATCTCAATTTTCTACTTTTTACACAGTTAAAAATCCAACGGGTCCATTAGAAGGCCCATTTCGACCCGCTCGTCCGAAACCTCTACAAAAAGGACTGCAAAAAAAGTTTTAATCAAATTTTAGGAGTTTATGTAATTGATTATGAGCTTTTTAACACAATTATTTTGCAAAACCTCAATTTCTGTACTTTTTACTCAGTTAAAATTTCAACGGGTCCATCGAAAGGCCTATTTAGACCTGTTCGTCCGAAACCTCGACAAAAAGGACCGCAAAACAGGTTTTAATCAAATTTTAGGAGTTCAAATAATTTATTAGGAGCATTTCAACACAATTATATTGCAAAACCTCAATTTCTGTACTTTTTACTCAGTTAAAATTCCAACGGGTCCATTGAAGGCCCATTTAGACCTGCACGTCCAAAACCGATACAAAAAGGACCGCAAAAAGTTTTAATCAAATTTTAGGAGTTCAAATAAATGATTAGAAGCTTTCCAACACATTTATATTGCAAAACTTCAATTTTTATACATTTTACTCAGTTAAAATTCCAACGGGTCCACTGAAAGGCCCATTTAGACCCGCACGTCCGAAACATCCACATAAAAGACCGCAAAACAAGTTTTGATCATATTTTAGTAGTAAAAATAATTGATTATGAGCTTTTCAACACAATTATATTGCAAAACCTCATTTTTTATAATTTTTACTCGGTTAAAATTTTAACGCGTCCATTGAAAGGCTCATTTAGACATGCTCGTCCGAAACCTCTACAAAAAGGGCCGCAAAACAAGTTTTAATCAAATTTTAGGAGAACATGTAATTGATTAGGAGATTTTCAACACAATTATATTGCAAAACCTCAATTTCTGCACTTTTTACTCTGTTAAAATTCCAACGGGTCCAATGAAAGGCTCATTTAGACACGCTCGTCCGAAACCTCTACAAAAAGGAGAACAAAAAAAGTTTTAATCAAATTTTAGGAGTTCATGTAATTGATTAGGAGATTTTCAACACAATTATATTGCAAAACCTCAATTTCTGTACTTTTTACTCAGATAAAATTCTAACGGGTCCATTGAAAGGCCCATTTAGACATGCTCGTCCGAAACCTCGACAAAAAGGACCGCAAAAATAGTTTTAATCAAATTTTAGGAGTTATAATAATTGATTAGGAGCTTTTCAACACAATTATATTGATAAACCTAAATTTTTTACTTTTTACTCAGTTAAAATTCCAACGGGCCCATTGAAAGGCCCACTTAGACTTGCTCGTCCGAAACCTCTACAAAAAGGACCGCAAAAATGTTTTATTCAAATATTTGGAGTTCAAATAATTGATTAGGAGCTTTTCAACACAATTATATTGCAAAATCTCAATTTCTGTACTTTTTACTCAGTTAAAATTCCAACGGGTCCATTAAAAGGCCCATTTCGACCCGCTCGTCCGAAACCTCTACAAAAAGGACTGCAAAACAGGTTTTAATCAAATTTTATGAGTTCATGTAATTGATTAGGAGCTTTTCAACACATTTATATTGCAAAACCTCAATTCCTGTACTTTTTCCTCAGTTAAAATTCTAACGGGTCCATTGAAAGGCCCATATCGACTCGCTCATCCGAAACCTCTACAAAAAGGACTGCAAAACAAGTTTTAATCAAATTTTAGGAGTTCATGTAATTGATTAGGAGCTTTTCAACACAATTATATTGAAAAACCTCAATTTTTTTACTTTTTCCTCAGTTAAAATTCCAACGGGTCCATTGAAAAGACCATTTCAACCCGCTCGTCCGAAACCTCTACAAAAAGGACTACAAAAAAAGTTTTAATCAAATTTTAGGAGTTCATGTAATTGATTATGAGCTTTTCAACACAATTATATTGAAAAACCTCAGTTTCTGTACTTTTTACTCAGTTAAAATTCCAACGGGTCCATTGAAAGGCCCATTTAGACCTGCTCGTTCGAAACCTCTACAAAAAGGACCGCAAAACAAGTTTTAATCAAATTTTAGGAGTTCAAATAATTGATTAGGAGCTTTTTAACACAATTATATAGCAAAACCTCAATTTCTGTACGTTTTACTCAGTTAAAATTCTAACGGGTCCATTGAAAGGCCCCTTTAGACCTGCTCGTCCGAAACCTCGACAAAAAGGACCGCAAAAATAGTTTTAATCAAATTTTAGAAGTTCAAATAATTGATTAGGAGCTTTGCAAGACAATTATATTGAAAAACCTAAATTTTATACTTTTTACTCAGTTAAAATTCCAACGGGCCCATTTAGACCTGCTCGTCCGAAACCTCTACAAAAAGGACCGCAAAAATGTTTTATTCAAATATTAGGAGTTCAAATAATTGATTAGGAGCTTTTCAACACAATTATATTGCAAAACCTCAATTTCTGTACTTTTTACTCAGTTAAAATTCCAACGGGTCCATTGTAAGGCCCATTTAGACCTCCTCGTCCGAAACCGATACAAAAAGGACCGCAAAAAGGTTTTAATCAAATTTTATGAGTTCAAATAAATGATTAGGATCTTTTCAACACAATTATATTGCAAAACTTCAATTTTATACATTTTACTCAGTTCGACCCATTTCGACCCGCTCGTCCGAAACCTCTACAAAAAGGACTACAAAACAAGTTTTAATCAAATTTTAGGAGTTCATGTAATTGATTAGGAGCTTTTCAACACAATTATATTCCAAAACCTCAATTTCTGTACTTTTTACTCAGTTAAAATTCCAACGGGTCCATTGAAAGGCCCATTTCGACCCGCTCGTCCGAAACCTCTACAAAAAGGACTGCAAAACAAGTTTTAATCAAATTTTAGGAGTTCATGTAGTTGATTAGGAGCTTTTCAACACAATTATATTGAAAAATCTCAATTTTTGTACTTTTTACTCAGTTAAAATTCCAACGGGTCCATTGAAAGGCCCATTTCGACCCGCTCGTCCAAAACCTCTACAAAAAGGACTGCAGAAAAAGTTTTAATCAAATTTTAGGAGTTCATGTAATTGATTAGGAGCTTTTCAACACAATTATTTTGAAAAACCTCAATATCTGTACTTTTTACTCACTTAAAATTCCAACGGGTCCATTGAAAGGCCTATTTAGACCTGCTCATCCGAAACCTTTACAAAAAGGACCGCAAAACATGTTTTAATCAAATTTTAGGAGTTCAAATAATTGATTAGGGCTTTTTAACACAATTATATTGCAAAACCTCAATTTCTATACTTTTGACTCAGTTAAAATTCCAACGGGACCATTGAAAGGCCTATTTAGACCTGCTCGTCCGAAACCTCGACAAAAAGGACCGCAAAACAAGTTTTAATCAAATTTTAGGAGTTCAAATAATTTTTTATGAGCTTTTCCACCCAATTATATTGCAAAACCTAAATTATGTACTTTTTACTCAGTTAAAATTCCAACGGGTCCATTGAAAGGCCCATTTAGACCTGCTCGTCCGAAACCGATACAAAAAGGACTGCAAAAAGTTTTAATCAAATTTTAGGAGTTCAAATAAATGATTAGGAGCTTTTAAACACAATTACATTGCAAAACTTCATTTTTTATACATTTTACCCAGTTAAAATTCCAACGGGTCCACTGAAAGGCCCATTTAGACCCGCACGTCCGAAACCTCTACATAAAGGACCGCAAAACAAGTTTTGATCATATTTTAGGAGTAAAAATAATTGATTATGAGCTTTTCAACACAATTATATTGCAAAACCTCAATTTTTATACTTTTTACTCAGTTAAAATTCCAACGGGTCCATTGAAAGGCCCATTTAGACATGCTCGTCCGAAACCTCTACAAAAAGGGCCGCAAAACATGTTTTAATCAAATTTTAGGAGATCATGTAATTGATTAGGATATTTTCAACAAAATTATATTCAAAAACCTCAATTTCTATACTTTTTACTCAATTAAAATTCCAACGGGCCAATTGAAAGACCCATTTAGACCTGCTCGTCCGAAACCTCTACAAAAAGGACAGCAAAACAAGTTTTAATCAAATTTTAGGAGTTCAAATAATTGATTAGGAGCTTTTCAATACAATTATATTGCAAAACCTCAATTTCTGTACTTTTTACTCAGTTAAAATTTGAACGGGTCCATTAAAAGGCCCATTTAGACCCGCACTTCCGAAACCTCTACAAAAAGGACCACAAAACAAGTTTTGATCATATTTTAGGAGTTAATGTAATTGATTAGGAGCTTTTCAACACAATTGTATTGCGAAACCTCAATTTATGTAATTTTTACTTTGTTAAAATTCCAACGGGTCTATGGAAAGGCCCTTTTAGACCTTCTCGTCCGAAACCTCTACAAAAAGGACCGCAAAACAAGTTTTAATCAAATTTTAGGAGTTCAAATAATTGATTAGGAGCTTTTTAACACAATTATATTGCAAAACCTCAATTTCTGTACTTTTTACTCAGTTAAAATTTCAACGGGTCCATTGAAAGGCCCATTTAGACCTGCTCGTCCGAAACCTCGACAAAAAGGACCGCAAAACAGGTTTTAATCAAATTTTAGGAGTTCAAATAATTGATTAGGAGCTTTTCAACACAATTATATTGAAAAACCTCAATTTTATACTTTTTACTCAATTAAAATTCCAACGGGCCCATTGAAAGGCCAATTTAGACCTGCTCGTCTGAAACCTCTACAAAAAGGACCGCGAAAATGTTTTATTCAAATATTAGGAGTTCAAATAATTGATTAGAAGCTTTTCAACACAATTATATTGAGAAACCTCAATTTCTGTACTTTTTACTTAGTTAAAATTCCAACGGGTCCATTGAAAGGCCCATATCGACCCGCTCGTCCAAAACCTCTACAAAAAGGACTGCAAAACAAGTTTTAATCAAATTCTAGGAGTTCATGTAATTGATTAGGAGCTTTTCAACACATTTATATTGCAAAACCTCAATTTCTGTACTTTTTACTCAGTTAAAATTCCAACAGGTCCATTGAAAGGCCCATTTCGACCCGCTCATCCGAAACCTCTACAAAAATGACTGCAAAACAAGTTATAATCAAATTTTAGGAGTTCATGTAATTGATTAGTAGCTTTTAAACATAATTATATTGCAAAACCTCAATTTTTGTACTTTTTACTCAGTTAAAATTCCAGCGGGTCCATTGAAAGGCCCATTTAGACCTGCTCGTCCAAAACCTCGACAAAAAGGACCGTAAAACAAGTTTTAATCAAATTTTAGAAGTTCAAATAATTGATTAGGAGCTTTTCAACACAATTATATTGCAAAACCTCAATTTCTGTACTTTTTACTCAGTTAAAATTCCAACGGGTCCATTGTAAGACCCATTTAGACCTGCTCGTCCAAAACCGATACAAAAAGGACCGCAAAAAAGTTTTAAACAAATTTTAGGAGTTCAAATAAATGATTAGGAGCTTTTCAACATAATTATATTGCAAAACTTTAATTTTTATACATTTTACTCAGTTAAAATTCCAACGGGTCCACTGAAAGGCCCATTGAGACCTGCACGTCCGAAACCTCTACATAAAGGACCGCAAAACAAGTTTTGATCATATTTTAGGAGTACAAATAATTGATTATGAGCTTTTCAACACAATTTTATTGCAAAACCTTAATTTTTATACTTTTTACTCAGTTAAAATTCCAACGGGTCCATTCAAAGGCTCATTTCGACCCGCTCGTCCGAAACATCTACAAAAAGGACTGCAAAACAAGTTTTAATCAAAATTTAGGAGTTCATGTAATTGATTAGGAGCTTTTCAACACAATTATATTGCAAAACTTCAATTTATGTACTTTTTACTCAGTTAAAATTCCAACGGGTCCATTGAAACGCCCATTTCGACCCGCTCGTCCGAAACCTATACAAAAAGGACTCCAAAAAAAGTTTTAATCAAATTTTAGGAGTTCAAATAATTTATTAGGAGCTTTTCAACACAATTATATTGCAAAACCTCAATTTCTGTACTTTTTACTCAGTTAAAATTCCAACGGGTCCATTGAAGGCCCATTTAGACCTGCACGTCCAAAACCGATACAAAAAGGACCACAAAAAAGTTTTAATCAAATTTTAGGAGTTCAAATAAATGATTAGGAGCTTTTCAACACAATTATATTGCAAAACTTCAATTTTTATACATTTTACTCAGTTAAAATTCCAACGGGTCCACTAAAAGGCCCATTTAGACCCGCACGTCCGAAACCTCTACATAAAGGACCGCAAAACAAGTTTTGATCATACTTTAGGAGTAAAAATAATTGATTATGAGATTTTCAACACAATTATATTGCAAAACCTCAATTTTTATACTTTTTACTCAGTTAAAATTCCAACGGGTCCATTGAAAGGCCCATTTAGACATGCTCGTCCAAAACCTCTACAAAAAGGGCCGCAAAACAAGTTTTAATCAAATTTTAGCAGATCATGTAATTGATTAGGAGATTTTCAACACAATTATATTGCAAAACCTCAATTTCTGTACTTTTTACTCAGTTAAAATTCCAACGGGTCCATTGTAAGACCCATTTAGACTCGCTCGTCTGAAACCTCTACAAAAACGACCACAATAAAGTTTTAATCAAATTTTAGGATTTCATGTAATTGATTATGAGCTTTTCAACACAATTATATTGCAAAACCTCAATTTATGTACTTTTTACTCAATTAAAATTCTAACGGGTCCATTGAAAGGCCCATTTAGACCTGCTCGTCCGAAACCTCGACAAAAAGGACTTCAAAAATAGTTTTAATCAAATTTTAGGAGTTCAAATAATTGATTAGGAGCTTTTCAACACAATTATATTGAAAAACCTCAATTTTATTCTTTTTACTCAGTTAAAATTCCAACGGGCCCATTGATAGGCCTATTTAGACCTGCTCGTCCGAAACCTCTACAAAAAGGATCGCAAAAAACTTTTATTCAAATATTAGGAGTTCAAATAAATGATTAGAAGCTTTTCAACACAATTATATTGCAAAACCTCAATTTCTGTAATTTTAACTCAGTTAAAATTCGAACGGGTCCATTGAATGTCCCATTTATGCATCTATTGTTCCCTGGGTTTTGGACTTTGCTTTCTATTATTCAATACAACTTTCCTAGGTCTTACACCCTTACTCATATTTCTTTGCCTACTAATTATTTAAGACATTTTGTCTCTTATAATAACATACAACACCTCATGTTTTTGGTTCCCACATCCTCTTATGCATATGATTTAGTCACCTTCCATCCTTTTACTTTTCTCATTATTTTGTTTTCCCTCTACATGCATTTTTATGCTTTGTTGATAAGCATGTCCAATCCTTACTGCAATCTTTCTTTCATAAATTTCAATTTATACTCAATTTTCTCTCTTCCCAACCCACATTTTGATGCTTCTTGCGCATCTTTTTTTACAGTTATGAAGGTTTTCTTATTAGTTCATTACTGTTGCTTTTCGCCTTTAAATATGTTATCTTTTACCTCCATGAATAAATTCGTTTTTAACAGGTCTTTCTCCTTCTCCGTTTTGGTGTTGGTGCATAAGTTAATATATCTATGCTTCTCCAATTGGTATCTTCTTTGTTTATGCTACTATTTACACTATCTAAGTTTCCTCAGTTTCTCCATTCCAACCAGTGCTTATTCCCTCTCTTTCTACACTTGTTTTTCTTTATGTTATGGCATCGTGTACTTTGATTATTCTATGCCCCTGTTCATATACATGGCTGTCTTCTCATTAAAACCTATTCTTTCTCTTAGATGGCATCTGCATTATTCTAACTTTAATTTTTTATCTTTTAATACTGTTTCTGATCGAATTAGGAAATCTCTTCACCATCCTATTGTTGCAACAAACATGAAAGCTCGGGGAGCTGGCCCCACACTCTGGTATAGATTACACTTCTTTATTTTTAAACGGGCATGTAATTATTTTTTCGTAACCATTAATTACCCCCCCTTTTTGCTCTTTTGGTATGTAATTTATTTCTTGTCCCCGCTTCCTCCTATCCATTGCTCTGTAATTTTTATTATTTGCTGCTCTTTTTTTCTGTTTTCTTTTCTTGCTTGCTCTTTCTCTTTATTTTTATTTTATTTCTATTTGCTTTTATTTCGTGATTATTACTATCTTTCCATTAGATATGTGTTATACAAATTGATTAGCAATAATTTTACCGTAAAAATTTTCATCTCAACGAGTTTCCTTTTTCTCATTTTTTTTCTGCTCACAAATTATTGTCTCAACGCCTCCTTAGGCGCCTTAAATCTAGCCCTTTTCAGGGAATCCAATACGACCATCTTTATGATGGAAAACAACTTTCCTACCTTATTTCTTCCCTTCTATATACTTTTACCTTTCCTCATTCCATTAATAGCGCTTCTATTTTCATATTTCCTTAATTGTCTACTAATCACTTTAATCTTTATTGTAATTTTTTTTCACACGCTTCTTGCGCAATTCATTACAATCACTATCTGTATAAAGGAAAACATTTATTCTTCCATATTCTTTCCTTTCTTTACGGTATCATCTTTCTCCGTCTCCTTAATTATCTTTTTTCAAATTTTACCAATCAATTTCTTCCTATATTACTCCTTCACCCTTATTACTGTTCCCGATCTACCAACTATACTGCTTAAAGTATCTTATTTATTACATTCAAATTTCACTTTTTTCTTTCCTCTACTAATTAATTTATTTCCGGAATACTTCCTTGTATATCACGCTATTTTTTCCATCATTCAATTCACCCTAATTTTAAGGAATATATTTTCAACCTTCTTACCTTTTCTCCTGACTTACTATAACATAACTAACATAGACACTTATTATTTATACGGACCAAAAACATACATTGACCCACAAACTTTTCCCTATTCTACTTGTTTCCTTACTCTTCATCCTTCTCCCATGGCATCTTCCTCTATCCCCCAACTTAGTTCTATTGATCTCACTAATGAAGAAGCAGAACTCCTCTATACCGCAGATTTCGACTGGGATTTCGTTAAGGAAGACCCCAAATTGTTCCTTATAGGCTGCTTTATCTCATCAAAACCAATTGATATATATGTTGTCCTTAGCGCCTTTGAAGGTATTTGGAAGCCTATCAATTTGGTATCTATCTCTGTCATCCAGGATAATTTTCTCAAGATCAAATTTAAGGAGGTCAAATCCTGTTATGAAATCCTTAATCGTGGTCCTTGGTTGTATAAGGACGAATGGTTAGCCCTTACAGAATACAACCCTTCTAAAACCATTGGCGAATATTCATTCAACATCATGCGTATCTGGATCCGCATCTTCGGCCTGCCATCCTCACTCTTTGAGGACATCGATCGATCACACCTTGTGGGACATGCTCTAGGCTCCATGGTAGGCAATGTTTTGCGCACTGATACTCGAGAGCTTGAAGGAAACATGAAAGAATTTCTGCGTGTGGAAATTTTGCTGGATATTACCCATCCGGTCACCCGATTCCTCTTCATCGGGTCCGGGGCTGATAAAACCATGTGTCGTCTACAGTATGAACGCCTTCCTACCTTATGCCCTGGGTGTGGTATAATTAGCCATACCATTGAAAATTGTCCAATTCGCTCTTCTCTAGACCTAAGCAAGTTGCAATATGGAGAGTGGCTCCGCTACCTCCCCCCAAGACGTCGCCCAATCGGTACACATGGGCGAATCCGTAATGTTGAACCCGAACTCAACCAAAACAACCCTTTGCCATCTAGTAATCTATTTTATCCTACTTCCGCTAATTTACTTTCTTTATGCTTTACATTTAAACTGATTTTATCTTTATTCCTCCTTTTAATTTTCACAGCCCCTACTGCTAATGCCGCTTCTGCTAATGTCAATGCCCCTGCTAATGACCCGAATACTATTGGTTATTTTCCCAATCTTCTTATTAATTTTGTACTCTATCTTAATCAGCATCCAATCCCTAAATTATTTACTAATTCCAAATCATCTGTAGGCTCTCTAAACGAGGGTGATGCTGCGTCATTCTCGGAACAGCCCACTGAGGAAGCACATAATACTGACACTGCTATGGGAGATATTCCTCTAGCCAAGGATCCCTCTGCTTCGGAGTCAAAACATAAAGCTCCTCTCGAGCTGCAACCTCTAAACACTATCTATCCTATTCCTAAGGATGTCTCGGACGATGATTGGGACGCCAATGATGATGGTGTTCCTAGCCCAACTGCTCAACAAATCAAGAAGATTGAAGCTGAATTACCTAAGCCTCTTGTTACTACTGAATACAATTTCAATGATTTTAACCTATGGCTCTTAAAAACTTACCCGAATGATGTAGCTCCTGCCCCTGCTCTAGTCCCACCAAATCGAGGCACAAAACGCCGTTCACCCATCCAAGTGTTGCTCCCACCCAAGAAATCCAAACCCTCCGGATCCACTCCTAAGGCTGGGATGAGCAGCTCAAAAAACTCTCCGGCGGTGGCTGATTCTCAGGCCCGCCGAGCAAAATGAGGATCCTTTGTTGGAACTGCCAGGGTTTAGGACAAGTCCAGTCAGTTCAACATTTTAAGAACTATGTCCAACAATCCAACCCGGATATTATTTTTATTTGCGAAACTAAGATTAATAATGCGGCATGTAGCCGGCTATGTCTCTCCCTAGGAATGTTAGAAATTATTACTATCCCCCCAAATGATGGATGTTCTGGTATGGCACTCTTTATTTCGAATAATATAAATCTTAGTTTGCTTTCGTACTCGAGTCATTTCATACATACTCAAATTCATTTGGATGATTGCACTATGTTCTTTACTGGTATGCATGGTTTTTCTAAAACGAGTCAGAAATATAAAACATGGGAAATTATTGATTCTTTAAATACAAATAATCATAATATCCCTTGGATCCTTGGCGGGGATTTTAACGAAATTTTATCAGATAATGAAAAACAAGGTGGTAGCCGTCGCGCAAGATCACAAATTAACAATTTTCATCATTGTCTTTCCCGTAATAATCTCTACGATTGCAAGCCTACATCCGGTTGGTTTACTTGGACAAAAATTGGGCCACTAACCCCAACTATCCATGAAAGATTAGATCGATTCATAGCTAACTCAGCCTAAAAAAATTTACACCCCTTGCATCGTATCACTACGAACTATGTTGCCAAATCCGATCACTGCTTCTTACTTCTAGATACATACCCGACGGACACGACCCAATCTCATCGTCCCCCAACACTTTTCGCTTTGAAAATTTTTGGGCAAACCGTGAGGACAACATCTCACTTGTTAAACGAACTTGGGACACAACTACTGGAATAGCCCTAGAAAAATTACAAGCTGTCGGTACTTGTTTGGAAGACTGGCAAAATCAACAAAGATTTAATACCTCAGGACGCATAAATTTTCTTACCAAAAAAATCAAAAAAATTTTGTGTCATCCTTTTACTCCAATAAAGGAAGAACTCTATATCAAATACAGAGCTGAACTCAACAAACTACTAACGGAACAGGAAATTTACTGGGCGCAAAGATCTAGAAACCTCTAGCTTTCTCAAAGGGATAAAAATACAAGATTCTTTCATGCCAGAGCGAATAATAGGAGGAAAAAAAATTCTATCACAAGTCTTTTTGACTCAAACTCGAACTGGTGTACTGACGAAAAGGATTTAATGTCAATTGCTTCTAACTATTTCTAAAATCTTTTCATGACTTCTAACCCGCAACTTTCTGAACATATACTCAATAAAATCTCGCCTTCTATAACACAAACTATGAATGATACCCTTTTAAAGACCTTTACCAAGGAAGAAATTGTTCAAGCTTTCCGTGACATTGACCCACGAAAAGCACCTGGTATTGACGGATTACCAAGTAGCTTTTTTAGACAACACTGGGATACTGTTGGCAATGATGCCACTACTCTATGCCTTAACCTGCTAAATGGCATTGCAGATATGGCCTCAGTTAACAAAACTATCCTTGTCCTTATTCCAAAAATCAAGGATCCAACTTCTATGAGACATCTAAGACCCATTAGTCTCTGCACTATTCTATATAAAATAGTAGCTAAAACCATTGTTAATAGAATGAAACAAACAATACCCTTTTGTATTAGCCCTAACCAGGCAACCTTTGTTCAAGGACGAAATATTACTGATAATATCCTTGTCGCCCATGAAATTATTCACAACATTAATGCCGGTGCTACTAAATCTGCAAATGGTGCTGCTTTAAAACTAGACATGGAAAAAGCTTTTGATAGAGTCGAATGGTCCTTTTTGGCTAATGTAATGAATCGTATGGGTTTTGCACCTGCATGGGTCTCCCTTATAATGCGATGCATTTCTTCAGTTTCTTTTACAGTCAAGATTAACAATTCTTTCTCTCCATTCTTTCAACCACAACGTGGTCTTTGTCAAGGCGACCCCCTATCTCCTTTTCTATTCCTCTTTTGTACACAAGGTCTTTCTGCCTATCTATCTGCTGCACAACAGAAAAACGTCCTACCAGGGCTTGGAGTTTGTAGACACGGTCCCAAAGTCAATCACCTCCTCTTTGCAGATGACTACATGGTTTTCATAAATACTAATCCAGATGAAGCTAATCATCTAAAACGGGCACTACAAACCTATGCTACAGCTTCCGGTCAAGCAGTAAATTTTGAGAAATCGACTATTTTCTACAACCCACGCACACCACATTCAACAAGGATTACAATTAACAATCTCTTGCAAGTCCGTGAAGTCTCCAACCCTGGTGTATATCTAGGCGTTCCATTGCTCATTGGGAAAAATAAGACTACAGCTTTAGGTTTTGTTCGTGAGAAAGTCCACGACCGCCTTTCTAATTGGGATAAACAGCTCCTTTCCTTTAGTGGACCTGAGATTTTTATCAAAGCAGTCCTACAATCTTTACCTCAATATGTCATGTCTTGTTACCTTCTGCCACATAACATTATTGATGATATGACTTCAGCCATTCGTCAATATTGGTGGACTGGCAAATCAAATAAGAAAGGGTGGAATATGCTTCCCTGGAATCATGTTTGTCTACCTAAGACTGCAGGGGGCATGGGTTTCAAAGACCTGAAGGATTTTAATATTGCCCTCTTGGGTAAGCAACTATGGCGTCTTATTTGCGAACCAGATTCCTTATTGGGCCAAATATATCGCTCCAAATATTTCCCTTCGGGGAATATCCTTGATGCTTCCCGACCTAACCGAGGCTCTTTTGCTTGGCAAGGTCTCCATAGTGCTTTACAACGCCTCTTCCGGGGCTTTTTATATCGACCAGGCATTAATAGTAACATACGTGTCCATAAAGACATTTGGGGTGGCTCTTCTCCTGTTACCCTTACTGGAGACTATGAAGTCTTTGAGGAAGTCCATATTCGATGTCGTGACTTCATGCTTCGTAACTGGACTGCTTGGGATACTGAGAAGGTCCGTAACTATTTCAACCTAGTGGATGCAGATGTCATTCTTCGTATTCCCATTATTAATGATTACCGTGATTCTATCCTCTGGGCTCCTAACGACTCCGGTATTTACTCAGTCCGTTCAGGTTACTTATTTCTACAACGCACTTTGGATCCACATACTTCCCCCACACGTTTTTGGAAGTTCCTGTCCAAAACTAAGGCCCTCCCCAAGGTTAAAACTTTTGGATAGCGAGCAACATCTGCAGCTCTTCCCGTTGGCTCAAAATTGCAAGTTTTCTCCCCCAACTCTGGGCCCTGTCCTATTTGCGGGGCTCCCTCTGAATCTATCCTTCATGCCCTTCGTGACTGTGCTGGGGCTTCCGAGGCCCTTCACCTCTCAGGAATTCCCACTATAATAACTAGGAGCACGACTACCACTCCTTTCCAATGGCTAGAAGAGGGTGCCCACCTCTTAGCGCCGAATAAATTTGGTCTTTTCCTCACAACCATCTGGAACATCTGGAATAGACGTAATGACTGGACTCATAACCATCACTTACAACCACCATGGCTTACTGCTATTAATTCCATCAACCTACATGATGATTTTTGCAATGCCACCCTCCAATCCAATCCATCATCATCTATTCTATCTCCTCCATGTTGGATACCTCCTCCACTTGATCACATTAAAATAAATGTGGATGGAGCTTTTGACCCTACCACACGTGCTGCGGCTGTTGGTGTCGTGGCACGTGATTCATTAGGTGCGGTAGTTGGAGGCCTTGCTTTTCCGATAGGCAGTTGTTTGGATGCTACCACTTGCGAAGGTGAAGGCCTTCTCGCGGGGATCACTTTCACCCAATCTCATGGATGGAATCGGATTTTGTTCGAAACAGACTGTGCCTCTCTTGCGAATAGACTCAACAACCCAGGACATGACCTTTCTACTTTGGGACCCCTACTCACTAGGCTTCGGGAGTCTCATCAGTCTTTACCTTTTGCTCTTGTATCTTATGTACACCGTGTGGCAAACTCTGTAGCCCATACTTTGGCTGCTAATGCTCTAGGATCCATGTCTTCTTAATCTTTTAATTCTGATGTACCACCATGTATCTATCATCTTGTAAAGAGCAACTTTCCGAATTAATAAAATTTAAGGTACTCTTTTCCCCTTGTTAGGGTCCTCTAGCTCTGCTTGAAGGACAGTAGTACGGGTTTTTAATGAGGCCTTTTTCTTTAAAAAAAATTCCAACGGGTCCATTGAAAGGCCCATTTCGACTTGCTCGTCCAAAACCTCGACAAAAAGGACCGCAAAAATAGTTTTAATCAAATTTTAGGAGTTCAAATAATTGATTAGGAGCTTTTCAACACAATTATATTGAAAACCTCAATTTTATACTTTTTACTAAGTTAAAATTCCAACGGGCCCATTGAAAGGCCCATTTAGACCTGCTCGTCCGAAACCTCTACAAAAAGGACCGCAAAAATGTTTTATTCAAATATTAGGAGTTCAAATAATTTATTAGGAGCTTTTCAACACAATTATAATGCAAAACCTCAATTTCTCTACTTTTTACTCAGTTAAAATTCCAAGGGGCCATTAAAAGGCCCATTTCGACCCGCTTGTCCGAAACCTCTACAAAAAGGACTGCAAAACAAGTTTTAATCAAATTTTAGGAGTTCATGTAATTGATTAGGAGCTCTTCAACACCATTATATTGCAAAACCTCAATTTCTGTACTTTTTACTCAGTTAAAATTCCAACGGGTCCATTGAAAAGCCCATTTAGACCTGCTCGTTCGAAACCTCGACAAAAAGGACCGCAAAACAAGTTTTAATCAAATTTTAGGAGTTCAAATAATTGATTAGGAGCTTTTCAACACAATTATATTGCAAAACCTCAATTTCTGTACTTTTTACTCAGTTAAAATTCCAACGGGTCCATTGAAGGACCATTTAGACCTGCACGTCCACAACAGATACAAAAAGGACCGCAAAAAAGTTTTAATCAAATTTTAGGAGTTCAAATAAATGATTAGGAGCTTTCCAACACATTTATATTGCAAAACTTCAATTTTTATACATTTTACTCAGTTAAAATTCCAACGGGTCCACTGAAAGGCCCATTTAGACCCGCACGTCCGAAACCTCTACATAAAGGACCGCAAAACAAGTTTTAATCAAATTTTAGGAGTTCAAATAAATGATTAGGAGCTTTCCAACACATTTATATTGCAAAACCTCAATTTTAATCAAATTTTAGGAGTTCAAATAAACAAGTTTTGATCATATTTCAGGAGTACAAATAATTGATTATGAGATTTTCAACACAATTATATTGCAAAACCCCATTTAGACATGCTCGTCCGAAACCTCTACAAAAAGGGGCGCAAAACAAGTTTTAATCAAATTTTAGGAGATCATGTAATTGGTTAGGAGATTTTCAACACAATTATATTGCAAAACCTCAATTTATGTACTTTTTACTCAGTTAAAATTCCAACGGGTCCATTGAAAGGCCCATTTAGACCTGCTCGTCCGAAACCTCTACAAAAGGACCGCAAAATAAGTTTTAATCAAATTTTAGGAGTTCAAATAATTTATTAGGAGCTTTTCAACAAAATTATATTGCAAAACCTCAATTTCTGTACTTTTTACTCAGTTAAAATTCCAACGGGTCCATTTTAAGGCCCATTTAGACTTGTTCGTCCGAAATCGATACAAAAAGGACCACAAAAAGGTTTTAATCAAATTTTATGAGTTCAAATAAATGATTAGGAGCTTTTCAACACAATTATATTGCAAAACTTCAATTTTTATACATTTTACTCAGTTAAAATTCCAACGGGTCCACTGAAAGGCCCATTTAGACCCGCACGTCCGAAACCTCTACATAAAGGACCGCAAAACAAGTTTTGATCATATTTTAGGAGTACAAATAATTGATTATGAGCTTTTCAACACAATTATATTGCAAAACCTCAATTTTTATACTTTTTACTCAGTTAAAATTCCATCGGGTCAATTGAAAGGCCCATTTCGACCCGCTCGTCCGAAACCTCTACAAAAAGGACTGCAAAACAAGTTTTAATCAAATTTTAGGAGTTCATGTAATTGATTAGGAGATTTTCAACACAATTATATTGCAAAACCTCAATTTATGTACTTTTTACTCAGTTAAAATTCCAACGGGTCCATTAAAAGGCCCATTTAGACCTGCTCGTCCGAAACCTCTACAAAAGGACCGTAAAACAAGTTTTAATCAAATTTTAGGAGTTCAAATAATTTATTAGGAGCTTTTCAACAAAATTATATTGCAAAACCTCAATTTCTGTACTTTTTACTCAGTTAAAATTCCAACGGGTCTATTGTAAGGCCCATTTAGACCTGCTCGTCCAAAATCGATACAAAAAGGACCGTAAAAAGGTTTTAATCAAATTTTATGAGTTCAAATAAATTATTAGGAGCTTTTCAACACAATTATATTGCAAAACTTCAATTTTTATATATTTTACTCAGTTAAAATTCCAACGGGTCCATTTTAAGGCCCATTTAGACTTGTTCGTCCGAAATCGATACAAAAAGGACCACAAAAAGGTTTTAATCAAATTTTATGAGTTCAAATAAATGATTAGGAGCTTTTCAACACAATTATATTGCAAAACTTCAATTTTTATACATTTTACTCAGTTAAAATTCCAACGGGTCCACTGAAAGGCCCATTTAGACCCGCACGTCCGAAACCTCTACATAAAGGACCGCAAAACAAGTTTTGATCATATTTTAGGAGTACAAATAATTGATTATGAGCTTTTCAACACAATTATATTGCAAAACCTCAATTTTTATACTTTTTACTCAGTTAAAATTCCATCGGGTCAATTGAAAGGCCCATTTCGACCCGCTCGTCCGAAACCTCTACAAAAAGGACTGCAAAACAAGTTTTAATCAAATTTTAGGAGTTCATGTAATTGATTAGGAGATTTTCAACACAATTATATTGCAAAACCTCAATTTATGTACTTTTTACTCAGTTAAAATTCCAACGGGTCCATTAAAAGGCCCATTTAGACCTGCTCGTCCGAAACCTCTACAAAAGGACCGTAAAACAAGTTTTAATCAAATTTTAGGAGTTCAAATAATTTATTAGGAGCTTTTCAACAAAATTATATTGCAAAACCTCAATTTCTGTACTTTTTACTCAGTTAAAATTCCAACGGGTCTATTGTAAGGCCCATTTAGACCTGCTCGTCCAAAATCGATACAAAAAGGACCGTAAAAAGGTTTTAATCAAATTTTATGAGTTCAAATAAATTATTAGGAGCTTTTCAACACAATTATATTGCAAAACTTCAATTTTTATATATTTTACTCAGTTAAAATTCCAACGGGTCCACTGAAAGGCCCATTTAGACCCGCACGTCCGAAACCTCTACATAAAGGACCGCAAAAGAAGTTTTGATCATATTTTAGGAGTACAAATAATTGATTATGAGCTTTTCAACACAATTATATTGCAAAACCTCAATTTTTATACTTTTTACTCAGTTAAAATTCCATCGGGTCAATTGAAAGGCCCATTTCGACCCGCTCGTCCGAAACCTCTACAAAAAGGACTGCAAAACAAGTTTTAATCAAATTTTAGGAGTTCATGTAATTGATTAGGAGATTTTCAACACAATTATATTGCAAAACCTCAATTTATGTACTTTTTACTCAGTTAAAATTCCAACGGGTCCATTAAAGGGCCCATTTAGACCTGCTTGTCCGAAACCTCTACAAAAGGACCGCAAAACAAGTTTTAATCAAATTTTAGGAGTTCAAATAATTTATTAGGAGCTTTTCAACAAAATTATATTGCAAAACCTCAATTTCTGTACTTTTTACTCAGTTAAAATTCCAACGGGTCTATTGTAAGGCCCATTTAGACCTGCTCGTCCAAAATCGATACAAAAAGGACCGTAAAAAGGTTTTAATCAAATTTTATGAGTTCAAATAAATTATTAGGAGCTTTTCAACACAATTATATTGCAAAACTTCAATTTTTATATATTTTACTCAGTTAAAATTCCAACGGGTCCACTGAAAGGCCCATTTAGACCCGCACGTCCGAAACCTCTACATAAAGGACCGCAAAACAAGTTTTGATCATATTTTAGGAGTACAAATAATTGATTATGAGCTTTTCAACACAATTATATTGAAAAACCTCAATTTTTATACTTTTTACTCCGTTAAAATTCCATCGGCTCCATCGAAAGGCCCATTTCGACCCGCTCGTCCGAAACCTCTTCAAAAAGGACTGCAAAACATGTTTTAATCAAATTTTAGGAGTTCATGTAATTGATTAGGAGCTTTTCAACACAATTATATTGCAAAACCTCAATTTTTGTACTTATTACTCAGTTAAAATTCCATTGGGTCCATTGAAAGGCGCATTTAGACATGCTCGTCCGAAACCTCTACAAAAAGGGCCGCAAAACATGTTTTAATCAAATTATAGGAGATCATGTAATTGGTTAGGAGATTTTCAATACAATTATATTGCAAAACCTCAATTTATGTACTTTTTACTAAGTTAAAATTCCAACGGGTCCATTGAAAGGCCCATTTAGACCTGCTCGTCTGAAACCTCTACAAAAGGACCGCAAAACAAGTTTTAATAAAATTTAAGAGTTCAAATAATTTATTAGGAGCTTTTCAACACAATTATATTGCAAAACCTCAATTTCTGTACTTTTTACTCCGTTAAAATTTCAACGGGTCCATTGAAAGGCCCATTTAGTACCGCTCATCCGAAACCTCTACAAAAAGGACCGCAAAAAAAGTTTTGATCAAATTTTAGGAGTTCATGAAATTTATTAGGAGCTTTTCAACACAACTATATTGCAAAACATCAATTTCTGTACTTTTTACTCAGTTAAAATTCTAACGAGTCCATTGAAAGGCCCATTTAGACCTGCTCGTCCGAAACTTCGACAAAAAGGACCGCAAAATAGTTTTAATCAAATTTTAGGAGTTCAAATAATTGATTAGGAGCTTTTCAACACAATTATATTGAAAAAGCCTCAATTTTATACTTTTTACTCAGTTAAAATTCCAACGGGCCCATCGAAAGGCCCATTTAGACCTGCTCGTCCGAAACCTCTACAAAAAGGACCGCAAAAATGTTTTATTCAAATATTAGGAGTTCAAATAATTTATTAGGAGCTTTGCAACACAATTATATTGCAAAACCTCAATTTCTGTAATTTTTACTCAGTTAAAATTCCAACGGGTCCATTAAAAGGCCCATTTCGACCTGCTCGTCCGAAACCTCTACAAAAAGAACTGCAAAACAAGTTTTAATAAAATTTTAGGAGTTCATGTAATTTATTAGGATCTTTTCAACACAATTATATTGCAAAACCTCAATTTCTGTACTTTTTACTCAGTTAAAATTCTACCCGGGTCCATTGAAAGGCCCATTTCGACCCGCTCGTCCAAAACCTCTACAAAAAGGATTGCAAAACAAGTTTTAATAAAATTTTAGGAGTTCATGTAATTTAATAGGTGCTTTTCAACACAGTTAAAATTTATGTACTTTTTACTCAGTTAAAATTCCAACGGGTCCATTGAAAGGCCCATTTAGACCTGCTCGTCCGAAACCTCTACAAAAGGACCGCAAAACAAGTTTTAATCAAATTTTAGGAGTTCAAATAATTTATTATGAGCTTTTCAACAAAATTATATTGCAAAACCTCAATTTCTGTACTTTTTACTCAGTTAAAATTCCAACGGGTCCATTGTAAGGCCCATTTAGACCTGCTCGTCCGAAATCGATACAAAAAGGACCGCAAAAAAGTTTTAATCAAATTTTATGAGTTCAAATAAATGATTATGAGCTTTTCAACACAATTATATTGCAAAACTTCAATTTTTATACATTTTACTCAGTTAAAATTCCAACGGGTCCATTGAAAGGCCCATTTAGACCCGCACGTCCGAAACCTCTACATAAAGGACCTTAAAACAAGTTTTGATCATATTTTAGGAGTACAAATAATTGATTATGAGATTTTCAACACAATTATATTGCAAAACGTCAATTTTTATACTTTTTACTCAGTTAAAATTCCATCAGGTCCATTGAAAGGCCCATTTCGACCCGCTCGTCCGAAACCTCTACAAAAAGGACTGCAAAACAAGTTTTAATCAAATTTTAGGAGTTCATGTAATTGATTAGGATCTTTTCAATACAATTATATTGCAAAACCTCAATTTCTGTACTTTTTACTCAGTTAAAATTCTACCGGGGTCCATTGAAAGGCCCATTTCGACCCGCTCGTCCGGAACCTCTACAAAAAGGACTGCAAAACAAGTTTTAATCAAATTTTAGGAGTTCCTGTAATTTATTAGGAGCTTTTCAACACAATTATATTGCAAAACCTCAATTTCTGTACTTTTTACTCAGTTAAAATTCCAACGGGTCCATTGAAAGGCCCATTTAGACCTGCTCGTCCGAAACCTCGACAAAAAGGACCGCAAAACAAGTTTTAATCAAATTTTAGGAGTTCAATTAATTGATTAGGAGCTTTTCACCACAATTATATTGCAAAACCTCAAGTTCTGTACTTTTTACTCAGTTAATATTCCAACGGGTCCATTGAAGGCCCATTTAAACCTGCACGTCCGAAACCGATACAAAAAGGACCGCAAAAAAGTTTTAATCAAAATTTTGGAGTTCAAATAAATGATTAGGATCTTTTCAACACAATTATATTGCAAAACTTCAATTTCTGTACTTTTTATTCAGTTAAAATTCCAACGGGTCCATCGAAAGGCCTATTACGACCCGCTCGTCCGAAACCTATACAAAAAGGACTCCAAAACATGTTTTAATCAAATTTTAGGAGTTAATGTTATTTATTAGGAGATTTTCAACACAATTATATAGCAAAACCTCAATTTATGTACTTTTTACTCAGTTAAAATTCTAACGGGTCCATTGAAAGGCCCATTTAGATCTACTCGTCCAAAACCTCGACAAAAAAGACCGCAAAACAAGTTTTAATCATATTTTAGGAGTTCAAATAATTGATTAGGAGCTTTTCAACACAATTATATTGCTAAACCTCAATTTATGTACTTTTTACTCAGTTAAAATTCCAATGGGTCCATTAAAAGGCCCATTTCGACCCGCTCGTCCGAAACCTCTACAAAAAGGACTGCAAAACAAGTTTTAATCAAATTTTAGGAGTTCATGTAATTGATTAGGATCTTTTCAACACAATTATATTGCAAAACCTCAATTTTTGTACTTTTTACTCAGTTAAAATTCTACTCGGGTCCATTGAAAGGCCCATTTAGACCCGCATGTCCGAAACCTCTACATAAAGGACCGCAAAACAAGTTTTGATCATATTTTAGGAGTACAAATAATTGATTATGAGATTTTCAACACACTTATATTGCAAAACCTCAATTTTTATACTTTTTACTCAGTTAAAATTCCAATGAGCCCATTGAAAGGTACATTTAGACATGCTCGTCCGAAACCTCTACAAAAAGGGCCGCAAAACAAGTTTTAATAAATTATAGGAGATCATGTAATTGGTTAGGAGATTTTCAACACAATTATATTGCAAAACCTCAATTTATGTACTTTTTACTCAGTTAAAATTCCAACGGGTCCATTGAAAGGCCCATTTAGATCTGCTCGTCCGAAACCTCTACAAAAGGAACGCAAAACAAGTTTTAATCAAATTTTAGGAGTTCAAATAATTTATTAGGAGCTTTTCAACACAATTATATTGCAAAACCTCAATTTCTGTACTTTTTACACGGTTAAAATTTCAACGGGTCCATTGAAAGGCCCATTTAGTCCCGCTCGTCCGAAACCTCTACAAAAAGGACCGCAAAAAAAGTTTTTATCAAATTTTAGGAGTTCATGAAATTGATTAGGAGCTTTTCAACACAATTATATTGCAAAACCTCAATTTCTGTACTTTTTACTCAGTTAAAATTCCAACGGGTCCAATGAAGGCCCATTTAGGCCTGCACGTCCCAAACCTCTACAAAAAGGGCCGCAAAACAAGTTTTAATCAAATTATAGGAGATCAAGTAATTGGTTAGGAGATTTTCAACACAATTATAATACAAAACCTCAATTTATGTACTTTTTACTCAATTAAAATTCCAACGGGTCCATTGAAAGACCCATTTAGACCTGCTCGTCCGAAACCTCTACAAAAGGACCGCAAAACAAGTTTTAATCATATTTTAGGAGTTCAAATAATTTATTAGGAGATTTTCAACACAATTATATTGCAAAACCTCAATTTCTGTACTTTTTACTCAGTTAAAATTCCAACGGGTCCATTAAAAGGCCCATTTCGACCCGCTCGTCCGAAACCTCTACAAAAAGAACTGCAAAACAAGTTTTAATCAAATTTTTGGAGTTCATGTAATTTATTAGGATCTTTTCAACACAATTATATTGCAAAACCTCAATTTTTGTACTTTTTACTCAGTTAAATTCTACCCGGGTCCATTGAAAGGCCCATTTTGACCCGCTCGTCCGAAACCTCTACAAAAAGGACTGGAAAACAAGTTTTAATCAAATTTTAGGAGTTCATGTAATTGATTAGGATCTTTTCAACACAATTATATTGCAAAACCTCAATTTCTGTACTTTTTACTCAGTTAAAATTCCAACGGGTCCATTGAAAGGCCCATTTAAACCTGCACGTCCAAAACCGATACAAAAAGGACCGCAAAAAAGGTTTAATCAAATTTTAGGAGTTCAAATAAATGATTAGGAGCTTTCCAACACATTTATATTGCAAAACTTCAATTTTTATACATTTTACTCAGTTAAAATTCCAACGGGTCCACTGAAAGGCCCATTTAGACCCGATCGTCCGAAACCTCTACATAAAGGACCGCAAAACAAGTTTTGATCATATTTTAGGAGTAAAAATAATTAATTATGAGATTTTCAACACAATTATATTGCAAAACCTCAATTTTTATACTTTTTACTTAGTTAAAATTCCAACGGGTCCATTGAAAGGCCCATTTAGACATGCTCGTCCGAAACCACTACAAAAAGGGCCGCAAAACTAGTTTTAATCAAATTTTAGGAAATCATGTAATTGATTAGGAGATTTTCAACACAATTATATTGCAAAACCTCAATTTCTGTACTTTTTACTCAGTTAAAATTCCAACGGGTCCATTGAAAGGCCCATTTAGACCTGCTAGTCCGAAACCTCGACAAAAAGGACCGCAAAACAAGTTTTAATCAAATTTTAGGAGTTCAAATAATTGATTAGGAGCTTTTCAACACAATTATATTGCAAAACCTCAATTTCTGTACTTTTTACTCAGTTAAAATTCCAACGGGTCCATTGAAGGCCAATTTAGACCTGCACGTCCGAAACCGATACAAAAAGGACCGCAAAAGGTTTTAATCAAATTTTAGGAGTTCAAATAAATGATTAGGATCTTTTCAACACAATTATATTGCAAAACTTCAATTTTTGTACTTTTTATTCAGTTAAAATTCCAACGGGTCCATCGAAAGGCCCATTTCGACCCGCTCGTCCGAAACCTATACAAAAAGGACTCCAAAACATGTTTTAATCAAATTTTAGGAGTTAATGTTATTTATTAGGAAATTTTCAACACAATTATATAGCAAAACCTCAATTTATGTACTTTTTACTCAGTTAAAATTCTGACGAGTCCATTGAAAGGCCCATTTAGACCTACTCGTGCAAAACCTCGATAAAAAAGACCGCAAAACAAGTTTTAATCAAATTTTAGGAGATCAAATAATTGATTAGGAGCTTTTCAACACAATTATATTGCTAAACCACAATTTATGTACTTTTTACTCAGTTAAAATTCCAACGGGTCCATTGTAAGGCCCATTTAGACCTGCTCGTCCGAAACCGATACAAAAAGGACCGCAAAAAAGTTTTAATCAAATTTTAGGAGTTCAAATAAATGATTAGGAGCTTTCCAACACAATTATATTGCAAAACTTCAGTTTTTATACATTTTACTTAGTTAAAATTCCAACGGGTCCACTGAAAGGCCCATTTAGACCCGCACGTCCGAAACCTCTACATAAAGGACCGCAAAACAAGTTTTGATCATATTTTAGGAGTAAAAATAATTGATTATGAGATTTTCAACACAATTATATTGCAAAACCTCAATTTTTATACTTTTTACTCAGTTAAAATTCCAACGGGACCATTGAAAGGCACATTTAGACATGCTCGTCCGAAACCTCTACAAAAAGGGCAGCAAAACAAGTTTTAATAAATTATAGGAGATCATGTAATTGGTTAGGAGATTTTCAACACAATTATATTGCAAAACCTCAATTTATGTACTTTTTACTCAGTTAAAATTCCAACGGGTCCATTGAAAGGCCCATTTAGATCTGCTCGTCCGAATCCTCTACAAAAAGGACCGCAAAAAAAGTTTTAATCAAATTTTAGGAGTTCATGAAATTGATTAGGAGCTTTTCAACACAATTATATTGCAAAACCTCAATTTCTGTAATTTTTACTTAGTTAAAATTCCAACGGGTCCATTAAAAGGCCCATTTCGACCCGCTCGTCCGAAACCTCTACAAAAAGAACATCAAAACAAGTTTTAATCAAATTTTAGGAGTTCATGTAATTGATTAGGATCTTTTCAACACAATTATATTGCAAAACCTCAATTTCTGTGAGAAAGTCCACGACCGCCTTTCTAATTGGGATAAACAGCTCCTTTCCTTTAGTGGACGTGAGATTTTTATCAAAGCAGTCCTACAATCTTTACCTCAATATGTCATGTCTTGTTACCTTCTGCCACATAACATTATTGATGATATGACTTCAGCCATTCGTCAATATTGGTGGACTGGCAAATCAAATAAGAAAGGGTGGCATATGCTTCCCTGGAATCTTGTTTGTCTACCTAATACTGCAGGGGGCATGGGTTTCAAAGACCTGAAGGATTTTAATATTGCCCTCTTGGGTAAGCAACTATGGCGTCTTATTTGCGAACCGGATTCCTTATTGGGCCAAATATATCCCTCTAAATATTACCCTTCGGGGAATATCCTTGATGCATCCCGACCTAACCGAGGCTCTTTTGCTTGGCAAGGTCTCCATAGTGCTTTACAACGCCTCTTCCGGGGCTTTTTATATCGACCAGGCATTAATAGTAACATACGTGTCCATAAAGACATTTGGGGTGGCTCTTCTCCTGTTACCCTTACTGGAGACTATGAAGTCTCTGAGGAAGTCCATATTCGATGTCGTGACTTCATGCTTCGTAACTGGACTGCTTGGGATACTGAGAAGGTCCATAACTATTTCAACCTAGTGGATGCAGATGTCATTCTTCGTATTCCCATTATTAATGATTACCGTGATTCTATCCTCTGGGCTCCTAACGACTCCGGTATTTACTCAGTCCGTTCAGGTTACTTATTTCTACAACGCACTTTGGATCCACATACTTCCCCCACACGTTTTTGGAAGTTCCTGTCCAAAACTAAGGCCCTCCCCAAGGTTAAAACTTTTGGATGGCGAGCAACATCTGCAGCTCTTCCCGTTGGCTCAAAATTGCAAGTTTTCTCCCCCAACTCTGGGCCCTTTCCTATTTGCGGGGCTCCCTCTGAATCTATCCTTCATGCCCTTCGTGACTGTGCTGGGGCTTCCGAGGCCCTTCACCTCTCAGGAATTCCCACTATAATAACTAGGAGCACGACTACCACTCCTTTCCAATGGCTAGAAGAGGCTGCCCACCTCTTAGCGCCGGATAAATTTGGTCTTTTCCTCACAACCATCTGGAACATCTGGAATAGACGTAATGACTGGACTCATAACCATCACTTACAACCACCATGGCTTACTGCTATTAATTCCATCAACCTACATGATGATTTTTGCAATGCCACCCTCCAATCCAATCCATCATCATCTATTCTATCTCTTCCATGTTGGATACCTCCTCCACTTGATCACATTAAAATAAATGTGGATGGGGCTTTTGACCCTACCACACGTGCTGCGGCTGTTGGTGTCGTGGCACGTGATTCATTAGGTGCGGTAGTTGGAGGCCTTGCTTTTCCGATAGGCAGTTGTTTGGATGCTACCGCTTGCGAAGGTGAAGGCCTTCTCGCGGGGATCACTTTCGCCCAATCTCATGGATGGAATCGGATTTTGTTCGAAACAAACTCTGCCTCTCTTGCGAATAGACTCAACAACCCAGGACATGACCTTTCTACTTTGGGACCCCTACTCACTAGGCTTCGAGAGTCTCTTCAGTCTTTACCTTTTGCTCTTGTATCTTATGTACACCGTGAGGCAAACTCTGTAGCCCATACTTTGGCTGCTAATGCTCTAGGATCCATGTCTTCTTTATCTTTTAATTCTGATGTACCACCATGTATCTATCATCTTGTAAAGAGCAAGTTTCCGAATTAATAAAAATTTAAGGTACTCCTTTCCCCTTTTAGGGTCCTCTAGCTCTGCTTGAAGGACAGTAATATGGGTTTTTAATGAGGCCTTTTTCTTCAAAAAAATTTCCAACGGGTCCATTGAAATGCCCATTTCGACCCGCTCGTCCGAAAGCTCTGCAAAACAAGTTTTAATCAAATTTTAGGAGTTCATGTAATTGATTAGGAGCTTTTCAACACAATTATATTGCAAATCCTCAATTTCTGTACTTTTTACTCTGTTAAAATTCCAACGGTTCCATTGAAAGGCCCATTTCGATCCGCTTGTCTGAAACATCTACAAAAAGGACTGCAAAACACGTTTTAATCAAATTTTAGGAGTTCAAATAATTTATTAGGAGCTTTTCAACACAATTATATTGCAAAACCTCAATTTATGTACTTTTTACTCAGTTAAAATTCTAACGGGTCCATTGAAAGGCCCATTTAAACTTGCTCGTCCAAAACCTCGACAAAAAGGACCGCAAAAATAGTTTTAATCAAATTTTAGGAGTTCAAATAATTGATTAGGAGCTTTTCAACACAATTATATTGAAAACCTCAATTTTATACTTTTTACTCAGTTAAAATTCCAACGGGCCCATTGAAAGGCCCATTTAGACCTGCTCGTCCGAAACCTTTACAAAAAGGACCGCAAAAATGTTTTATTCAAATAATAGGAGTTCAAATAATTGATTAGGAGCTTTTCAACACAATTACAATGCAAAACCTCAATTTCTGTACTTTTTACTCAGTTAAAATTCCAACGGGTCCATTAAAAGGCCCATTTCGACCCGCTCGTCCGAAACCTCTACAAAAAAGGACTGCAAAACAAGTTTTAATCAAATTTTAGGAGTTCATGTAATTGATTAGGAGCTGTTCAACACCATTATATTGCAAAACCTCAATTTCTGTACTTTTTACTCAGTTAAAATTCCAACGGGTCCATTGAAAAGCCCATTTAGACCTGCTCGTCCGAAACCTCGACAAAAAGGACCGCAAAACAAGTTTTAATCAAATTTTAGGAGTTCAAATAATTGATTAGGAGCTTTTCAACACAATTATATTGCAAAACCTCAATTTCTGTACTTTTTACTCAGTTAAAATTCCAACGGGTCCATTGAAGGCCCATTTAGACCTGCACGTCCAAAACAGATACAAAAAGGACCGCAAAAAAGTTTTAATCAAATTTTAGGAGTTCAAATAAATGATTAGGAGCTTTCCAACACATTTATATTGCAAAAATTAAATTTTTATACATTTTACTCAGTTAAAATTCCAACGGGTCCACTGAAAGGCCCATTTAGACCCGCACGTCCGAAACCTCTACATAAAGGACCGCAAAACAAGTTTTAATCAAATTTTAGGAGTTCAAATAAATGATTAGGAGCTTTCCAACACATTTATATTGCAAAACTTCAATTTTTATACATTTTACTCAGTTAAAATTCCAACGGGTCCACTGAAAGGCCTATTTAGACCCGCACGTCCGAAACCTCTACATAAAGGACCGCAAAACAAGTTTTGATCATATTTTAGGAGTACAAATAATTTATTATGAGATTTTCAACACAATTATATAGCAAAACCTCAATTTCTGTACTTTTTACTCAGTTAAAATACTAACGGGTCCATTGAAAGGCCCATTTAGACCTGCTCTCGTCCAAAACCTCGACAAAAAAGACCGCAAAAGAAGTTCTAATCAAATTTTAGGAGTTCAAATAATTGATTAGGAGCTTTTCAACACATTTATATTTCTAAACCTCAATTTATGTACTTTTTACTCAGTTAAAATTCCAAAGAGTCCATTGTAAGGCCCATTTAACTTGCTCGTCCGAAACCGATACAAAAAGGACCGCAAAAAAGTTATAATCAAATTTTAGGAGTTCAAATAAATGATTAGGAGCTTTCAAACACAATTATATTGCAAAAATTCAATTTTTATATATTTTACTCAGTTAAAATTCCAACGGGTCCACTGAAAGGCCCATTTAGACCCACACGTCTGAAACCTCTACATAAAGGACCGCAAAAACGTTTTGATCATATTTTAGGAGTACAAATAATTGATTATGAGATTTTCAACACAATTATATTGAAAAACCTCAATTTTTATACTTTTTACTTAGTTAAAATTCCAATGGGCCCATTGAAAGGCACATTTAGAAATGCTCGTCCGAAACCTCTGCAAATAGGGCCGCAAAACAAGTTTTAATCAAATTATAGGAGATCATGTAATTGGTTAAGAGATTTTCAACACAATTATATTGCAAAACCTCAATTTATGTACTTTTTACTCAGTTAAAATTCCAACGGGTCCATTGAAAGGCCCATTTAGACCTACTCGTCCGAAACCTCTACAAAAGGACCGCAAAACAAGTTTTAATCAAATTTTAGGAGTTCAAATAATTTATTAGGATCTTTTCAACAAAATTATATTGCAAAACCTCAATTTCTGTACTTTTTACTCAGTTAAAATTCCAACGGGTCCATTGTAAGGCCCATTTAGACCTGCTCGTCCGGAATTGATACAAAAAGGACCGCAAAAAGGTTTTAATCAAATTTTATGAGTTCAAATAAATGATTAGGAGCTTTTCAACACAATTATATTGCAAAACCTCATTTTTTATACATTTTACTCAGTTAAAATTCCAACGGGTCCACTGAAAGGCCCATTTAGACCCGCACGTCCGAAACCTCTATATAAAGGACCGCAAAACAAGTTTTGATCATATTTTAGGAGTACAAATAATTTATTATGAGCTTTTCAACACAATTATATTGCAAAACCTCAATTTTTATACTTTTTACTCAGTTAATATTCCATCGGGTCCATTGAGAGGCCCATTTCGACCCGCTCGTCCGAAACCTCTACAAAAAGGACTGCAAAACAAGTTTTAATCAAATTTTAGGAGTTCATGTAATTGATTAGGAGCTTTTCAACACAATTATATTGCAAATCCTCAATTTCTGTACTTTTTACTCTGTTAAAATTCCAACGGTTCCATTGAAAGGCCCATTTCGATCCGCTTGTCTGAAACATCTACAAAAAGGACTGCAAAACACGTTTTAATCAAATTTTAGGAGTTCAAATAATTTATTAGGAGATTTTCAACACAATTATATTGCAAAACCTCAATTTATGTACTTTTTACTCAGTTAAAATTCTAACGGGTCCATTGAAAGGCCCATTTAGACTTGCTCGTCCAAAACCTCGACAAAAAGGACCGCAATAATAGTTTTAATCAAATTTTAGGAGTTCAAATAATTTATTAGGAGCTTTTCAACACAATTATATTGAAAACCTCAATTTTATACTTTTTACTCAGTTAAAATTCCAACGGGTCCATTGAAAGGCCCATTTAGACCTGCTCGTCTGAAACCTCTACAAAAGGACCGCAAAACAAGTTTTAATAAAATTTTAAGAGTTCAAATAATTTATTAGGAGCTTTTCAACACAATTATATTGCAAAACCTCAATTTCTGTACTTTTTACTCGGTTAAAATTTCAACGGGTCCATTGAAAGGCCCATTTAGTACCGCTCGTCCAAAACCTCTACAAAAAGGACCGCAAAAAAAGTTTTGATCAAATTTTAGGAGTTCATGAAATTGATTAGGAGCTTTTCAACACAATTATATTGCAAAACCTCAATTTCTGTACTTTTTACTCAGCTAAAATTCTAACGAGTCCATTGAAAGGCCCATTTAGACCTGCTAGTCCGAAACCTCGACAAAAAGGACCGCAATAATAGTTTTAATCAAATTTTAGGAGTTCAAATAATTGATTAGGAGCTTTGCAACACAATTATATTGAAAAACCTCAAGTTTATACTTTTTACTCGGTTAAAATTCCAACGGGCCCATTGAAAGGCCCATTTAGACCTGCTCGTCCGAAACCTCTACAAAAAGGACCGCAAAAATGTTTTATTCAAATATTAGGAGTTCAAATAATTGATTAGGAGCTTTTCAACACAATTATATTGCAAAACCTCAATTTCTGTAATTTTTACTCAGTTAAAATTCCAACGGGTCCATTAAAAGGCCCATTTCGACCCGCTCGTCCGAAACCTCTACAAAAAGGACTGCAAAACAAGTTTTAATCAAATTTTAGGAGTTCATGTAATTGATTAGGATCTTTTCAACACAATTATATTGCAAAACCTCAATTTCTGTACTTTTTACTCAGTTAAAATTCCATTGGGTCCATTGAAAGGCACATTTAGACATGCTCGTCCGAAACCTCTACAAAAAGGGCCGCAAAACAAGTTTTAATCAAATTATAGGAGATCATGTAATTGGTTTGGAGATTTTCAACACAATTATATTGCAAAACCTCAATTTATGTACTTTTTACTCAGTTAAAATTCCAACGGGTCCATTGAAAGGCCCATTTAGATTTGCTCGTCCGAAACCTCTACAAAAGGACCGCAAAACAAGTTTTAATCAAATTTTAGGAGTTCAAATAATTTATTAGAAGCTTTTCAACACAATTATATTGCAAAAACTCAATTTCTATACTTTTTACTCGGTTAAAATTTCAACGGGTCCATTGAAAGGCCCATTTAGTCCCGCTTGTCCGAAACCTCTACAAAAAGGACCGCAAAAAAAGTTTTAATCAAATTTTAGGAATTCATGAAATTGATTAGGATCTTTTCAACACAATTATGTTGCAAAACCTCAATTTCTGTACTTTTTACTCAGTTAAAATTCCAACGAGTCCACTGAAGGCCCATTTAGTCATGCACGTCCGAAACTTCTACAAAAAGGGCCGCAAAACAAGTTTTAATCAAATTATAGGAGATCAAGTATTTGGTTAGGAGATTTTCAACACAATTATAATGCAAATCCTCAATTTATGTATTTTTTACTCAGTTAAAATTCCAACGGGTCCATTGAAATGCCCATTTAGATCTGCTCGTCCGAAACCTCTACAAAAGGACCGCAAAACAAGTTTTAATCAAATTTTAGGAGTTCAAATAATTTATTAGGAGCTTTTCAACAATTATATTGCAAAACCTCAATTTCTGTACTTTTTACTCGGTTAAAATTTCAACGGGTCCATTGAAAGGCCCATTTAGTCCCGCTCGTCCGAAACCTCTACAAAAAGGACCGCAAAAAAGTTTTAATCAAATTTTAGGAGTTCATGAAATTGGTTAGGAGCTTTTCAACACAATTATATTGCAAAACCTCAATTTCTGTAATTTTTACTCAGTTAAAATTCCAACGGGTCCATTAAAAGGCCCATTTCGACCCGCTCGTCCGAAACCTCTACAAAAAGAACTACAAAACAAGTTTTAATCAAATTTTAGGAGTTCATGTAATTGATTAGGATCTTTTCAACACAATTATATTGCAAAACCTCAATTTCTGTACTTTTTACTCAGTTAAATTCTACCCGGGTCCATTGAAAGGCCCATTTCGACCCGCTCGTCCGAAACCTCTACAAAAAGGACTGCAAAACAAGTTTTAATCAAATTTTAGGAGTTCATGTAATTTATTGGGAGCTTTTCAACATAATTATATTGCAAAACCTCAATTTCTGTACTTTTTACTCAGTTAAAATTCCAACGGGTCCATTGAAAGGCCCATTTAGACCTGCTCGTCCGAAACCTCGACAAAAAGGACCGCAAAACAAGTTTTAATCAAATTTTAGGAGTTCAAATAATTGATTAGGAGCTTTTCAACACAATTATATTGCAAAACCTCAATTTCTGTACTTTTTACTTAGTTAATATTCCAACGGGTCCATTGAAGGCCCATTTAGACTTGCACGTCCAAAACCGATACAAAAAGAACCGCAAAAAAGTTTTAATCAAATTTTAGGAGTTCAAATAAATGATTAGGAGTGTTCCAACACATTTATATTGCAAAACTTCAATTTTTATACATTTTACTCAGTTAAAATTCCAACGGGTCCACTGAAAGGCCCATTTAGACCCGCTCGTCCGAAACCTCTAATTGAAGGACCGCAAAACAAGTTTTGATCATATTTTAGGAGTACAAATAATTGATTATGAGATTTTCAACGCAATTTTATTGCAAAACCTCAATTTTTATACTTTTTACTCAGTTAAAATTCCAACGGGTCCATTGAAAGGCCCATTTAGACATGCTCGTCCGAAACCTCTACAAAAAGGGCCGCAAAACAAGTTTTAATCAAATTTTAGGAGTTCATGTAATTTATTAAGAGCTTTTCAACACAATAATATTGCAAAACCTCAATTTCTGTACTTTTTACTCAGTTAAAATTCCAACGGGTCCATTGAAAGGCCCATTTAGACCTGCTCGTCCGAAACCTCGACAAAAAGGACCGCAAAACAAGTTTTAATCAAATTTTAGGAGTTGGAATAATTGATTAGGAGCTTTTCAACACAATTATATTGCAAAACCTCAATTTCTGTACTTTTTACTCAGTTAAAATTCCAACGGGTCCATTGAAGGCCCATTTAGACTTGCACATCCAAAACCGATACAAAAAGGACCGCAAAAAAGTTTTAATCAAATTTTAGGAGTTCAAATAAATGATTAGGAGCGTTCCAACACATTTATATTGCAAAACTTCAATTTTTATAAATTTTACTCAGTTAAAATTCCAACGGGTCCACTAAAAGGCCCATTTAGACCCGCTCGTCCGAAACATCTAATTAAAGGACAACAAAACAAGTTTTGATCATATTTTAGGAGTACAAATAATTGATTATGAGATTTTCAACACAATTATATTGCAAAACCTCAATTTTTATACTTTTTACTCAGTTAAAATTCCAACGGGTCCATTGAAAGGCCCATTTAGACATGCTCGTCCGAAACCTCAACAAAAATGGCCGCAAAACAAGTTTTAATCAAATTTTAGGAGATCATGTAATTGATTAGGAGATTTTCAACACAATTATATTGCAAAACCTCAATTTTTGTACTTTTTACTCAGTTAAAATTCCAACTGGTCCATTGAAAGGCCCATTTAGACCCGCAAGTCCGAAACCTAGACAAAAGGACCGCAAAACAAGTTTTAATCAAATTTTAGGAGTTCAAATAATTTATTATGAGCTTTTCAACACAATTATATTGTAAAACCTCAATTTTTATACTTTTTACTCAGTTAAAATTCCAACGGGTCCATTAAAAGGCCCATTTCGACCCGCTCGTCCGAAACCTCTACAAAAAGGACTGCAAAACAAGTTTTAATCAAATTTTAGGAGTTCATGTAATTGATTAGGATCTTTTCAACACAATTATATTGCAAAACCTCAATTTCTGTACTTTTTACTCAGTTAAAATTCCATTGGGTCCATTGAAAGGCACATTTAGACATGCTCGTCCGAAACCTCTACAAAAAGGGCCGCAAAACAAGTTTTAATCAAATTATAGGAGATCATGTAATTGGTTTGGAGATTTTCAACACAATTATATTGCAAAACCTCAATTTATGTACTTTTTACTCAGTTAAAATTCCAACGGGTCCATTGAAAGGCCCATTTAGATTTGCTCGTCCGAAACCTCTACAAAAGGACCGCAAAACAAGTTTTAATCAAATTTTAGGAGTTCAAATAATTTATTAGAAGCTTTTCAACACAATTATATTGCAAAAACTCAATTTCTATACTTTTTACTCGGTTAAAATTTCAACGGGTCCATTGAAAGGCCCATTTAGTCCCGCTTGTCCGAAACCTCTACAAAAAGGACCGCAAAAAAAGTTTTAATCAAATTTTATGAGTTCATGAAATTGATTAGCATCTTTTCAACACAATTATGTTGCAAAACCTCAATTTCTGTACTTTTTACTCAGTTAAAATTCTAACGAGTCCACTGAAGGCCCATTTAGTCATGCACGTCCGAAACTTCTACAAAAAGGGCCGCAAAACAAGTTTTAATCAAATTATAGGAGATCAAGTATTTGGTTAGGAGATTTTCAACACAATTATAATGCAAATCCTCAATTTATGTATTTTTTACTCAGTTAAAATTCCAACGGGTCCATTGAAATGCCCATTTAGATCTGCTCGTCCGAAACCTCTACAAAAGGACCGCAAAACAAATTTTGATCAAATTTTAGGAGTTCAAATAATTTATTAGGAGCTTTTCAACACAATTATATTGGAAAACCTCAATTTCTGTACTTTTTACTCGGTTAAAATTTCAACGGGTCCATTAAAAGGCCCATTTAGTCCCGCTCGTCCGAAACCTCTACAAAAAGGACCGCAAAAAAGTTTTAATCAAATTTTAGGAGTTCATGAAATTGGTTAGGAGCTTTTCAACACAATTATATTGCAAAACCTCAATTTCTGTAATTTTTACTCAGTTAAAATTCCAACGGGTCCATTAAAAGGCCCATTTCGACCCGCTCGTCCGAAACCTCTACAAAAAGAACTGCAAAACAAGTTTTAATCAAATTTTAGGAGTTCATGTAATTGATTACGATCTTTTCAACACAATTATATTGCAAAACCTCAATTTATGTACTTTTTACTCAGTTAAATTCTACCCGGGTCCATTGAAAGGCCCATTTCGACCCGCTCGTCCGAAACCTCTATAAAAAGGACTGCAAAACAAGTTTTAATCAAATTTTAGGAGTTCATGTAATTGATTAGGAGATTTTCAACACAATTATATTGCAAAACCTCAATTTCTGTACTTTTTACTCAGTTAAAATTCCAACGGGTCCATTGAAAGGCCCATTTAGACCTGCTCGTCCGAAACCTCGACAAAAAGGACCGCAAAACAAGTTTTAATCAAATTTTAGGAGTTCAAATAATTGATTAGGAGATTTTCAACACAATTATATTGCAAAACCTCAATTTCTGTACTTTTTACTCAGTTAAAATTCCAACGGGTCCATTGAAAGGCCCATTTAGACCTGCTCGTCCGAAACCTCGACAAAAAGGACCGCAAAACAAGTTTTAATCAAATTTTAGGAGTTCGAATAATTGATTAGGAGCTTTTCAACACAATTATATTGCAAAACCTCAATTTCTGTACTTTTTACTCAGTTAAAATTCCAACGGGTCCATTGAAGGCCCATTTAGACTTGCACGTCCAAAACCGATACAAAAAGGACCGCAACAAAGTTTTAATCAAATTTTAGGAGTTCAAATAAATCATTAGGAGCGTTCCAACACATTTATATTGCAAAACATCAATTTTTATACATTTTACTCAGTTAAAATTCCAACGGGTCCACTGAAAGGCACATTTAGACCCGCTCGTCCGAAACCTCTACATAAAGGACCGTAAAACAGGTTTTGATAATATTTTAGGAGTACAAATAATTTTTTATGAGATTTTCAACACAATTATATTGCAAAACCTCAATTTTAATACTTTTTACTCAGTTAAAATTCCAACGGGTCCATTGAAAGGCCCATTTAGACATGCTCGTCCGAAACCTCTACAAAAAGGGCCGTAAAACAAGTTTTAATCAAAATTTAGGAGATCATGTAATTGATTAGGAGATTTTCAAAACAATTATATTGCAAAACCTCAATTTCTGTACTCTTTACTCAGTTAAAATTCCAACGGGTCCATTGAAAGGCCCATTTTGACCCGCTAGTCCGAAACCTCGACAAAAAGGACCGCAAAACAAGTTTTAATCAAAATTTAGGAGTTCAAATAATTGATTAGGAGCTTTTCAACACAATTATATTGCAAAACCTCAATTTCTGTACTTTTTACTCAGTTAAAATTCCAACGGGTCCATTAAAAGGCCCATTTCGACCCGCTCGTCCGAAACCTCTACAAAAAGAACTGCAAAACAAGTTTTAATCAAATTTTAGGAGTTCATGTAATTGATTACGATCTTTTCAACACAATTATATTGCAAAACCTCAATTTATGTACTTTTTACTCAGTTAAATTCTACCCGGGTCCATTGAAAGGCCCATTTCGACCCGCTCGTCCGAAACCTCTATAAAAAGGACTGCAAAACAAGTTTTAATCAAATTTTAGGAGTTCATGTAATTGATTAGGAGATTTTCAACACAATTATATTGCAAAACCTCAATTTCTGTACTTTTTACTCAGTTAAAATTCCAACGGGTCCATTGAAAGGCCCATTTAGACCTGCTCGTCCGAAACCTCGACAAAAAGGACCGCAAAACAAGTTTTAATCAAATTTTAGGAGTTCAAATAATTGATTAGGAGATTTTCAACACAATTATATTGCAAAACCTCAATTTCTGTACTTTTTACTCAGTTAAAATTCCAACGGGTCCATTGAAAGGCCCATTTAGACCTGCTCGTCCGAAACCTCGACAAAAAGGACCGCAAAACAAGTTTTAATCAAATTTTAGGAGTTCGAATAATTGATTAGGAGCTTTTCAACACAATTATATTGCAAAACCTCAATTTCTGTACTTTTTACTCAGTTAAAATTCCAACGGGTCCATTGAAGGCCCATTTAGACTTGCACGTCCAAAACCGATACAAAAAGGACCGCAACAAAGTTTTAATCAAATTTTAGGAGTTCAAATAAATCATTAGGAGCGTTCCAACACATTTATATTGCAAAACATCAATTTTTATACATTTTACTCAGTTAAAATTCCAACGGGTCCACTGAAAGGCACATTTAGACCCGCTCGTCCGAAACCTCTACATAAAGGACCGTAAAACAGGTTTTGATAATATTTTAGGAGTACAAATAATTTTTTATGAGATTTTCAACACAATTATATTGCAAAACCTCAATTTTAATACTTTTTACTCAGTTAAAATTCCAACGGGTCCATTGAAAGGCCCATTTAGACATGCTCGTCCGAAACCTCTACAAAAAGGGCCGTAAAACAAGTTTTAATCAAAATTTAGGAGATCATGTAATTGATTAGGAGATTTTCAAAACAATTATATTGCAAAACCTCAATTTCTGTACTCTTTACTCAGTTAAAATTCCAACGGGTCCATTGAAAGGCCCATTTTGACCCGCTAGTCCGAAACCTCGACAAAAAGGACCGCAAAACAAGTTTTAATCAAAATTTAGGAGTTCAAATAATTGATTAGGAGCTTTTCAACACAATTATATTGCAAAACCTCAATTTCTGTACTTTTTACTTAGTTAAAATTCCAACGGGTCCATTAAATGCCCATTTAGACCTCCACGTCCGAAACCGATACAAAAAGGACCGCAAAAAAGTTTTAATCAAATTTTAGGAGTTCAAATAAATGATTATGATCTTTTCAACACAATTATATTGCAAAACTTCAATTTCTGTACTTTTTATTCAGTTAAAATTCCAACGGGTCCACCGAAAGGCCCATTTCGACCCGCTCGTCCGAAACCTATACAAAAAGGACTCCAAAACATGTTTTAATCAAATTTTAGGAGTTAATGTTATTTATTAGGAGATTTTCAACACAATTATATAGCAAAACCTCAATTTATGTACTTTTTACTCAGTTAAAATTCTAACGGGTGGGTGTGGGATGGCTCTCAATTCTCTCTCAAATTTTTCAGGGGTCTCTGTTGGGTTTTGGCTTGTTCTTCTTTTTTTCCCTCTTTTTCTGGTGGTTTTTTCACCATTCTTTCCACCAATCCCCTTCCCCCACACGGCGCTTATCCTCTCTCTGCTGTTTTTGCAAGCCTATCAACTTTTGAACCGATTCATTTTGATTTCCTTGGAAATCGGGATGAGAATACAGAGGGTCATCCCACTCACCCACCATCTATCATTTACGGTTTGTGATATTATTCTTATCTTTTATTTTTTCCTTTGCTTACTAACCATCTTGTTTTTTCTTTCCTGCTTTTTCTGGCCGTATATTGCTTCATGCAATATCCAAATCTCTCTGGCGATATCCTCTTTTTTTGTATTTTGTTTTTTCATCTTGTCGGCTCTGTATTTTTTGATAAAAGGGCCTTTCTTTCCATCTCTTCTCACCATTTCTTTACCAATTTGGCTGTTTCCAATGAGATCTCCCCGGCGTTCCTTGGATCTGGACGATTGGTCTGAGTCTCTGTCTTGGCCGATCATCTCTAACCAGGGAACACTCTGGGCGTCCCAGATAAGTATCAAAAAAATTGTTTTTCGCCATTTTCTACCTCTGGTTCTTGTTTATAATATATCAATATGTTTTTTAAATTTCCTTTCTTTTTGTTGCAGATCTGGTATTTCCTTGCATGTGCCTCCCAGTTCTGGGCCATTCAAGGGTTTTCCTTTTATCGGTGTTTGGTTTGATAATTATCTTCCCCCCAACCGTCTTTCCTTTAATTTTATTATTTCATTATATTGTTCTCTTCACCTGTTTTTTATTAATCTCCCTTTTTTTCATTTCTTTTTCCGATTCTTTTATAGATCGATATCGGAGTGGGTAAGAAATCCCCGGCGGAGGATCACGGCGGCTGTCTTACCCTCTCTGCCATCTAGAGTTCCCCCCCCCCCTTTGAGTTATCTCAGACAGTCGAACCGGCTAGGAATTCTTGAGCATTTTCAATCGCTTCCTCTATCCAGATCTGGGATGTGTTTCATTCTCTCTGGAGATCGTTGTTTTTCAATCCTGTTCCTTTCTCTCATTTCGCTTAACCCTTTTCTCTGTCCTATTTTTTTCATTTTATTTTTGTCTATTTCCCATCTTATGGTTTTCTTCCTTCCTTTCCGTTTCAGATCATTACCGGAGGAAAATTTTACCTCCCTTATCGGTGGGGATTGGTGGAGGTTTTGTTTTTCGGCATCACCTTTCCATCTGGGTATTCGGCTTCTTTCTAAGCCGGCGGAACGGCTAGGGTTTCTATCCCTTTTCTTTTTTAATTTTTTTACTTTTCATATAATTCTTTATTTTTTATTTCTATCTCCTGTCTTTTTTCTCCAGGTTCGATCTTCTTTCCGTCCCAATAACTATGGACGTACTATCAATTCTTTGATCCGATGGCACAAACCATGTGTCTTCTCGTATGTTTCTTTATCCATTTTTCTCTTTCTGCCATGCTTTAACTTATTTAAAATCTCCGTTTCCTTAAGTTTTATCCCCTTCACAAGTTTTCTAATATTTCATTATCTGGTTGTCTTTCTAATCATATGCTGGATTTCCTTAAGTTTTTTTCCTTTCATTAGTGTTCTAATAACACATTATCTGCTTGTTTTCGTTATCATATGCTGGGTTTCACATCTCGATTCTTTCATGCATTCCTCAAACCTTTACTTTTTACCACTATATTTTCATTTATACATTCTTTTTTTCATGTTTACAATTAAATCGATTATTTCATCTGTCTTGTCTATTCTACATGTTCGCACATCTATGATGGATAATACAATTACTTCCCTAACAATTCGATATCTAGCCCTTCCTGGGAAATATATACAAGCCCAATTTCTGGGATTTTCAAGTTACCTATGCAATCACAACATCTTCTTATCTTTTTCATCATTCTGAATCCATTTTTACATGCTCAACTCTGGTCACATTCTTTCACTTGGATTCCTCATTGGTACAATGCTATATCTCTGCATATGAATTATAACAGGATATCTAATCACTTTAAATGTTTTACTCTAATTTTCTACACTTATTCCATGCATGCTTTTCATCCAAACATTATTGCTATGAATCATTCCCTACACTTCACCAGTGGATTGTTTTTCTTTTGTCATTGGTATATCATCAATATCTTCTACATAGTTAGCTCATGTATCTTCATAAACTTGTATTCTTCTAATCCGATTAATGGTTTCAAACTTTTTGGAATGAAAGTCTTGTCTATTTTTTATAAGTATTTTATCATAGACTTTATAGCTTTAACTTTACAAACCTTTCTGGTTACTGTTCTAATATCAGACATTGTTAGTAGAACCTTAGCATATTTGCTTACTGCAATAAGTTATAGGGTTTGCTGCTGGCTACCCTCTGTCTATATATATATAACCTTTATCCTTTGGATCGATGTATGTAATGATCTTTTGTACATGCACTATCTCCTTGTGATTCCTTTTAATTACCACTCTTTTTTCTCTGTTTGCCTATTACCAATCTTTACTTTATACATGACCTTTTCTATGCTGCTTTATCATTTGGTTACAATAAATCTGTATTATGCATATATGACTCTTCATAGTTGTTTCCTCACTTACTGTCGTTCTTTTCCTTGCATTTGCTCCTTCTTTGGATCTATTCGGTACGATACAACAATGGAACCTGTGATCCATCTCACAAGGCAATGCCTCAAGATAATCTGTTTTCGCTATTCCCCATCTCCTAGTTTCTGTTTTAATTTCTTTATAGTTGTTATTAATTGCATTTCCCCCTATATTTTTTTTTGCTCATTTGGTCTGTAATAACTTTCTTCTCCCCGCTTCTTCCTTCCCCTGGGTTTGTAATTTTTTATGGCTCTCTCCTTTTCCTGCTTTTCTTTTATTTTTTCTATGTTTTTATTTGCTTGATCTATTACCATAAAATTGCTATGCATGCTTTCTATTTTGACTTTGATGTATGGTTTCATGTTAATGTATGTTACGATCTGATATATACGAAGGAAGTCTTTTCCTACTACGCCTATTTAGGTGAAATTTTACAAGCCCACAATTGGGATTTTTTTCAAGTCCTACTAAGTAGGATATCTCTTATGATAAATCCTTTTCATGTCTCCAACTTCTTAAAAAGTTTTATTCCTACTCCACCAATTACTCCTAAAGATTGGCCAAACTTAACCCCCTTTTCACTATCCCCGTTTCTTTCCACATTTATCCCTAGACTTTTATTGAATTCTGTTTTTAATTTTTTTTTAATTTATTACCTGTTTATTATTATCTTTCAATGCCACCTTTATTCCATTATTTTTAAAATGCCAGCATTATCTTCTCCTATGATGGCAAATACAAATCAATTCCCCTTATTTACATTCAAAAACACCAGCTCTCTTACAAAAATCGCCATAAATTTACATTTATTCGCCATAAATTTTCTATCAATTTACTCCTTTATTAAATTATCACCCATTATTACAAAAATCGTTTTAGCCTTTCCTTATATATACCCAAAATTCCGAAACTACTCCCATAAAATATTTCTACATTTATTTTTATACTTTCCTTTACAAATATATATTTATATAAGGATTACTCTATTACATTTGAACCTCGATTTACACCTATTTAACATTTATTATGAAATCTCCTTACTCTTTGACTTATTTAGATTAATTAAGGAAACCCCTTTTCCCACAATCCCTCTTGATATTAAAATATCCCACCTTTTACGATTTCAAATTTTCTTTCCAATCATACTTACTATTTCCAATATTACAGATCACCCAATTGCAATATTTAAGTATGAACAATTCCCTTATATCAAACCACAAAAACACCCATATCTCTCTTCTCCTTCCAATTCTCCTTCCAATTCAATGGCATCTTCTTCCATCCCCCAACTTAGCGCTATCGACCTCACTAATGAGGAAGCCGAGCTTCTATACACTCCTGACTTTGGTTGGGATTTCATCAAGGAGGACCCCAAGCTCTTTCATTTCGGATGTTTCATCTCATCCAAAGTGATAGACATCTATGCTGTCATCAATGCTTTTGAAGGAATATGGAAGCCCAATGAAGTAGTTACTATCTCTGTCATCCAAGACAATTTCCTCAAGATAAAGTTCAAAGAGCCCAAGAACTGTTATGAAGTCCTTAACCGAGGTCCTTGGCTGTATAAGGATGAATGGCTAGCTGTTACTGAGTATGATCCTGCCAAATCAGTCGGTGAATACAACTTTAATATTATGCGGATCTGGATTCGCATCTTCTCTCTCCCTACATCACTTTATGAGGACATTGATCGCTCACATCTGGTGGGACATGCCCTCGGATCAATGGTAGGCAACGTTCTTCGAACCGACACTCGCGAGTTTGAAGGGAATATGAAAGATTTCCTTCGAGTAGAATTTTTTTTGGATATCACTAGACCTGTCACATGTTTTGTTTTCATCGGATCGGGAACCAACAAGATTATGTGCCGAATTCAATACGAACGCCTCCCAACTCTCTGCCCCGATTGTGGTATTATCAGTCACACCATCGAAAATTGCCCTATTCGATCTTCCTTTGATCTGAACAAACTGCAGTACGGGGAGTGGCTCCGCTACCTTCCCCCAAGACGTCGCCCTGTTGGTACTCGTGGGCGTATCCGTAACGTTAAACCAAATCTCAACCAAAATGTCCCCCCAGTTAATGGTAATCTCTATTCCCATTCAACAATCACCTTATCTTTCTCTCGTTTTAACACTACTATAATCGTTTTAATATATTTACCCTTTTATTTCCTTATAGTGCCCCCACTAATGTTCCAGTTGCTCCGGCCAATACTATTCCTCCTCCTACTGACCAGAACAATATGGGTAATTTACTTCTCCCCTCCATTATCAATTATATTTATCTTATCACACAATCAATTACTAAATTTGCCTATACCTATTTTCTAATTATAGGTTCTATAAATGAAGGCGACGCTGCCTCATTTACAGAACAAGCCATTGAAGAAGCCCCGAATGTGGACACTGCTATGGATGAAGTTCACAATTCTGCCAAAGAATCTGCTGCACCTGATCTGAAACAAAAAGCTCCTCTTGAACCCCAGCCTCTGAACACCATCTATCCCATCCCTGAAGATGGATCTGATGATGATTGGGACACTACGGATGATGGTGTTCCCAGCCCAACTGCCCAACAAATAAAAAAGATTGAAGCTGAACTGTGTAAGCCCCCTGCCCCAACCGATACAATTTTTAATGATTTTAATCAATGGTTACTAAAGACTTACCCAAATGATGCAGCCCCCGCACTTGTTCCAGCCCCACCAAACCGAGGTACAAAGCGCCGGTCTCCTATTCAAGTGTCGCTCCCGCCAAAAAAATCCAAACCATCCGGATCCACCCCTAAAGCTGGGATGAGCAGCTCAAAAAACTCTCCGGCGGCGGCTGATTCCCAGCCCCGCCGAGCAAAATGAGGATCCTATGCTGGAACTGTCAGGGTCTTGGACAAGCCCCGACGGTTCAACATCTTCGAACCTATGTCCAACATACCAAACCGGATATTATTTTCTTATGTGAAACCAAACTAAATAAAACGGCATGTAGCCGACTTTGCTTATCTTTAGGTATGTTTGAACTTATTTCAATTCCCCCATAGGAAGGGTGTTCCGGCATTGCTATGTTCTTTTCGCATAATATTAATATAAATTTAATTTCGTATTCTGAGCATTATATACATACTCAAATTACCTTGGATAATTACACTATGTTTTTTACTGGAATGCATGGACATTCCGAAACTAGCCAAAAATATAAAACATGGGAAATGATAGATTCTTTATATATAAATAATAATAATACCCCATTGCTCCTAGGTGGGGACTTTAATGAAATTTTAGCTGATTCTGAAAAACATGGTGGCATTCGAAGAGCAAGATCACAAATAAATAATTTTCGTCACTGTTTATCACGAAACAACCTTTTTGATTGTAAACCAACTTCGGGATGGTTTACATGGACAAAAGTAGGGCCTGCAACCCCAATTATACACGAGAGATAGATTCATAGCTAACTCGGCTTGGCAGAATCTCTTCCCTTCCCATCGTATAACTACGAAATATGTAGCCAAATCCGACCATTATTTTTTATTGCTAGATTTATTTCCTGCGGCTGCTACCCTCCATCAGAGGCCATCTAACACTTTTCGTTTTGAAAATTGTTTGGTGCATAATGAAGATAGTATACATACCATTAAAAGCACTTGGACCAATACCTCTGGAACAGCAATTGAAAAAATTGATGCTATACGCACATGTCTGGATGAATGGAAAAATCATCAAAGATTTAAATCCAACGGACGGATTAATTTCCTCACCAAAAAAATAAACAAATTCCTTTGCCGCCCTTTAAGTACCACGAATGAAGGAATATATATTAAATATAGAACTGAACTAAATAAGCTTCTTATGGAACAAGAAGTCTATTGGGCCCAAAGGTCTCGTACACTATGGCTATCCCAAGGAGATAAAAACACAAGATTCTTTCACGCTAGGGCAACTAATAGGAAAAAGAAAAACTCGATTTCTGGTCTTTTTGACTCAAATTCAAACTGGTGTACAGCTGAATCAGACCTAATGATGATTGCTTCTACATATTTTCAGAATCTTTTTACTTCATCCAACCCCCAAGTTTCGGATAATATCCTAGGTAAAATTCAACCGTCCATCACCCAATCAATGAACGATACTCTATTAAGAACATTCACAAAAGAAGAAATTCTCTTTGCCTTTAAGGACATTGATCCTAGGAAAGCACCTGGTATAGATGGCCTTCCAAGTAGTTTTTTTTGAAAACATTGGGATACGGTTGGTGAAGATGTCATCAATCTTTGCCTTAATCTTCTAAGTGGCACCATGGATATGTCCCTAGTCAACAAAACTATCCTTGTGCTAATCCCCAAAATTCAGGATCCAACTTCTATGAAACAATTAAGGCCTATCAGTTTATGCACTGTCATCTATAAAATAGTTGCTAAAACCATCGTCAATAGGATGAAACAAACAATTCCTTTCTGCATCAGTCCTAATCAAGCGGCTTTTGTCCAGGGTCGCAATATCTCGGATAACATCCTTGTTGCCCATGAAATTATCCACAACATCAACTCAGGTGCAACTAAATCCTCACAAGGTGCTGCTCTTAAACTAGACATGGAAAAAGCCTTCGATAGAGTTGAATGGTATTTTCTAACAAATGTTATGAAACGTATGGGCTTTGCCCCAGATTGGATCTCGCTCATTATGCGCTGCATTACAACAGTTTCATTCTCAGTTAAAATTAATAATTCTTACTCCCCTTTTTTCCAACCTCAACGGGGCTTACATCAAGGAGACCCCTTATCCCCTTTTTTATTCCTCTTTCGCACGCAAGGGCTCTCTGCCTACCTATCTTCTGCCCAACAAACCAACATTCTACAAGGACTAGGTGCCTGTAAATATGGGCCAAAAGTTAACCACCTGCTTTTTGCTGATGACTGTATGGTCTTCATCAATAACAATCCAACCGAAGCTTCTCAGCTCAAAAGAGCGTTGCAAACTTACGCTGCTGCTTCCGGACAAGCGGTTAACTTTGAGAAGTCAACAATTTTTTATAACCCACGTACCCCATCCTCAACAAGAACTGCAATCAATAGCCTTTTGCAAGTACGTGAGGTATCTAACCCTGGTGTCTATCTAGGAATCCCACTTCTTATCGGGAAAAACAAAACCGAGTCACTTGGATTTGTGCGAGATAAAGTCCACGATCGCCTTTCTAGCTGGGATAAACATCTTCTTTCTTTTAGTGGTCGGGAAATTTTCATCAAGGCAGTCCTACAATCCTTACCACAATATTGGTGGACTGGCAAATCCAACAAAAAAGGTTGGCATATGCTCCCATGGAACCATGTTTGTTTACCCAAGGCTGCCGGAGGCATGGGATTTAAGGATTTGCATGACTTCAATATTGCTCTCCTAGGTAAGCAACTTTGGAGACTAATTTGTGAACCGGACTCGTTATTAGGACAAATATATCGTTCCAAATACTTTCCTTCCGGCAATATCCTAGATACCCCCAAGCCCAATCGTGGCTCCTTTGCATGGCAAGGTATGTACAACGCTCTACAACGCCTCTTTCCAGGCTTTCTTTACCGTCCAGGCATTAACAGTAACATCAGGATACATAAAGATATATGGGGAGGCTCTTCCCCGATTAATCTCACGGGAAATTACGAAATCTCAGATGAATTCCATATGCGTTGCCGTGACTTTATGATTCGTAATCAAACTGCCTGGGATGCGAATAAGGTCAGGCATTATTTTAACTACGATGATGCCACTTCTATCCTAAGTATTCCTATTATAAATGATCACCGTGACTCTATTCTCTGGTCTCCTAATGATTCAGGGATTTATTCAGTCCGATCTGGTTATATTTTCCTACAACGGTCTTCACACCAGCATGCGTCACCAACACAGTTCTGGAAATTTCTATCCAAAATAAAGGCATTGCCCAAAGTCAAAACCTTTGGTTGGCGCATGACATCTGACGCTCTGCCAGTTGGGGCAAAAATGCAAGTCTTTTCACCAAATTCGGGACCTTGTCCAATCTGTGGTAGGCATTCCGAATCCATTCTCCACGCTCTTCGTGATTGCTCTGGGCTTCTGAAGCCCTTCAACTTTCTGGCATTCCCATTACTCTTTCAAGGAGTGCGGCTACTACTCCTCTACAATGGCTAGAGGAAGCAACACAAACTCTATCCCCTGATATTTTTGGCCTTTTCCTCACAACTATCTGGAATATTTGGAATAGACGTAATGACTGGGTCCATAACCACCACTTACAACCACCCTGGTTAATTGCAGTTAATTCCATTAGTTTACATGACGATTTTTGCAAAGTCGTTACTGCTACTACCCCATCTACCCTTTCTACTCCACGTTGGAATCCACCCCCACTTCATCATATCAAAATCAATGTCGATGGGGCTTTTAACCCATCAACTCGGGCAGCTGCTGTTGGAGCCGTTGCTCATGACTCTACAGGTGCAGTGGTGGGCGGCCTTGCATTTCCGCTAGGTAGCTGTCCGGACGCAGTTACCAGTGAAGGCGAAAGCCTTCTTGCTGGTCTCACCTTCGCCCGCTCACAAGGTTGGCATCGGATCATGCTTGAAACCGATTGCGCTTCTCTCGCGAATAGGATCAACAACCCAGCACAAGACCTATCTACCACGGGACCTCTTATTCATCGGATTCAAATGGCTCTTCAAGACTTTGATTTTACTCCTGTCTTCTTTGTACGCCGTGAGGCAAATCAATTGGCCCATACCTTGGCCACTTTTTCTTTGAGTTCTATGACCTCTATGTCATTTAACATGGATGTACCTTCTTGTATCCAACATCTTGTAACAAATCATTTATGATTAATAAAATTAGGCACTCTTTTCCCCTTTTTAGGGTCCTCTAGCTTTGCTTGAAGGACAGTAGTAGGGGTTTTTAATGAGGCATTTTCTTCAAAAAAAAATCTAACGGGTCCATTGAAAGGCCCAATTAGACCTATTCGTCCAAAACCTCGACAAAAAAGACCGCAAAACAAGTTTTAATCAAATTTTAGGAGTTCAAATAATTGATTAGGAGCTTTTCAACACAATTATATTGCTAAACCTCAATTTATGTACTTTTTACTCAGTTAAAATTCCAACGGGTCCATTGTAAGGCCCATTTAGACTTGCTCGTCCGAAACCGATACAAAAAGGACCGCAAAAAAGTTTTCATCAAATTTTAGGAGTTCAAATAAATGATTAGGAGCTTTCCAAAACAATTATATTGCAAAACTTCAGTTTTTATACATTTTACTCAGTTAAAATTCCAACGGGTCCACTGAAAGGCCCATTTAGACCCGCACGTCTGAAACCTCTACATAAAGGACCACAAAACAAGTTTTGATCATATTTTAGGAGTACAAATAATTGATTATGAAATTTTCAACACAATTATATTGCAAAACCTCAATTTTTATACTTTTTACTCAGTTAAAATTCCAACGGGCCCATTGAAAGGCACATTTAGACATGCTCGTCCGAAACCTCTACAAAAAGGGCCGCAAAACAAGTTTTAATAAATTATAGGAGATCATGTAATTGGTTAGGAGATTTTCAACACAATTATATTGCAAAACCTCAATTTATGTACTTTTTACTCAGTTAAAATTCCAACGGGTCCATTGAAAGGCCCATTTAGATCTGCTCGTCCGAAACCTCTACAAAAGGACCGCAAAACAAGTTTTAATCAAATTTTAGGAGTTCAAATAATTTATTAGGAGCTTTTCAACACACTTATATTGCAAAACCTCAATTTCTGTACTTTTTACTCGGTTAAAATTTCAACGGGTCCATTGAAGGGCCCATTTAGTCACGCTCGTCCGAAACCTCTACAAAAAAGACCGCAAAAAAAGTTTTAATCAAATTTTAGGAGTTCATGAAATTGATTAGGAGCTTTTCAACACAATTATATTGCAAAACCTCAATTTCTGTAATTTTTACTCAGTTAAAATTCCAACGGGTCCATTAAAAGGCCCATTTCGACCCGCTCGTCCGAAACCTCTACAAAAAGAACTGCAAAACAAGTTTTAATCAAATTTTAGGAGTTCATGTAATTGATTAGGATCTTTTCAACACAATTATATTGCAAAACCTCAATTTCTGTACTTTTTACTCAGTTAAATTCTACCCGGGTCCATTGAAAGGCCCATTTCGACCCGCTCGTCCGAAACCTCTACAAAAAGGACTACAAAACAATTTTTAATCAAATTTTAGGAGTTCATGTAATTGATTAGGAGCTTTTCAACACAATTATATTGCAAAACCTCAATTTCTGTACTTTTTACTCAGTTAAAATTCCAACGGGTCCATTCAAAGGCCCATTTAGACCTGCTCGTCCGAAACCTCGACAAAAAGGACCGCAAAGCAAGTTTTAATCAAATTTTAGGAGTTCAAATAATTGATTAGGAGCTTTTCAACACAATTATATTACAAAACCTCAATTTCTGTACTTTTTACTCAGTTAAAATTCCAACGGGTCCATTGAAGGCCCATTTAGACCTGCACGTCCAAAACCGATACAAAAAGGACCGCAAAAAAGTTTTAATCAAATTTTAGGAGTTCAAATAAATGATTAGGAGCTTTCCAACACATTTATATTGCAAAACTTCAATTTTTATACATTTTACTCAGTCAAAATTCCATCGGGTCCACTGAAAGGCCCATTTAGACCCGCTCGTCCGAAACCTCTACGTAAAGGACCGCAAAATAAGTTTTGATCATATTTTAGGAGTACAAATAATTGATTATGAGATTTTCAACACAACTATATTGCAAAACCTCAATTTTTATACTTTTTACTCAGTTAAAATTCCAACGGGTCCATTGAAAGTCCCATTTAGACATGCTCGTCCGAAACCTCTACAAAAAGGGCCGCAAAACAAGTTTTAATCAAATTTTAGGAGATCATGTAATTGATTAGGAGATTTTCAACACAATTATATTGCAAAACCTCAATTTCTGTACTTTTTACTCAGTTAAAATTCCAACGGGTCTATTGAAAGGCCCATTTTGACCCGCTAGTCCGAAACCTCGACAAAAAGGACTGCAAAACAAGTTTTAATCAAATTTTAGGAGTTCAAATAATTGATTAGGAGATTTTCAACACAATTATATTTCAAAACCTCAATTTCTATACTTTTTACTCAGTTAAAATTCCAACGGGTCCAATGAAGGCCCATTTAGACCTGCACGTCCGAAACCGATACAAAAAGGACCGCAAAAAAGTTTTAATCAAATTTTAGGAGTTCAAATAAATGATTAGGATCTTTTCAACACAATTATATTGCAAAACTTCAATTTCTGTACTTTTTACTCAGTTAAAATTCCAACGGGTCCATCGAAAGGCCCATTTCGACCCGCTCGTCTGAAACCTATACAAAAAGGACTCCAAAACATATTTTAATCAAATTTTAGGAGTTAATGTTATTTATTAGGAGATTTTCAACACAATTATATAGCAAAACCTCAATTTATGTACTTTTTACTCAGTTAAAATTCTAACGGGTCCATTGTAAGGCCCATTTAGACCTACTCGTCCAAAACCTCGACAAAAAATACAGCAAAACAAGTTTTAATCAAATTTTAGGAGTTCAAATAATTGATTAGGATCTTTTCAACACAATTATATTGCTAAAACTCAATTTATGTACTTTTTACTCAGTTAAAATTCCAACGGGTCCATTCTAAGGCCCATTTAGACCTGCTCGTCCGAAACCGATACAAAAAGGACTGCAAAAAAGTTTTAATCAAATTTTAGGAGTTCAAACAAATGATTAGGAGCATTCCAACACAATTATATTGCTAAACTTCAGTTTTTATACATTTTACTCAGTTAAAATTCCAACGGGTCCACTGAAAGGCCCATTTAGACCCGCACGTCCGAAACCTCTACATAAAGGACCGCAAAACAAGTTTTGATCATATTTTAGGAGTACAAATAATTTATTATGAGATTTTCAACACAATTATATTGCAAAACCACATTTTTTATACTTTTTACTCAGTTAAAATTCCAACGGGCCCATTGAAAGGCACATTTAGACATGCTCGTCCGAAACCGCTACAAAAAGGGCTGCAAAAAAAGTTTTAATAAATTATAGGAGATCATGTAATTGGTTAGGAGATTTTCAATACAATTATATTGCAAAACCTCAATTTGTGTACTTTTTAGTCAGTTAAAATTCCAACGGGTCCATTGAAAGGCCCATTTAGACCTGCTCGTCCGAAACCTCTACAAAAGGACCGCAAAACAAGTTTTAATCAAATTTTAGGAGTTCAAATAATTTATTAGGAGCTTTTCAACACAATTATATTGCAAAACCTCAATTTCTGTACTTTTTACTCAGTTAAAATTCCAACGGGTCCACTGAAGGCCCATTTAGACATGCACGTCCGAAACCTCTACAAAAAGGGCCGCAAAACAAGTTTTAATCAAATTATAGGAGATCAAGTATTTGGTTAGGAGATTTTCAACACAATTATAATGAAAAACCTCAATTTATGTACTTTTTACTCAGTTAAAATTCCAATGGGTCCATTGAAAGGCCCATTTAGACCTGCTCGTCCGAAACCTCTACAAAAGGACCGCAAAACAAGTTTTAATCAAATTTTAGGAGTTCAAATAATTTATTAGGAGTTTTCCAACACAATTATATTGCAAAACCACAATTTTTGTAATTTTTACTCAGTTAAAATTCCAACGGGTCCATTAAAAGGCCCATTCGACCCGCTCGTTCGAAATCTCTACAAAAAGAACTGCAAAACAAGTTTTAATCAAAATTTAGGAGTTCATGTAATTGATTAGGAGCTTTTCAACATAATTATATTGCAAAACCTCAATTTCTGTAATTTTTACTCAGTTAAAATTCAAACGGGTCCATTGAATTGCCCATTTAGACCTGCTCGTCCGAATCCTCGACAAAAAGGACCGCAAAACAAGTTTTATTCAAATTTTAGGAGTTCAAATAATTGATTAGGAGCTTTTCAACAAAATTATATTGCAAAACCTCAATTTCTGTACTTTTTACTCAGTTAAAATTCCAACGGGTCCAATGAATTCCCATTTAGACCTGCACGTCCAAAACCGATACAAAAAGGACATCAAAAAAGTTTAATCAAATTTTAGGAGTTCAAATAAATGATTAGGAGCTTTCCAACACATTTATATTACAAAATTTCAATTTTTATACATTTTACTCAGTTGAAATTCCAACGGGTCCACAGAAAGGCCCATTTAGACCCGCACGTCCGAAACCTCTACATAAAGGACCGCAAAACAAGTTTTGATCATATTTTAGGAGTACAAATAATTGATTATGAGGTTTTCAACACAATAAAATTGAAAAACCTCAATTTTTATACTTTTTACAAAGTTAAAATTCCAACGGGTCCATTGAAAGGCCCATTTAGACATACTTGTCCGAAACCTCTACAAAAAGGGCCGCAAAACAAGTTTTAATCAAATTTTAGGAGATCATGTAATTGATTAGGAGATTTTCAACACAATTATATTGCAAAACCTCACTTTCTGTACTTTTTACTCAGTTAAAATTCCTAACGGGTCCATTGAAAGGCCCATTTAGACCTGCTCTTCCAAAACCTCGACAAAAAAAGACCGCAAAACAAGTTTTAATAAAATTTTAGGAGTTCAAATAATTGATTAGGAGCTTTTCAACACAATTATATTGCTAAACCTCAATTTATATACTTTTTACTCAGTTAAAATTCCAACGGGTCCATTGTAAGGCCCATTTAGACCTGCTCGTCTGAAACCTATACAAAAAGGACCGCAAAAAAGTTTTAATCAAATTTTAGGAGTTCAAATAAATGATTAGGAGCTTTCCAACACAATTATATTGCAAAACTTCAATTTTTATACATTTTACTCAGTTAAAATTCCAACGGGTCCACTGAAAGTCCCATTTAGACCCGCACGTCCGAAACCTCTACATAAAGGACCGCAAAACAAGTTTTGATCATATTTTAGGAGTACAAATAATTGATTATGAGATTTTCAACAAAATTATATTGCAAAACCTCAATTTTTATACTTTTTACTCAGTTAAAATTCCAACGGGCCCATTGAAAGGCACATTTAGACATGCTCGTCCGAAACCTCTACAAAAAGGGCCGCAAAATAAGTTTTAATCAAATTTTAGGAGATCATGTAATTGATTAGGAGATTTTCAACACAATTATATTGCAAAACCTCAATTTCTGTACTTTTTACTCAGTTAAAATTCCAACGGGTCCATTGAAGGCCCATTTAGACATGCACGTCCAAAACCTCTACAAAAAGGGCCGCAAAACAAGTTTTAATCAAATTATAGGAGATCAAGTATTTGGTTAGGAGATTTTCAACACAATTACAACGCTCGTCCGAAACCTCGACAAAAAGGACCGCAAAAATAGTTTTAATCAAATTTTAGGAGTTCAAATAATTGATTAGGAGCTTTGCAACACAATTATATTGGAAAACCCCAATTAAAGGCCAATTTAGACCTGCTCATCCGAAACCTCTATAAAAAGGACTGCAAAACAAGTATTAATCAAATTTTAGGAGTTCGAATAATTAATTAGGAGCTTTTCAACACAATTATATTGCAAAACCTCAATTTCTGTACTTTTTACTCAGTTAAAATTCCAAGGGGTCCATTGAAAGGCCCATTTAGACCTGCTCGTCCGAAACCTCGACAAAAAGGACCGCAAAACAAGTTTTTATCAAATTTTAAGAGTTCAAATAGTTTATTAGGAGCTTTTCAACACAATTATATTGCAAAATCTCAATTTCTGTAGTCTTTACTCAGTTAAAATTCCAACGGGTCCATTGAAAGGCCCATTTAGACCCATTCGTCCGAAACAGATACAAAATGGACCGAAAAAAAGTTTTAATCAAATTTTAGGAGTTCAAATAAATGATTAGGAGCCTTTCAACACAATTCTATTGGAAAACTTCAATTTTTATACATTTTACTCAGTTAAAATTCCAACGGGTCCATTGAAAGGCCCATTTGACCCGAACGTCCGAAACCTCTACATAAAGGACCGCAAAAGAAGTTTTGATCATATTTTAGGAGTACAAATAATTGATTATGAGCTTTTCAACACAATTATATTGCAAAACCTCAATTTTTATACTTTTTACTAAGTTAAAATTCCAACGGGTACATTGAAAGGCCCATTTAGACAAGCTCGTCCGAAACCTCTAAAAAAAAGGGCCGCAAAACAAGTTTTAATCAAATTTTAAGAGATCATGTAATTGATTAGGATATTTTCAGCACAATTATATTCCAAAACTTCAAGTTCTGTACTTTTTACTCAGTTAAAATTCCAACGGGTCCATTGAAAGGCCCATTTAGACCTGCTCATCCGAAACCTCTACAAAAAGGACCGCAAAACAAGTTTTAATTAAATTTAGGAGTTCAAATAATTGATTAGGAGCTTTTCAACACAATTATATTGCAAAACCTCAATTTTATACCTTTTACTCAGTTAAAATTCCAAAGGGCCCATTGAAAGGCCCATTTAGACCTGCTCGTCCGAAACCTCTACAAAAAGGACCGCAAAACAAGTTTTAATCAAATTTTAGGAGTTCAAATAATTGATTAGGAGCTTTTCAACACAATTATATTGCAAAACCTCAATTTTTGTACTTTTTACTCAGTTAAAATTCTAACGGGTCCATTGAAAGGTCCATTTAGACCTGCTCGTCCGAAACCTCGACAAAAAGGACCGCAAAACAAGTTTTAATCAAATTTTAGGAGTTCAAATAATTGATTAGGAGCTTTTCAAAAAAATTATATTGCAAAACCTCAATTTCGGTACTTTTTACTCAGTTAAAATTCCAACGGGTCCATTGAAAGACCTATTTAGACCTGCTCATCCGAAACCTCTGTAAAAAGGACCGCAAAACAAGTTTTAATCAAATATTAGGAGTTCAAATATTTGATTAGGAGCTTTTCAACACAATTATATTGCAAAACCTCAATTTCTGTACTTTTTACTCAGTTAAAATTCCAACGGGTCCATTGAACGACCCATATAGACCTGCTCGTCCGAAACCTCGACAAAAAGGACAGCAAAAATAGTTTTAATCAAATTTTAGGAGATCAAATAATTTATTAGGAGCTTTTCAACACAATTATATTGCAAAACCTCAATTTTATACTTTTTACTCAGTTAAAATTCCAACGGGCCCATTGAAAGGCCCATTTAGACCTGCTCGTCCGAAACCTCTACAAAAAGGACCGCAAAACAAGTTTTAATCAAATTTTAGGAGTTCAAATAATTGATTAGGAGCTTTTCAACACAATTATATTGCAAAACCTCAATTTCTGTACTCTTTACTCAGTTAAAATTCCAACGGGTCTATTGTAAGGCCCATTAAGACCTGCTCGTCCGAAACTGATACAAAATGGACAGCAAAAAAGTTTTAATCAAATTTTAGTAGTTCAAATAAATTATTAGGAGCTTTTCAACACAATTATATTGCAAAACTTCAATTTTTACACATTTTACTCAGTTAAAATTCCAACGGGTCCATTGAAAGGCCCATTTAGACTCGAACGTCCGAAACCTCTACATAAAGGACCGCAAAATAAGTTTTGATCATATTTTAGGAGTAAAAATAATTGATTATGAGCTTTTCAACACAATTATATTGCAAATCTTCAATTTTTATACTTTTTACTCAGTTAAAATTCCAACGGGTCCATTGAAAGGCCCATTTAGACATGCTCGTCCGAAACCTCAACAAAAAGGGAAGCAAAACAAGTTTTAATCAAAATTTAAGAGATCATGTAATTGATTAGGAAAATTTCAACACAATTATATTCCAAAACCTCAATTTCGGTACTTTTTACTCAGTTAAAATTCCAACGGGTCCATTGAAAGACCTATTTAGACCTGCTCATCCGAAACCTCTATAAAAAGGACCGCAAAACAAGTTTTAATCAAATATTAGGAGTTCAAATATTTGATTAGGAGCTTTTCAACACAATTATATTGCAAAACCTCAATTTCTGTACTTTTTACTCAGTTAAAATTCCAACGGATCCATTAAAAGGCCCATTTCGACCCGCTCGTCCGGAACCTCTACAAAAAGGACTACAAAACAAGTTTTAATCAAATTTTTGGAGTTCAAGTAATTGATTAGGAGCTTTTCAACACAATTATATTGCAAAACCTCAATTTCTGTGCTTTTTACTCAGTTAAAATTCCAACGGGTCTATTGAAAGACCCATTTCGACCCGCTCGTCCAAAACGTCTACAAAAAGGACTGCAAAACAAGTTTTAATCAAATTTTAGGAGTTCATGTAATTGATTAGGAGCTTTCCAACACAATTATATTGCAAAACCTCAATTTCTGTACTTTTTACTCAGTTAAAATTCCAACGGGTCCAATTAAAGGCCAATTTAGACCTACTCGTCCAAAACCTCAACAAAAAATACCGCAAAACAAGTTTTAATCAAATTTTAGGAGTTCAAATAATTGATTAGGAGCTTTTCAACACAATTATATTGCTAAAACTCAATTTATGTACTTTTTACTCAGTTAAAATTCCAACGGGTCCATTCTAAGGCCCATTTAGACCTGCTCATCCGAAACCGATACAAAAAGGACTGCAAAAAAGTTTTAATCAAATTTTAGGAGTTCAAACAAATGATTAGGAGCTTTCCAACACAATTATATTGCTAAACTTCAGTTTTTATACATTTTACTCAGTTAAAATTCCAACGGGTCCACTGAAAGGCCCATTTAGACCCGCACGTCCGAAACCTCTACATAAAGGACCGCAAAACAAGTTTTGATCATATTTTAGGAGTACAAATAATTTATTATGAGATTTTCAACACAATTATATTGCAAAACCACATTTTTTATACTTTTTACTCAGTTAAAATTCCAACGGGCCCATTGAAAGGCACATTTAGACATGCTCGTCCGAAACCGCTACAAAAAAGGGCTGCAAAAAAAGTTTTAATAAATTATAGGAGATCATGTAATTGGTTAGGAGATTTTCAACACAATTATGTTGCAAAACCTCAATTTGTGTACTTTTTAGTCAGTTAAAATTCCAACGGGTCCACTGAAGGCCCATTTAGACATGCACGTCCGAAACCTCTACAAAAAGGGCCGCAAAACAAGTTTTAATCAAATTATAGGAGATCAAGTATTTGGTTAGGAGATTTTCAACACAATTATAATGAAAAACCTCAATTTATGTACTTTTTACTCAGTTAAAATTCCAATGGGTCCATTGAAAGGCCCATTTAGACCTGCTCGTCCGAAACCTCTACAAAAGGACCGCAAAACAAGTTTTAATCAAATTTTAGGAGTTCAAATAATTTATTAGGAGCTTTCCAACACAATTATATTGCAAAACCACAATTTTTGTAATTTTTACTCAGTTAAAATTCCAACGGGTCCATTAAAAGGCCCATTCGACCCGCTCGTTCGAAATCTCTACAAAAAGAACTGCAAAACAAGTTTTAATCAAAATTTAGGAGTTCATGTAATTGATTAGGAGCTTTTCAACATAATTATATTGCAAAACCTCAATTTCTGTAATTTTTACTCAGTTAAAATTCAAACGGGTCCATTGAATTGCCCATTTAGACCTGCTCGTCCGAATCCTCGACAAAAAGGACCGCAAAACAAGTTTTATTCAAATTTTAGGAGTTCAAATAATTGATTAGGAGCTTTTCAACAAAATTATATTGCAAAACCTCAATTTCTGTACTTTTTACTCAGTTAAAATTCCAACGGGTCCAATGAATTCCCATTTAGACCTGCACGTCCAAAACCGATACAAAAAGGACATCAAAAAAGTTTAATCAAATTTTAGGAGTTCAAATAAATGATTAGGAGCTTTCCAACACATTTATATTACAAAATTTCAATTTTTATACATTTTACTCAGTTGAAATTCCAACGGGTCCACAGAAAGGCCCATTTAGACCCGCACGTCCGAAACCTCTACATAAAGGACCGCAAAACAAGTTGTGATCATATTTTAGGAGTATAAATAATTGATTATGAGGTTTTCAACACAATAAAATTGAAAAACCTCAATTTTTATACTTTTTACAAAGTTAAAATTCCAACGGGTCCATTGAATTGCCCATTTAGACCTGCTCGTCCGAATCCTCGACAAAAAGGACCGCAAAACAAGTTTTATTCAAATTTTAGGAGTTCAAATAATTGATTAGGAGATTTTCAACACAATTATATTGCAAAACCTCAATTTCTGTACTTTTTACTCAGTTAAAATTCCAACGGGTCCATTGAAAGGCCCATTTAGACCCGCTAGTCCGAAACCTCGACAAAAAGGACCACAAAACAAGTTTTAATCAAATTTTAGGAGTTCAAATAATTGATTAGGAGCTTTTCAACACAATTATATTGCAAAACCTCAATTTCTGTACTTTTTACTCAGTTAAAATTCCAACGGGTCCATTGAAGGCCTATTTAGACCTGCACGTCCGAAACCAATACAAAAAGGACCGCAAAAAAGTTTTAATCAAATTTTAGGAGTTCAAATAAATGATTAGGATCTTTTCAACACAATTATATTGCAAAACATCAATTTTTATACATTTTACTCATTTAAAATTCCAACGGGTCCACTGAAAGGCCCATTTAGACCCGCACGTCCGAAACCTCTACATAAAGGACCGCAAAACAAGTTTTGATCATACTTTAGGAGTAAAAATAATTGATTATGAGATTTATTAGCAGATTTTCAACAAATTATATAGCAAAACCTCAATTTCTGTACTTTTTACTCAGTTAAAATTCTAACGGGTCCATTGAAAGGCCCATTTAGACCTGCTCTTCCAAAACCTCGACAAAAAAAGACCGCAAAACAAGTTTTAATAAAATTTTAGGAGTTCAAATAATTGATTAGGAGCTTTTCAACACAATTATATTGCTAAACCTCAATTTATATACTTTTTACTCAGTTAAAATTCCAACGGGTCCATTGTAAGGCCCATTTAGACCTGCTCGTCTGAAACCGATACAAAAAGGACCGCAAAAAAGTTTTAATCAAATTTTAGGAGTTCAAATAAATGATTAGGAGCTTTCCAACACAATTATATTGCAAAACTTCAATTTTTATACATTTTACTCAGTTAAAATTCCAACGGGTCCACTGAAAGTCCCATTTAGACCCGCACGTCCGAAACCTCTACATAAAGGACCGCAAAACAAGTTTTGATCATATTTTAGGAGTACAAATAATTGATTATGAGATTTTCAACAAAATTATATTGCAAAACCTCAATTTTTATACTTTTTACTCAGTTAAAATTCCAACGGGCCCATTGAAAGGCACATTTAGACATGCTCGTCCGAAACCTCTACAAAAAGGGCCGCAAAATAAGTTTTAATCAAATTTTAGGAGATCATGTAATTGATTAGGAGATTTTCAACACAATTATATTGCAAAACCTCAATTTCTGTACTTTTTACTCAGTTAAACTTCCAACGGGTCCACTGAAGGACCATTTAGACATGCACGTCCAAAACCTCTACAAAAAGGGCCGCAAAACAAGTTTTAATCAAATTATAGGAGATCAAGTATTTGGTTAGGAGATTTTCAACACAATTACAATGCTCGTCCGAAACCTCGACAAAAAGGACCGCAAAAATAGTTTTAATCAAATTTTAGGAGTTCAAATAATTGATTTGGAGTTTGCAACACAATTTTATTGGAAAACCCCAATTAAAGGCCAATTTAGACCTGCTCATCCGAAACATCTATAAAAAGGACTGCAAAACAAGTATTAATCAAATTTTAGGAGTTCGAATAATTAATTAGGAGCTTTTCAACACAATTATATTGCAAAACCTCAATTTATGTACTTTTTACTCAGTTAAAATTCCAAGGGGTCCATTGAAAGGCCCATTTAGACCTGCTCGTCCGAAACCTCGACAAAAAGGACCGCAAAACAAGTTTTTATCAAATTTTAAGAGTTCAAATAGTTTATTAGGAGCTTTTCAACACAATTATATTGCAAAATCTCAATTTCTGTAGTCTTTACTCAGTTAAAATTCCAACGGGTCCATTGAAAGGCCCATTTAGACCCATTCGTCCGAAACAGATACAAAATGGACCGCAAAAAAGTTTTAATCAAATTTTAGGAGTTCAAATAAATGATTAGGAGCCTTTCAACACAATTATATTGGAAAACTTCAATTTTTATACATTTTACTCAGTTAAAATTCCAACGGGTCCATTGAAAGGCCCATTTGACCCAAACGTCCGAAACCTCTACATAAAGGACCGCAAAACAAGTTTTGATCATATTTTAGGAGTAAAAATAATTGATTATGAGCTTTTCAACACAATTATATTGCAAAACCTCAATTTTTATACTTTTTACTAAGTTAAAATTCCAACGGGTACATTGAAAGGCCCATTTAGACAAGCTCGTCCGAAACCTCTAAAAAAAGGGCCGCAAAACAAGTTTTAATCAAATTTTAAGAGATCATGTAATTGATTAGGATATTTTCAACACAATTATATTCCAAAACTTCAATTTCTGTACTTTTTACTCAGTTAAAATTCCAACGGGTCCATTGAAAGGCCCATTTAGACCTGCTCATCCGAAACCTCTACAAAAAGGACCGCAAAACAAGTTTTAATTAAATTTAGGAGTTCAAATAATTGATTAGGAGCTTTTCAACACAATTATATTGCAAAACCTCAATTTTATACCTTTTACTCAGTTAAAATTCCAAAGGGCCCATTGAAAGGCCCATTTAGACCTGCTCGTCCGAAACCTCTACAAAAAGGACCGCAAAACAAGTTTTAATCAAATTTTAGGAGTTCAAATAATTGATTAGGAGCTTTTCAACACAATTATATTGGAAAACCTCAATTTTTGTACTTTTTACTCAGTTAAAATTCTAACGGGTCCATTGAAAGGCCCATTTAGACCTGCTCGTCCGAAACCTCGACAAAAAGGACCGCAAAACAAGTTTTAATCAAATTTTAGGAGTTCAAATAATTGATTAGGAGCTTTTCAAAAAAATTATATTGCAAAACCTCAATTTCTGTACTTTTTACTCAGTTAAAATTCCAAGGGGTCCATTGAAAGGCCCATTTAGACCTGCTCGTCCGAAACCTCGACAAAAAGGACCGCAAAACAAGTTTTAATCAAATTTTAAGAGTTCAAATAGTTTATTACGAGCTTTTCAACACAATTATATTGCAAAACCTCAATTTCTGTAGTCTTTACTCAGTTAAAATTCCAACGGGTCCATTGAAAGTCCCATTTAGACCCATTCGTCCGAAACAGATACAAAATGGACCGCAAAAAAGTTTTAATCAAATTTTAGGAGTTCAAATAAATGATTAGGAGCCTTTCAACACAATTATATTGGAGAACTTCAATTTTTATACATTTTACTCAGTTAAAATTCCAACGGGTCCATTGAAAGGCCCATTTGACCCGAACGTCCGAAACCTCTACATAAAGGACCGCAAAACAAGTTTTGATCATATTTTAGGAGTACAAATAATTGATTATGAGCTTTTCAACACAATTATATTGCAAAATCTCAATTTTTATACTTTTTACTAAGTTAAAATTCCAACGGGTACATTGAAAGACCCATTTAGACAAGCTCGTCCGAAACCTCTAAAAAAAGGGCCGCAAAACAAGTTTTAATCAAATTTTAAGAGATCATGTAATTGATTAGGAGATTTTCAACACAATTATATTCCAAAATCTCAATTTCTGTACTTTTTACTCAGTTAAAATTCCAACGGGTCCATTGAAAGGCCCATTTAGACCTGCTCATCCGAAACCTCTACAAAAAGGACCGCAAAACAAGTTTTAATTAAATTTAGGAGTTCAAATAATTGATTAGGAGCTTTTCAACACAATTATATTGCAAAACCTCAATTTCTTTACTTTTTACTCAGTTAAAATTCCAACGGGTCCATTGAAAGGCCCATTTAGACCCGCTCGTCCGAAACCTCTACAAAAAGGACCACAAATAAAGTTTTAATCAAATTTTAGGAGTTCATGTAATTGATTAGGAGCTTTTCAAAACATTTATATTGCAAAACCTCAATTTCTGTACTTTTTACTCAGTTAAAATTCCAACGGGTCCATTGAACGACCCATATAGACCTGCTCGTCCGAAACCTCGACAAAAAGGACAACAAAAATAGTTTTAATCAAATTTTAGGAGATCAAATAATTTATTAGGAGCTTTTCAACACAATTATATTGCAAAACCTCAATTTTATACTTTTTACTCAGTTAAAATTCCAACGGGCCCATTGAAAGGCCCATTTAGACCTGCTCGTCTGAAACCTCTACAAAAAGGATCGCAAAACAAGTTTTAATCAAATTTTAGGAGTTCAAATAATTGATTAGGAGCTTTTCAACACAATTATATTGCAAAACCTCAATTTCTGTACTCTTTACTCAGTTAAAATTCCAACGGGTCTATTGTAAGGCCCATTAAGACCTGCTTGTCCGAAACTGATACAAAATGGACAGCAAAAAAGTTTTAATCAAATTTTAGTAGTTCAAATAAATTATTAGGAGCTTTTCAACACAATTATATTGCAAAACTTCAATTTTTACACATTTTACTCAGTTAAAATTCCAACGGGTCCATTGAAAGGCCCATTTAGACTCGAACGTCCGAAACCTCTACATAAAGGATCGCAAAATAAGTTTTGATCATATTTTAGGAGTAAAAATAATTGATTATGAGCTTTTCAACACAATTATATTGCAAATCCTCAATTTTTATACTTTTTACTCAGTTAAAATTCCAACGGGTCCATTGAAAGGCCCATTTAGACATGCTCGTCCGAAACCTCTACAAAAAGGGAAGCAAAACAAGTTTTAATCAAAATTTAAGAGATCATGTAATTGATTAGGAAAATTTCAACACAATTATATTCCAAAACCTCAATTTCGGTACTTTTTACTCAGTTAAAATTCCAACGGGTCCATTGAAAGGCCTATTTAGACCTGCTCATCTGAAACCTCTGTAAAAAGGACCGCAAAACAAGTTTTAATCAAATATTAGGAGTTCAAATATTTGATTAGGAGCTTTTCAACACAATTATATTGCAAAACCTCAATTTCTGTACTTTTTACTCAGTTAAAATTCCAACGGGTCCATTAAAAGGCCCATTTCGACCCGCTCGTCCGGAACCTCTACAAAAAGGACTACAAAACAAGTTTTAATCAAATTTTTGGAGTTCAAGTAATTGATTAGGAGCTTTTCAACACAATTATATTGCAAAACCTCAATTTCTGTGCTTTTTACTCAGTTAAAATTCCAACGGGTCTATTGAAAGACCCATTTCGACCCGCTCGTCCGAAACGTCTACAAAAAGGACTGCAAAATAAGTTTTAATCAAATTTTAGGAGTTCATGTAATTGATTAGGAGCTTTCCAACACAATTATATTGCAAAACCTCAATTTCTGTACTTTTTACTCAGTTAAAATTCCAACGGGTCCAATTAAAGGCCAATTTAGACCTGCTCGTCCGAAACCTCTACAAAAAGGACTGCAAAACAAGTATTAATCAAATTTTAGGACTTCAAATAATTAATTAGGAGCTTTTCAACACAATTATATTGCAAAACCTCAATTTCTGTACTTTTTACTCAGTTAAAATTCCAACGGGTCCTTTGAAAGGCCCATTTAGACCTGCTTGTCCGAAACCTCGACAAAAATGACCGCAAAACAAGTATTAATCAAATTTTAGGAGTTCAAATAATTTATTAGGAGCTTTTCAACAAAATTATATTGCAAAACCTCAATTTCTGTACTTTTTACTCAGTTAAAATTCCAACGGGTCCATTGTAAGGCCCATTTAGACCTCCTCGTCCGAAACCGATACAAAAAGGACCACAAAAAGGTTTTAATCAAATTTTATGAGTTCAAATAAATGATTAGGAGCTTTTCAACACAATTATTTTGCAAAACTTCAATTTTTATACATTTTACTCAGTTAAAATTCCAACGAGTCCACTGAAAGGCCCATTTAGACTCGCACGTTCGAAACCTCTATATAAAGGACCGCAAAACAAGTTTTGATCTTATTTTAGGAGTAAAAATAATTGATTATGAGCTTTTCAACACAATTATATTGCAAAACCTCAATTTGTATACTTTTTACTCAGTTAAAATTCCATCGGGTCCATTGAAAGGACCATTTCGACCCGCTCGTCCGAAACCTCTACAAAAAGGACTGCAAAACAAGTTTTAATCAAATTTTAGGAGTTCATGTAATTGATTAGGAGCTTTTCAACACAATTATATTGCAAAACCTCAATTTCTGTACTTTTTACTCAGTTAAAATTCCAGCGGTTCCATTGAAAGGCCCATTTAGACCTGCTCGTCCGAAACCTCGACTAAAGGGACCGTAAAACAAGTTTTAATCAAATTTTAGGAGTTCAAATAATTTATTAGGAGCTTTTCAAACACAATTATATACCAAAACCTCAATTTCTGTACTTTTTACTCAGTTAAAATTCCAACAGGTCCCTTGAAAGGCCCATTTAGACCTGCTCATCCGAAACCTCTACAAAAAGGACCGCAAAACAAGTTTTAATCAAATTTAGGAGTTCAAATAATTGATTAGGAGCTTTTAAACACAATTATTTTGCAAAACCTCAATTTCTGTACTTTTTACTCAGTTATAATTTCAACGGGTCCACTGAAAGGCCCATTTAGACCCGCTCGTCTGAAACCTCTACAAAAAGGACCACAAATAAAGTTTTAATCAAATTTTAGGAGTTCATGTAATTGATTAGGAGCTTTTCAAAACAATTATATTGCAAAACCTCAATTTCTGTACTTTTTACTCAGTTAAAATTCCAACGGGTCCATTGAACGGCCATTTAGACATGCTCGTTTGAAACCTCGACAAAAAGGACCGCAAAAATAGTTATAATCAAATTTTAGTAGTTCAAATAATTAATTAGGAGCTTTTCAACACAATTATATTGCAAAACCTCAATTTTATACTTTTTACTCAGTTAAAATTCCAAAGGGCCCATTGAAAGGCCCATTTAGACCCGCTCGTCCGAAACCTCTACAAAAAGAACCGCAAAACAAGTTTTAATCAAATTTTAGGAGTTCAAATAATTGATTAGGAGCTTTTCAACACAATTATATTGCAAAACCTCAATTTTTGTACTTTTTACTCAGTTAAAATTCTAACGGGTCCATTGAAAGGCCCATTTAGACCTGCTCGTCCGAAACCTCGACAAAAAGGACCGCAAAACAAGTTTTAATCCAATTTTAGGAGTTCAAATAATTGATTAGGAGCTTTTCAAAAAAATTATATTGCAAAACCTCAATTTCTGTACTTTTTACTCAGTTAAAATTCCAACGGGTCCATTGTAAGGCCCATTTAGACCTCCTCGTCCGAAACCGATACAAAAAGGACCGTAAAAAGGTTTAATCAAATTTTATGAGTTCAAATAAATGATTAGGAGCTTTTCAACACAATTATATTGCAAAACTTCAATTTTTATACATTTTACTCAGTTAAAATTCCAACGAGTCCACTAAAAGGCCCATTTAGACCCGCACGTCCGAAACCTCTACATAAAGGACCGCAAAACAAGTTTTGATCATATTTTAGGAGTACAAATAATTGATTATGAGCTGTTCAACACAATTATATTGAAAAACCTCAATTTTTATACTTTTTACTAAGTTAAAATTCCAACGGGTACGTTGTAAGGCCCATTTAGACAAGCTCGTCCGAAACCTCTAAAAAAAAGGGTCGCAAACCAAGTTTTAATCAAATTTTAAGAGATCATGTAATTGATTAGGAGATTTTCAACACAATTATATTCCAAAACCTCAATTTCTGTACTTTTTAGTCAGTTAAAATTCTAACGGGTGCATTGAAAGGCGCATTTAGACCTGCTCGTCCGAAACCTCGACAAAAAGGACCGCAAAAATAGTTTTGATCAAATTTTAGGAGTTCAAATAATTGATGAGGAGCTTTTCAACACAAATATATTGAAAAACCTCAATTTTATAATTTTTACTCAGTTAAAATTCCAACGAGCCCATTGAAAGGCCCATTTAGACCTGCTCGTCCGAAACCTCTACAAAAAGGACCGCAAAAATGTTTTATTCAAATATTAGGAGTTCAAATAATTGATTAGGAGCTATTCAACACAATTATATTGCAAAACCTCAATTTATGTACTTTTTACCCAGTTAAAATTCTAACGGGTCCATTGAAAGACCCATTTAGACCTGCTATTCCGAAACCTCTACAAAAAGGACCGCAAAAATGTTTTATTCAAATATTAGGAGTTCAAATAATTGATTAGGAGCTATTCAACACAATTATATTGCAAAACCTCAATTTTATACTTTTTACCCAGTTAAAATTCTAACGGGTCCATTGAAAGGCCCATTTAGACCTGCTCGTCCGAAACCTCTACAAAAAGGACCGCAAAACAAGTTTTAATCAAATTTTAGGAGTTCAAATAATTGGTTAGGAGCTTTTCAACACAATTATATTGCAAAACCTCAATTTTTGTACTTTTTACTCAGTTAAAATTCTAACGGGTCCATTGAAAGGCCCATTTAGACCTGCTCGTCCGAAACCTCGACAAAAAGGACCGCAAAACAAGTTTTAATCAAATTTTAGGAGTTCAAATAATTGATTAGGAGCTTTTCAAAAAAAATTATATTGCAAAACCTCAATTTATGTACTTTTTACTCAGTTAAAATTCCAACGGGTCCATTGTAAGGCCCATTTAGACCTCCTCGTCCGAAACCGATACAAAAAGTACCGTAAAAAGGTTTAATCAAATTTTATGAGTTCAAATAAATGATTAGGATCTTTTCAACACAATTATATTGCAAAACTTCAATTTTTATACATTTTACTCAGTTAAAATTCCAACGAGTCCACTAAAAGGCCCATTTAGACCCGCACGTCCGAAACCTCCACATAAAGGACCGCAAAACAAGTTTTGATCATATTTTAGGAGTACAAATAATTGATTATGAGCTGTTCAACACAATTATATTGAAAAACCTCAATTTTTATACTTTTTACTAAGTTAAAATTCCAACGGGTACATTGAAAGGCCCATTTAGACAAGCTCGTCCGAAACCTCTAAAAAAAGGGTCGCAAACCAAGTTTTAATAAAATTTTAAGTGATCATGTAATTGATTAGGAGATTTTCAACACAATTATATTCCAAAACCTCAATTTCTGTACTTTTTACTCAGTTAAAATTCCAACGGGTCCATTGAAAGGCCCATATAGACCTGCTCATCCGAAACCTCTACAAAAAGGACCGCAAAACAAGTTTTAATTAAATTTAGGAGTTCAAATAATTGATTAGGAGCTTTTCAACACAATTATATTGCAAAACCTCAATTTTTGTACTTTTTACTCAGTTAAAATTCCAACGGGTCCATTGAAAGGCCCATTTAGACCCGCACGTCCGAAACCTCTACAAAAAGGACCAAAAATAAAGTTTTAATCAAATTTTAGGAGTTCATGTAATCGATTAGGAGCTTTTCAAAACAATTATATTGCAAAACCTCAATTTCTGTACTTTTTACTCAGTTAAAATTCCAACGGATCCATTGAACGACCCATATAGACATGCTCGTCCGAAACCTCGACAAAGAGGACAGCAAAAATAGTTTTAATCAAATTTTAGGAGATCAAATAATTTATTAGGAGCTTTTCAACACAATTATATTGCAAAACCTCAATTTTATACTTTTTACTCAGTTAAAAGTCCAACGGGCCCATTAAAAGGCCAATTTAGACATGCTCGTCTGAAACCTCTACAAAAAAGACCGCAAAACAAGTTTTAATCAAATTTTAGGAGTTCAAATAATTGATTAGGAGCTTTTCAACACAATTATATTGCAAAACCTCAATTTCTGTACTCTTTACTCAGTTAAAATTCCAACGGGTCTATTGTAAGGCCCATTAAGACCTGCTCGTCCGAAACTGATACAAAATGGAAAGCAAAAAAGTTTTAATCAAATTTTAGTAGTTCAAATAAATTATTAGGAGCTTTTCAACACAATTATATTGCAAAACCTCAATTTCTATACTTTTTACTCAGTTAAAATTCCAACGGGTCCATTGAAAGGCCCATTTAGACCTGCTCATCCGAAACCTCTGTAAAAAGGACCGCAAAACAAGTTTTAATCAAATAATTGATTAGGAGCTTTTCAACACAATTATATTGCAAAACCTCAATTTCTGTACTTTTTACTCAGTTAAAATTCCAACGGGTCCATTGAAAGGCCCATTTAGACCTGCTCGTCCGAAACCTCGACAAAAAGGACCGCAAAACAAGTTTTAGTCAAATTTTAGGAGTTCAAATAATTTATTAGGAGCTTTTCAACAAAATTATATTGCAAAACCTCAATTTCTGTACTTTTTACTCAGTTAAAATTCCAACGGGTCCATCGTAAGGCCCATTTAGACCTCCTCGTCCGAAACCGATACAAAAAGGACCGCAAAAAGGTTTTAATCAAATTTTATGAGTTCAAATAAATGATTAGGAGCTTTTCAACCCAATTATATTGCAAAACTTCAATTTTTAAACATTTTACTCAGTTAAAATTCCAACGAGTCCACTGAAAGGCCCATTTAGACCCGCACGTCCGAAACCTCTACATAAAGGACCGCAAAACAAGTTTTGATCTTATTTTAGGAGTACAAATAATTGATTATGAGCTTTTCAACACAATTATATTGCAAAACCTTAATTTTTATACTTTTTACTCAGTTAAAATTCCATCGGGTCCATTGAAAGGACCATTTCGACCCGCTCGTCCGAAACCTCTACAAAAAGGACTGCAAAACAAGTTTTAATCAAATTTTAGGAGTTCATGTAATTGATTAGGAGCTTTTCAACACAATTATATTGCAAAACCTCAATTTCTGTACTTTTTACTCAGTTAAAATTCCAGCGGTTCCATTGAAAGGCCCATTTAGACCTGCTCGTCCGAAACCTCGACTAAAGGGATCGTAAAACAAGTTTTAATCAAATTTTAGGAGTTCAAATAATTTATTAGGAGCTTTTCAAACACAATTATATTGCAAAACCTCAATTTCTATACTTTTTACTCAGTTAAAATTCCAATGGGTCCATTGAAAGGCCCATTTAGACTTGCTCGCCCGAAACCTCGACAAAAAGGACCGCAAAACAAGTTTTAATCAAATTTTAGGAGTTCAAATAGTTGATTAGGAGCTTTTCAACACAATTATATTGCAAAACCTCAATTTATGTAGTCTTTACTCAGTTAAAATTCCAACGGGTCCATTGAAAGGCCCATTTAGACTTGTTCGTCCGAAACCGATACAAAATGGACCGTTACTAAGTTAAAATTCCAACGGGTACATTAAAAGGCCCATTTAGACAAGCTCGTCCGAAACCTCTACAAGAAGGGCCTCAAAACAAGTTTTAATCAAATTTTAAGAGATCATGTAATTGATTTGGAGATTTTCAACACAATTATATTCCAAAACCTCAATTTCTGTACTTTTTACTCAGTTAAAATTCCAACGGGTCCCTTGAAAGGCCCATTTAGACCTGCTCATCCGAAACCTCTACAAAAAGGACCGCAAAACAAGTTTTAATCAAATTTAGGAGTTCAAATAATTGATTAGGAGCTTTTCAACACAATTATATTGCAAAACCTCAATTTCTGTACTTTTTACTCAGTTAAAATTTCAACGGGCCAGCTCTCTTACAAAAATCGCCATAAATTTACATTTATTCGCCATAAATTTTCTATCAATTTACTCCTTTATTAAATTATCACCCATTATTACAAAAATCGTTTTAGCCTTTCCTTATATATACCCAAAATTCTGAAACTACTCCCATAAAATATTTCTACATTTATTTTTATACTTTCCTTTATAAATATATATTTATATAAGGATTACTCTATTACATTTGAACCTCGATTTACACCTATTTAACATTTATTATGAAATCTCCTTACACTTTGACTTATTTAGATTAATTAAGGAAACCCCTTTTCCCACAATCCCTCTTGATATTAAAATATCCCACCTTTTACGATTTCAAATTTTCTTTCCAATCATACTTACTATTTCCAATATTACAGATCACCCAATTGCAATATTTAAGTATGAACAATTCCCTTATATCAAACCACAAAAACACCCATATCTCTCTTCTCCTTCCAATTCTCCTTCCAATTCTCAATCTTATTCAATGGCATCTTCTTCCATCCCCCAACTTAGCGCTATCGACCTCACTAATGAGGAAGCCGAGCTTCTATACACTCCTGAATTTGGTTGGGATTTCATCAAGGAGGACCCCAAGCTCTTTCTTTTCGGATGTTTCATATCATCCAAAGTGATAGACATCTATGCTGTCATCAATGCTTTTGAAGGAATATGGAAGCCCAATGAAGTAGTTTCTATCTCTGTCATCCAAGACAATTTCCTCAAGATAAAGTTCAAAGAGCCCAAGAACTGTTATGAAGTCCTTAACCGAGGTCCTTGGCTGTATAAGGATGAATGGCTAGCTGTTACTGAGTATGATCCTGCCAAATCAGTCGGTGAATACAACTTTAATATTATGCGGATCTGGATTCGCATCTTCTCTCTCCCTACATCACTTTATGAGGACATTGATCGCTCACATCTGGTGGGACATGCCCTCGGATCAATGGTAGGCAACGTTCTTCGAACCGACACTCGCGAGTTTGAAGGGAATATGAAAGATTTCCTTCGAGTAGAATTTTTTTTTGGATATCACCAGACTTGTCACCTATTTTGTTTTCATCGAATCGGGAACCAACAAGATTATGTGCCGAATTCAATACGAACGCCTCCCAACTCTTTGCCCCGATTGTGGTATTATTAGTCACACCATCGAAAATTGCCCTATCCGATCTTCCCTTGATCTGAACAAACTGCAGTACAGGGAGTGGCTCCGCTACCTTCCCCCAAGACGTCGCCCTGTTGGTACTCGTGGGCGTATCCGTAACGTTGAACCAATTCTCAACCAAAATGTCCCCCCAGTTAATGGTAATCTCTATTCCCATTCAACAATCACCTTATCTTTCTCTCGTTCTAACACTACTATAATCGTTTTATTATATTTACCCTTTTATTTCCTAATAGTGCCCCCACTAATGTTCCAGTTGCTCCGGCCAATACTATTCCTCCTCCCACTAACCAGAACAATATGGGTAATTTACTTCTCCCCTCCATTATCAATTATATTTATCTTATCACACAATCAATTACTAAATTTGCCTATACCTATTTTCTAATTATAGGTTCTATAAATGAAGGCGACGCTGCCTCATTTACAGAACAAGCCACTGAAGAAGCCCCGAATGTGGACACTGCTATGGATGAAGTTCACAATTCTGCCAAAGAATCTGCTGCACCTGATCTGAAACAAAAAGCTCCTCTTGAACCCCAGCCTCTGAACACCATCTATCCCATCCCTGAAGATGGGTCTGATGATGATTGGGACACTACGGATGATGGTGTTCCCAGCCCAACTGCCCAACAAATAAAAAAGATTGAAGCTGAACTGCGTAAGCCCCCTGCCCCAACCGATACAATTTTTAATGATTTTAATCAATGGTTACTAAAGACTTACCCAAATGATGCAGCCCCCGCACTTGTTCCAGCCCCACCAAACCGAGGTATAAAGCGCCAGTCTCCTATTCAAGTGTCACTCCCGCCAAAAAAATCCAAACCATCCGGATCCACCCCTAAAGCTGGGATGAGCAGCTCAAAAAACTCTCCGGCGGCGGCTGATTCCCAGCCCCGCCGAGCAAAATGAGGATCCTATGCTGGAACTGTCAGGGTCTTGGACAAGCCCTGGCGGTTCAACATCTTCGAACCTATGTCCAACATACCAAACCGGATATTATTTTCTTATGTGAAACCAAACTAAATAAAACGGCATGTAGCCGACTTTGCTTATCTTTAGGTATGTTTGAACTTATTTCAATTCCCCCATCGGAAGGGTGTTCCGGCATTGCTATGTTCTTTTCACATAATATTAATATAAATTTAATTTCGTATTCTGAGCGTTATATACATACTCAAATTACCTTGGATAATTACACTATGTTTTTTACTGGAATGCATGGACATTCCGAAACTAGCCAAAAATATAAAACATGGGAAATGATAGATTCTTTATATATAAATAATAATAATACCCCATGGCTCCTAGGTGGGGACTTTAATGAAATTTTAGCTGATTTTGAAAAACATGGTGGCATTCGAAGAGCAAGATCACAAATAAATAATTTTCGTCATTGTTTATCACGAAACAACCTTTTTGATTGTAAACCAACTTCGGGATGGTTTACATGGACAAAAGTAGGGCCTGCAACCCCAATTATACACGAGAGATAGATTCATAGCTAACTCGGCTTGGCAGAATCTCTTCCCTTCCCATCGTATAACTACGGAATATGTAGCCAAATCCGACCATTGTTTTTTATTGCTAGATTTATTTCCTGCGGCTGCTACCCTCCATCAGAGGCCATCTAACACTTTCCGTTTTGAAAATTGTTGGGTGCATAATGAATATAGTATACATACCATTAAAAGCACTTGGACCAATACCTCTGGAACAGCAATTGAAAAAATTGATGCTATACGCACATGTCTGGATGAATGGCAAAATCATCAAAGATTTAAATCCAACGGACGGATTAATTTCCTCACCAAAAAAATAAACAAATTCCTTTGCCGCCCTTTAAGTACCACGAATGAAGGAATATATATTAAATATAGAACTGAACTAAATAAGCTTCTTATGGAACAAGAAGTCTATTGGGCCCAAAGGTCCCGTACACTACGGCTATCCCAAGGAGATAAAAACACAAGATTCTTTCACGCTAGGGCAACTAATAGGAAAAAGAAAAACTCGATTTCTGGTCTTTTTGACTCAAATTCAAACTGGTGTACAACTGAATCAGACCTAATGATGATTGCTTCTACATATTTTCAGAATCTTTTTACTTCATCCAACCCCCAAGTTTCGGATAATATCCTAGGTAAAATTCAATCGTCCATCACCCAATCAATGAACGATACTCTATTAAGACCCTTCACAAAAGAAGAAATTCTCTTTGCCTTTAAGGACATTGATCCTAGGAAATCACCTGGTATAGATGGCCTTCCAAGTAGTTTTTTTCGAAAACATTGGGATACGGTTGGTGAAGATGTCATCAATCTTTGCCTTAATCTTCTAAGTGGCACCATGGATATGTCCCTAGTCAACAAAACTATCCTTGTCCTAATCCCCAAAATTCAGGATCCAACTTCTATGAAACAATTAAGGCCTATCAGTTTATGCACTGTCATCTATAAAATAGTTGCTAAAACCATCGTCAATAGGATGAAACAAACAATTCCTTTCTACATCAGTCCTAATCAAGAGGCTTTTGTCCAGGGTCGCAATATCTCGGATAACATCCTTGTTGCCCATGAAATTATCCACAACATCAACTCTGGTGCAACTAAATCCTCACAAGGTGCTGCTCTTAAACTAGACATGGAAAAAGCCTTCGATAGAGTTGAATGGTCTTTTCTAACAAATGTTATGAAACATATGGGCTTTGCCCCAAATTGGATCTCGCTCATTATGCGCTGCATTACAACAGTTTCATTCTCAGTTAAAATTAATAATTCTTACTCCCCTTTTTTCCAACCTCAACGGGGCTTACGTCAAGGAGACCCCTTATCCCCTTTTTTATTCCTCTTTTGCACGCAAGGGCTCTCTGCCTACCTATCTGCTGCCCAACAAACCAACATTCTACCAGGACTAGGTGCCTGTAAATATGGGCCAAAAGTTAACCACCTGCTTTTTGCTGATGACTGTATGGTCTTCATCAATAACAATCCAACCAAAGCTTCTCAGCTCAAAAGAGCATTGCAAACTTACGCTGCTGCTTCCGGACAAGCGGTTAACTTTGAGAAGTCAACAATTTTTTATAACCCACGTACCCCATCCTCAACAAGAACTGCAATCAATAGCCTTTTGCAAGTACGTGAGGTATCTAACCCTAGTGTCTATCTAGGAATCCCACTTCTTATCGGGAAAAACAAAACCGAGTCACTTGGATTTGTGCGAGATAAAGTGCACGATCGCCTTTCTAGCTGGGATAAACATCTTCTTTCTTTTAGTGGTCGGGAAATTTTCATCAAGGCAGTCCTACAATCCCTACCACAATACGTTATGTCGTGTTATCTCCTACCACAAAATATTATCGACGACATGACTTCATCAATTAGACAATATTGGTGGACTGGCAAATCCAACAAAAAAGGTTGGCATATGCTCCCATGGAACCATGTTTGTTTACCCAAGGCTGCCGGAGGCATGGGATTTAAGGATTTGCATGACTTCAATATTGCTCTCCTAGGTAAGCAACTTTGGAGACTAATTTGTGAACCAGACTCGTTTTTAGGACAAATATATCGTTCCAAATACTTTCCTTCCGGCAATATCCTAGATGCCCCCAAGCCCAATCGTGGCTCCTTTGCATGGCAAGGTATGTACAACGCTCTACAACGCCTCTTTCCAGGCTTTCTTTACCGTCCAGGCATTAACAGTAACATCAGGATACATAAAGATATATGGGGAGGCTCTTCCCCGATTAATCTCACGGGAAATTACGAAATCTCAGATGAATTCCATATTCGTTGCCGTGACTTTATGATTCGTAATCAAACTGCCTGGGATGCGGATAAGGTCAGGCATTATTTTAACTACGATGATGCCACTTCTATCCTAAGTATTCCTATTATAAATGATCACCGTGACTCTATTCTCTGGTCTCCTAATGATTCAGGGATTTATTCAGTCCGATCTGGTTATATTTTCCTACAACGGTCTTCACACCAGCATACGTCACCAACACAGTTCTGGAAATTTCTATCCAAAATAAAGGCCTTGCCCAAAGTCAAAACCTTTGGTTGGCGCATGGCATCTGACGCTCTGCCAGTTGGGGCAAAAATGCAAGTCTTTTCACCAAATTCGGGGCCTTGTCCAATCTGTGGTAGGCATTCCGAATCCATTCTCCACGCTCTTCGTGATTGCTCTGGGCTTCTGAAGCCCTTCAACTTTCTGGCATTCCCATTACTCTTTCAAGGAGTGCGGCTACTACTCCTCTACAATGGCTAGAGGAAGCAGCACAAACTCTATCCCCTGATATTTTTGGCCTTTTCCTCACAACTATCTGGAATATTTGGAATAGACGTAATGACTGGGTCCATAACCACCACTTACAACCACCCTGGTTAATTGCAGTTAATTCCATTAGTTTACATGACGATTTTTGCAAAGCCGTTACTGCTACTACCCCATCTACCCTTTCTACTCCACGTTGGAATCCACCCCCACTTCATCATATCAAAATCAATGTGGATGGGGCTTTTAACCCATCAACTCGGGCAGCTGCTGTTGGAGCCGTTGCTCGTGACTCTACAGGTGCAGTGGTGGGCGGCCTTGCATTTTCGCTAGGTAGCTGTCCGGACGCAGTTACCAGTGAAGGCGAAAGCCTTCTTGCTGGTCTCACCTTCACCCGCTCACAAGGTTGGCATCGGATCATGCTTGAAACCGATTGCGCTTCTCTCGCGAATAGGATCAACAATCCAGCACAAGACCTATCTACCACGGGACCTCTTATTCATCGGATTCAAATGGCTCTTCAAGACTTTGATTTTGCTCCTGTCTTCTTTGTACGCCGTGAGGCAAATCAATTGGCCCATACCTTGGCCACTTTTTCTTTGAGTTCTATGACCTCTATGTCATTTAACATGGATGTACCTTCTTGTATCCAACATCTTGTAACAAATCATTTATGATTAATAAAATTAGGCACTCTTTTCCCCTTTTTAGGGTCCTCTAGCTTTGCTTGAAGGACAGTAGTAGGGGTTTTTAATGAGGCCTTTTCTTCAAAAAAAAATTCTAATGGGTCCATTGAAAGGCCCAATTAGACCTATTCGTCCAAAACCTCGACAAAAAAGACCGCAAAACAAGTTTTAATCAAATTTTAGGAGTTCAAATAATTGATTAGGAGCTTTTCAACACAATTATATTGCTAAACCTCAATTTATGTACTTTTTACTCAGTTAAAATTCCAACGGGTCCATTGTAAGGCCCATTTAGACATGCTCGTCCGAAACCGATACAAAAAGGACCACAAAAAAGTTTTCATCAAATTTTAGGAGTTCAAATAAATGATTAGGAGCTTTCCAACACAATTATATTGCAAAACTTCAGTTTTTATACATTTTACTCAGTTAAAATTCCAACGGGTCCACTGAAAGGCCCATTTAGACCCGCACGTCTGAAACCTCTACATAAAGGACCACAAAAGAAGTTTTGATCATATTTTAGGAGTACAAATAATTGATTATGAGATTTTCAACACAATTATATTGCAAAACCTAAATTTTTATACTTTTTACTCAGTTAAAATTCCAACTGGCCCATTGAAAGGCGCATTTAGACATGCTCGTCCGAAACCTCTACAAAAAGGGCCGCAAAACAAGTTTTAATAAATTATAGGAGATCATGTAATTGGCTAAGAGATTTTCAACACAATTATATTGCAAAACCTCAATTTATGTACTTTTTACTCAGTTAAAATTCCAACGGGTCCATTGAAAGGCCCATTTAGATCTGCTCGTCCGAAACCTCTACAAAAGGGCCGCAAAACAAGTTTTAATCAAATTTTAGGAGTTCAAATAATTTATTAGGAGCTTTTCAACACAATTATATTGCAAAACCTCAATTTCTGTACTTTTTACTCGATTAAAATTTCAACGGGTCCATTGAAAGGCCCATTTAGTCCCGCTCGTCCGAAACCTCTACAAAAAAGACCGCAAAAAAGTTTTAATCAAATTTTAGGAGTTCATGAAATTGATTAGGAGCTTTTCATAAGAATTATATTGCAAAACCTCAATTTCTGTAATTTTTACTCAGTTAAAATTCCAACGGGTCCATTAAAAGGCCCATTTCGACCCGCTCGTCCGAAACCTCTACAAAAGAACTGCAAAACAAGTTTTAATCAAATTTTAGGAGTTCATGTAATTGATTAGGATCTTTTCAACACAATTATATTGCAAAACCTCAATTTCTGTACTTTTTACTCAGTTAAATTCTACCCGGGTCCATTGAAAGTCCCATTTCGACCCGCTCGTCCGAAACCTCTACAAAAAGGACTGCAAAACAATTTTTAATCAAATTTTAGGAGTTCATGTAATTGATTAGGAGCTTTTCAACACAATTATATTGCAAAACCTCAATTTATGTACTTTTCACTCAGTTAAAATTCCAACGGGTCCATTGAAAGGCCCATTTAGACCTGCTCGTCCGAAACCTCGACAAAAAGGACCGCAAAACAAGTTTTAATCAAATTTTAGGAGTTCAAATAATTGATTAGGAGCTTTTCAACACAATTATATTGCAAAACCTCAATTTCTGTACTTTTTACACAGTTAAAATTCCAACGGGTCCATTAAAGGCCCATTTAGACCTGCACGTCCAAAACCGATACAAAAAGGACCGCAAAAAAGTTTTAATCAAATTTTAGGAGTTCAAATAAATGATTTGGAGCTTTCCAACACATATATATTGCAAAACTTCAATTTTTATACATTTTACTCAGTTAAAATTCCAACGGGTCCACTGAAAGGCCCATTTAGACCCGCACGTCCGAAACCTCTACATAAAGGACCGCAAAACAAGTTTTAATCATATTTTAGGAGTACAAATAATTGATTATGAGATTTTCAACACAATTATATTGCAAAACCTCAATTTTTATACTTTTTACTCAGTTAAAATTCCAACGGGTCCATTGAAAGGCCCATTTAGACATGCTCGTCCGAAACCTTTACAAAAAGGGCCGCAAAACAAGTTTTAATCAAATTTTAGGAGATCATGTAATTGATTAGGAGATTTTCAACACAAATATATTGCAAAACCTCAATTTCTGTACTTTTTACTCAGTTAAAATTCCAACGGGTCCAATGAAAGGCCGATTTTGACCCGCTAGTCCGAAACCTCGACAAAAAGGACAGCAAAACAAGTTTTAATGAAATTTTAGGAGTTCAAATAATTGATTAGGAGATTTTCAACACTATTATATTTCAAAACCTCAATTTCTTTACTTTTTACTCAGTTAAAATTCCAACGGGTCCATTGAAGGCCCATTTAGACCTGCACGTCCGAAACCGATACAAAAAGGACCGCAAAAAAGTTTTAATCAAATTCTAGGAGTTCAAATAAATGATTAGGATCTTTTCAACACAATTATATTGCAAAACTTCAATTTCTGTACTTTTTACTCAGTTAAAATTCCAACGGGTCCATCGAAAGGCCCATTTCGACCCGCTCGTCCGAAACTTATACAAAAAGGACTCCAAAACATATTTTAATCAAATTTTAGGAGTTAATGTTATTTATTAGGAGATTTTCAACACAATTATATAGCAAAACCTCAATTTATGTACTTTTTACTCAGTTAAAATTCTAACGGGTCCATTGAAAGGCCCATTTAGACCTACTCGTCCAAAACCTCGACAAAAAATACCGCAAAACAAGTTTTAATCAAATTTTAAGAGTTCAAATAATTGATTAGGAGCTTTTCAACACAATTATATTGCTAAACCTCAATTTATGTACTTTTTACTCAATTAAAATTCCAACGGGTCCATTCTAAGGCCCATTTAGACCTGCTCGTCCGAAACCGATACAAAAAGGACCACAAAAAAGTTTTAATCAAATTTTAGGAGTTCAAATAAATGATTATTAGCTTTCCAACACCATTATATTGCTAAACTTCAGTTTTTATACATTTTGCTCAGTTAAAATTCCAACGGGTCCACTGAAAGGCCCATTTAGACCCGCACGTCCGAAACCTCTACATAAAGGACCGCAAAACAAGTTTTGATCATATTTTAGGAGTACAAATAATTGATTATGAGATTTTCAACACAATTATATTGCAAAACCACAATTTTTATACTTTTTACTCAGTTAAAATTCCAACGGGCCCATTGAAAGGCACATTTAGACATGCTCGTCCGAAACCGCTACAAAAAGGGCCGCAAAACAAGTTTTAATAAATTATAGGAGATCATGTAATTGGTTAGGAGATTTTCAACACAATTATATTGCAAAACCTTAATTTATGTACTTTTTACTCAGTTAAAATTCCAACGGGTCCATTGAAATGCCCATTTAGACCTGCTCGTCCGAAACCTCTACAAAAGGATCGCAAAACAAGTTTTAATCAAATTTTAGGAGTTTATGAAATTGATTAGGAGCTTTTCAACACAATTATATTGCAAAACCTCAATTTATGTACTTTTTACTCAGTTAAATTTCCAACGGGTCCACTGAAGGCCTATTTAGACATGCACGTCCGAAACCTCTACAAAAAGGGCCGCAAAAAAAGTTTTAATCAAATTATAGGAGATCAAGTATTTGGTTAGGAGATTTTCAACACAATTATAATGCAAAACCTCAATTTATGTACTTTTTACTCAGTTAAAATTCCAACGGGTCAATTTAAAGGCCCATTTAGACGTGCTCGTCCGAAACCTCTACAAAAGGACCGCAAAACAAGTTTTAATCAAATTTTAGGAGTTCAAATAATTCATTAGGAGCTTTCCAACACAATTATATTGCAAAACCACAATTTTTGTAATTTTTACTCAGTTAAAATTCCAACGGGTCCATTAAAAGGCCCATTTCGACCCGCTCGTCTGAAACCTCTACAAAAAGAACTGCAAAAAAGTTTTAATCAAATTTTAGGAGTTCATGTAATTGATTAGGAGCTTTTCAACATAATTATATTGCAAAACCTCAATTTCTATACTTTTCACTCAGTTAAAATTCCAACGGGTCCATTGAAAGGCCCATTTAGACCTGCTCGTCCGAAACCTCGACAAAAAGGACCGCAAAACAAGTTTTAATCAAATTTTAGGAGTTCAAATAATTGATTAGGAGCTTTTCAACACAATTATATTGCAAAACCTCAATTTCTGTACTTTTTACTCAGTTAAAATTCCAACGGGTCCATTGAAGGCCCATTTAGACCTACACGTCCAAAACCGATACAAAAAGGACAGCAAAAAAGTTTAATCAAATTTTAGGAGTTCAAATAAATAATTAGGAGCTTTCCAACACATTTATATTGCAAAACTTCAATTTTTATACATTTTACTCAGTTGAAATTCCAACGGGTCCACTGAAAGGCCCATTTAGACCCACACGTCCGAAACCTCTACATAAAGGACCGCAAAACAAGTTTTGATCATATTTTAGGAGTACAAATAATTGATTATGAGGTTTTCAACACAATAAAATTGCAAAACCTCAATTTTTATACTTTTTACTCAGTTAAAATTCCAACGGGACCATTGAAAGGCCCATTTAGACATGCTCGTCCGAAACCTCTACGAAAAGGACTGCAAAACAAGTTTTAATCAAATTTTAGGAGTTCATGTAATTGATTAGGAGGTTTTCAACATAATTATATTGCAAAACCTCAATTTCTGTACTTTTTACTCAGTTAATATTCAAACGGGTCCATTGAATGGCCAATTTAGACCTGCTCGTCCGAAACCTAGACAAAAAGGACCACAAAACAAGTTTTAATCAAATTTTAGGAGTTCAAATAATTGATTAGGAACTTTTCAACACAATTATATTGCAAAACCTCAATTTCTGTACTTTTTACTCAGTTAAAATTCCAACGGGTCCATTGAAGGCCCATTTAGACCTGCACGTCCAAAACCGATACAAAAAGGACAGCAAAAAAGTTTAATCAAATTTTAGGAGTTCAAATAAATAATTAGGAGCTTTCCAACACATTTATATTGCAAAACTTCAATTTTTATACATTTTACTCAGTTGAAATTCCAACGGGTCCACTGAAAGGCCCATTTAGACCCGCACGTCCGAAACCTCTACATAAAGGACCGCAAAACAAGTTTTGATCATATTTTAGGAGTACAAATAATTGATTATGAGGTTTTCAACACAATAAAATTGCAAAACCTCAATTTTTATACTTTTTACTCAGTTAAAATTCCAACGGGACCATTGAAAGGCCCATTTAGACATGCTCGTCCGAAACCTCTACGAAAAGGACTGCAAAACAAGTTTTAATCAAAATTTAGGAGTTCATGTAATTGATTAGGAGCTTTTCAACATAATTATATTGCAAAACCTCAATTTCTGTACTTTTTACTCAGTTAATATTCAAACGGGTCCATTGAATGGCCAATTTAGACCTGCTCGTCCGAAACCTAGACAAAAAGGATCACAAAACAAGTTTTAATCAAATTTTAGGAGTTCAAATAATTGATTAGGAGCTTTTCAACACAATTATATTGCAAAACCTCAATTTCTGTACTTTTTACTCAGTTAAAATTCCAACGGGTCCATTGAAGGCCCATTTAGACCTGCACGTCCAAAACCGATACAAAAAGGACAGCAAAAAAGTTTAATCAAATTTTAGGAGTTCAAATAAATAATTAGGAGCTTTCCAACACATTTATATTGCAAAACTTCTATTTTTATACATTTTACTCAGTTGAAATTCCAACGGGTCCACTGAAAGGCCCATTTAGACCCGCACGTCCGAAACCTCTACATAAAGGACCGCAAAACAAGTTTTGATCATATTTTAGGAGTACAAATAATTGATTATGAGGTTTTCAACACAATAAAATTGCAAAACCTCAATTTCTATACTTTTTACTCAGTTAAAATTCCAACGGGACCATTGAAAGGCCCATTTAGACATGCTCGTCCGAAACCTCTACAAAAAGGGCCGCAAAACAAGTTTTAATCAAATTTTAGGAGATCATGTAATTGATTAGGAGATTTTCAACACAAATATATTGCAAAACCTCAATTTCTGTACTTTTTACTCAGTTAAAATTCCAACGGGTCCATTGAAAGGCCCATTTAGACCCGCTAGTCCGAAACCTCGACAAAAAGGACCACAAAACAAGTTTTAATCAAATTTTAGGAGTTAAAATAATTGATTAGGAGATTTTCAACACTATTATATTTCAAAACCTCAATTTCTTTACTTTTTACTCAGTTAAAATTCCAACGGGTCTATTGAAGGCCCATTTAGACCTGCACGTCCGAAACCGATACAAAAAGGACCGCAAAAAAGTTTTAATCAAATTTTAGGAGTTCAAATAAATGATTAGGATCTTTTCAACACAATTATATTGCAAAACTTCAATTTCTGTACTTTTTACTCAGTTAAAATTCTAACGGGTCCATTGAAAGGCCCATTTAGACCTGCTCGTCCAAAACCTCGACAAAAAAAGACCGCAAAACAAGTTTTAATCAAATTTTAGGAGTTCAAATAATTAATTAGGAGCTTTTCAAGACAATTATATTGCTAAACCTCAATTTATGTACTTTTTACTCAGTTAAAATTCCAACGGGTCCATTGTAAGGCCCATTTAGACCTGCTCGTCTGAAACCGATACAAAAAGGACCGCAAAAAAGTTTTAATCAAATTTTAGGAGTTCAAATAAATGATTAGGAGCTTTCCAACACAATTATATTGCAAAACTTCAATTTTTATACATTTTACTCAGTTAAAATTCCAACGGGTCCACTGAAAGGACCATTTAGACCCGCAAGTCCGAAACCTCTACATAAAGGACCGCAAAACAAGTTTTGATCATATTTTAGGAGTACAAATAATTGATTATGAGATTTTCAACAAAATTATATTGCAAAACCTCAATTTTTATACTTTTTACTCAGTTAAAATTCCAACGGGCCCATTGAAAGGCACATTTAGACATGCTCGTCCGAAACCTCTACAAAAAGGGCCGCAAAACAAGTTTTAATCAAATTTTAGGAGATCATGTAATTGATTAGGAGATTTTCAACACAATTATATTGCAAAACCTCAATTTCTGTACTTTTTACTCAGTTAAAATTCCAACGGGTCCACTAAAGGCCCATTTAGACATGCACGTCCGAAACCTCTACAAAAGGGGCCGCAAAACAAGTTTTAATCAAATTATAGGATATCAAGTATTTGGTTAGGAGATTTTCAACACAATTATAATGTAAAACCTCAATTTATGTACTTTTTACTCAGCTAAAATTCCAACGGGTCCATTGAAAGGCCCATTTAGACCTGCTCGTCCGAAACCTCGACAAAAAGGACCGCAAAAATAGTTTTAATCAAATTTTAGGAGTTCAAATAATTGATTAGGAGCTTTGCAACACAATTATATTGAAAAACCTCAATTTTATACTTTTTACTAAGTTAAAATTCCAACGGGCCCATTGAAAGGCCCATTTAGACCTCCTCGTCCGAAACCTCTACAAAAAGGACCGCAAAAATGTTTTATTCAAATATTTGGAGTTCAAATAATTGATTAGGAGCTTTTCAACACAATTATATTGCATAACCTCAATTTTTGTAATTTTTACTCAGTTAAAATTCCAACGGGTCCATTAAAAGGCGCATTTCGACCCGCTTGTCCAAGACCTCTACAAAAAGGACTGCAAAACAAATTTTAATCAAATTTAAGGAGTTTATGTAATTGATTAGGATATTTTCAACACAATTATATTGCAAAACCTCAATTTCTGTTCTTTTTACTCAGTTAAAATTCCAACGGGTCCATTGAAAGGCCCATTTCGACCCGCTCGTCCGTAACCTCTACAAAAAGGACTACAAAACAAGTTTTAATCAAATTTTACGAGTTCATGTAATTGATTAGGAGCTTTTCAACACAATTATATTGCAAAAACTCAATTTCTGTACTTTTTACTTAGTTAAAATTCCAACGGGTCCATTGAAAGGCCCATTTAGACCTGCTCGTCCGAAACCTCGACAAAAAGGGCCGCAAAACAAGTTTAATTAAAATTTAGGAGTTCAAATAATTGATTATGAGCTTTTCAACAAAATTATATTGCAAAACTTCAATTTCTATACTTTTTACTCAGTTAAAATTCCAACGAGTCCATTGAAAGGCCCATTTAGACCTGCTCGTCCGAAACCTTTACAAAAGGACCGCAAAACAAGTTTTAATCAAATTTTAGGAGTTCAAATAGTTGATTAGGAGCTTTTCAACACAATTATATTGCAAAACCTCAATTTTTATACTTTTTACTAAGTTAAAATTCCAACGGGTACATTGAAAGGCCCATTTAGACAAGCTCGTCCGAAACCTCTACATAAAGGACCTCAAAACAAGTTTTGATCATATTTTAGGAGTACAAATAATTGATTATGAGATTTTCAACAAAATTATATTGCAAAACCTCAATTTTTATACTTTTTACTCAGTTAAAATTCCAACGGGCCCATTGAAAGGCACATTTAGACATGCTCGTCCGAAACCTCTATAAAAAGGGCCGCAAAACAGGTTTTAATCAAATTTTAGGAGATCATGTAATTGATTAGGAGATTTTCAACACAATTATATTGCAAAACCTCAATTTCTGTACTTTTTACTTAGTTAAAATTCAAACGGGTCCACTAAAAGGCCCATTTAGACCTGCACGTCCGAAACCTCTACATAAAGGACCGCAAAACAAGTTTTGATCATATTTTAGGAGTACAAATAATTGATTATGAGATTTTCAACAAAATTATATTGCAAAACCTCAATTTTTATACTTTTTAATCAGTTAAAATTCCAACGGGCCCATTGAAAGGCACATTTAGACATGCTCGTCCGAAACCTCTACAAAAAGGGCCGCAAAACAAGTTTTAATCAAATTTTAGGAGATCATGTAATTGATTAGGAGATTTTCAACACAATTATATTGCAAAACCTCAATTTCTGTACTTTTTACTCAGTTAAAATTCCAACGGGTCCACTGAAGGCCCATTTAGACATGCACGTCCGAAACCTCTACAAAAAGGGCCGCAAAACAAGTTTTAATCAAATTATAGGAGATCAAGTATTTGGTTAGGAGATTTTCAACACAATTATAATGTAAAACCTCAATTTATGTACTTTTTACTCAGTTAAAATTCCAACGGGTCCATTGAAAGGCCCATTTAGACAAGCTCGTCCGAAACCTCTACATAAAGGACCTCAAAACAAGTTTTGATCATATTTTAGGAGTACAAATAATTGATTATGAGATTTTCAACAAAATTATATTGCAAAACCTCAATTTTTATACTTTTTACTCAGTTAAAATTCCAACGGGCCCATTGAAAGGCCCATTTAGACATGATCGTCCGAAACCTCTACAAAAAGGGCCGCAAAACAGGTTTTAATCAAATTTTAGGAGATCATGTAATTGATTAGGAGATTTTCAACACAATTATATTGCAAAACCTCAATTTCTGTACTTTTTACTTAGTTAAAATTCAAACGGGTCCACTAAAAGGCCCATTTAGACCTGCACGTCCGAAACCTCTACATAAAGGACCGCAAAACAAGTTTTGATCATATTTTAGGAGTACAAATAATTGATTATGAGATTTTCAACAAAATTATATTGCAAAACCTCAATTTTTATACTTTTTACTCAGTTAAAATTCCAACGGGCCCATTGAAAGGCACATTTAGACATGCTCGTCCGAAACCTCTACAAAAAGGGCCGCAAAACAATTTTAATCAAATTTTAGGAGATCATGTAATTGATTAGGAGATTTTCAACACAATTATATTGCAAAACCTCAATTTCTGTACTTTTTACTCAGTTAAAATTCCAACGGGTCCACTGAAGGCCCATTTAGACATGCACGTCCGAAACCTCTACAAAAAGGGCCGCAAAACAAGTTTTAATCAAATTATAGGAGATCAAGTATTTGGTTAGGAGATTTTCAACACAATTATAATGTAAAACCTCAATTTATGTACTTTTTACTCAGTTAAAATTCCAACGGGTCCATTGAAAGGCCCATTTAGACCTGCTCGTCCAAAACCTCGACAAAAAGGACCGCAAAAATAGTTTTAATCAAATTTTAGGAGTTCAAATAATTGATTAGGAGCTTTGCAACACAATTATATTGAAAAACCTCAATTTTATACTTTTTACTAAGTTAAAATTCCAACGGGCCCATTGAAAGGCCCATTTAGACCTCCTCGTCCGAAACCTCTACAAAAATGACCGCAAAAATGTTTTATTCAAATATTTGGAGTTCAAATAATTGATTAGGAGCTTTTCAACACAATTATATTGCATAACCTCAATTTTTGTAATTTTTACTCAGTTAAAATTCCAACGGGTCCATTAAAAGGCGCATTTCGACCCGCTTGTCCAAGACCTCTACAAAAAAGACTGCAAAACAAATTTTAATCAAATTTAAGGAGTTTATGTAATTGATTAGGATATTTTCAACACAATTATATTGCAAAACCTCAATTTCTGTTCTTTTTACTCAGTTAAAATTCCAACGGGTCCATTGAAAGGCCCATTTCGACCCGCTCGTCCGTAACCTCTACAAAAAGGACTACAAAACAAGTTTTAATCAAATTTTACGAGTTCATGTAATTGATTAGGAGCTTTTCAACACAATTATATTGCAAAACCTCAATTTCTGTACTTTTTACTTAGTTAAAATTCCTACGGGTCCATTGAAAGGCCCATTTAGACCTGCTCGTCCGAAACCTCGACAAAAAGGGCCGCAAAACAAGTTTAATTAAAATTTAGGAGTTCAAATAATTGATTAGGAGCTTTTCAACAAAATTATATTGCAAAACTTCAATTTCTATACTTTTTACTCAGTTAAAATTCCAACGAGTCCATTGAAAGGCCCATTTAGACCTGCTCGTCCGAAACCTTTACAAAAGGACCGCAAAACAAGTTTTAATCAAATTTTAGGAGTTCAAATAGTTGATTAGGAGCTTTTCAACACAATTATATTGCAAAACCTCAATTTTTATACTTTTTACTAAGTTAAAATTCCAACGGGTACATTGAAAGGCCCATTTAGACAAGCTCGTCCGAAACCTCTACATAAAGGACCTCAAAACAAGTTTTGATCATATTTTAGGAGTACAAATAATTGATTATGAGATTTTCAACAAAATTATATTGCAAAACCTCAATTTTTATACTTTTTACTCAGTTAAAATTCCAACGGGCCCATTGAAAGGCACATTTAGACATGCTCGTCCGAAACCTCTATAAAAAGGGCCGCAAAACAGGTTTTAATCAAATTTTAGGAGATCATGTAATTGATTAGGAGATTTTCAACACAATTATATTGCAAAACCTCAATTTCTGTACTTTTTACTTAGTTAAAATTCAAACGGGTCCACTAAAAGGCCCATTTAGACCTGCACGTCCGAAACCTCTACATAAAGGACCGCAAAACAAGTTTTGATCATATTTTAGGAGTACAAATAATTGATTATGAGATTTTCAACAAAATTATATTGCAAAACCTCAATTTTTATACTTTTTAATCAGTTAAAATTCCAACGGGCCCATTGAAAGGCACATTTAGACATGCTCGTCCGAAACCTCTACAAAAAGGGCCGCAAAACAAGTTTTAATCAAATTTTAGGAGATCATGTAATTGATTAGGAGATTTTCAACACAATTATATTGCAAAACCTCAATTTCTGTACTTTTTACTCAGTTAAAATTCCAACGGGTCCACTGAAGGCCCATTTAGACATGCACGTCCGAAACCTCTACAAAAAGGGCCGCAAAACAAGTTTTAATCAAATTATAGGAGATCAAGTATTTGGTTAGGAGATTTTCAACACAATTATAATGTAAAACCTCAATTTATGTACTTTTTACTCAGTTAAAATTCCAACGGGTCCATTGAAAGGCCCATTTAGACAAGCTCGTCCGAAACCTCTACATAAAGGACCTCAAAACAAGTTTTGATCATATTTTAGGAGTACAAATAATTGATTATGAGATTTTCAACAAAATTATATTGCAAAACCTCAATTTTTATACTTTTTACTCAGTTAAAATTCCAACGGGCCCATTGAAAGGCCCATTTAGACATGATCGTCCGAAACCTCTACAAAAAGGGCCGCAAAACAGGTTTTAATCAAATTTTAGGAGATCATGTAATTGATTAGGAGATTTTCAACACAATTATATTGCAAAACCTCAATTTCTGTACTTTTTACTTAGTTAAAATTCAAACGGGTCCACTAAAAGGCCCATTTAGACCTGCACGTCCGAAACCTCTACATAAAGGACCGCAAAACAAGTTTTGATCATATTTTAGGAGTACAAATAATTGATTATGAGATTTTCAACAAAATTATATTGCAAAACCTCAATTTTTATACTTTTTACTCAGTTAAAATTCCAACGGGCCCATTGAAAGGCACATTTAGACATGCTCGTCCGAAACCTCTACAAAAAGGGCCGCAAAACAAGTTTTAATCAAATTTTAGGAGATCATGTAATTGATTAGGAGATTTTCAACACAATTATATTGCAAAACCTCAATTTCTGTACTTTTTACTCAGTTAAAATTCCAACGGGTCCACTGAAGGCCCATTTAGACATGCACGTCCGAAACCTCTACAAAAAGGGCCGCAAAACAAGTTTTAATCAAATTATAGGAGATCAAGTATTTGGTTAGGAGATTTTCAACACAATTATAATGTAAAACCTCAATTTATGTACTTTTTACTCAGTTAAAATTCCAACGGGTCCATTGAAAGGCCCATTTAGACCTGCTCGTCCAAAACCTCGACAAAAAGGACCGCAAAAATAGTTTTAATCAAATTTTAGGAGTTCAAATAATTGATTAGGAGCTTTGCAACACAATTATATTGAAAAACCTCAATTTTATACTTTTTACTAAGTTAAAATTCCAACGGGCCCATTGAAAGGCCCATTTACACCTCCTCGTCCGAAACCTCTACAAAAAGGACCGCAAAAATGTTTTATTCAAATATTTGGAGTTCAAATAATTGATTAGGAGCTTTTCAACACAATTATATTGCATAACCTCAATTTCTGTAATTTTTACTCAGTTAAAATTCCAACGGGTCCATTAAAAGGCGCATTTCGACCCGCTCGTCCGAAACCTCTACAAAAAGGACTGCAAAACAAGTTTTAATCAAATTTTAGGAGTTCATGTAATTGATTAGGATCTTTTCAACACAATTATATTGCAAAACCTCAATTTCTGTACTTTTTACTCAGTTAAAATTCCAACGGGTCCATTGAAAGGCCCATTTCGACCCGCTCGTCTGTAACCTCTACAAAAAGGACTGCAAAACAAGTTTTAATCAAATTTTACGAGTTCATGTAATTGATTAGGATCTTTTCAACACAATTATATTGCAAAACCCCAATTTCTGTACTTTTTACTCAGTTAAAATTCCAACGGGTCCATTGAAAGGCCCATTTAGACCTGCTCGTCCGTAACCTCGACAAAAAGGACCGCAAAACAAGTTTAATTAAAATTTAGGAGTTCAAATAATTGATTAGGAGCTTTTCAACAAAATTATATTGCAAAACCTCAATTTCTGTACTTTTTACTCAGTTAAAATTCCAACGGGTCCATTGTAAGGCCCATTTAGACCTGCTCGTCCAAAACCGATACACAAAGGACCGCAAAAAGGTTTTAATCAAATTTTATGAGTTCAAATAAATGATTAGGTGCTTTTCAACACAATTATATTGCAAAACTTCAATTTTTATACATTTTACTTAGTTAAAATTCCAACGAGTCCACTGAAAGGCCCATTTAGACTCGCACGTCCGAAACCTCTACATAAAGGACCTCAAAACAAGCTTCGATCATATTTTAGGAGTACAAATAATTGATTATGAGCTTTTCAACACAATTATATTGCAAAACCTCAATTTCTATACTTTTTACTCAGTTAAAATTCCATCGGGTCAATTGAAAGGCCCATTTCGACCCGCTCGTCCGAAACCTCTACAAAAAGGACTGCAAAACAAGTTTTAATCAAATTTTAGGAGTTCATGTAATTGATTAGGAGCTTTTCAACACAATTATATTGCAAAACCTCAATTTCTGTACTTTTTACTCAGTTAAAATTCCAGCGGGTCCATTGAAAGGCCCATTTAGACCTGCTCGTCCGAAACCTCGACTAAAGGGACCGCAAAATAAGTTTTAATCAAATTTTAGGATTTCAAATAATTGATTAGGAGCATTTCAACACAATTATATTGCAAAACCTCAATTTTTATACTTATTACTCAGTTAAAATTCCAACGGGTCCATTGAAAGGCCCGTTTAGACCTGCTCGTCCGAAACCTCGACAAAAAGGACCGCAAAAAAAGTTTTAATCAAATTTTAGGAGTTCAAATAGTTGATTAGGAGCTTTTCAACACAATTATATTGCAAAACCTCAATTTTTGTAGTCTTTACTCAGTTAAAATTCCAACGGGTCCATTGAAAGGCCCATTTAGACCTGTTCGTTCGAAACCGATACAAAATGGACCGCAAAAAAGTTTTAATCAAATTTTAGGAGTTCAAATAAATGATTAGGAGTCTTTTAACACAATTATATTGGAAAACTTCAATTTTTATACATTTTACTCAGTTAAAATTCCAACGGGTCCATTGAAAGGCCCATTTCACCCGAACGTCCGAAACCTCTACATAAAGGACCGCAAAACAAGTTTTGATCATATTTTAGGAGTACAAATAATTGATTATGAGCTTTTCAACACAATTATATTGCAAAACCTCAATTTTTATACTTTTTACTAAGTTAAAATTCCAACGGGTACATTGAAAGGCCCATTTAGACAAGCTCGTTCGAAACCTCTAAAAAAAGGGCCGCAAAACAAGTTTTAATCAAATTTTAAGAGATCATGTAATTGATTAGGAGATTTTCAACACAATTATATTCCAAAACCTCAATTTCTGTAATTTTTACTCAGTTAAAATTCCAACGGGTCCATTGAAAGGCCCATTTAGACCTGCTCATCCGAAACCTCTACAAAAAGGACCGCAAAACAAGTTTTAATTAAATTTAGGAGTTCAAATAATTGATTAGGAGCTTTTCAACACAATTATATTGCAAAACCTCAATTTCTGTACTTTTTACTCAGTTAAAATTCCAAAGGCCCATTGAAAGGCCCATTGCTGGAGGTATTGCCAAACGGCTTCGTACATCTCCTTCGATAGCAGGCAATGCAGGAAAGCAGTTAGAGAAAGTTCCAAAAAATGCGGAAGCTGGGATGAGCAGCAAAAACTCTTCGGCGGTGGTTGACGGTCAACCCCGCCGAGAGAAATGAGAGTCATATGCTGGAACTGTCGAGGCCTTGGTATGCCCTTGGCAATTCATGAACTTCGCTCTATTGTCTTTCGTTTACGTCCGGATATTATTTTTTTTATCAGAAACTCGTTTAAATTCCGTTAGGTTTGATTATCTTAAACAATTACTTGATATTGAGGGTTTTTTTGCTGTGGATAGCAGCTCTTTATGTTCAGGCTTAGGCCTTTTTTATAATAAAAATGTTACCATGAATTTCCTCTCGTCTTCGGCGAGATATATTGATGTGCTTGTGCATGGTTCTGAATTTCGTTTTAGATTCACTGGTATATACGGGTATGCGGCAATGAATATGAAATCCCGTACGTGGGAACTCATCGACTCCCTAAAACCAATTTCATCTCTTCCGTGGCTTATCGGAGGTGATCTCAATGACATCCTCGATGACTCGGAAAAACAAGGTGGTAATCGTCGACCTCGTTCGCAAATACTTAATTTTCGGGATTGTCTTTCCCGTAATAACCTTTTCGATTGCAAGCCCACCACGGGTTGGTTCACTTGGACTCGAACTGGGCCTAACGTCAGCCCAGTCTGTGAAAGACTTGACCGCTTTGTTGCTTGCTCCAAGTGGTTACATGAAAACCCTAATTTTTCGCATTTCCATTCCTTCTCCCTGGAATCGGATCATAATGTGATTATAATGGACACGGACAATATTAACCGATCACAACATTCTCATGAGCCATCCATGGATCACTTTCATTTTGAGGCTTGTTGGGCCCATGACCCATCGGGCATACAAGTTTGTCGGCAAACTTGGGCCTCCGCGTCTGGGTCCCTACTGGATAAAATCTCGGCTTTGGGCCACAATCTTCATGAGTGGCAATGCACTCAACGTAAGCAATCTGCTATTCGCATACAAGCTTTGCAGCATACAATAAACGCGCTTTTGCGTCATCATCATCTTTCCCGTAAAGCTCTATCTACGCTTCATAGCGCAAAATCAGAACTTCGAAAATTAGCGGCGGCAAGGGAGGCATATTGGGCTCAGCGCTCCAGGGTCTCTTGGTTAACTAATGGTGACAAAAACACCAATTATTTTCATGCTAGGGCTTCGAAGCGACGGAGGAAAAACACAATACGTGGACTCTTGGATGAGAATAGGGTCTGGCAGACTTCGAATGCCGACACGTTCAGAATTGCATCATCCTATTTTCAGGATATTTTTACATCATCCAGTCTGGTGTCTTCGCTGGAGTTGATGGGGAATATTCATCCCACTGTCACCTCGGATATGAACGACACTCTGCTGCGACCCTTCACTGAAGGGGAAATTTTAGCTGCCTTTCTAGATATCAACCCTAAGAAGGCGCCCGAAATTGATGGCTTCCCTAGCAGTTTCTACCGTCAGCATTGGGATATGATAGGACCAGAATTCATGTCCCTTTGCATGGATCTCCTGCAGGGGAAGGCTAACATGGCATCAGTTAATCGGTCGGTCATTGTGCTTATTCCTAAAATTTCTGACCCTACTACCATGAAGCACTTTAGGCCAATCAGCTTATGCACTATCATTTACAAGACGATTTCTAAGGTCCTGGTTAATCGTCTTAAATCTACTTTGTCTTCTTGTATTAGTGCTTCTCAGGCTGCGTTCATTAGTGGCCGCAATATCACTGATAACATTCTCATTGCGCACGAATTGGTGCACACTCTTCACTCTAACGGGTCACTGTCATCGCAAGTGGCAGCTGTCAAGCTAGATATGGAAAAGGCTTTTGATCGGGTGGAATGGTCCTTCTTGCGTGATGTCATGTTGCGTATGGGGTTTGCTCGGGAATGGGTGAATCTCATTCTGCGGTGTGTCTCTTCGGTCTCCTTTTCGGTTCGAGTCAACGGTACCTTGTCCAAGGAATTCTTTCCCACCCGGGGTATTCGGCAGGGTGACCCATTATCCCCATTCCTTTTTCTAATATGTTCCCAAGGCCTCTCAGCAGCTCTGGAGACAGAACAAAGGGAAGGGCGGCTACTGGGCCTTAGCGCCAGTCGCCATGGGCCTCGAGTTACTCACCTGCTCTTCGCTGATGACAGCATGGTGTTCCTGTGTAATGAGCCTGAGGAGGTTGATCGGCTCCGATACGTCATTTCTCTCTATGCCTCCTCTTCAGGCCAAACAGTCAACTTTGATAAATCTACAGCTTTCTGCAGCCATAAGTGTTCAGCCACTTTTCTCCAAACTATGCGCTCAACATTAGGTGTCCGCTTAGTTGATGATCCTGACATTTATTTGGGTGTGCCACTCTTAATTAAAAGAAACCAGACTGCCTCATTAGGTTTCATTCGGGATAAAGTTCAATCTCGAATGAGTAAATGGGATAGTAGTTTCCTTTCCTACAGTGGGAGAGAAATTCTCATTAAATCGGTGGCGCAAGCGATGCCCTAGTACGTTATGTCATGTTACTTATTGCCACAGAACATCATTGATGACATCACTTCGTCTATTCGTCGCTATTGGTGGTCCGGGCGCAGTAATAAGCGCGGCTGGCCGCTTTTGTCATGGGACTCTCTCTGCACACCTAAACATGTGGGGGGTTTAGGCTTTCGCGATCTGCGCACCTTCAATATTGCTCTTTCGGGGAAGCAGATTTGACACCTGATATCAAATCCGGAATCTCTTTTGGCGCGTGTTCTTCGCGCGAAATACTACCCATCGGGCGACCTGCTGAGTGCACTTGCTGATAAACATGCATCCTTTGCCTGGAAAGGGATTAGCCAAGCGATACAATCCCTAGGGCCCGGTTATTTTTGGCGGCCAGGGTATAAGAGTTCGATCCGCATGCTGAGAGATACTTGGGGAGGTGACAAGCCGATTACCCTATTTGGAGAATACTTGGATAATGATGAATTACCGATGCGATGTCGGGAATACATGACACGCGATTCCGCTTCTTGGGATGAAACCAAACTTCACCAGGCTTTTGACAAGAATGATGTCGAATGCATCATTCGGGTTCCAATCAGTCGTAGTCAGCGGGACGCTCTAATCTGGGGCCATCATGACTCCGGCAGCTATACTGTTAGATCTGGCTATTTCTTTCTACATCAGCCTCCACGGCCAGTAGGAAGACCTAATAGACTTTGGAAAATCATTGCCAAAGCCCCGACATTGCCTAAGATTCGCTCATTTAGCTGGCGTGCAGGTCGCGATGCGCTGTCCACTAGGGATAGATTGCGGGCTATACACCATACAGGCGGTCACTGCTCCTTTTGTCCTACCGTATTGGAAACAACCATCCATGCCCTTCGAGACTGTGCAGGGGCTAATGAGGTCCTTCGCCTTGTCGGGCTTCCCTCTGGCATCTATAATAGTCACTCCAATTCCATGGCAGATTGGTTATCTAAGGGCACTATACGCTTGGATAGTACCGGATTTGCTCTGCTCTTAACAGCGATTTGGAACATATGGAACCGTCGGAATGACTGGATCCACTCCCAGAGGCTTCAGCCACCCTGGCTCATGGCCATGAATGCTAAGGGTCTTCTACAGGAGTATATCGCCGCCAACGCTCTCCCCGCCGTGTCAGCAGCCGTGCCAGCAGCCGCCCCACCTCGATGGACACCGCCAAGAACAGAGGTTATCAAGATTAATGTGGATGGAGCCTTTCACCATGGGTCCGGTTCTGCAGCCATCGGGGTTGTTGCTCGTGATACCCAGGGCTCGATCCTTGGAGGATGTGCCATCCATGAAGCCGGATGTCGGGATGCCACCATGGTCGAGCTACATGCCATTGTTGCGGGTATCATTATGGTCAGAGATAGAGGATGGGGTGAGGTCGTCATCGAGTCCGATTCTGCTATTGTGGTCAATAAGCTCTCTCGGTCCACTACTGATAGTTCCTTGTTGGGCCCGCAGATTGCTGATACAAAGGCTTTGCTTGAGGCTCTTCCTTTGGTCACTTTATCTTTTGTACCTAGATCAGCCAACTTTATGGCTCATAACTTAGGCTCTTGAGCTTTACGTTCTGCTTCCTCTGTTTTTTTTGACTCAGTCATTCCTGATTGTATTAACTCTGATGTACTGGCTGATTCTCAGCCTTTTTATTATAATATATCTCAGGGCACTCTTTTCCCCTTAGGTTCACCTTGCGCCTCGGCACGGGGTGGTTAGAGGGGTTTTTAATGAGGCCCATTTTCTTCACAAAAAAATTCCAACAGGTCCATTGAAAGGCCCATTTAGACCCGCACGTCCGAAACCTCTACATAAAGTACCGCAAAACAAGTTTTGATCCTAATTTAGGAGTACAAATAATTGATTATGAGCTTTTCAACACAATTATATTGCAAAACCTCAATTTTTAAACTTTTTACTCAGTTAAAATTCCAACGGGTCCATTGAAAGGCCCATTTAGACATGCTCGTCCGAAACCTCTACAAAAAAGGCCGCAAAACAAGTTTTAATCAAATTTTAGGAGATCATGTAATTGATTAGGAGATTTTCAACACAATTATATTCCAAAACATCAATTTCTGTACTTTTTACTCAGTTAAAATTCCAACGGGTCCATTGAAAGGACCATTTAGACCTGCCCATCCGAAACCTCTACAAAAAGAACCGCAAATAAGTTTTAATCAAATTTTAGGAGTTCAAATAATTGATTAGGAGCTTTTCAACACAATTATATTGCAAAACCTCAATTTCGGTACTTTTTACTCAGTTAAAATTCTAACGGGTCCATTGAAAGGCCCATTTAGACCTTCTCGTCCGAAACCTCGACAAAAAGGACCGCAAAAATAGTTTTAATCAAATTTTAGGAGTTCAAATAATTTATTAGGAGCTTTTCAACACAATTATATTGAAAACCCTAAATTTTATACTTTTTACTCAGTTAAAATTCCAACGGGCCCATTGATAGGCCCATTTAGACCTGCTCGTCCGAAAACTCAACAAAAAGGACCGCAAAAAAGTTTTATTCTAATATTAGGAGTTCAAATAAATGATTAGGAACTTTTTAACACAATTATATTGCAAAACCTCAATTTCTGTACTTTTTACTCAGTTAAAATTTCAACGGATCCTTTGAAAGGCCCATTCCGACCCGCTCGTCCGAAACCTCTACAAAAAGGTCTGCAAAACAAGTTTTAATCAAATTTTAGGAGTTCATGTAATTGATTAGGAGCTTTTCATCACAATTATATTGCAAAACCTCAATTTATGTACTTTTAACTTAGTTAAAATTCCAACGGGTCCATTGAAAGGCCCATTTAGACCTGCTCGTCCGAAACCTCTACAAAAAGGACCGCAAAACAAGTTTTAATCAAATTTTAGGAGTTCAAATAATTGATTAGGAGCTTTTCAACACAATTATATTGCAAAACCTCAATTTCTGTACTTTTTACTCAGTTAAAATTCCTATGGGTACTTTGTAAGGCTCATTTAGAACTGCTCGTCCGAAACCGATACAAAAAGTACCGCAAAAATGTTTTAATCAAATTTTAGGAATTCAAAAAAATGATTAGGAGCTTTTCAAAACAATTATATTGCAAAATTTCAATTTTTATACATTTTACTCAGTTAAAATTCCAACGGGTCCACTAAAAGTCCCATTTTGACCCGTACGTCCGAAACCTCTACATAAAGGACCGCAAAACAAGTTTTGATCATATTTTAGGAGTACAAATAATTTATTATGAGCTTTTCAACATAATTATATTGCAAAACCTCAATTTTTATACTTTTTACTCAGTTAAAATTCCAACGGGTCTATTGAAAGGCCCATGTCGACCCGCTCGTCCGAAACCTCAACAAAAAGGAATGCAAAACAAGTTTTAATCAAATTTTAGGAGTTCATGTAATTGATTAGGAGCTTTTCAACACAATTATATTGCAAAACCTCTATTTCTGTACTTTTTACTCAGTTAAAATTCCAACGGGTCCATTGAAAGGCCTATTTAGACCTGCTCGTCCAAAACCTCGACAAAAAGGACCGCAAAACAAGTTTTAATCAAACTTTAGGAGTTCAAATAATTGTTTATGAGCTTTTCAACACAATTATATTGCAAAACCTCAATTCTATACTTTTTACTCAGTTAAAATTCCAACGGGTCCATTATAAGGCCCATTTAGACCTGCTCATCCAAAACTGATACAAAAAGGACGGCAAAAAGTTTTAATCAAATTTTAGGAGTTCAAATAAATGATAAGGAGCTTTTCAACACAATTATATTGCAAAACTTCAATTTTTATACATTTTACTCAGTTAAAATTCCAACGGGTCCATTGAGAGGCCCATTTAGACCCCCACGTCCGAAACCTCTACATAAAGTACCGCAAAACAAGTTTTGATCATAATTTAGGAGTAAAAATAATTGATTATGAGCTTTTCAACACAATTATATTGCAAAACCTCAATTTTTAAACTTTTTACTCAGTTAAAATTCCAACGGGTCCATTGAAAGGCCTATTTAGACATGCTCGTCCGAAACCTCTACAAAAAGGGCCGCAAAACAAGTTTTAATCAAATTTTAGGAGATAATGTAATTGATTAGGAGATTTTCAACACAATTATATTCCAAAACATCAATTTCTGTACTTTTTACTCAGTTAAAATTCCAATGGGTCCATTGAAAGGCCCATTTAGACCTGCCCATCCGAAACCTCTACAAAAAGGACCGCAAACAAGTTTTAATCAAATTTTAGGAGTTCAAATAATTGATTAGGAGCTTTTCAACACAATTATATTGCAAAACCTCAATTTCTGTACTTTTTACTCAGTTGAAATTCTAACGGGTCCATTGAAAGGCCCATTTAGACCTTCTCATCCGAAACCTCGACAAAGAGGACCGCAAAATTACTTTTAATCAAATTTTAGGAGTTCAAATAATTTATTAGGAGCTTTTCAACACAATTATACTGAAAACCCTAAATTTTATACTTTTACTCAGTTAAAATTCCAACGGGCCCATTGATAGGCCGATTTAGACCTGCTCGTCCGAAACCTCAACAAAAAGGACCGCAAAAAAGTTTTATTCTAATATTAGGAGTTCAAATATATGATTAGGAGCTTTTCAACAAAATTATATTGCAAAACCTCAATTTCTGTACTTTTTACTCAGTTAAAATTCCAATGGGTCCATTGAGAGGCCCATTTCGACCCGCTCGTCCGAAACCTCTACAAAAAGGATTGTAAAACAAGTTTTAATCAAATTTTAGGAGTTCATGTAATTGATTAGGAGCTTTTCAACACAATTATATTTCAAAACCTCAATTTCTGTACTTTTTACTCAGTTAAAATTCCAACGGGTCCATTGAAAGGCCTTTTTCGACCCGCTCGTCGGAAACCTCTACAAAAAGGACTGCAAAACATGTTTTAATCAAATTTTAGGAGTTCGTGTAATTGATTAGGAGCTTTTCAACACAATTATATTGCAAAATCTCAATTATTATACTTTTTACTCAGTTAAAATTCCAACGGGCCCATTGCAAGGCCCATTTAGACATGCTCGTCCGAAACCTCTACGAAAAGGACCGCAAAAATGTTTTATTCAAATATTAGGAGTTCAAATAATTGATTAGGAACTTTTCAACACAATTATATTGCAAAGCTTCAATTTCTGTACTTTTTACTCCGTTAAAATTCCAACGGGTCCATTGAAAGGCTCATTTCCACCCGCTCGTCCGAAACCTCTACAAAAGCGACTACGAAACAGGTTTTAATGAAATTTTAGGAGTTCATGTAATTGATTAGGAGCTTTTCAACACAATTATATTACAAAACCTCAATTTCTTACTTTTTACTCAGTTAAAATTCCAACGGGTCCATTGAAGGCCCATTTAGACCTGCACGTCCGAAACCGATACAAAAAGGACCGCAAAAAAGTTTTAATCAAATATTAGGAGTTCAAATAAATGATTATGAGCTTTTCAACACAATTATATTGAAAAAATTAAATTTTTGTACTTTTTACTCAGTTAAAATTCCAACGGGTCCATTGAAAGGCCCATTTCGATCCGCTCGTCCGAAACCTATACAAAAAGGACTCCAAAACAAGTTTTAATCAAATTTTAGGAGTTCATGTAATTTATTAGGAGCTTTTCAACACAATTATATTGATAAACCTCAATTTCTGTACTTTTTACTCAGTTAAAATTCTAACGGGTGAGCATGCGATGATGGCCTGGTGGTCAGAGCACGCTCAGCTGCTCCACTCCCTTCCCCTTAGGTCCCGGGTTCAAGACCCCTCAGGAGCATTGTCTTCACCTAGATTTCCCCCTCCCCCTCTAGGTAGAAGTACAATAGGATTTTCAAAAAAAAAATTCTAACGGGTCCATTGAAAGGCCCATTTAGAACCGCTCATCCGAAACCTCGACAAAAAAGACCGCAAAAATATTTTTAATCAAATTTTAGAAGTAAAAATAATTGATTAGGAGCTTTTCAACACAATTATATTGAAAATCTCAATATTTTACTTTTTACTCAGTTAAAATTCCAACAGGCCCATTGATAGGCCCATTTTGACCCGCTCGTCCGAAACCTCTACAAAAAGGATCGCAAAAAACTTTTATTCAAATATTAGGAGTTCAAATAAATGATTAGGAGCTTTTCAACACAATTATATTGCAAAACCTCAATTTCTGTACTTTTTACTCTGTTAATATTCCAACGGGTCCATTGAAAGGCCCATTTCGACCCGCTCGTCCGAAACCTCTACAAAAAGGACTGCAAAACACGTTTTAATCAAATTTTAAGAGTTCATGTAATTGATTAGGATATTTTCAACAAAATTATATTGCAAAACCTCAATTTCTGTACTTTTTAGTCAGTTAAAATTCCAACGGGTCCATTGAAAGGCCCATTTTGACCCGCTCGTCTGAAACCTCTACAAAAAGGACTGCAAAACAAGTTTTAATCAAATTTTAGGAGTTCATGTAATTTATTAGGAGCTTTTCAACACAATTATATTGCAAAATCTCAATTTCAGTACTTTTTACTCAGTTAAAATTCCAATGGGTCCATTGAAAGGCCCATTTAGACCTGCTCGTCTGAAACCTCGACAGAAAGGACCGCAAAACATGTTTTAATCAAATTTTAGGAGTTCAAATAATGGATTAGGAGCTTTTCAGCACAATTATATTGCAAAACCTAAATTATTATACTTTTTACTTAGTTAAAATTCCAACGGGCCCATTGAAAGGCCCATTTAGACATGCTCGTCCGAAACCTCTACGAAAAGGACCGCAAAAATGTTTTATTCAAATATTAGGAGTAAAAATAATTGATTAGGAGCTTTTCAACAAAATTATATTGAAAAATCTCAATTTTTTACTTTTTACTCAGTTAAAATTCCAACGGGCCCTTTGATAGGCCCATTTAGACCTGCTCGTTCGAAACCTGTACAAAAAGGATCACAAAAAACTTTTATTCAAATATTAGGAGTTCAAATAAATTATTAGGAGCTTTTCAACACAATTATATTGCAAAACCTCAATTTCTGTACTTTTTACTCAGTTAAAATTCCAACGGGTCCATTGAAAGGCCCATTTCGACCCGCTCGTCTGAAACCTCTACAAAAAGGACTGCAAAACAAGTTTAATCAAATTTTAGGAGTTCATGTAATTGATTAGGAGCTTTTCAACACAATTATATTGCAAATCCTCAATTTATGTACTTTTTACTCAGTTAAAATTCCAACGGGTCCATTGAAAGGCCCATTTCGACCCGCTCGTCCGAAACCTCTACAAAAAGGACTGCAAAACACGTTTTAATCAAATTTTAAGAGTTCATGTAATTGATTAGGATATTTTCAACAAAATTTTATTGCAAAACCTCAATTTCTGTACTTTTTACTCAGTTAAAATTCCAACGGGTCCATTGAAAGGCCCATTTCGACCCGCTCGTCTGAAACCTCTACAAAAAGGACTGCAAAACACGTTCTAATCAAATTTTAAGAGTTCAAGTAATTGATTAGGATATTTTCAACAAAATTATATTGCAAAACCTCAATTTCTGTACTTTTTACTCAGTTAAAATTCCAACGGGTCCATTGAAAGGCCCATTTTGACCTGCTCGTCTGAAACCTCTACGAAAAGGACTGCAAAACAAGTTTTAATCAAATTTTAGGAGTTCATGTAATTTATTAGGAGCTTTTCAACACAATTATATTGCAAAATTCAATTTCAGTACTTTTTACTCAGTTAAAATTCCAATGGTTCCATTGAAAGGCCCATTTAGACCTGCTCGTCTGAAACCTCGACAGAAAGGACCGCAAAACATGTTTTAATCAAATTTTAGGAGTTCAAATAATTGTTTAGGAGCTTTTCAGCACAATTATATTGCAAAACCTAAATTATTATACTTTTTACTTAGTTAAAATTCCAACGGGTTCATTGAAAGGCCCATTTAGACATGCTCGTCCGAAACCACTACGAAAAGCACCGCAAAAATGTTTTATTCAAATATTAGGAGTTCAAATAATTGATTAGGAGCTTTTCAACACAATTATATTGCAAAACCTCAATCTCTGTACTTTTTACTCAGTTAAAATTCCAACGGGTCCATTGAAAGGCCCATTTCGACCCGCTCGTCCGAAACCTCTACAAAAAGGACTGCAAAACACGTTTTAATCAAATTTTAAGAGTTCATGTAATTGATTAGGATATTTTCAACAAAATTATATTGCAAAACCTCAATTTCTGTACTTTTTACTCAGTTAAAATTCCAACGGGTCCATTGAAAGGCCCATTTCGACCCGCTCGTCCGAAACCTCTACAAAAAGGACTGCAAAACACGTTCTAATCAAATTTTAAGAGTTCAAGTAATTTATTAGGATATTTTCAACAAAATTATATTGCAAAACCTCAATTTCTGTACTTTTTACTCAGTTAAAATTCCAACGGGTCCATTGAAAGGCCCATTTTGACCCGCTCGTCTGAAACCTCTACAAAAAGGACTGCAAAACAAGTTTTAATCAAATTTTAGGAGTTCATGTAATTTATTAGGAGCTTTTCAACACAATTATATTGCAAAATCTCAATTTCAGTACTTTTCACTCAGTTAAAATTCCAATGGGTCCATTGAAAGGCCCATTTAGACCTGCTCGTCTGAAACCTCGACAGAAAGGACCGCAAAACATGTTTTAATCAAATTTTAGGAGTTCAAATAATTTATTAGGAGCTTTTCAGCACAATTATATTGCAAAACCTAAATTATTATACTTTTTACTTAGTTAAAATTCCAACGGGCCCATTGAAAGGCCCATTTAGACATGCTCGTCCGAAACCACTACGAAAAGGGCCGCAAAAATGTTTTATTCAAATATTAGGAGTTCAAATAATTGATTAGGAGCTTTTCAACACAATTATATTGCAAAACCTCAATCTCTGTACTTTTTACTCAGTTAAAATTCCAACGGGTCCATTGAAAGGCCCATTTCTACCCGCTCGTCCGAAATCTCTACAAAAGGGACTGCGAAACGTGTTTTAATCAAATTTTAGGAGTTCATGTAATTGATTACGAACTTTTCAACACAATTATATTGCAAAACCTCAATTTCTTACTTTTTACTCAGTTAAAATTCCAACGGGTCCATTGAAAGGCCCATTTCGACCCACTCGTCCGAAACCTCTACAAATAGGACTGCAAAACAAGTTTTAATCAAATTTTAGGAGTTCATGTAATTGAATAGGAGCTTTTCAACACAATTATATTGCAAAACCTCAATTTCTGTACTTTTTACTCAGTTAAAATTCCAACGGGTCCATTGAAAGGCCCATTTCGACCTGCTCGTCCGAAACCTCTACAAAAAGGACTGTAAAACACGTTTTAATCAAATTTTAAGAGTTCATGTAATTGATAAGGAGATTTTCAACAAAATTATATTGCAAAACCTCAATTTCTGTACTTTTTACTCAGTTAAAATTCCAACGGGTCCATTGAAAGGCCTATTTTGACCCGCTCGTCTGAAATCTCTACAAAAAGGACTGCAAAACAAGTTTTAATCAAATTTTAGGAGTTCATGTAATTGATTAGGAGCTTTTCAACACAATTATATTGCAAAACCTCAATTTCTGTACTTTTTATTCAGTTAAAATTCCAATGGGTCCATTGAAAGGCCCATTTGGACCCACTCGTCCGAAACCTCTACAAATAGGACTACAAAACAAGTTTTAATCAAATTTTAGGAGTTCTTGTAATTGAATAGGAGCTTTTAAACACAATTATATTGCAAATCCTCAATTTCTGTACTTTTTACTCAGTTAAAATTCCAACGGGTCCATTGAAAGGCCCATTTCGACCCGCTCGTCCGAAACCTCTACAAAAAGGACTGCAAAACACGTTTTAATCAAATTTTAAGAGTTCATGTAATTGATTAGGATATTTTCAACAAAATTATATTGCAAAACCTCAATTTCTGTACTTTTTACTCAGTTAAAATTCCAACGGGTCCATTGAAAGGCCCATTTCGACTCGCTCGTCCGAAACCTCTACAAAAAGGACTGCAAAACACGTTTTAATCAAATTTTAAGAGTTCATGTAATTGATTAGGATATTTTCAACAAAATTATATTGCAAAACCTCAATTTCTGTACTTTTTACTCAGTTAAAATTCCAACGGGTCCATTGAAAGGCCCATTTTGACCCGCTCGTCTGAAACCTCTACAAAAAGGACTGCAAAACAAGTTTTAATCAAATTTTAGGAGTTCATGTAATTTATTAGGAGCTTCTCAACACAATTATATTGCAAAATCTCAATTTCTGTACTTTTTACTCAGTTAAAATTCCAACGGGTCCATTGAAAGGCCCATTTAGACCTGTTCGTCTGAAACCTCGATAGAAAGGACCGCAAAACAAGTTTTAATCAAATTTTAGGAGTTCAAATGATTGATTAGGGGCTTTTCAACAAAATTATATTGCAAAACCTCAATTTTTATAATTTTTACTCAGTTAAAATTCCAACGGGCCCATTGAATGGCCCATTTAGACATGCTCGTCCGAAACCTCTACGAAAAGGACCGCAAAAATGTTTTATTCAAATATTAGGAGTTCAAATAATTGATTAGGAGCTTTTTAACACAATTATATTGCAAAACCTCAATCTCTGTACTTTTTACTCAGTTAAAATTCCAACGGGTCCATTGAAAGGCCCATTTCGACCCGCTCGTCCGAAACCTCTACAAAAAGGACTGCAAAACACGTTTTAATCAAATTTTAAGAGTTCATGTAATTGATTAGGATATTTTCAACAAAATTATATTGCAAAACCTCAATTTCTGTACTTTTTACTCAGTTAAAATTCCAACGGGTCCATTGAAAGGCCCATTTCGACCCGCTCGTCCGAAACCTCTACAAAAAGGACTGCAAAACACGTTCTAATCAAATTTTAAGAGTTCAAGTAATTTATTAGGATATTTTCAACAAAATTATATTGTAAAACCTCAATTTCTGTACTTTTTACTCAGTTAAAATTCCAACGGGTCCATTGAAAGGCCCATTTTGACCTGCTCGTCTGAAACCTCTACAAAAAGGACTGCAAAACAAGTTTTAATCAAATTTTAGGAGTTCATGTAATTTATTAGGAGCTTTTCAACACAATTATATTGCAAAATTCAATTTCAGTACTTTTTACTCAGTTAAAATTCCAATGGTTCCATTGAAAGGCCCATTTAGACCTGCTCGTCTGAAACCTCGACAGAAAGGACCACAAAACATGTTTTAATCAAATTTTAGGAGTTCAAATAATTGTTTAGGAGCTTTTCAGCACAATTATATTGCAAAACCTAAATTATTATACTTTTTACTCAGTTAAAATTCCAACGGGTCCATTGAAAGGCCCATTTCAACCCGCTCGTCCGAAACCTCTACAAAAAGGACTGCAAAACACGTTTTAATCAAATTTTAAGAGTTCATGTAATTGATTAGGATATTTTCAACAAAATTATATTGCAAAACCTCAATTTCTGTACTTTTTACTCAGTTAAAATTCCAACGGGTCCATTGAAAGGCCCATTTCGACCCGCTCGTCCGAAACCTCTACAAAAAGGACTGCAAAACACGTTTTAATCAAATTTTAAGAGTTCATGTAATTGATTAGGATATTTTCAACAAAATTATATTGCAAATCCTCAATTTCTGTACTTTTTACTCAGTTAAAATTCCAACGGGTCTATTGAAAGGCCCATTTTGACCCGCTCGTCTGAAACCTCTACAAAAAGGACTGCAAAACAAGTTTTAATCAAATTTTAGGAGTTCATGTAATTTGTTAGGAGCTTCTCAACACAATTATATTGCAAAATCTCAATTTCTGTACTTTTTACTCAGTTAAAATTCCAACGGGTCCATTGAAAGGCCCATTTAGACCTGTTCGTCTGAAACCTCGATAGAAAGGACCGCAAAACAAGTTTTAATCAAATTTTAGGAGTTCAAATGATTGATTAGGGGCTTTTCAACAAAATTATATTGCAAAACCTCAATTTTTATAATTTTTACTCAGTTAAAATTCCAACGGGCCCATTGAATGGCCCATTTAGACATGCTCGTCCGAAACCTCTACGAAAAGGACCGCAAAAATGTTTTATTCAAATATTAGGAGTTCAAATAATTGATTAGGAGCTTTTTAACACAATTATATTGCAAAACCTCAATCTCTGTACTTTTTACTCAGTTAAAATTCCAACGGGTCCATTGAAAGGCCCATTTCGACCCGCTCGTCCGAAACCTCTACAAAAAGGACTGCAAAACACGTTTTAATCAAATTTTAAGAGTTCATGTAATTGATTAGGATATTTTCAACAAAATTATATTGCAAAACCTCAATTTCTGTACTTTTTACTCAGTTAAAATTCCAACGGGTCCATTGAAAAGCCCATTTCGACCCGCTCGTCCGAAACCTCTACAAAAAGGACTGCAAAACACGTTCTAATCAAATTTTAAGAGTTCAAGTAATTTATTAGGATATTTTCAACAAAATTATATTGTAAAACCTCAATTTCTGTACTTTTTACTCAGTTAAAATTCCAACGGGTCCATTGAAAGGCCCATTTTGACCTGCTCGTCTGAAACCTCTACAAAAAGGACTGCAAAACAAGTTTTAATCAAATTTTAGGAGTTCATGTAATTTATTAGGAGCTTTTCAACACAATTATATTGCAAAATTCAATTTCAGTACTTTTTACTCAGTTAAAATTCCAATGGTTCCATTGAAAGGCCCATTTAGACCTGCTCGTCTGAAACCTCGACAGAAATGACCACAAAACATGTTTTAATCAAATTTTAGGAGTTCAAATAATTGTTTAGGAGCTTTTCAGCACAATTATATTGCAAAACCTAAATTATTATACTTTTTACTCAGTTAAAATTCCAACGGGTCCATTGAAAGGCCCATTTCGACCCGCTCGTCCGAAACCTCTACAAAAAGGACTGCAAAACACGTTCTAATCAAATTTTAAGAGTTCAAGTAATTTACTAGGATATTTTCAACAAAATTATATTGCAAAACCTCAATTTCTGTACTTTTTACTCAGTTAAAATTCCAACGGGTCCATTGAAAGGCCCATTTTGACCCGCTCGTCTGAAACCTCTACAAAAAGGACTGCAAAACAAGTTTTAATCAAATTTTAGGAGTTCATGTAATTTATTAGGAGCTTTTCAACACAATTATATTGCAAAATCTCAATTTCAGTACTTTTTACTCAGTTAAAATTCCAATGGGTCCATTGAAAGGCCCATTTAGACCTGCTCGTCTGAAACCTCGACAGAAAGGACCGCAAAACATGTTTTAATCAAATTTTAGGAGTTCAAATAATTTATTAGGAGCTTTTCAGCACAATTATATTGCAAAACCTAAATTATTATACTTTTTACTTAGTTAAAATTCCAACGGGCCCATTGAAAGGCCCATTTAGACATGCTCGTCCGAAACCACTCCGAAAAGGGCCGCAAAAATGTTTTATTCAAATATTAGGAGTTCAAATAATTGATTAGGAGCTTTTCAACACAATTATATTGCAAAACCTCAATTTCTGTACTTTTTACTCAGTTAAAATTCCAACGGGTCCATTGAAAGGCCCATTTCTACCCGCTCGTCCGAAATCTCTACAAAAGGGACTGTGAACCGTGTTTTAATCAAATTTTAGGAGTTCATGTAATTGATTACGAACTTTTCAACACAATTATATTGCAAAACCTCAATTTCTTACTTTTTACTCAGTTAAAATTCCAACGGGTCCATTGAAAGGCCCATTTCGACCCACTCGTCCGAAACCTCTACAAATAGGACTGCAAAACAAGTTTTAATCAAATTTTAGGAGTTCATGTAATTGAATAGGAGCTTTTCAACAAAATTATATTGCAAAACCTCAATTTCTGTACTTTTTACTCAGTTAAAATTCCAACGGGTCCATTGAAAGGCCCATTTCGACCTGCTCGTCCGAAACCTCTACAAAAAGGACTGCAAAACACGTTTTAATCAAATTTTAAGAGTTCATGTAATTGATAAGGAGATTTTCAACAAAATTATATTGCAAAACCTCAATTTCTGTACTTTTTACTCAGTTAAAATTCCAACGGGTCCATTGAAAGGCCCATTTTGACCCGCTCGTCTGAAATCTCTACAAAAAGGACTGCAAAACAAGTTTTAATCAAATTTTAGGAGTTCATGTAATTGATTGGGAGCTTTTCAACACAATTATATTGCAAAACCTCAATTTCTGTACTTTTTACTCAGTTAAAATTCCAATAGGTCCATTGAAAGGCCCATTTGGACCCACTCGTCCGAAACCTCTACAAATAGGACTACAAAACAAGTTTTAATCAAATTTTAGGAGTTCTTGTAATTGAATAGGAGCTTTTAAACACAATTATATTGCAAAACCTCAATTTCTGTACTTTTTACTCAGTTAAAATTCCAACGGGTCCATTGAAAGGCCCATTTCGACCCGCTCGTCCGAAACCTCTACAAAAAGGACTGCAAAACACGTTTTAATCAAATTTTAAGAGTTCATGTAATTGATTAGGATATTTTCAACAAAATTATATTGCAAAACCTCAATTTCTGTACTTTTTACTCAGTTAAAATTCCAACGGGTCCATTGAAAGGCCCATTTCGACCCGCTCGTCCGAAACCTCTACAAAAAGGACTGCAAAACACGTTTTAATCAAATTTTAAGAGTTCATGTAATTGATTAGGATATTTTCAACAAAATTATATTGCAAAACCTCAATTTCTGTACTTTTTACTCAGTTAAAATTCCAACGGGTCCATTGAAAGGCCCATTTTGACCCGCTCGTCTGAAACCTCTACAAAAAGGACTGCAAAACAAGTTTTAATCAAATTTTAGGAGTTCATGTAATATATTAGGAGCTTCTCAACACAATTATATTGCAAAATCTCAATTTCTGTACTTTTTACTCAGTTAAAATTCCAACGGGTCCATTGAAAGGCCCATTTAGACCTGCTCGTCTGAAACCTCGATAGAAAGGACCGCAAAACAAGTTTTAATCAAATTTTAGGAGTTCAAATGATTGATTAGGGGCTTTTCAACAAAATTATATTGCAAAACCTCAATTTTTATAATTTTTACTCAGTTAAAATTCCAACGGGCCCATTGAATGGCCCATTTAGACATGCTCGTCCGAAACCTCTACGAAAAGGACCGCAAAAATGTTTTATTCAAATATTAGGAGTTCAAATAATTGATTAGGAACTTTTTAACACAATTATATTGCAAAACCTCAATTTCTGTACTTTTTACTCAGTTAAAATTCCAACGGGTAACGGGTCGTTGGGAAATGAAAATTCTCTCTGAACTCTCTCATTTCCTCCCTTTGCTTTTTCTCTCTCTTTCTCTCTTCCTTAACTACAACCACCGCCCCCTCCGCCACGTTCTTGAACCTCCACCCCCACAGCCACCTCACATCCACCGCCCAACCTTCCTCTTTTGCCAGCATGCCACCACAATTCTTGGTCTCATGCTACCAAACGCCACCTTGTCCTCCCCTCACCGCTGCCTTGCAGCAACCAGTCTTACAACCATATGCAAAGGTTGCATATCCAATGGTTGCAAGCCCAGATCAGAATAGAGTTGGCAAAGGTAAGTACATCTCCTCTTGTTTTTTTAATTTTTTCTATTGTAATTTACTCTTGTAATATTTTAATTTTAATTGTCTGGATCAAGCTTTGGCTTGATCAATCCAGCCACATTCCTTTTGTCATTCATACATTATGGAGGTGGTTCACGCATCTGCTCCTGGCAGCGATGCAACGATCCTGGCCCTCGAGGCCTTGTAACAATCTATCCCGTTCGTTAGAATGGATTTTTTCCTGGCCCTCTGGGCCTTGTCACGGCTTATTCACACGAATAATGCCAAACGAGCTATCGTATCGGTGGCAATTGAAGCCCTCGAGGCTGGTAATTGGGCATAGAAAGCTCACTCCCAATGTTGGAGGCCTTCTACTGCATGCAAGGCAGGGATTATACGTCCCTGAACTGGTAAACTTCTCACAGCATGCATGGCACATGCAGACGGGGTTCGTGGTGGCAGCTGCACCAAGATGCCATCTAATTCAGTGGAGGAGGTGGCGTCAGTTGCTTCAGGTGGTTGGCACATTCCGGCCACCGCCGCTGCCATTGACGTCCAAATCCCGGATTCTCAGGAACATATTACCCAACGTTCAACCCCTAATTTTGCGGGATTTGTTCTTTTTCAAATTCAAAACCAAATTGTATTGGAGTCTCATACTGGGACTCAACTACTACCCAACAGCAACCCTCCTACAATATAGGATATATGTTGGGATCTATAATATTGGTGGGTGGATATTATCACATAAATTTAATTTAATTTATTTATCACATAAATTTAATTTTGAATCACCTACCTTTACTATATTCCATGTATCCTTATCGGATACACTCTTAAAAGGTAGGATAAGTATTCGAATCATAAGTACTTACACTAGATGGATTATCTTAATTCCAAATATTTCTCTACATTCAAAATTTGAATTTTTATTTTTAAAATTCACTCAAAATTTGCTGGTGGATTACCTCACCTTATCGAATAACAAAGGATATTATTGGAGTAACATCTCACACTGTCTCTCTATCCTAGCCTTTTGTTTCATTCGATTTCCCAACTTTCGGTATTCACAAATAATGGCCTCCTCGGATTCTTTCCTAGATCACTTCGACAACCTACAGTTTACTGCAGAGGAGCAGGCTGTGGTTTACGCTCCCAAGGCCACGAAGGCCATACCATTGGAGGATCAACGATGCTCACTGTTAGGGAAGCTTTTTCCCACAACCAAGCCGGACGACACTGCCCTGGTGAAGGTTTTCACGGCTTTTTGGGAGGAAGATAAACTTATCTCCACCACGATTCTTGGCTCGGGTTACTTTCTGTTCAAATTTGAAACCGCTGCGAAGGTCAAGGCCATTCTTAAGAGAGGGCCATGGACTTTCAAGCGTGACTGGCTCGCTCTCGCCCCCATTCAACCTCAACTGACGTTGGAGGAATATAAATTTACGCACATGAGGATATGGGTCCGTATCCTACGAGTGCCCCTAGCAATGATGATAGGCGACATTGTGGCCAATGCATCTGGACGTGCCCTAGGTAGTGGCCTCGGTGCAGTGATAAGCATCGACACTCGCAAAGACGATGAAGGGAACCGGGTTCAGTTCCTAAGGGTTGGTGTGCTCATCGATGTTAATCATCCCCTCCGGAGAGGTGTAGCATTAGCAGATGAAGAGAACCCGGAAAAGCCCAAAATGCTTCCGGTGAGATATGAGAAATTACCTAATTTCTGTCTTGGTTGTGGGATGCTGTTTCATCTCCGCGAAACTTGTGCAGCCTTCAAAGAAAAGCCAAGTGCTGGGCTGCCTTACATCGATTGGCTACGTGCACCTGCCCCTAAACCGAAGGTTAAAACAAACGTTAGAGGCCGGGTCCGTTACTTCGAACCAGGATCTTCTTCTAATCCGAAGGAACAATCCACAGGTTTTTTCCTTTTTTTCATGGTTGTGACGAAATATGTATGTGGATAGTCGGTTTATACTACTATTTTATGCATGATTATTACACCACACGTGCCTCATTTATAAGGCCATTTTCCTATATTTTTCAAGATTTCTACAGAATATATATATGGCTTAGAAGGAACGTTTCATGCTCCCTTTACTTCCACAGTGCACGTATAGGAATTATAAGCTTGTCTTCATGCTTCTTTTACTGGATGTGTTGTGCCTATTTATGGGAACTATTTATGGTTGCAAATCGGGTTCACAATGCATGGATAGGGTTTATATGTTTGCTTTCATGCTCTTTTTATCGACTGTGCAACAATACATGTATAGGGTTTATATGTTTGCTTTCAAGCTCCTTTTACCGGCTGTGCAATGTTTGTTTATGGAATATAAGGTTACTATATATGGTTGCTTATTCCACTGCTACTTACTTACAAAATGCGTCCCCAACTGGTTTCATTTCAGTGAACAACGGGAAGGGCAAGGCCCCAGACGTGGTGAAGGGCACGCCTACGATGCCACCGGGAGGTGGCACGATGAATTTGGAAGAGGATGATTTGCTGGGCGAGGAGCTTGCCACCTCTCCTGCTGATGCAACATCGCCACTACCGGCAGAAGGAACAGCCGCTGATGTTGCTGTTGATGCAGCAGCTGCACAGATGGAGCCACTAGATGTTGCACCACTGGACATGATTCCAGCAGATGAAGAGTCCGTTGTTAACGGCTCGAAGGAGGCTGATGTGGATGACGGCCACGCTGTGCAGCATTACAAATCCGATACACCGCCGGACAAACGCTTCATTTTGATTGATGAGGATGCTATCCCAGTGCCAATCGTGGATGACACGGCCATAGGGGAAAGCTCGAACAAAGGTAAAGGTCCGAAGGACAAAGGTAAGGAACCGGTCAATCCGGAATTTGAAGTTTGGTTGGCTGCCACGACTGATAAAGAACCGGATGCTGCAGTCCTTAAGAAGTCCAAGCGCACGTCACCTATTATTACCGGAGGAATTGCCAAACGGTCGCGAACATCACCTCTGGTTGCCGGTAAAGCAATGAAACAAGGCGACAAAAATCAAAGGAAATCTGGGATGAGCAGCAAAAACTCTTCGGCGGTGGTTGACGGTCAACCCCGCCGAGAGAAATGAGGGCCATATGTTGGAACTGTCGGGGACTTGGTATGCCCTCGGCGGTTCACAAACTTCGTTCTATTATTTTCCGTTTATGTCCAGATTTCATTTTCCTTTCAGAAACTCGTTTGAACTCTTCTAAGTTTGATTCTCTTAAACTTTACCTTGAAATGGAGGGTTTTTTTTTGCTGTGGATAGCAACCCTTCTTGTGCAGGTTTATGCCTGCTTTTTAATAAAAACATTACATTAGATCTTCTCTCGTCATCGACGAGATACATTGATGTTATTGTGAATGGTTTAAATTGTCGCTTTCGCTTTACTGGTATTTACGGGTACGCAGCCACGAACATGAAAAAAAAACACTTGGGAACTCATTGACTCCCTTAAAACAAAATCAAATCTTCCTTGGCTCATCAGCGGTGACTTAAATGACATCTTAGATGACTCAGAAAAACAAGGGGGTAATCGTAGGCCTAGATCGCAAATCCTCAACTTTCGTGAATGTCTCACACGAAATAATTTGTTCGATTGTAAACCGAACAATGGTTGGTTTACTTGGACCCGCACGGGGCCTAATGTTAACCCGGTATGTGAAAGACTTGACCGTTTTGTGGCATGTTCCTAATGGTTGCACGATTTTCCCAACTTCGGTCATTTTCATTCATTCTCCCACGAATCGGACCATAGCGTTATCATCTTGGACACTGACAACGCCAACACAACGAACCATTACACCATACAGGCTATGGATCATTTTCGGTTTGAAGCCTGTTGGGCTAACGACCCGGCAGGCATCCAAGTGTGTAAACAAACTTGGGCTACCACGCACGGGTCCATTCTGGATAAACTGGCGGCATTGGGACATAATCTCCAAGAATGGCAACACGAACAACGTAAGTTGTCCACTCTCCGCATGCAAAAGCTGCAATGCTCTATTAATGCTCTTCTACGTCGCCGCCATCTTTCTCGGAAAGCTCTTTCTACGCTTCACAGCGCTAAAATGGAACTCCGGAAATTGACAGTGGCTAAAGAGGCGTACTGGGCTCAACGCTCTCGCATTTCCTGGTTATCCAATGGGGATAAGAATACCACCTACTTCCATGCAAGGGCCACAAAAAGGCGTCGGAAAAACGCAATCCGGGGACTATTAGACTCGAACGGAGTTTGGAAAACTTCCACTACTAATACGTTACAGATTGCGTCGTCCTATTTTCAAGAAATATTTTCATCATCTTGTCCGGTGTCTTCACCGGAATTGCTGCACAACATTCACCCTATAGTGACTACGGAAATGAACGCTACTCTTCTACGCCCCTTCACTGTAGATGAAATCCGCGCCGCTTTTTTGGATATCAATCCTAAAAAAGCGCCAGGGATTGACGGTTTCCCTAGTAATTTCTACAGACAGCATTGGGATATGATTGGTCCTGATTTCCTATCTCTTTGCATGGATCTCCTACAATGGAAAGCTGATATGGCGTCAGTTAACCGATCGGTCATTGTGCTTATACCCAAGATATCTGACCCCACCACTATGAAGCACTTTCGACCAATCAGTTTGTGTACTGTCATATACAAGACGGTTTCAAAGGTTCTTGTTAATCGCCTTAAACTGTCACAATCTTCCTGTATCAGTGATTCTCAGGCTGCGTTCATCAGCGGTCGCAATATCACTGATAACATTCTAATTGCACATGAGTTGGTACACTCCCTTCACTCTAGTGGCACAATATCTTCCCAAGGGGCGGCTTTCAAGCTCGATATGGAAAAAGCCTTTGATAGGGTCGAATGGTCCTTTTTAAGGGATGTCATGCTCCGTATGGGGTTTGGTAGGGACTGGGTCAACCTTATCCTACGATGTGTCTCCTCGGTCTCCTTTTCAGTAAGAGTTAATGGCATGCTATCAGAGGAATTCTTCCCTACCAGGGGTATCCGTCAAGGAGATCCTCTGTCACCTTTCCTATTCCTCATTTGTTCCCAAGGGCTCTCAGCGGCCTTGGAAACGGAGCAAAAGGAAGGGCGCCTTTCGGGACTTAGCGCTAGCCGCTGTGGGCCCAGGGTTACCCATCTGCTCTTCGCAGATGATAGTATGGTGTTCCTACGCAATGAGCCAGCGGAGGTGAATAGATTACGATACGTCCTCTCCCAGTACGCCTCATCCTCCGGTCAAACGGTAAATTTTGATAAGTCCACCGCCTACTGCATTCACAGGTGTTCCTCTGACTTTCTCCATGCTATGCGTTCAACTATGGGTGTACGCTTAGTAGATGATCCAGGCATATATTTGAGGGTTCCTCTTTTAATTAAAAGGAATAGGACCGCCTCCTTAGGCTTTGTGAGGGATAAAGTCCAATCCCGGATGAGCAAATGGGATAACAGCTTCCTTTCATATAGTGGAAGAGAAATTCTCATTAAGTCGGTTGCCCAAGCAATGCCACAATATGTGATGTCCTGCTACCTATTGCCCCAAAACATAATTGATGACATTACTATGTCCATACGGCGTTACTGGTGGTCAGGGTGTAGTAATAAGCGAGGTTGGCCGCTTTTATCGTGGGAGTCTCTCTGCACGCCCAAGAATGTGGGAGGCCTAGGTTTCCGCGACCTGCGCACCTTTAACATTGCCCTTTTGGGGAAGATAATCTGGCATCTGCTATCACACTCGGATTCTCTTTTGGCACGGGTCCTTCGCGCTAAATACTACCCATCAGGTGACCTTCTGAATGCATCAGCGGACAAACGGGCTTCGTTTTCATGGAAAGGTATACACCAGGAAATTCACTCCCTTGGGCCGGGTTATTTTTGGCGGCCAGGAGTCAAGAGTTCGATACGTCTGCTCAGCGATAACTGGGGCGGGGATAAACCTCTTACGCTCTTTGGACAATATATGGACAATGAAGAGCTCCCGTTGCATTGTCGGGACTATATGTCACGTGACTACACGTCCTGGGATGAGTCCAAACTTCGGAAGGACTTCGACAAGGATGATGTCGACGGTATCCTTCGGGTTCCGATTTATCAGAATAGGCCGGATAAACTTGTTTGGGGACAACATGACTCTGGATGCTATACCGTCAGGTCAGGATACTTTTTTCTCCATAAACCTGCGAGACCGGTGACACGACCTACACGTCTTTGGAAAGTAATAACTAAATCTCCGACTTTACCAAAAATTCGCTCCTTCAGCTGGCGAGCGGGCCATGATGCTTTACCCACTGGGGACAAGCTCCGAACAATACATCATACGGATGGACATTGTCCTTTTTGCCCAGCAGTGCTGGAATCCGCTATGCATGCCCTTCGTGATTGCCCAAATGCTCAGGATGTTCTTCGCCTAGTGGGGCTAATGTCAAGCGTCTATACCAGTCACACCGGCACAATGGCGGCATGGTTGTCGGAAGGAACTTACTGTTTGGACACTTCAGGATTTGCTCTGCTCCTCACAATGATTTGGAATATCTGGAACCGTCGTAATGACTGGGTCCACTCCCAAAGACTTCAGCCAACCTGGCTTACGGCCATGAATGCTACAGGTCTTCTACAGGAATACGCCGCCGCTAACGCTCTCCCCGCCGTGTCAGCAACCATACCAGCAGTAGCCCCCCCTCGATGGACGACGCCAAGCCCGGGATGTATAAAGATAAATGTCGACGGAGCCTTCCATCCAGGATCTGGTGCTGCAGCTATCGGAGTCATTGCTAGGGATGCACATGGCTCGATTGTTGGAGGATGTGTTGTCCATGAGGCAGGGTGTCATGATGCCACCATGGTCGAGCTACATGCCATCGTTGCGGGTATAATGTTGACCTGAGATAGAGGATGGGGCGAGGTGCTCATTGAATCCGACTCGGCTACAGTGATCAACAAGCTCTCGCGCACCACTGACGACTACTCCCTGCTGGGACCGCAGATTACAGATACGAAGGCCTTGCTTAGGTCTTTTCCTTTGATCTCCCTATCTTTTGTTCCTAGATCGGCCAATTTTATGGCTCATAATTTTGCCGCTTGGGCTTTACACTGTACTTCTTCTGTGTATTTTGATTCAGTTGTTCCTGACTGTATTAACGTTGATGTACTGGCTGACTCTCAGCCTTTTTCTTGTTATAATAATAATAACAACACTCAGGGCACTCTTTTCCCCTTAAGTTCATCTTGTGTTTCGGCACAAGGTGGTTAGAGGGGTTTTTAACGAGGCCCTTTTTCTTCAAAAAAAAATTCTAACGGGTCCATTGAAAGGCCCATTTCTTACTTTTTAATCAGTTAAAATTCCAACGGGTCCATTGAAGGCCCATTTAGACCTGCACGTCCGAAACCGATACAAAAAGGACCGCAAAAAAGTTTTAATCAAATCTTAGGAGTTCAAATAAATGATTAGGAGTTCATGTAATTTATTAGGAGCTTTTCAACACAATTATATTGCAAAACCTCAATTTAAGTACTTTTTACTCAGTTAAAATTCCAAAGGGTAAGGAGTGTGGGATGGCTCTCAATTCTCTCTCAACTTTTTCGGGTTTTCTTTTTTGTGTTTTGCTTGCTCCTCTTTTTCCGGTGGATTTCCTTTCTCTTCCACCGGTTCCCCTTCCCCTCACGGCTCTCTTTCTTCTGCCGCTTTTGCAAGTGATCCATCAGATAAGATTTCCCTTGGATTTCGGGAAGAGTAATCGACAAGCCATCCCATACCATCCGGTTTTATCATTTGTTTTCTATTGTTTATCTAATATTTTTTGTTATCATTGTATATTATTAACTCTCTGTTTTCTTCTTTTTCATGCCTGCCGTGCGAGTTTGGGCTTTTCTTTTACCATTTCCTTCCATTTCATTTTGTTTGGTTTAGATCTGGGTGTTTCCCATCGGAAATCACCAGATCTGTTCGGTAAGATCTTCCCTTTATATTTTTTGTTTTTCTATTCTATATTTTTCATCTATTCTCTAATCCGTTTTTTTGTTTTTCTTTTGGGTTTCCCGTTTGCAATCCTCCATCATTTCCACTCTGTCGGCAAGAACCATCGCACAAGTAGATCCTTTTTCCGGGCGGACCCTTGGTTATTCACTAGATCCGGCCCCGTTTCACTAAATCTGACTAAATCCGAGTGGTTCCTAATCCTTTTATTTGTCATGGATTTTTTCAATTATCTTTCTTTTTGGTTTCTTTTGGCTCTATTCTTTTTATCTGTTTCATTTTACCTAATTTTTTTTCCATGTTTTTGCAGATCTATACCTTTTCGCAAACCCAAATCGGAGTCGGGGGTGGCTCCGTCTATCAACGACGGTTGGTCTAAACCATTTTTCCCTTTTCCGACGATGGTTACATCAAACTTTCAGTCGGATTTGGAGACCATCTTCCATCGCCTCTTTAAGGGCTTCTTCAAACCGCTCTATTTTCTAGGGTTTTCTTCCCCTTATTTCTCAATTCTTTTATCCTCAGTTTTTCCCATATTTATTTTTTTCTCTTATCATGTGGTCTTAGGTATCCCAGAAGTCTCCCCCCCAACACTTCTGCTGTCGCAAATCCATCCTCTTCTCTTTGAGTTTTGGTGGTGGTTATCAGCGGCGTACCAAAGACGGCTAGGGTTTTCTCCCTTTTTATTATTTATCTTTTTTAATTCTTTTAATAATCTGTTAATACTCCTGTTTCGTTATCTTTTTCAGATATGCCTCTTTTGCCAGTTTCAGGCTCTTATCACCGTATGTTTCCCTGATGTTCATAAACTCTCTATGTTTCTTTTCCTTCATACCTAAGTATTTTTTTCTCTTCGTGTTTTTTACCTCAAAAGCTTGCTGGTTACATAAGTTAGTATTAAATTCATTTTCACTAATCTGCTGGCCTGTAATCTCTGTCTTGCTTTTATTCTCTATCAATGTTCAGTTTGTGATGAATCCTAACATTTTTATGTCTTTAATAAGAATAGTTTCTCTGATGATTATATCTTTATACTATTACTTTAATTATATAATTCTATATCCAGCCCTAATAGGGAATCAACTACAAGCCCAATTTCTGGGATCATCCAATTTAGCCTATTTCTGCATTATTCCATACTTTCCCTTCATTTCTATATCACTACCCTTACTTGTTTATCAATGCTTGGTACGGAAATATCCAGGTTGCAATATAATGTATAACCATTCTTCATGGTTAATATTCTTGAATCTCATATACATTCGGTTATGTCACATAAGGAATGTAAACCTCACTTTTTATCTAGTTAATCTTTTCAACCCTCTGTATCTGTTTCTTCACCTACCTGTGATGTATGCTGCAACTTTTCTCTTTAAGACTTTATTTATGAGTACTTTTATCTTGTCTTTATATACTTCTAAGATCAATGTCTTGCATACACATACTAAGATCTCCACTACCCTAAACATTATATTATATTACTTCATGACTATTAGGAGTAATGTATTTCTATACACTAAACTTTTCATTTTGACCAATCTCTTCTCAACCCTGTTATCAAACCTCTCCTTCCAGTTTCAACTTTATTTACTGCTTGTAAATTATAAATGTATCAGTATGAACTATCTCAACTATTTAGCCATCAAATCTTACTTAACCTCTATTTTTCTATTATATACTTTTTTAGTCAATGTCACCTCCACAAATATTATATTCCTGTTGTATTGTATACACTCTAATATTATCTTTATCATGCAGCTCTTCAGTTACTACAACAACCCTTGGTGGCCCATTCAACGCCTAAGTTATTATGTAATTATTTCAAGTTTATTTATTTTATGTTTATTTCTTTTCTCCCCTATCATTTATTTGCTCATTTGGTCTGTATCTAATTTCTTTGCCCCGCTTCTCTCTCTCCCTGGATTTGTAATTTTATTTTCCTACTTCCCTCTTGCTTTTTCATTCTCTGTGGCTTTTATATGGTTGCTCTTTATTATTAGATGTATGTCTCTAGGGTTATTACCTATTTCTAGATGTGTAAATCTAGGCCTGCTCTATATTTTTAGATGTATGATCATAGGCTATTACACTGCTTTATCTGTTTCCTTCCTCGTTTACCAGTTTTATGTATGTTACTTCCTTTGCTCTGAATTATGTTTCTTCAATATCATTTATTGCTTTTCCCTCTACACCTTTCTAGGTGAATTCTCTCGAGCCCTTTCAAGGGATTTTAAATCTACCCTACCTTTTAGGGACACTATAACAGTTATATCTTCTCTTTCACTTTACCTATTTTATAGGTCATATATATTCCTTAATCGCGAAGCTTTTACCCCCTGGTTTTTACCAAATACAATAGTCAAGGCCTCATCATTTAATTTCATCTTCTCAATTATTATTACCAATTACTTTTTTCAAATAACCCCTCTAATAACGGTTTTATTTATTATTATTTATAATTATAACTCCCCGTCTTTACACCGGTATTACTACTATTCTAAATTCTATAACTTAATTGAAAGCCATTTATTACAGTCTATTTATTTCCAAAAAGCATTTACCTTAATCTTTGCCTCTTCTTCCGTTACATCTATGTTACTAAACTGTTCATTCCTTTGTATAACAACATCAACAAATACATATTCTAAAATAACATCTAGTCATACTTCTACAAATATAAATTCGAATGTTACCCACATTCTTTTTCTTCAGCCTTTTTCTAATTTTTTTACCTCTCTCTTAATATATTCAAATGTTAAAATTTTTCAAAATTTTTACTTCACTATTACCTTCCATTTATTGTGCCAGTATATACAAATTTCTAGGGAACCAACTTTAACCCCATTCATTACAAACTATAAAAGTCAAACAATATTATTTATTTTTAAAATTACCTCCTTTCATTTATTACATTCTTCTATATTGCTAAAGATATTACCATTAAAATCTATATTTTATTATGTAATCCTACTACCATTAAGGAAAATAATTTACTCCAATTTCTTCAATTATTTTCCTTTATTTAAGCCATTAAAAATTATTCTCTGTTTTAAATACCCGAGTATTAAATGTTTTTCTTTTTTTACCAAAGCAATCTGGATCTTTCTCTTCTCAAACCCCCTTTACAGCCAATACCTTAAACAAATCTTTTTAACATTACCATTAAAGTTTAACCGTAATTATTATAGAAATAAAAGATACTTTCCTTTAATGAATTATAGACCTACATCAATTCAGGTAAGTACCTTAAATAAGCTTTCTCAGCATAAAAGTACTTTCCATCTTTTACAATCAATAATTATTTTCCAAAATATTACTCAATTCACTTTCCATATTTCTCTCCCCTTAGCTATTTTCGCCTTCGTTATATACTTGCAGTACTACTCTACCATCCCACTACAACACCTATCTATCTCGTACTTCTCATACCTTCTAACTATCTCAATGGCTTCATCCTCCTCCATCCCCCAACTTAACTCGATCAATCTTACCAATGAAGAATCAGAACTGCTGTACACACCTGATTTCGATTTTATCAAGGAAGATCCCAAGCTCATTGTAATTGGTCGTTTTATATCGTCCAAGGCTCTAGACATCTCTGTTGTGATCAACGCCTTCGAAGGTATCTGGAAACCTAATGAAGTGGTATCCATCTCAGTGATACGAGACAACTTTATCAAAATCAAGTTCAAGGAAATCAAGAACTGCTACGAGATCATCAATCGTGGTCCTTGGCTATACAAGGATGAATGGCTAGCAGTCACCGAATATGATCCAGCCAAATCCTTAAACGACTACATCTTCAACACCATGAGAATCTGGATCCGAATTTTCTCTCTCCCCGACTCACTTTTTGCTGATGCTGATCGTTCCCATCTGGTGGGACATGCTCTAGGATCAATGGTTGGTCAAGTTCTCCGAACGGACACCCGCCAGATCGATGGGAATATGCATGAATTCCTTCGTGTTGAAATCCTGCTCAACATTATAAGACCTGTCACCCGATTTGTGTTCATTGGTTCTGGTGAAAACAAAATTATGTGCCGACTTCAGTATGAAAGGCTCCCAACTCTATGTCCTGGATGTGGTATTATCAGCCACACCCTAGAAAATTGTCCAATCCGTTCATCTCTCGATCTCACCAAGTTACAGTACGGAGATTGGCTCCGTTATCTTCCACCTAGACGTCGCCCAGCTGGTATTCGGGGACGTATCCGCAATGTGGAACCAAATCAGATTCCAATCATCCCTCCAGAAAATGGTAACCCTACATTACTATTTACAATAACCTCTTTTTTCATTTGCTTTCTCAATCCTTTTTTTCTATCAATATACCTAACTACAGTTTTTATCACAGTGGCTCCAATGAATATCCCAGCAGCTCCAGCCAACCCTACAGCTCCCCCTAACGAACATAATAATATGGGTAAAATATCTTATTCTCTCTTCATCCTTTACGCAAAAATTTATAAGATGCTAATTACAATTTTTCTCCGCTGCATAGGCTCTCTAAATGATGGCGATGCAGCTTCATTTTCGGAACAAGCAACCGAAGATGGCCAAAATGTTGACGTGACCATTGATGATGGCCCCAATTCTGCTAAAGCCCCCCTAATGCTGATTTGAAGCGAAAGGCTCCTCTTGAGCCCCAACCCCTTAACACCATCTATCCCATCCCGGAAGATGGTTCTGATGATGATTGGGAAACCAATGATGATTATGGTGTCCCCAGCCCTACTGCCGAGCAGATTAAAAAACTTGACTCTAAATCGAGTAAGCCTTCTAAATCCACTGATACATTTTTCAATGATTTTAATCAGTGGTTACTTAAAACTTACCCGAATGATGCAGCCCCTGCACCTGTTCCTGTTCCAGCACCCGCACCTGCACCTGCACCAACCCAAACTAACCGAGGCATGAAACGCCGCTCCCCAATACAAGTATCGCTCCTGCCGAAAAAATCCAAACAGTCAGGATCTACTCCAAAAGCTGGGATGAGCAGCTCTAAAAACTCTCCGGCGGCGGCTGATTCCCAGCCCCGCCGAGCAAAATGAGGATCCTCTGCTGGAACTGTCAGGGCCTTGGACAAGCCCCGACGGTTCAACATTTCCGATCCTATGTCCAACGCACCAACCCCGATATTATATTTTTATGCGAAACTAAGCTAAATAATGCGGAATGTAACCGCTTATGTCTCTCATTAGGTATGTTAGACATTATCTCTATCCCCCCCTCGGAAGGGTGTTCCGGAATTTCTTTATTCGCCGCAAATGATATTAATATAAGTTTAATTTCCTATTCGTTGCGTTATATTCACATTCAAATTACAAAGAATAACTGCACTACGTTTTTCACTGGAATGCATGGATTTTCGGAAACTAGCCAAAAATATAAAACATGGGAGTTAATTGATTCTTTATACACTTCTACTAAAGATAAACCTTGGCTTCTCGGAGGAGATTTCAATGAGATTCTAACAGATTCAGAAAAACAAGGGGGTCCCCGTAGAGTTAGATCCCAAATTAAAAATTTTCGAAATTGTTTAATTCGTAACAACCTATTCGATTGCAAGCCAACTTCGGGTTGGTTTACATGGACAAAAGTAGGTCCCTTAACCCCGGTAATTCATGAACGACTAGACCGTTTTATTGCTAACTCCGCTTGGCAAGATCTCTACCCTACTCATCGTATTACTACGGAATATGTCGCAAAATCCGACCATTGTTTCCTTCTTCTTGAATTTGATAAACCAACTACAACACCCAAAACACAAATCCCCAAGAATTTCAGATTTGAAAGTTGTTGGGCCAATAATAAAGACAACATCCAAACAATCAAAAGGGCGTGGGCCGATACCCCCGGAACAGCCATCAATAAAATTAAAGCGGTAGGAACATACCTAGATGATTGGCAAAACCAACAATGCTTTAAAACAACAGGACGTATTAAATTCCTTACCAAAAAAATTAACAAACTTCTCTACCGTCCCTTAACAGCCACAAATAAACAAACTTACTTAAACGATAGAACGGAATTAAATAAACTTTTAACAGAACAAGAAACTTATTGGGCTCAAAGATCCCGAACTCTTTGGCTTTCCCAAGGAGACAAAAACACCAAATTCTTCCATGCCAGAGCTTCTAATCGAAATAAGAAAAATTCAATCATAGGTCTTTTTGATGCCAACTCCAATTGGTGCACTTCTGAATCTGAAATAATGGATATCGCTTCGGATTATTTCCAAAACCTGTTTACAACCTCTAATCCCCAATTCTCGAACATCATCCTTGACAAAATCCACCCTTCCATCAATTCTTCAATGAACGACATCCTTCTCAAGCCGTTCACCAGAGAAGAAATTCTCCATGCCTTTAAAGATATTGACCCTAGGAAGGCACCTGGTGCCGACGGTCTACCTAGTAGTTTCTTTCGACAACACTGGGACACAGTTGGAGACGATGTTCTTAATCTTTGTATTGACCTATTAAACGGCAACACTGATATGGCCTTAGTTAACAAAACTATTCTGGTGCTAATACCCAAAGTAAAGGATCCAACATCCATGAAGCAACTCAGACCAATTAGCCTTTGCACTGTTCTCTATAAAATAGTTGCCAAAACAATTGTAAATAGAATGAAACAGGCTATACCTCTTTGTATTAGCCCTAATCAAGCTGCCTTTGTCCAGGGACGCAACATTTCTGACAACATCCTTGTTGCGCATGAAATTATTCACAATATCAATTCTGGTGCGACTAAATCATCGCAAGGAGCTGCTCTCAAGCTTGACATGGAAAAAGCTTTCGATAGAGTAGAATGGTCTTTCCTTGCAAACGTTATGACACGAATGGGCTTTGCATCCGGATGGATTGAGCTTATAATGCGTTGTATATCCACAGTCTCTTTCTCAGTTAAAATTAATAATTCCTTTTCACCCATCTTTCAACCTCAACGTGGTCTTCGTCAGGGGGATCCTCTATCCCTTTTTCTTTTTCTATTCTGCACTCAAGGCCTCTCGGCTTACTTAGCTGCTGCTCAACAAACTAATATACTTCCAGGTCTAGGCGCATGTAAACATGGGCCCAAAGTTAACCACCTCCTTTTTGCTGATGATTGTATGTTATTTATAAATACCAATCAATCTGATGCATCCCTTCTGAAAAATGCTCTTCAAATATATGCTAATGCATCTGGTCAAGCAATAAATTTCGAGAAATCAACAATTTTCTATAACCCACGTACACCTTCTGCAACAAGAATTGCAATCAATAGCCTTTTACAAGTACGTGAAGTTTCTAACCCCGGAGTATACCTAGGCATCCCGCTCCTAATAGGGAAAAATAAAACTGAATCATTAGGTTTTGTACGAGATAAAGTACATGATCGCCTCTCTAGCTGGGACAAACACCTTCTATCCTTTAGTGGTAGAGAAATTTTCATCAAAGCAGTTTTACAATCTCTCCCACAATATGTTATGTCTTGCTATCTTCTACCACACAACATCATCGACGACATGACTACATCAATCCGCCAATACTGGTGGACTGGTAAATCCAACAAAAAAGGTTGGCACATGTTACCGTGGAATCGTATATGTTTACCCAAATCCGCTGGTGGCATGGGTTTCAAGGACCTACACGATTTCAATATCGCTCTCTTGGGTAAGCAAATTTGGAAACTAATCTGTGAACCAGACTCCTTATTAGGACAAATATATCGCTCTAAATATTTTCCTGCAGGCAACATCCTGGATGCACCGAAACCTAATAGGGGCTCCTTTGCCTGGCAAGGTATATATAACGCTCTTCAGTGCCTTTTCCCTGGCTTTCTTCATCGCCCTGGTATAAATAGTAATATCAGAATACACAAAGATATATGGGGTGGGTCTTCCCCGATTGAGCTAACTGGGGATTACGAAATTTCCGATGAATTTCACATTCGATGTCGAGATTTCATGATCCGTAACCAAACTGCCTGGGATACAGTAAAGTTAAACAATTATTTCACCCCAATTGATGCCGATGCCATTCTCCGTATTCCCATCATAAATGATCAACGGGATTCAATCCTATGGTCTCCCAATGACTCGGGTATCTACTCAGTTCGCTCTGGATATATTTTCTTACAACGCTCACTATCCCAACCTTCGTCAACTACTCGGTTTTGGAAGTTTTTATCCAAAATCAAAGCTTTACCCAAAGTTAAAACTTTTGGCTGGCGTATGGCATCTGATGCTCTACCAGTTGGTTCTAAAATGCAAGCTTTCTCCCCTAGCTCGGGGCTCTGCTCTATCTGTGGTAATCAATCAGAATCGATTCTTCATGCGCTTCGTGACTGCCCTGGGGCATCTGAAGCCCTCAAAATTAGTGGTATTCCTATCTCTCTCTATAAGAGTTTAGCTCCTACACCCTTACAATGGTTAGAGGAAGCAGCCTCTACAATTTCCTCTGATAAATTTGGTCTCTTCCTTACTGTTTTATGGAATATTTGGAACAGACGTAATGATTGGGTTCACAACCACCATCTACAACCCTCATGGCTAATTGCGGTCAACTCAATTAGCTTACATGATGAATTTTGTAAATCTTCAATTTCATCTGTTCCACCTCCATCTACATTTACTAACCCCTCCCGTACTCCTCCACCTAATTATATCAAAATTAATGTGGACGGTGCTTTTAACCCTTCTACTCGTGCAGCAGCCGTCGGCGTTGTTGCTCGTGATCCTGCAGGAGCAGTTGTGGGTGGTCTTGCTTTCCCTCTTGGTAGCCGTCAGGACGCTATCACCAGTGAGGGGGAAAGTATCCTTGCTGGTCTCACCTTCGCCTGTTCTCAAGGATGGAATCGTATCTTGATTGAAACAGACTGCGCCTCTCTCGCGAATAGGATCAACAATCCTGCTCAGGACCTTTCTACTATGGGACCAACTATTCTTCAGATACAAGCTGCTCTTCATGACTTCGACTTTACTTCTTTTTCCTTTGTACGCCGTGAGGCAAATATTATAGCCCATACTTTGGCTTCTTTTTCTCTGAATTCTATGACTTCTATGTCATTTGAATCGGATATTCCCCATTGTATTCAACATCTTGTAATAACTATTAATTGATTAATAATAATTGGGCACTCTTTTCCCCTTTTTAGGGTCCTCTAGCTTTGCTTGAAGGACAGTAGTAGGGGTTTTTAATGAGGCCCTTTCTTCAAAAAAAAATTCCAACGGGTCCATTGAAAGGCCCATTTCGATCCGCTCGTCCGAAACCACGACAAAAAGGACCGCAAAACAAGTTTTAATCAAATTTTAGAAGTTCAAATAATTGATTAGGAGCTTTTCAACACACTTATATTGCAAAACCTCAATTTCTATACTTTTTACTCAATTAAAATTCTAACGGGTCCATTGAAAGGCCCATTTAGACATGCTCGTCTAAAACCTCGACAAAAAGGACCGCACAAATATTTTTAATCAAATTTTAGGAGTAAAAATAAATGATTAGGAGCTTTTCAACACAATTATATTGAAAAACCTCAATTTTATACTTTTTACTCAGTTAAAATTCCAACGGGCCCATTGATAGGCCCATTAAGACCTGCTCGTCCGAAATCTCTACAAAAAGGATCTCAAAAAAGTTTTATTCAAATATTAGGAGTTCAAATAAATGATTAGGAGCTTTTCAACACAATAATATTGCAAAACCTCAATTTCTGTACTTTTGACTCAGTTAAAATTCCAACGGGTCCATTGAAAGGCCCATTTCGACCCGCTCGTCCGAAACTTCTACAAAAAGGACCGCAAAACAAGTTTTATTCAAATTTTAGGAGTTCAAATAATTGATTAGGAGCTTTTCAACACAATTATATTGCAAAACCTCAATTTTTATAATTTTTACTCAGTTAAAATTCCAACGGGCCCATTGAAAGGCCCATTTAGACCTGCTCGTCTGAAACCTCGACAGAAAGGACCGCAAAACAAGTTTTAATCAAATTTTAGGAGTTCAAATAATCGATTAGGAGCTTCTCAACACAATTATATTGCAAAACCTCAATTATTATACTATTTACTCAGTTAAAATTCCAACGGGCCCATTGAAAGGCCCATTTAGACATGCTCATCTGAAACCTCTACGAAAAGGACCGAAAAATGTTTTATTCAAATATTAGGAGTTCAAATAATTTATAAGGATATTTTCAACACAATTATATTGCAAAACCTCAATTTCTATACTTTTTACTCAGTTAAAATTTCAACGGGTCCATTGAAAAGCCCATTTTTACCCGCTCGTCCGAAACCTCTACAAAAGGGACTTCGGAACATGTTTTAATCAAATTTTAGGAGTTCATGTAATTGATTAGGAATTTTCAACACAATTATATTTCAAAACCTCAATTTCTTACTTTTTACTCAGTTAAAATTCCAACGGGTCCATTGAAGGCCCATTTAAACCTGCTCGTCCGAAACCTCTACAATAAGGACTGCAAAACAAGTTTTAATCAAATTTTAGGAGTTCATATAATTGATTAGGAGCTTTTCAACACAATTATATTTCAAAACCTCAATTTATATACTTTTTACTCAGTTAAAATTCCAACGGGTCCATTGAAATGCCCATTTACACCTGCTCGTCCGAAACCTCGATTAAAGGGACCGCAAAACAAGTTTTAATCAAATTTTAGGAGTTCAAATAATTGATTAGGAGCTTTTCAACACAATTATATTGCAAAACCTCAATTTCTGTACTTTTTACTCAGTTAAAATTCCAACAGGTCCATTGAAAGGCCCATTTCGACCCGCTCATCTGAAACCTCTACAAAAAGGACTGCAAAACAAGTTTTAATCAAATTTTAGGAGTTACTGTAATTTATTAGGAGCTTTTCAGCACAATTATATTGTAAAACCTCAATTTCTGTACTTTTTACTCAGTTAAAATTCCAACGGGTCCATTGAAAGGCCCATTTAGACCTGCTCGTCCGAAACCTCAATTAAAGGGACCGCAAAACAAGTTAAAATCAAATTTTAGGAGTTCAAATAATTGATTAGGAGCTTTTCAACACAATTATATTGCAAAACCTCAATTTCTGTACTTTTTACTCAGTTAAAATTCAAACAGGTCCCTTGAAAGGCTCATTTCGACCCGCTCGTCTGAAACCTCTACAAAAAGGACTGTGAAACAGGTTTTAATCAAATTTTAGGAGTTCATGTAATTGATTAGGAGCCTTTCAACACAATTATATTGCAAAACCTCAATTTCTTACTTTTTACTCAGTTAAAATTCCAACGGGTCCATAGAAGGCCCATTTAGACCTGCACGTCCGAAACCGATACAAAAAGGACCGGAAAAAAGTTTTAATCAAATTTTAGGAGTTCAAATAAATGATTAGGAGCTTTTCAACACAATTATATTGCAAAATCTCAATTTCTGTACTTTTTACTCAGTTAAAATTCCAACGGGTCCATTGAAAGGCCCATTTAGACCTGCTCGCCTGAAACCTCGACAGAAAGGACCGCAAAACAAGTTTTAATCAAATTTTAAGAGTTCAAATGATTGATTAGGAGCTTTTCAATACAATTAAATTGCAACACCTCAATTTTATACTTTTTAGCCAGTTAAAATTCCAACGGGCCCGTTGATAGGCCCATTAAAACTCGCTCGTCCGAAACCTCTACAAAAAGGATCGCAAAAAAGTTTTATTCAAATATTAGGAGTTCAAATAAATGATTAGGAGCTTTTCAACATGATTATATTGCAAAACCTCAATTTCTATACTTTTTACCTAGTTAAAATTCCAACGGGTCCATTGAAAGGCCCATTTCGACCCGCTCGTCTGAAACCTCTACAAAAAGGACTGCAAAACAAGTTTTAATCAAAGTTTAGGACTTCATCTAATTGATTAGGAGCTTTTCAACACAATTATATTGCAAAACCTCAATTTCTGTACTTTTTACCCAGTTAAAATTCCAATAGGTCCATTGAAAGGCCCTTTTCGACCCGCTCGTCCGAAACCTCTACAAAAAGGACTGCAAAACACGTTTTAATAAAATTTTAGGAGTTCATGTAATTGATTAGGAGCTTTTCAACAAAATTATATTGCAAAACCTCAATTTCTATACCTTTTACTCAGTTAAAATTCCAACGGGTCCATTGAAAGGCCCATTTCGACCCGCTCGTCTAAAACCTCTACAAAAAGGACCGCAAAACAAGTTTTAATCAAATTTTAGGAGTTCATGTAATTGATTAGGAGCTTTTCAACACAATTATATTGCAAAACCTCAATTTCTGTACTTTTTACTAAGTTAAAATTCCAACGGGTCCATTGAAAGGCCCATTTCGACCCGCTCGTCCTAAACCTCTACAAAAAGAACTGCAAAAGAAGTTTTAATCAAATTTTAGGAGTTCATGTAATTGATTAGGAGCTTTTCAACACGATTATTTTGCAAAACCTCAGTTTCTGTACTTTTTACTCAGTTAAAATTCCAACGGGTCCATTGAAAGGGGCATTTCGACCCGCTCGTCCGAAACCTCGACAAAAAGGACTGCAAAACACGTTTTAATCAAATTTTAGGAGTTCATGTAATTGATTAGGAGATTTTCAACACAATTATATTGCAAAATCTCAATTTCTGTACTTTTTACTCAGTTAAAATTCCAATGGGTCCATTGAAAGGCTCATTTAGACCTGCTCGTCTGAAACCTCGACAGAAAGGACCGCAAAACAAGTTTTAATCAAATTTTAGGAGTTCAAATGATTGATTAGGGGCTTTTCAACACAATTATAATGCAAAACCTCAATTTTTATAATTTTTACTCAGTTAAAATTCCAACGGGCCCATTGAAAGGCCTATTTAGACATGCTCGTCCAAAACCTCTACGAAAAGGACCGCAAAAATGCTTTATTCAAATATTAGGAGTTCAAATAATTGATTAGGAGCTTTTTAACACAATTATATTGCAAAACCTCAATTTCTGTACTTTTTACTCAGTTAAAATTCCAACGGGTCCATTGAAAGGCCCATTTCTACCCGCTCGTCCGAAACCTCTACAAAAGGGAATGCAAAACAGGTTTTAATCAAATTTTAGGAGTTCTTGTAATTGATTAGGTGCATTTCAAAACAGTTATATTGCAAAACCTCAATTTCTTACTTTTTAATCAGTTAAAATTCCAACGGGTCCAATGAAGGCCCATTAAGACCTGCACTTCCGAAACCGATACAAAAAGGACCGCAAAAAAGTTTTAATCAAACCTTAGGAGTTCAAATAAATAATTAGGAGTTCATGTAATCGATTAGGAGCTTTTCAACATAATTATATTGTAAAACCTCAATTTCTGTACTTTTTACTAAGTTAAAATTCCAACGGGTCCATTGAGAGGCACATTTAGACCTGCTCGTCCGAAACCTCGACAAAAAGGACCGCAAAACATGTTTTAATCAAATTTTATGAGTTCAAATAATTTATTAGGAGCTTTTCAACACAATTATATTGCAAAACCTCATTTTCTGTACTTTTTACTTAGTTAAAATTCTAACGGGTCCATTGAAAGGCCCATTTTAGACCTGCTCGTCCGAAACCTCGACAAAAAGGACCGCAAAAATATTTTTAATCAAATTTTAGGAGTAAAAATAATTGATTAGGAGCTTTTCAACACAATTATTTTGAAAAACCTCAATTTTATACTTTTTAATCAGTTAAAATTCCAACGGGCCCATTGATAGGCCCATTAAAACCTGCTCGTCCAAAACCTCTACAAAAAGGATCGCAAAAAAGTTTTATTCAAATATTAGGAGTTCAAATAAATGATTAGGAGCTTTTCAACACAATTATATTGCAAAACCTCAATTTCTATACTTTTTACTCAGTTAAAATTCCAACGGGTCCATTGAAAGGCCCATTTCGACTCGCTCGTCTGAAACCTCTACAAAAAGGATTGCAAAACAAGTTTTAATCAAATTTTAGGAGTTCATGTAATTGATTAGGAGCTTTTCAACAAAACTGTATTGCAAAACCTCAATTTCTGTACTTTTTTACTCAGTTAAAATTCCAACGGGTCCATTGAAAGGCCCATTTTGACCCGCTCGTCTGAAACCTCTACAAAAAGGACTGCAAAACAAGTTTTAATCAAATTTTAGGAATTCATGTAATTGATTAGGAGCTTTTCAACACAATTATATTGCAAAACCTCAATTTCTATACTTTTTACTCAGTTAAAATTCCACCGGGTCCATTGAAAGGCCCATTTCGCTCGTCTGAAACCTCTACAAAAAGGACTGGAAAACACGTTTTAATCAAATTTTAGGAGTTCATGTAATTGATTAGGAGTTTTTTTAACAAAATTATATTGCAAAACCTCAATTTATGTACTTTCTACTCAGTTAAAATTCCAACGGGTCCATTGAAAGGCCCATTTCGACCCGCTTGTCTGAAACCTCTACAAAAAAGACTGCAAAATAAGTTTTAATCAAATTTTAGGAGTTCATGTAATTGATTAGGAGCTTTTCAACACAATTATATTGCAAAACCTCAATTTCTGTACTTTTTACTCAGTTAAAATTCCAACGGGTCCATTGAAAGGCCCATTTCGACCCGCTCGTCCGAAACCTCTACAAAAAGAACTGCAAAACAAGTTTTAATAAATTTTAGGAGTTCATGTAATTGATTAGGAGCTTTTCAACACAATTATATTGCAAAACCTCAATTTCTGTACTTTTTACTCAGTTAAAATTCCAACGGGTCCATTGAAAGGCGCATTTCGACCCGCTCGTTCGACACCTCTACAAAAAGGACTGCAAAACACGTTTTAATCAAATTTTAGAAGTTCATGTAATTGATTATGAGCTTTTCAACACAATTATATTGCAAAATCTCAATTTCTGTACTTTTTACTCAGTTAAAATTCGAACGGGTCCATTGAAAGGCCCATTTAGACCTGCTCGTCTGAAACCTCGACAGAAAGGACCGCAAAACAAGTTTTAATCAAAATTTAGGAGTTCAAATGATTGATTAGGGGATTTTCAACACAATTATATTGCAAAACCTCAATTTTTATAATTTTTACTCAGTTAAAATTCCAACGGGCCCATTGAAAGGCCCATTTAGACATGCTCGTCCGAAACTTCTACGAAAAGGACCGCAAAAATGTTTTATTCAAATATTAGGAGTTCAAATAATTGATTAGGAGCTTTTTAACACAATTATATTGCAAAACCTCAATTTCTGTACTTTTTACTCAGTTAAAATTCCTATGGGTACTTTGTAAGGCCCATTTAGACCTGCTCGTCCGAAACCGAGACAAAAAGTACCGCAAAAAAGTTTTAATCAAATTTTAGGAATTCAAAAAAATGATTAGAAGCTTTTCAACACAATTATATTGCAAAATTTCAATTTCTATACTTTTTATTCAGTTAAAATTCCAACGGGTCCATTGAAAGGCCCATTTCGACCCGCTCGTCTGAAACCTCTACAAAAAGGACTGCAAAACAAGTTTTAATCAAAGTTTAGGAGTTCATGTAATTGATTCGGAGCTTTTCAACACAATTATATTGCAAAACCTCAATTTCTGTAATTTTTACCCAGTTAAAATTCAAACAGGTCCATTGAAAGGCCCTTTTCGACCCGCTCGTCCGAAACCTCTACAAAAAGGACTGCAAAACACGTTTTAATAAAATTTTAGGTGTTCATGTAATTGATTAGGAGCTTTTCAACAAAATTATATTGCAAAACCTCAATTTCTATACTTTTTACTCAGTTAAAATTCCAACGGGTCCATTGAAAGGCCCATTTCGACCCGCTCGTCTGAAACCTCTACAAAAAGGACCGCAAAACAAGTTTTAATCAAATTTTAGGAGTTCATGTAATTGATTAGGAGCTTTTCAACACAATTATATTGCAAAACCTCAATTTTTGTACTTTTTACTCAGTTAAAATTCCAACGGGTCCATTGAAAGGCCCATTTCGACCCGCTCGTCCGAAACCTCTACAAAAAGAACTGCAAAAGAAGTTTTAATCAAATTTTAGGAGTTCATGTAATTGATTAGGAGCTTTTCAACACGATTATTTTGCAAAACCTCAGTTTTTGTACTTTTTACTCAGTTAAAATTCCAACGGGTCCATTGAAAGGGGCATTTCGACCCGCTGGTCCGAAACCTCGACAAAAACGACTGCAAAACACGTTTTAATCAAATTTTAGGAGTTCATGTAATTGATTAGGAGCTTTTCAACACAATTATATTGCAAAATATCAATTTCTGTACTTTTTACTCAGTTAAAATTCCAATGGGTCCATTGAAAGGCTCATTTAGACCTGCTCGTCTGAAACCTCGACAGAAAGGACCGCAAAACAAGTTTTAATCAAATTTTAGGAGTTCAAATGATTAATTAGGGGCTTTTCAACACAATTATATTGCAAAACCTCAATTTTTATAATTTTTACTCAGTTAAAATTCCAACGGGCCCATTGAAAGGCCCATTTAGACATGCTCGTCCGAAACTTCTACGAAAAGGACCGCAAAAATGTTTTATTCAAATATTAGGAGTTCAAATAATTGATTAGGAGCTTTTTAACACAATTATATTGCAAAACCTCAATTTCTGTACTTTTTACTCAGTTAAAATTCCTATGGGTACTTTGTAAGGCCCATTTAGACCTGCTCATCCGAAACCGAGACAAAAAGTACCGCAAAAAAGTTTTAATCAAATTTTAGGAATTCAAAAAAATGATTAGAAGCTTTTCAACACAATTATATTGCAAAATTTCAATTTCTATACTTTTTATTCAGTTAAAATTCCAACGGGTCCATTGAAAGGCCCATTTCGACCCGCTCGTCTGAAACCTCTACAAAAAGGACTGCAAAACAAGTTTTAATCAAAGTTTAGGAGTTCATGTAATTGATTCGGAGCTTTTCAACACAATTATATTGCAAAACCTCAATTTCTGTAATTTTTACCCAGTTAAAATTCAAACAGGTCCATTGAAAGGCCCTTTTCGACCCGCTCGTCCGAAACCTCTACAAAAAGGACTGCAAAACACGTTTTAATAAAATTTTAGGTGTTCATGTAATTGATTAGGAGCTTTTCAACAAAATTATATTGCAAAACCTCAATTTCTATACTTTTTACTCAGTTAAAATTCCAACGGGTCCATTGAAAGGCCCATTTCGACCCGCTCGTCTGAAACCTCTACAAAAAGGACCGCAAAACAAGTTTTAATCAAATTTTAGGAGTTCATGTAATTGATTAGGAGCTTTTCAGCACAATTATATTGCAAAACCTCAATTTTTGTACTTTTTACTCAGTTAAAATTCCAACGGGTCCATTGAAAGGCCCATTTCGACCCGCTCGTCCGAAACCTCTACAAAAAGAACTGCAAAAGAAGTTTTAATCAAATTTTAGGAGTTCATGTAATTGATTAGGAGCTTTTCAACACGATTATTTTGCAAAACCTCAGTTTTTGTACTTTTTACTCAGTTAAAATTCCAACGGGTCCATTGAAAGGGGCATTTCGACCCGCTGGTCCGAAACCTCGACAAAAACGACTGCAAAACACGTTTTAATCAAATTTTAGGAGTTCATGTAATTGATTAGGAGATTTTCAACACAATTATATTGCAAAATATCAATTTCTGTACTTTTTACTCAGTTAAAATTCCAATGGGTCCATTGAAAGGCTCATTTAGACCTGCTCGTCTGAAACCTCGACAGAAAGGACCGCAAAACAAGTTTTAATCAAATTTTAGGAGTTCAAATGATTAATTAGGGGCTTTTCAACACAATTATATTGCAAAACCTCAATTTTTATAATTTTTACTCAGTTAAAATTCCAACGGGCCCATTGAAAGGCCTATTTAGACATGCTCGTCCGAAACCTCTACAAAAAGGACCGCAAAAATGTTTTATTCAAATATTAGGAGTTCAAATAATTGATTAGGAGCTTTTTAACACAATTATATTGCAAAACCTCAATTTCTGTACTTTTTACTCAGTTAAAATTCCAACGGGTCCATTGAAAGGCCCATTTCTAACCGCTCGTCTGAAAACTCTACAAAAGGGAATGCGAAACAGGTTTTAATCAAATTTTAGGAGTTCATGTAATTGATTAGGAGCTTTTCAAAACAGTTATATTGCAAAACCTCAATTTCTTACTTTTTAATCAGTTAAAATTCCAACGGGTCCATTGAAGGCCCATTTAGACCTGCACTTCCGAAACCGATACAAAAAGGACCGCAAAAAAGTTTTAATCAAACCTTAGGAGTTCAAATAAATAATTAGGAGTTCATGTAATCGATTAGGAGCTTTTCAACACAATTATATTGTAAAACCTCAATTTCTGTACTTTTTACTCAGTTAAAATTCCAATGGTCCATTGAAAGGCACATTTAGACCTGCTCGTCCGAAACCTCGACAAAAAGGACCGCAAAACATGTTTTTATCAAATTTTAGGAGTTCAAATAATTGATTAGGAGCTTTTCAACACAATTATATTGCAAAACCTCATTTTCTATACTTTTTACTCAGTTAAATTTCTAACGGGTCCATTGAAAGGCCCATTTTAGACCTGCTCGTCCGAAACCTCGACAAAAAGGACCGCAAAAATATTTTTAATCAAATTTTAGGAGTAAAAATAATTGATTAGGAGCTTTTCAACACAATTATATTGAAAAACCTCAATTTTATACTTTTTAATCAGTTAAAATTCCAACGGGCCCATTGATAGGCCAATTAAAACCTGCTCGTCCAAAACCTCTACAAAAAGGATCGCAAAAAAGTTTTATTCAAATATTAGGAGTTCAAATAAATGATTAGGAGCTTTTCAACACAATTATATTGCAAAACCTCAATTTCTATACTTTTTACTCAGTTAAAATTCCAACGGGTCCATTGAAAGGCCCATTTCGACTCGCTCGTCTGAAACCTCTACAAAAAGGACTGCAAAACAAGTTTTAATCAAATTTTAGGAGTTCATGTAATTGATTAGGAGCTTTTCAACACAATTATATTGCAAAACCTCAATTTCTGTACTTTTTACTCAGTTAAAATTCCAACGGGTCCATTGAAAGGCCATTTCGACCCGCTCGTCCGAAACCTCTACAAAAAGGACTGTGAAACACGTTTTAATCAAATTTTAGGAGTTCATGTAATTGATTAGGAGCTTTTCAACAAAACTATATTGCAAAACCTCAATTTATGTACTTTTTACTCAGTTAAAATTCCAACGGATCCATTGAAAGGCCCATTTCGACCCGCTCGTCTGAAACCTCTACAAAAAGGACTGCAAAACAAGTTTTAATCAAATTTTAGGAATTCATGTAATTGATTAGGAGCTTTTCAACACAATTATATTGAAAAACCTCAATTTTTGTACTTTTTACTCAGTTAAAATTCCACCGGGTCCATTGAAAGGCCCATTTCGACCCGCTCGTCTGAAACCTCTACAAAAAGGACTGCAAAACACGTTTTAATCAAATTTTAGGAGTTCATGTAATTAATTAGAAGCTTTTTAAAAAAATTATATTGCAAAACCTCAATTTCTGTACTTTCTACTCAGTTAAAATTCCAACGGGTCCATTGAAAGGCCCGTTTCTACCCGCTCGTCTGAAACCTCTACAAAAAAGACTGCAAAATAAGTTTTAATCAAATTTTAGGAGTTCATGTAATTGATTAGGAGCTTTTCAACACAAATATATTGAAAAACCTCAATTTCTGTACTTTTTACTCAGTTAAAATTCCAACGGGTCCATTGAAAGGCCCATTTAGACCCGCTCGTCCGAAACCACTACAAAAAGAAATGCAAAACAAGTTTTAATCAAATTTTAGGAGTTCATGTAATTGATTAGGAGCTTTTCAACACAATTATATTGCGAAACCTCAAATTCTGTACTTTTTACTCAGTTAAAATTCCAACGGGTCCATTGAAAGGCGCAATTCGACCCGCTCGTTCGACACCTCTACAAAAAGGACTGCAAAACGCGTTTTAATCAAATTTTAGGAGTTCATGTAATTGATTAGGAGCTTTTCAACACAATTATATTGAAAAATTTCAATTTCTGTACATTTTACTCAGTTAAAATTCCAACGGGTCCATTGAAAGGCCCATTTAGACCTGCTTGTCTGAAACCTCGACAGAAAGGACCGCAAAACAAGTTTTAATCAAAATTTAGGAGTTCAAATGATTGATTAGGGGATTTTCAACACAATTATATTGCAAAACCTCAATTTTTATAATTTTTACTCAGTTAAAATTCCAACGGGCCCATTGAAAGGCCCATTTAGACATGCTCGTCTGAAACCTCTACGAAAAGGACCGCAAAATTTTTTTATTCAAATATTAGGAGTTCAAGTAATTGATTAGGAGCTTTTTAACACAATTATATTGCAAAACCTCAATTTTTGTACTTTTTACTCAGTTAAAATTCCAACGGGTCCATTGAAAGGCCCATTTCTACCCGCTCGTCCGAAACCTCTACAAAAGGGAATGCGAAACAGGTTTTTATCAAATTCTAGGAGTTCATGTAATTGATTAGGAGATTTTCAACACAATTATATTGCAAAACCTCAATTTCTTACTTTTTAATCAGTTAAAATTCCAACGGGTCCATTGAAGGCCCATTTAGACCTGCACGTCCGAAACCGATACAAAAAGGACTGCAAAAAAGTTTTAATCAAATCTTAGGAGTTCAAATAAATGATTAGGAGTTCATGTAATTGATTAGGAGCTTTTCAACACAATTATATTGCAAAAACTCAATTTCTGTACTTTTTACTCAATTAAAATTCCAACGGGTCCCTTGAAAGGCCCATTTCGATCCGCTCGTCCGAAACCTATACAAAAAGGACTCCAAAACAAGTTTTAATCAAATTTTACGAGTTCATGTAATTTATTAGGAGCTTTTCAACACAATTATATTGCAAAACTTCAATTGTTGTACTTTTTACTCAGTTAAAATTCCAACGGGTCCATTGAAATGCCCATTTAGACATGCTCGTCCGAAACCACGACAAAAAGGACCGCAAAACAAGTTTTAATCAAATTTTAGGAGTTCAAATAATTGATTAGGAGCTTTTCAACACAATTATATTGCAAAACCTAAATTTCTATGCTTTTTACTCAGTTAAAATTCTAACGGGTCCATTGAAAGGCCCATTTAGACCTGCTCGTCCGAAACCTCGACAAAAAGGACCGCAAAAATATTTTTAATCAAATTTTAGGAGTAAAAGTAATTGATTAGGAGCTTTTCAACACAATTATATTGAAAAACCTCAATTTTATACTTTTTACTCAATTAAAATTCCAACGGGCCCATTGATAGGCCCATTAAGACCTGCTCGTCCGAAACCTCTACAAAAAGGATCGCAAAAAAGTTTTATTCAAATATTAGGAGTTCAAATAATTGATTAGGAGCTTTTCAACACAATTATATTGCAAAACCTTAATTTTTGTACTTTTTACTCAGTTAGAATTCCAACGGGTCCATTGAAAGGCCCATTTCGACCCGCTCGTCCGAAACTTCTACAAAAGGACCGCAAAACAAGTTTTATTCAAATTTTAGGAGTTCAAATAATTGATTAGGAGCTTTTCAACACAATTATATTGCAAAACCTCAATTTTTATAATTTTTACTCAGTTAAAATTCCAACGGGCCCATTGAAAGGCCCATTTAGACCTGCTCGTCTGAAACCTCGACAGAAAGGACCGCAAATCAAGTTTTAATCAAATTTTAGGAGTTCAAATAATCGATTAGGAGCTTTTCAACACAATTATATTGCAAAACCTCAATTATTATACTATTTACTCAGTTAAAATTCCAACAGGCCCATTGAAAGGCCCATTTAGACATGCTCGTCAGAAACCTCTACGAAAAGGACCGAAAAATGTTTTATTCAAATATTAGGAGTTCAAATAATTTATTAGGAGCTTTTCAACACAATTATATTGCAAAACCTCAATTTCTGTACTTTTTACTCAGTTAAAATTCCAACGGGTCCATTGAAAATCCCATTTCTACCCGCTCGTCCGAAACCTCTACAAAAGGGACTTCGGAACATGTTTTAATCAAATTTTAGGAGTTCATGTAATTGACTAGGAGCTTTTCAACACAATTATATTGCAAAACCTCAATTTCTTACTTTTTACTCAGTTAAAATTCCAACGGGTTCATTGAAGGCCCATTTAGACCTGCTCGTCCGAAACCTCTACAAAAAGGACCGCAAAACAAGTTTTAATCAAATTTTAGGAGTTCATGTAATTGATTAGGAGCTTTTCAACACAATTATATTGCAAAACCTCAATTTATATACTTTTTACTCAGTTAAAATTCCAACGGGTCCATTGAAAGGCCCATTTAGACCTGGTCGTCCGAAACCTCGATTAAAGGGACCGCAAAACAAGTTTTAATCAAATTTTAGGAGTTCAAATAATTGATTAGGAGCTTTTCAACACAATTATATTGCAAAACCTGAATTTCTGTACTTTTTACTCAGTTAAAATTCCAACAGGTCCATTGAAAGGCCCATTTCGACCCGCTCGTCTGAAACCTCTACAAAAAGGACTGCAAAACAAGTTTTAATCAAATTTTAGGAGTTCATGTAATTTATTAGGAGCTTTTCAACACAATTATATTTCATAACCTCAATTTCTGTACTTTTTCTCAGTTAAAATTCAAACGGGTCCATTGAAAGGCCAATTTAGACCTGCTCGTTTGAAACCTCGATTAAAGGGACCGCAAAACAAGTTTTAAACAAATTTTAGGAGTTCAAATAATTGATTAGAAGCTCTTCAACACAATTATATTGCAAAACCTCAATTTCTTTACATTTTACTCAGTTAAATTTCCAGCAGGTCCATTGAAAGGCCCATTTAGACCCGCTCGTCCGAAACCTCGACAAAAAGGACTGCAAAACAAGTTTTAATCAAAATTTAGGAGTTCAAATAATTTATTAGGAGCTTTTCAACAAAATTATATTACATAACCTCAATTTCTGTACTTTTTACTCAGTTAAAATTCCAACGGGTCCATTGTAAGGCCCATTTCGACCCGCTCATTCGAAACCTCTACAAAAAGGTTTGAAAAACAAGTTTTAATCAAATTTTAGGAGTTCATGTAATTGATTAGGAGCTTTTCAACACAATTATATTGCAAAACCTCAATTTCTTACTTTTTACTCAGTTAAAATTCCAACGGGTTCATAGAAGGCCCATTTAGACCTGCACGTCCAAAACCGATACAAAAAGGACCGCAAAAAAGTTTTAATCAAATTTTAGGAGTTAAAATAAATGATTAGGAGCTTTTCAACACAATTATATTGCAAAATCTCAATTTCTGTACTTTTTACTCAGTTAAAATTCCAACGGGTCCATTGAAAGGCCCATTTAGACCTGCCCGCCTGAAACCTCGACAGAAAGGACCGCAAAACAAGTTTTAATCAAATTTTAGGAGTTCAAATGATTGATTAGGAGCTTTTCAATACAATTATATTGCAAAAACTCAATTTTATACTTTTTAATCAGTTAAAATTCCAACGGGCCCATTGATAGACCCATTAAAACTCGCTCGTACGAAACCTCTACGAAAAGGACCGCAAAAATGCTTTATTCAAATATTAGGAGTTCAAATAATTGATTAGGAGCTTTTTAACACAATTATATTGCAAAACCTCAATTTCTGTACTTTTTACTCAGTTAAAATTCCAACGAGTCCATTGAAAGGCCCATTTCTACCCGCTTGTCCGAAACCTCTACAAAAGGGAATGCGAAGCAGGTCTTAATCAAATTTTAGGAGTTCATGTAATTGATTAGGAGCTTTTCAACACAGTTATATTGCAAAACCTCAATTTCTTACTTTTTAATCAGTTAAAATTCCAACGGGTCCATTGAAGGCCCATTTAGACCTGCACGTCCGAAACCGATACAAAAAGGACCGCAAAAAAGTTTTAATCAAATCTTAGGAGTTCAAATAAATAATTAGGAGTTCATGTAATCGATTAGGAGCTTTTCAACACAATTATATTGCAAAACCTCAATTTCTGTACTTTTTACTCAGTTAAAATTCCAATGGGTCCATTGAAAGGCACATTTAGACCTGTTCGTTCGAAACCTCGACAAAAAGGACCGCAAAACAAGTTTTAATAAAATTTTTGGAGTTCAAATAATTGATTAGGAGCTTTTCAACACAATTATATTGCAAAACCTCAATTTCTATACTTTTTACTCAGTTAAAATTCCATCGGGTCCATTGAAAGTCCCATTTCGAACCGCACGTCCGAAACCTCTACAAAAAGGACCGCAAAACAAGTTTTATTCAAATTTTAGGAGTTCAAATAATTGATTAAGAGCTTTTCAAAACAATTATATTTCAAAACCTCAATTTTTATAATTTTTACTCAATTAAAATTCCAACGGGCCCATTGAAAGGCCCATTTAGACCTGCTCGTCTAAAACCTCGACAGAAAGGACCGCAAAACAAGTTTTAATCAAATTTTAGGAGTTCAAATAATTGATTAGGATCTTTTCAACACAATTACATTGCAAAAACTCAATTATTATACTTTTTACTCAGTTAAAATTCTAACGGGCCCATTGAAAGGCCCATTTAGACATGCTCGTCCGAAACCTCTACGAAAAGGACCGAAAATGTTTTATTCAAATATTAGGAGTTCAAATAATTGATTAGGAGCTTTTCAACACAATTATATTGCAAAACCTCAATTTCTGTACTTTTTACTCAGTTAAAATTCCAACGGGTCCATTGAAAAGCCCATTTCTACCCGCTCGTCCGAAACCTCTACAAAAGGGACTTCGGAACATGTTTTAATCAAATTTTAGGAGTTCATGTAATTGATTAGGATCTTTTCAACACAATTATATTGCAAAACCTCAATTTCTTACTTTTTACTCAGTTAAAATTCCAACGGGTCCATTGAAGGCCCATTTAGACCCGCTCGTCCGAAACCTCTACAAAAAGGACCGCAAAACATGTTTTAATCAAATTTTAGGAGTTCATGTAATTGATTAGGAGCTTTTCAACACAATTATATTGCAAAACCTCAATTTATGTACTTTTTACTAAGTTAAAATTCCAACGGTTCCATTGAAAGGCCCATTTAGACATGCTCGTCTGAAACCTCGATTAAAGGGACCGCAAAATAAGTTTTAATCAAATTTTAGGAGTTCAAATAATTGATTAGGAGCTTTTCAACACAATTATATTGCAAAACCTCAATTTTTGTACTTTTTACTTAGTTAAAATTCCAACGGGTCCATTGAAGTGGCCCATTTCGACCCGCTCGTCTGAAACCTCTACAAAAAGGACTGCAAAACAAGTTTTAATCAAATTTTAGGAGTTCATGTAATTGATTAGAAGCTTTTCAACACAATTATATTGCAAAACCTCAATTTCTGTACTTTTTACTCAGTTAAAATTCCAACGGGTCCATTGAAAGGCCCATTTCGACCCGCTCGTCCGAAACCTCAACAAAATGGACTGCGAAACAGGTTTTAATAAAATTTTAGGAGTTCATATAATTGATTAGGAGCTTTTCAACACAATTATATTGGAAAACCTCAATTTCTTACTTTTTAATCAGTTAAAATTCCAACGGGTCCATTGAAGGCCCATTTAGACCTCCACGTCCGAAACTGATACAAAAAGGATCGCAAAAAAGTTTTATTCAAATATTAGGAGTTCAAATAAATGATTAGGAGCTTTTCAACACAATTATATTGCAAAACCTCAATTTCTATACTTTTTACTCAGTTAAAATTCTAACGGGTCCATTGAAAGGCCCATTTCGACCCTCTCGTCCGAAACCTCTACAAAAAGGTCAACAAAACAAGTTTTAATGAAATTTTAGGAGTTAAAACAATTGATTAGGTGCTTTTCAACAAAATTATATTGCAAAACCTCAATTTGTATAATTTTTACTCAGTTAAAATTCCAACGGGACCATTGAAGGGCCCATTTAGACCTGCTCGTCCGAAACCTCAACAAAAAGGACTGCAAAACAAGTTTTAATCAAATTTTAGGAGTTCATGTAATTTTAGGAGCTTTTCAACACAATTATATTCCAAAACCTCAATTTATGTACTTTTTACTCAGTTAAAATTCCAACGGGTCCATTGAAAGGCCCATTTCGACCCGCTCGTCCGAAACCTCTACAAAAAGGACTGCAAAACACGTTTTAATCAAATTTTAGGAGTTCATGTAATTGATTAGGAGCTTTTCAAAAAAGTTATATTGCAAAACCTCAATTTCTGTACTTCTTACTCAGTTAAAATTCCAACGGGTCCATTGAAAGGCCCATTTCGACCCGCTCGTCTGAAACCTCTACAAAAGGACTGCAAAACAAGTTTTAATAAAATTTTAGGAGTTCATGTAATTGATTAGTAGATTTTCAACACAATTATATTGTAAAACCTCAATTTCTGTACTTTTTACTCAGTTAAAATTCCAACGGGTCCATTGAAAGGCCCATTTCGACCCGCTCGTCCGAAACCTCTACAAAAAGGACTGCAAAACAAGTTTTAATCAAATTTTAAGAGTTCATATAATTGATTAGGAGCTTTTCAACACAATTATATTGCAAAACCTCAATTTATGTACTTTTAACTCAGTTAAAATTCCAACGGGTCCATTGAAAGGCCCATTTCGACCCGCTCGTCCGAAACCTCTACAAAAAGGACTGCAAAACACGTTTTAATCAAATTTTAGGAGTTCATGTTGATTAGGAGCTTTTCAACACAATTATATTGCAAAATCTCAATTTCAGTACTTTTTACTCAGTTAAAATTCCAACGGGTGAGCTTGCGATGATGGCCTGGTGGTCAGAGCACGCTCACCTGCTCCACTCCCTTCCCCTTAGGTCCCGGGTTCAAGACCCCTCAAGAGCATTACCTTCACCTAGATTTCCCCCCTCCCCCTCTAGGTAGAAGTAGAATAGGATTTTCAAAAAAAAATTCCAACGGGTCCATTGAAAGGCCCACTTAGACCTGCTCGTCTGAAACCTCGACAAAAAGGACCGCAAAACAAGTTTTAATCAAAATTTAGGAGTTCAAATAATTGATTAGGAGAATTTCAACACAATTATATTGCAAAACCTCAATTATTATACTTTTAACTTAGTTAAAATTCCAACGGGCCCATTGAAAGGCCCATTTAGACATGCTCGTCCGAAACCTCTACGAAAAGGACCGCAAAAATGTTTTATTCAAATATTAGGAGTTCAAATAATTGATTAGGAGCTTTTCAACACAATTATATTGTAAAACCTCAATTTATGTACTTTTTACTTAGTTAAAATTCCAACGGGTCCATTGAAAGGCCCATTTCTACCCGCTCGTCTGAAACCTCTACAAAAGGGACTGCGAAACAGGTTTTAATCAAATTTTAGGAGTTCATGTAATTGATTTGGAGCTTTTCAACACAATTATATTGCAAAACCTCAATTTATTACTTTTTACTCAGTTAAAATTCCAACAGGTCCATTTAAGGCCCATTTAGACCTGCTCGTCCGAAACCGATACTAAAAGGACCGCAAAACAAGTTTTAATCAAAATTTAGGAGTTGATGTAATTTATTAGGAGCTTTTCAACACAATTATATTGCAAAACCTCAATTTCTGTACTTTTTACTCAGTTAAAATTCCAATGGGTCCATTGAAAGGCCCATTTAGACCTGCTCGTCCAAAACCTCGATTTAAGGGACCGCAAAACAAGTTTTAATCAAATTTTAGGAGTTCAAATAATTTATTAGGAGCTTTTCAACACAATTATATTGCAAAAACCTCAATTTCTGTACTTTTTACTTAGTTAAAATTCCAACGGGTCAATTGTAAGGCCCATTTAGACTTGCTCGTCTGAAACCGATAGAAAAAGGACTTCAAAAAAGTATTAATCAAATTGTAGGAGTTCTAATAAATGATTAGGAGCTTTTCAACACAATTATATTGCAAAATTTCAAATTTTGTACATTTTACTCAGTTAAAATTCCAACGGGTCCATTGAAAGGCCCATTTAGACCCGCACGTCCGAAACCTCTTCATAAAGGATCGCAAAACAAGTTTTGATCATATTTTTTAGAGTACAAATAATTGATTATGAGCTTTTCAACACAATTATATTGCAAAACCTCAATATTTATACTTTTTACTCAGTTAAAATTCCAACGAGTCCATTGAAAGGCCCATTTAGACATGCTGGTCTGAAACCTCTACAAAAAGGACCGCAAAACAAGTTTTAATCAAATTTTAACAGATCATGTAATTGATTAGGAGATTTTCAACGCAATTATAATCCAAAACCTCAATTTATGTACTTTTTACTCAGTTAAAATTCCATCGGGTCATTGAAAGGCCCATTTAGACCTACTCGTCCGAAACCTCTACAAAAAGGACCGCAAAACAAGTTTTAATCAAATTTTGGGAGTTCAAATAATTGATTAGGAGCTTTTGAACGCAAATATATTGCAAAACCACAATTTCTGTACTTTTTACTCAGTTAAAATTTCAACGGGTCCATTGAAAGGCCCATTTAGACCCGCTCGTCCGAAACCTCTACAAAAAGGACCACAAAAAAGGTTTTAATCAAATTTTAGGAGTTCATGTAATTGATTATGAGCTTTTCAACACCATGACATTGAAAAACCTCAATTTCTTACTTTTTACTTAGTTAAAATTCTAACGGGTCCATTGAAAGGCCCATTTAGACCTGCTCGTCCGAAACCTCGACAAAAAGGACCGCAAAAATAGTTTTTATCAAATTTTAGGAGTTCAAATAATTGGTTTGGAGATTTTCAACACAATTATATTAAAAAACCTCAATTTCTGTACTTTTTACTCAGTTAAAATTCTAACGAGACATTTGATAGGACAGCAAAAATAGTTTTTATCAAATATTAGGAGTTCAAATAATTGATTAGGAGCTTTTCAACACAATTATATTGCAAAACCTCAATTTCTGTGCTTTTTACTCAGTTAAAATTCCAACGGGTCCATTGAAAGACCCATTTAGTCCTGCTCGTCTGAAACCTCGACAAAAGGACCACAAAACAAGTTTTAATCAAATTTTAGGAGTTCAAATAATTGATTAGGAGCTTTTCAACACAATTATATTGAAAAACCACAATTTTTATACTTTTTACTCAGTTAAAAATCCAACGGGCCCATGAAAGGCCCATTTAGACCTGCTCGTCCGAAACCTCTACAAAAATGACCGCAAAACAAGTTTTAATCAAATTTTAGGAGTTCAAATAATTGATTAGGAGCTTTTCAATACAATTATATTGCAAAACCTCAATTTCTGTACTTTTTACTCAGTTAAAATTCCAACGGGTCCATTGAAAGGCCCATTTCGAACCGCTCGTTCGAAACCTCAACAAAAAGGATTGAAAAACAAGTTTTAATCAAATTTTAGGAGTTCATGTAATTGATTAGGAGCTTTTCAACACAATTATATTTCAAAACCTTAATTTCTGAACTTTTTATTCAGTTAAAATTTCAACGGATCCATTGAAAGGCCCATTTGACCCGCTCGTCCTAAACCTCTACAAAAGGTCTGCAAAACAAGTTTTAATCAAATTTTAGGAGTTCATGTAATTGATTAGGAGCTTTTCAACACAATTATATTGCAAAACCTCAAATTCTGTACTTTTTACTCAGTTAAAATTTCAACGGGTCCATTGAAAAGCCCATTTAGACCCGCTCGTCTGAAACCTCTACAAAAAGGACCACAAAAAAAGTTTTAATCAAATTTTAAGAGTTCATATAATTGATTAGGAGCTTTTCAACACAATTATATTGCAAAACCTCAATTTATGTACTTTTAACTCAGTTAAAATTCCAACGGGTCCATTGAAAGGCCCATTTCGACCCGCTCGTCCGAAACCACTACAAAAAGGACTGCAAAACACGTTTTAATCAAATTTTAGGAGTTCATGTAATTGATTAGGAGCTTTTCAACACAATTATATTGCAAAACCTCAATTTCTGTACTTTTTACTCAGTTAAAATTCCAAAGGGTCCATTGAAAGGCCCATTTTGACCCGCTCGTCCGAAACCTCTACAAAAAGGACTGCAAAACACGTTTTAATCAAATTTTAGGAGTTCATGTGTTTGATTATGAGCTTTTCAACACAATTATATTGCAAAATCTCAATTTCTGTACTTTTTACTCAGTTAAAATTTCAACAGATCCTTTGAAAGGCCCATTTCGGCCCGCTCGGCTAAAACCTATACAAAAAGGACTGCAAAACAGTTTTAATCAAATTTTAGGAGTTCATGTAAATGATTAGGAGCTTTTCAACACAATTATATTGCAAAACCTCAATTTCTATACTTTTTACTCACTTAAAATTCCAACGGGTCTATTGAAAGGCCCATTTTGACACGCTCGTCTGAAACCTCTACAAAAAGGACTGCAAAACAAGCTTTAATCAAATTTTAGGAGTTTAAGTAATTGATTAGGATATTTTCAACACAATTATATTGCAAAACCTCAATTTCTGTACTTTTAACTCAGTTAAAATTCCAACGGGTCAATTGAAAGGCCCATTTCGACCCGCTCGTCCGAAACCTCTACAAAAAGGACTGCAAAACACGTTTTAATCAAATTTTAGGACTTCATGTAATTGATTAGGAGCTTTTCAACACAATTATATTGCAAAATCTCAATTTCTGTACTTTTTACTCAGTTAAAATTACAAAGGGCCCATTGAAAGGCCCATTTAGACCTGCTCGTCCGAAACCTCTACAAAAAGGACCGCAAAACAAGTTTTAATCAAATTTTAGGAGTTCAAATAATTTATTAGGAGCTTTTCAACACAATTATATTGCAAAACCTTAATTTTTGTACTTTTTACTCAGTTAGAATTCCAACGGGTCCATTGAAAGGCCCATTTTGACCCTCTCGTTCGAAGCCTCTACAAAAAGGATTGAAAAACAAGTTTTAATCAAATTTTAGGGGTTCAAATAATTGATTAGGAGCTTTTCAACACAATTATATTGCAAAACCTCAATTTTTATTCTTTTTACTCAGTTAAAATTCCAACGGGCCCATTGAAAGGCCCATTTAGACCTGCTCGTCCGAAACCTCTACAAAAAGGACCGCAAAACAAGTTTTAATCAAATTTCAGGAGTTCAAATAATTGTTTAGGAGCTTTTCAACACAATTATATTGCAAAACCTCAATTTCTGTAATTTTTTCTCAGTTAGAATTCCAACGGGTCCATTGAAAGGCCCATTTTGACCCGCTCGTTCGAAGCCTCTACAAAAAGGATTGAAAAACAAGTTTTAATCAAATTTTAGGAGTTCATGTAATTGATTATGAGCTTTTCAACACAATTATATTGCAAAACCTCAATTTCTGTACTTTTTACTCAGTTAAAATTTCAACGGATCCTTTGAAAGGCCCATTTCGACCCGCTCGTCCGAAACCTCTACAAAAAGGTCTGCAAAACAAGTTTTAATCAAATTTTAGGAGTTCATGTAATTGATTAGGAGCTTTTCAACACAATTATATTGCAAAACCTCAATATATGTACTTTTTACTTAGTTAAAATTTCAACGAGTCCATTGAAAGGCCCATTTAGACCCGCTCGTCTGAAACCTCTACAAAAAGGACCAAAAAAAAAGTTTTAATCAAATTTTAGGAGTTCATGTAATTGATTAGGAGCTTTTCAACACAATTTTATTGCAAAATCTCAATTTATGTACTTTTTACTCAGTTAAAATTCTAACGGGTCCATTGAAAGGCCCATTTTGACCTGCTCGTCCGAAACCTCGACAAAAAGGACCGCAAAAATTGTTTTAATCAAATTTTAGGAGTTCAAATAATTGATTGGGAGCTTTTCAACACAATTATATTGAAAAACCTCAATTTTATACTTTTTACTCAGTTAAAATTCCAACGGGCCCATTGAAAGGCCCATTTAGACCTGCTCGTCCGAAACCTCTACAAAAAGGATCGCGAAAATGTTTTATTCAAATATTAGGAGTTCAAATAATTGATTAGGAGCTTTTCAACACAATTATATTGCAAAACCTTGATTTCTGTACTTTTTACTCGGTTAAAATTCCAACGGGTCCATTGAAAGGCCCATATCGACCCGCTCGTCCGAAACCTCTACAAAAAGGACTGCAAAACAAGTTTTAATCAAATTTTAGGAGTTCATGTAATTGATTAGGAGCTTTTCAACACAATTATATTGCAAAACCTAAATTTCTTTGCATTTTACTTAGTTAAATTTCCAACGGGTCCATTGAAAGGCCCATTTAGACTTGCTCGTCCGAAACCTCTACAAAAAGGACTGCAAAACAAGTTTTAATCAAATTTTAGGAGTTCAAATAATTGATTAGGAGCTTTTCAACACAATTATATTGCAAAACCTCAATTTCTATACTTTTTACTCAGTTAAAATTCCAACGGGTCCATTGAAAGGCCCATTTCGACCCGCTCGTTCGAAACCTCTATAAAAAGGATTGAAAAACAAGTTTTAATCAAACTTTAGGAGTTCATGTAATTGATTAGGAGCTTCTCATCACAATTATATTGCAAAACCTTGATTTCTGTACTTTTTACTCAGTTTAAATTCCAACGGGTCCATTGAAAGGCCCATATCGACTCGTTCGTCCGAAACCTCTACAAAAAGGACTGCAAAACAAGTTTTAATCAAATTTTAGGAGTTCATGTAATTGATTAGGAGCTTTTCAACACAATTATATTGCAAAACCTCGATTTCTGTACTTTTTACTCAGTTAAAATTCCAACGGGTCCATTGAAAGGTGATGTGAGCACGTTTATGCCACCCAACGATGCAACTTCAAACTTTCAGGGAAGTTTGCTTTTTCATTTGTTACATACGGATGTGTAACATTTCTTATACTTATATTATTTATATGAGTGTATTTACTATGTATATAGTATGTTTGGTGTGTTTTGAATAAGTTTGATATAACTTATGGTGTGTTTATATTTGTTAGTGTGTTAATTAATAATTGTGCACTTGTTTACGATTTGTATTATTGTTTCCATTAAGTTTACAATGCTTTGATAGAAGTTTGTTGCCTTTTGACATAGGTACGTAGGAGGACACTAGCTCAAGTGAGTATATGCAACTCCACTCCAGCTCAAGTGAGCACATGCAGCTCAAATCCAGCTCAGGAGTGTGCAACCAGCTCATTTTCAACTCATCACACTTTCAGCTAGTTCATTTCAGCTCAGCTCATTTCCAGTCAGCTCAACTTTATTTCCACTAGCTCAACTTCAGCTGACAAGTCCAGAATTAGCTGAAAAGTGTCTTGCATATCGGGGAGTGTGCTAGTGCACATGTGGCAGCCTAGGTGGCATCCGGTCATCTCCAGCACCCACGTGGCAGCTTGACACATGTGTGTGAATGTGCAGCCGAATCAGCCCATTTTCTCCTTCATTATGCGCCATTTGCAAGAAAGGATAAGCCCGAGTGGTTATGTTTGAATTTCAAACATAAAAATCACATGTTAAATGTGATTTTCATGTGTTTTGGGTGCCTAAACTTGTGGCTGCCAATTGAGTCCGCCTAAAAGGAGTTATTTTCACTCAAATTCAATTTTTAAACTCCTTTTAATATCAGCCACACAACTTACACAAATTTGACAGCCCTTGTACCTCTATATATGTGTTTAAACAATGTAATTTGGTTAGACGATTTTTATGAAACAAAATTATTGTGAGTTTTTCTCTCAATTTCAATATTGAACTTCTTTGGCATTTTCAGACTTTGTTTGATTGTGTCATCCTCCTTGATACTTCGGGTTCCTAGATCGCTATCTAGAGGGTCCAAGTCCGTTGGCGAAGAACGTATTCGATTCGGGTCCGCTCAGTATATTGTTCGGGTTCTTTCGAGTTCAACGTCTTGTTAATTTCCAGCAACTTCAACACCAACTTTTCTGCCATTTTAGTCGTTCATTTGCTGCCATGAAAGCCCTTGAAGCATTCATCAACATTTGAATTCCGAAACTGCCAGAAAATTCCTTCTTCTCATTTCCTTCTTTATTTTCGTTTTTTTTTTGTTCTTGTTGTTTTAACATCATTCTAACATCCATACCATTGTGTTATTGCAGAAACATGCTTGCTACAATCCTAGATCTGTTACAAACAAAGGATCGTTGTTTCTGAAGCAATGTACCCCTTTATCATATGGTAATAAGAGCTTTGGTCGGATTATAGCACTTTCTGCACTACAAGAAATAAAAAAAATACAAAAGTAAAAAAAATCAAAATTCTGGAGGAAAAAAAAGTCAAAGTCAAAGTTTGACCAAAAAGTCAAAGTCAACAAAAAAATTCGAAAAAAAAAATTCAAAAAAATCAGATTCAAATATTTGGTGTATTTTTACGTTCATATGTGCTATTGGTTAGTGAAAATGATGAAGGATGATCAAATTTGCCTTGGAATGCTTCAAAATCTCCCGAAACAACTTCTTCTTGTTTGTTCGGTGATAGGGTCGCTGCAAGCATTCCTATTGCAGTAAGTTCTTTGTTTTCGTTCCTTCATTTCATTTTTCAGCCTTGTTCTTCGTTTCATCACCAAAATTCCAGCCACCTTTCTTTTATTTTCTAACCTTTGATTTTTATTTTAACATCCCCAAAATTATTCCTAACCTTTGTTTTCTTCACCTCTTTAAGTTTTCTTGAAAGCTGACACAGTTAACAAGTCTGAAGGATCGAGTTAGTTCTTTAAAGAACTGATTGCGAGAGATCGAATGGAAAAGGCAATTGAGCGTGTTAGAACAGAAGGGGAGACAAAAAGAGCCATTCAAGTATTCTCCCGAGTGAAACACGAGTGTTTGAGTGCAATTGTTGAGCGATCTTTCCTTGGAGCGATCTGTGAGATTTTGTTGAGTGTGCAGTGAGGTCCATTTTTTCGCTAACATATATATATATATATTGTGTGTGTGTTTTATTTTTGTTGTTTTGGTTATTCAACATGGCAGGTTGTGATGATAATTCAGGTGAACAACAACCACTGAATCTCCAGATGCAAGCCTTAGAGCGGATGATGCAACAAGTGATTGCTAATGCATTGAAACCTATACATTCTCAATTGGATAGATTAGATGGGGGTGGTTCCCATTCTGTCCATGAAGAGATAAATGATGGCAATGTGCAGACATTGGCTACCGGTGAAGCACTTGTTGACAAGAGAAGTCTGAATGATCAACCATCATAGGATGAACCGCAACGAAACAACCTCTTCCATACGAGATGCAACGTGAACGACAAGGTATGTATTGTGATTATTGATAGTGGTAGTTGTGCTAACGTTGCTATTACTCTCATGGTTGACAAGTTAGGACTGAAGACGACCACGCATCCCAATCCGTACAAGTTACAATGGTTGAATAATGGTGTTGAAATCAAAGTTACCGAACAAGTTGTTATACCATTTTTCATTGGTAAATACAAGGATGAGGTAACTTGTGATGTTTGTTCTATGGATACTTGTCATTTGTTGTTAGGAAGACCGTGGCAGTATCATAAGAGAGTTTTGCACGATTGTTACACAAATCGATACTCTTTTACTCATGAGGGAAAAAAGGTAACTTTGGCACCTATGACTCCAAGTGAAGTATATGAAGACGAAGTTCGTTTGAAAGCGAGTACTGCAGCTTGGAAGGCCAACAAAGAGAAGAATGAATGCGAAAAGAAGAAAGCAAATTCACAGGTATTATCTGATTCGACATTTTCTTCTATTTCTTCTTCTAACTTGCAGGTTAATAAGGTGATGCCATGTGAAGTTCCCAAGGTTGCTACTGTTGGTATGTCTAGTGCATCTATGTCCTTTTCAAAAATTCGGCAACATTCTTTACCACGGTTTGACGTTCCTTTCCATTGTACTATTGATTTTTCATTTTCATATGCTAATTTCTTTGGTTGTACATTGGATTGTGAACAACCTTGTGTTGTGATTCTGGATGATCGTCGAGATTCTTATTGTTCTTTGGAGTTATCTTTGTATGTCATTGTTTGCAAGATTACGAATGTGCAACGAGCATTGTCTGACTTTATGTTGTGCATTATTCGGAAAGGTACGAGAAAGAAGGCATTCACATTTGTGTTCTTTGTAAAAGAACTTGGATCGAAAGGATGGCATATGTGTCGAGCAAGACGACTGAAGAAGTTCCCTGCCAAGCGAAAGTCAAAATTGTTCCCTTTTGTAATGAGGGTCGATTTGGGGACAAATCGCATTAAAGAATGGGGGGATGATGTGAGCACGTTTATGCCACCCAACGATGCAACTTCAAACTTTCAGGGAAGTTTGCTTTTTCATTTGTTACATACTGATGTGTAACATTTCTTATACTTATATTATTTATATTAGTGTGTTTACTATGTATATAGTATGTTTGGTGTGTTTTGAATAAGTTTGATATAACTTATGGTGTGTTTATATTTTTTAGTGTGTTAATTAATAATTGTGCACTTGTTTACGATTTGTATTATTGTTTCCATTAAGTTTACAATGCTTTGATAGAAGTTTGTTGCCTTTTGACATAGGTACGTAGGAGGACACTAGCTCAAGTGAGTATATGCAACTCCACTCCAGCTCAAGTGAGCATATGCAGCTCAAATCTAGCTCAGGGGAGTGCAACCAGCTCATTTTCAGCTCATCACACTTTCAGCTAGTTCATTTCAGCTCAGCTCATTTCCAGTCAGCTCAACTTTAGCTCCACTAGCTCAACTTCAGCTGACAAGTCCAGAAGTAGCTGAAAAGTGTTTTGCATATCGGGGAGTGTGCTAGTGCACATGTGGCAGCCTAGGTGGCATCCGGTCATCTCCAGCACCCACGTGGCAGCTTGACACATGTGTGTGAATGTGCAGCCGAATCAGCCCATTTTCTCCTTCATTATGCGCCATTTGCAAGAAAGGATAAGCCCGAGTGGTTATGTTTGAATTTCAAACATAAAAATCACATATTAAATGTGATTTTCATGTGTTTTGGGTGCCTAAACTTGTGGCTACCAATTGAGTCCGCCCAAAAGGAGTTATTTTCACTCAAATTCAATTTTTAAACTCCTTTTAATATCAGCCACACAACTTAAACGAATTTGGCAGCCCTTGTACCTATATATATATATGTGTGTGTTTAAACAATGTAATTTGGTTAGACAATTTTTATGAAACAAAATTATTGTGAGTTTTTCTCTCAATTTCAGTTCTTCATTGAACTTTTTTGGCATTTTTAGACTTTGTTTGATTGTGTCATCCTCCTTGATACTTCGGGTTCCTAGATCGCTATCTAGAGGGTCCAAGTCCGTTGGCGAAGAACATCGGGTCCTCTCAGTATATTGTTCGGGTTCTTTCGAGTTCAACGTCTTGTTAATTTCCAGCAACTTCAACACCAACTTTTCTGCCATTTTAGTCGTTCATTTGCTGCCATGAAAGCCCTTGAAGCATTCATCAACATTTGAATTCTGAAACTGCCAGAAAATTCCTTCTTCTCATTTCCTTCTTTATTTTCGTTTTTTTTTGTTCTTGTTGTTTTAACATCATTCTAACATCCATAACATTTTGTTATTGCAGAAACATGCTTGCTACAATCCTAGATCCGTTACAAACAAAGGATCGTTGTTTCTGAAGCAACGTACCCCTTTATCATATGGTAATCGGAACTTTGGTCGGATTATAGCACTTTCTGCACTATAAGAAATAAAAAAAATACAAAAGTAAAAAAAATCAAAATTCTGGAGAAAAAAATGTCAAAGTCAAAGTTTGACCAAAAAGTCAAAGTCAACAAAAAAATTCGAAAAAAAATCCAAAAAAATCAGATTCAAATATTTGGTGTATTTTTACGTTCATATGTGCTGTTGGTTCGTGAAAATGATGAAGGATGATCAAATTTGCCTTGGAATGCTTCAAAATCTCCCGAAACAACTTCTTCTTGTTTGTTCGGTGATAGGGTCGCTGCAAGCATTCCTATTGCAGTAAGTTCTTTGTTTCCGTTCCTTCATTTCATTTTTCAGCCTTGTTCTTCGTTTCATCACCAAAATTCCAGCCACCTTTCTTTTATTTTCTAACCTTTGATTTTTATTTTAACATCCCCAAAATTATTCCTAACCTTTGTTTTCTTCACCTCTTTAAGTTTTCTTGAAAGCTGACACAGTTAACAAGTCTGAAGGATCGAGTTAGTTCTTTAAAGAACTGATTGCGAGAGATCGAATGGAAAAGGCAATTGAGCGTGTTAGAACAGAAGGGGAGACAAAAAGAGCCATTCAAGTATTCTCCCGAGTGAAACACGAGTGTTTGAGTGCAATTGTTGAGCGATCTTTCCTTGGAGCGATCTGTGAGATTTTGTTGAGTGTGCAGTGAGGTCCATTTTTTCGCTAACATATATATATATATATATATATATATATATTGTGTGTGTTTTATTTTTTTTGTTTTGGTTATTCAACATGGCAGGTTGTGATGATAATTCAGGTGAACAACAACCACTGAATCTCCAGATGCAAGCCTTAGAGCGGATGATGCAACAAGTGATTGCTAATGCATTGAAACCTATATATTCTCAATTGGATAGATTAGATGAGGGTGGTTCCCATTCTGTCCATGAAGAGATAAATGATGGCAATGTGCAGACATTGGCTACCGGTGAAGCACTTGTTGACAAGAGAAGTCTGAATGATCAACCATCACAGGATGAACCGCAACGAAACAACCTCTTCCATACGAGATGCAACGTGAACGACAAGGTATGTATTGTGATTATTGATAGTGGTAGTTGTGCTAACGTTGCTATTACTCTCATGGTTGACAAGTTAGGACTGAAGACGACCACGCATCCCAATCCGTACAAGTTACAATGGTTGAATAATGGTGTTGAAATCAAAGTTACCGAACAAGTTGTTATACCATTTTTCATTGGTAAATACAAGGATGAGGTAACTTGTGATGTTTGTTCTATGGATACTTGTCATTTGTTGTTAGGAAGACCGTGGCAGTATGATAAGAGAGTTTTGCACGATTGTTACACCAATCGATACTCTTTTACTCATGAGGGAAAAAAGGTAACTTTGGCACCTATGACTCCAAGTGAAGTATATGAAGACGAAGTTCGTTTGAAAGCGAGTACTGCAGCTTGGAAGGCCAACAAAGAGAAGAATGAATGCGAAAAGAAGAAAGCAAATTCACAGGTATTATCTGATTCGACATTTTCTTCTATTTCTTCTTCTAACTTGCAGGTTAATAAGGTGATGCCATGTGAAGTTCCCAAGGTTGCTACTGTTGGTATGTCTAGTGCATCTATGTCCTTTTCAAAAATTCGGCAACATTCTTTACCACGGTTTGACGTTCCTTTCCATTGTACTATTGATTTTTCATTTTCATATGCTAATTTCTTTGGTTGTACATTGGATTGTGAACAACCTTGTGTTGTGATTCTGGATGATCGTCGAGATTCTTATTGTTCTTTGGAGTTATCTTTGTATGTCATTGTTTGCAGGATTACGAATGTGCAACGAGCATTGTCTGACTTTATGTTGTGCATTATTTGGAAAGGTACGAGAAAGAAGGCATTCACATTTGTGTTCTTTGTAAAAGAACTTGGATCGAAAGGATGGCATATGTGCCGAGCAAGACGACTGAAGAAGTTCCCTGCCAAGCGAAAGTCAAAATTGTTCCCTTTTGTAATGAGGGTCGATTTGGGGACAAATCGCATTAAAGAAGGGGGGATGATGTGAGCACGTTTATGCCACCCAACGATGCAACTTCAAACTTTCAGGGAAGTTTGCTTTTTCATTTGTTACATACTGATGTGTAACATTTCTTATACTTATATTATTTATATCAGTGTGTTTACTATGTATATAGTATGTTTGGTGTGTTTTGAATAAGTTTGATATAACTTATGGTGTGTTTATATTTGTTAGTGTGTTAATTAATAATTGTGCACTTGTTTACGATTTGTATTATTGTTTCCATTAAGTTTACAATGCTTTGATAGAAGTTTGTTGCCTTTTGACATAGGTATGTAGGAGGACACTAGCTCAAGTGAGTATATGCAACTCCACTCCAGCTCAAGTGAGCATATGCAGCTCAAATCCAGCTCATGGGAGTGCAACCAGCTCATTTTCAGCTCATCACACTTTCAGCTAGTTCATTTCAGCTCAGCTCATTTCCAGTCAGCTCAACTTTAGCTCCACTAGCTCAACTTCAGCTGACAAGTCCAGAAGTAGCTGAAAAGTGTCTTGCATATCGGGGAGTGTGCTAGTGCACATGTGGCAGCCTAGGTGGCATCCGGTCATCTCCAGCACCCACGTGGCAGCTTGACACATGTGTGTGAATGTGCAGCCGAATCAGCCCATTTTCTCCTTCATTATGCGCCATTTGCAAGAAAGGATAAGCCCGAGTGGTTATGTTTGAATTTCAAACATAAAAATCACATGTTAAATGTGATTTTCATGTGTTTTGGGTGCCTAAACTTGTGGCTACCAATTGAGTCCGCCCAAAAGGAGTTATTTTCACTCAAATTCAATTTTTAAACTCCTTTTAATATCAGCCACACAACTTAAACGAATTTGGCAACCCTTGTACCTATATATATGTGTTTAAACAATGTAATTTGGTTAGACAATTTTTATGAAACAAAATTATTGTGAGTTTTTAACTCAATTTCAGTTCTTCATTGAACTTCTTTGGCATTTTTAGACTTTGTTTGATTGTGTCATCCTCCTTGATACTTCGGGTTCCTAGATCGCTATCTAGAGGGTCCAAGTCCGTTGGCGAAGAACGTATTCGATTCGGGTCCGCTCAGTATATTGTTCGGGTTCTTTCGAGTTCAATGTCTTGTTAATTTCCAGCAACTTCAACACCAACTTTTCTGCCATTTTAGTCGTTCATTTGCAGCCATGAAAGCCCTTGAAGCATTCATCAACATTTGAATTCCGAAACTGCCAGAAAATTCCTTCTTCTCATTTCCTTCTTTATTTTCGTTTTTTTTTTGTTCTTGTTGTTTTAACATCATTCTAACATCCATAACATTGTGTTATTGCAGAAACATGCTTGCTACAATCCTAGATCCGTTACAAACAAAGGACCGTTGTTTCTGAAGCAACGTACCCCTTTATCAAAAGGCCCATATCGACTCGCTCGTCCGAAACCTATACAAAAAGGACCGTAAAACAAGTTTTAATCAAATTTTAGGAGTACAAATAATTGATTAGGAGCTTTTCAACACAATTATATTGCAAAACCTCAATTTTATTCTTTTTACTCAGTTAAAATTCCAACGGGCCCATTGAAAGGCCCATTTAGACCTGCTCGTCTGAAACCTCTACAAAAAGGACTGCAAAAATGTTTTAATCAAATATTAGGACTTCAAATAATTGATTATGAGCTTTTCAACACAATTATATTGCAAAACCTTAATTTCTGTACTTTTTACTCAGTTAAATTTCCAACGGGTCCATTGAAAGGCCCATATCGACCCGCTCGTCCGAAACCTCTACAAAAAGGACTGCAAAACAAGTTTTAATCAAATTTTAGGAGTTCATGTAATTGATTAGGAGCTTTTCAACACAATTATATTGCAAAACCTCAATTTCTTTACTTTTTACTCAGTTAAAATTCCAACGGATCCATTGAAAGGCCCATTTCGATCCGCTCGTCCGAAACCTCTACAAAAGGTCTGCAAAACAAGTTTTAATCAAATTTTAGAAGTTCGTGTAATTGATTAGGAGCTTTTCAACACAATTATATTGCAAAACCTCAATTTCTGTACTTTTTACTTAGTTAAAATTTCAACGGGTCCATTAAAAGGCCCATTTAGACCCGCTCGTCCGAAACCTCTACAAATAGGACCACATAAGATGTTTTAATCAAATTTTAGGAGTTCATGTAATTCATTAGGAGCTTTTCAACACAATTGTATTGCAAAACCTCAATTTCTGTACTTTTTACTCAGTTAAAATTCTAACGGGTCCATTGAAAGGCCCATTTAGACCTGCTCGTCCGAAACCTCGACAAAAAGGACCGCAAAATTTGTTTTAATCAAATTTTAGGAGTTCAAATAATTGATTAGGAGCTTTTCAACACAATTATATTGAAAAACCTCAATTTTATACTTTTTACTCAGTTAAAATTCCAACGGGCCCATTGAAAGGCCCGTTTAGAGCTGCTTGTCCGAAACCTCTACAAAAAGGACTGCAAAAATGTTTTAATCAAATATTAGGAGTTCAAATAATTGATTAGGAGCTTTTCAACACAATTATATTGCAAAACCTCGATTTCTGTTCTTTTTATTCAGTTAAAATTCCAACGGGTCCATTGAAAGGCCCATATCGACCCGCTCGTCCGAAAACTCTACAAAAGGACTGCAAAACAAGTTTTAATCAAATTATAGGAGTTCATGTAATTGATTAGGAGCTTTTCAACACAATTATATTGCAAAACCTCAATTTCTTTACATTTTACTCAGTTAAATTTCCAACGGGTCCATTGAAAGGCCCATTTAGACCTGCTCGTCCGAAACCTCGACAAAAAGGACTGCAAAACAAGTTTTAATCAAATTTTAGGAGTTCATATAATTGATTAGGAGCTTTTCAATTGCAAAACCTCAATTTATGTACTTTTTACTCAGTTAAAATTCCAACGGGTCCATTGTAAGGCCCATTTAGACCTGCTCGTCCGAAACCGATACAAAAAGGACTGCAAAAAAGTTTTAATCAAATTTTAGGAGTTTATGTAATTGATTAGGAGCTTTTCAACACAATTATATTGCAAAACCTCAATTTCATTACTTTTTACTCAGTTAAAATTCCAACGGGTCCATTGAAAGGCCTATTTAGACCTGCTCGTCTGAAACCTCTAAAAAAGGACCGCAAAAATGTTTTATTCAAATATTAGGAGTTCAAATAATTCATTAGGAGCTTTTCAACACAATTATATTGCAAAACCTCAATTTCTTTACTTTTTACTCAGTTAAAATTCCAACGGGTCCATTGAATGGCCTATTTAGTGCTGACTGGAAACCTCTACAAATAGGACCGCAAAAATGTTTTATTCAAATATTAGGAGTTCATATAATTGATTAGGAGCTTTTCAACACAATTATATTGCAAAACCTCAATTTCTTTACTTTTTACTCAGTTAAAATTCCAACGGGTCCATTTAAAGGCTTATTTAGACCTGCTCGTCCGAAACCTCTACAAAAAGGACCGCAAAACAAGTTTTATTCAAATTTTAGGAGATCATGTAATTGATTAGGAGATTTTCAACACAATTATATTCCAAAAGCTCAATTTTTTTACTTTTTACTCGTTAAAATTTCAACAGGTCCATTGAAAGGCCCATTTCGACCCGCTCGTCCGAAACCTCTACAAAAAGGACTACAAAAAAAAAAGTTTTAATCAAATTTTAGGAGTTTATATAATTGATTAGGAGCTTTTCAAAACAATTATATTGTAAAACCTCAATTTCTGTACTTTTTACTCAGTTAAAATTCTAACGGGTCCATTAAAAAGCCCATTTAGACATGCTCGTCTGAAACCTCGACAAAAAGGACCGCAAAATAGTTTTAGTCAAATTTTAGGAGTTCAAATAATTGATTAGGAAATTTTCAACACAATTATATTGAAAAACCTCAATTTTATACTTTTTACTCAGTTAAAATTCCAACGGGCCCATTGAAAGGACCCTTTAGACCTGCTCGTCCGAAATATCTACAAAAAGGACCGCAAAAATGTTTTATTCAAATATTAGGAGTTCAAATAATTGATTAGGAGCTTTTCAACTCAATTATATTGCAAAACCACAATTTCTGTACTTTTTACTCAGTTAAAATTCCAACGGGTCCATTGAAAGGCCCATTTCGACCCGCTCGTCCGAAACCTCTACAAAAAGGACTGCAAAACAAGTTTTAATCAAATTTTAGGAGTTCATGTAATTTATTAGGAGCTTATCAACGCAATTATATTGCAAAACCTCAATTTATGTACTTTTTACTTAGTTAAAATTCCAACGGGTCCATTTAAAGGCCCATTTAGACATGCTCGTCCGAAACCTCTACAAAAAGGACCACAAAACAAGTTTTAATCAAATTTTAGGAGTTCAAATAATTTGTTAGGAGCTTTTCAACACAATTATATTGCAAAACCTCAATTTTATACTTTTTACTCAGTTAAAATTCCAACGGGCCTCTTAAAAGGTCCATTTAGACCTGCTCGTCCAAAACCTCTACAAAAAGGACCGCAAAAATGTTTTATTCAAATATTAGGAGTTCAAATAATTTATTTGGAGCTCTGCAACACAATTATATTGCAAAACCTCAATTTCTGTACTTTTTACTTAGTTCTAATTCCAACGAGTCCATTGAAAGGCCCATTTCGACCGCTCGTCCGAAACCTCTACAAAAAGGACTGCAAAACAAATTTTAATCAAATTTTAGAAGTTTATGTAATTGATTAGGAGCTTTTCATCACAATTATATTGCAAAACCTCAATTTTATACTTTTTATTCAGTTAAAATTCCAACGGGCCTATTGAAAGGCCCATTTAGACCTGCTCGTCTGAAACCTCTACAAAAAGGACCGCAAAAATGTTTTATTCAAATATTAGGAGTTCAAAAAACTGATTAGGAGCTTTTCAACACAATTATATTGCAAAACCTCAATTTCTGTACTTTTTACTCAGTTAAAATTTCAACGGGTCCATTGTAAGGCCCATTTAGACCTGTGCTTCCGAAACCGATACAAAAAGGACTGCAAAAAAAGTTTTAATCAAATTTTAGGAGTTTATGTAATTGATTAGGAGCTTTTCAACACAATTTTATTGCAAAACCTCAATTTCTGTACTTTTTACTCAGTTAAAACTCTAACGGGTTCATTGAAAGGCCCATTTAGACCTGCTCGTCCAAAACCTCGGCAAAAAGGACCGCAAAACAAGTTTTAATCAAAGTTTAGGAGTTCAAATAATTGATTAGGAGCTTTTCAACACAATTATATTGCAAAACCTCAATTTCTTTACTTTTTACTCAGTTAAAATTCCAACGGGTCCATTGAATGGCCTATTTAGACCTACTCGTCCGAAACCTCTACAAAAAGGACCGCAAAAATGTTTTATTCAAATATTAGGAGTTCAAATAATTGATTAGGAGCTTTTCAACACAATTATATTGCAAAACCTCAATTTCTTTACTTTTTACTCAGTTAAAATTCCAACGGGTCCTTTGAAAGGCCTATTTAGACCTGCTCGTCCGAAACCTCTACAAAAAGGACCGCAAAACAAGTTTTAATGAAATTTTAGTAGATCATGTAATTGATTAGGAGATTTTCAACACAATTATATTCCAAAACCTCTATTTCTGTACTTTTTACTCAGTTAAAATTCCAACGGGTCCATTGAAAGGCCCATTTCGACCCTCTCGTCCGAAACCTCTACAAGAAGGACTGCAAAAAAAGTTTTGATCAAATTTTAGGAGTTTATGTAATTGATTAGGAGCTTTTCAAAACAATTATATTGCAAAACCTCAATTTTTGTAACTTTTACTCAGTTAAAATTCTAACGGGTCCATTGAAAGGCCCATTTAGACCTGCTCGTTCGAAACATCGACAAAAAGGACCGCAAAAATAGTTTTAAACAAATTTTATGAGTTCATGTAATTGATTAGGAACTTTTCAACACAATTATATTGAAAAACCTCAATTTTATACTTTTTACTCTTTTAAAATTCCAACGGGCCCATTGAAAGGCCCATTTAGACATGCTCGTCCGAAACCTCTACAAAAACGACCGCAAAATGTTTTATTCAAATATTAGGAGTTCAAATAATAGGTTAGGAGCTTTTCATAACAATTATATTGCAAAACCGCAATTTCTGTACTTTTTACTCAGTTAAAATTCCAACTGGTCCATTGAAAGGCCCATTTAGACATGCTCGTCCGAAACCACTACAAAAAGGACCGCAAAAATGCTCTATTCAAATATTAGGAGTTCAAATAATTGAATAGAAGCTTTTCAACACAATTATATTGCAAAACCGCAATTTCTGTACTTTTTACTCAATTAAAATTCCAACGGGTCCATTGAAAGGCCCATTTCGACCCGCTCGTCCGAAACATCTACAAAAAGGACTGCAAAACAAGTTTTAATCAAATTTTAGGAGTTTATGTAATTGATTAGGAGCTTCTCAACACAATTATATTGCAAAACTTCACTTTTATGCTTTTTACTCAGTTAAAATTCCAACGGGTCCATTAAAAGGCCCATTTAGACCTGCTCGTCCGAAGCCTCGACAAAAAGGACTGCAAAATAGTTTTAATAAAATTTTAGGAGTTCAAATAATTGATTAGGAACTTTTCAACACAATTATATTGAAAAACCTCAATTTTATACTTTTTGCACAGTTAAAATTCCAACGGGCCCATTGAAAGGCGCATTTAGACATGCTCGTCCGAAACCTCTACAAAAATGACCGCAAAAATGTTCTATTCAAATATTAGGAGTTCAAATAATTGATTAGGAGCTTTTCAACACAACTATATTGCAAAACCGCAATTTCTGTAATTTTTACTTAGTTAAAATTCCAACGGGTAACGGGTGGGTGGGATGGCTCTCAATTCTCTCTCAAAAATTTCAGGGGTTTTTTGGTTTTTGCTTGCTCCACTCTATCCGGTGGATTTTCTCTTTCTTCCACCGGTTCCCCTTCCCCTCACGGCGCTTCAGTTTCTTCCGAATATGCAAGCCAACAATCAAATAGATCGTCCCTTGGAATTCGGGAAGAGTTGTCAGGGAGTCATCCCACTCCAACAGCATTTTTACTTATTTTTTATTGGTTTTCTATTATATCCTATTTTTATCTTTTATTTCTAACCATCTGGTCTCTTCATTTTTATGTTAACCGGTTGAGTTTTGCATCTCTCCATATCATCTCCTTCCTCTTCTTTTTGCTTGGGTTTGTTACGGGAAAATCCCACCGGAAATCTTCAGATCCGGTTGGTAAGTTTTATCATTTCTTTCATCTTTTGCTTTGTTCGTTATTTTTCTGTGTTATTCTAACTCTTTTTTCCCATCTTTTTATGGGTTTCCCTTCACGAATGCTTTCGGTGGCAAACCTCCGTCACTTCCACGACGACGGCAAGGATCGTTCTACGTGTAGATCTATTTTTCAGATGGACCCTCTCACCAGATCCGCCCCCTTTATTTTAGCCTTGCTCATATCATAAGGGCTCCTCAGCTTTTTCGCAGCCATGGATCCTTTTATGTTTCTTCTTTTTTTTCTTATAGATCTAACCTTTTTACCAGATTTAATTTACAAAAAATGTTTCTTGTTGTTTTGCAGAACCATCTTTCTACAAGTATCTAGATCGGAGTCCGTTGAGGATTTTTTCTCATCCAACGCTTCGACTAACCCCCTTTCACCATCCCTGGAACATATGTTGAGAACCATATGGTTGCTTATGGCGGCCGTTTTCCACCGCCTCTATAAGGGTTTCTTTAGATCGCGGAGTGGTCTAGGGTTTCTTCCTCCATTACATTCATCCTTTTTCCTTTTGTTTTATTTTAATCTTTCCATCCATTTTATTTTCATTATTTTATCTTCTTTACTTCACAATCTTTTCTTGCTTTCCAGATCTGATTCCTTCTCATATTCATCTGTCATAGGTATTTCCCTCCGTGAGGTTTGGTGGTGGTTTTCATCGGCGACCTTTCCTCAACGACGGCTAGGGTTATCTTCCTCTTTATGTTTTATTTTATTTAAATGTTATAATTTTCTTTTAATCCATTTTTTTCTTCCTTTTTTTCAGATATGCCTTAACTTCCATCTCAGAAGGCCTGCTATTACTGCTACCAATGGGCAGAATTCGCTGTACGCTTTCTTTCTGCTCCTTACTTTCATATGCTCTAATTTCTTCATTATTATCATTCTTTTCCATCTTCTATATATGATTCTTAGTTCATACTGTCTACATATGTTAGGGTTTAATTTACCCTTTTTAAATTATGACTTGCTATTATATATCTTCTGTGAACCTGATGTTATGGAACCAAACAAATTCACACCCTTAGTTATATCATATATTCTGATAACTAGTTCGATATATAAATTTTCCATTATCCTACCTCTATATCAAGCCCTTCCAGGGAATCAACTTCAAGCCCAACTTCTGGGATACTCCATTATATACGACTTTTGCTTTATATTATTTTTGCTATTCATCTCTCTGTCCTCCCCGTTACATGATCATCAATGTGTGGATCGGAAATTAACAGTTTATAATGATGTCACACGGTCCTCTACATGTTGTAATCTCATCACCTCTAATAATTACTGTATTCATACTATTCTGCATTTGTTCTTTCATTTCAAATATGTTTCGCATTGTTGCCAAGGGAGTATTACCATTAAATTTGGATTATCTAAACCCCTCACCCTCATGAACTTGCTCTCTCCTCTCTCTATGATGAACCTTGAAACTTTACCTGTTAAAAATATCATTATAAGTCTTATCATATTGATTTTACACACATGTCAGTTCATAATTATGCATACATATACCAAGCTTTTTTCTAATTTAAATCCTATATTAATTAACTTTTGGATTAATATGAGAAATGCACATCTATACACAGTTCCCTCCATTCTGGTCAAGCTCTATCTACCTCTTCCGCTCAGTTTAGCAACCTTCACATTTTCATCAGCTCCATCTTTCAAGCTTCATATTCATTTGCTGAATTTACACTATGTTTATCAGTATAATCTATGTCTACCGTCTGCCATCAAAACTATCTTCTTGCAACAACCCATACTCTTTCCCTCCTTTCCTTTATATATCTCTAATGTCATTGTTACTCTCATGTTTACTCTGCTCTTTTTGTATTTCCTGCACACTAATGTTAATTATACAGTTCTGCTTCTATCTCATGCATCCAATTCAATTTTAAAAAGCACATCCCATAATCTCTCTAAAATTAATGTTTTAATTTTTCCTTCTAATTTATATATTATAATCTTCATATCTTCGATTCTGCATACATATTTAATCATAATTCTGTTAACTGAATCTATTATAATCTACATGTTCCACTGCTGGCCACCTCCTGACTACATCAATCTCATCTTCAACTATAGGAATACTCTGTGTAACGTAACTTAGAATAAGGTCTATTTCATTCTTACCAACTACCTCAATATTATTCCTGACTATCCATCAAATTCAGAAATGGCCTTTTTTATGTTTTTGTATGATTATCACTTGTTTATATTGGAACTTAACTCTATTTCTTTGTCTTCTCTTTCCTATTATACTTATCGTATTATCAAATGTACTCACTTAACTCATTGCATGTGTTTTCTTTTTGTCATTTTCTTTGGTGCCTCTCATTATGTACCAACAATGGATGCCATGACACAAGTTACGAAGCGGCTGCTCAAGGAATGCTGGAACTTCTACACTCCTCCTGGGTTAAGATCTAATTTAATTTTATTTAAATTTCATAGCATTCCCCCTATATTTTTTTGCTCTTTTGGTCTGTATTTATTTTCTTATCCCCGCTTCCTCCTTCCCCTGGGTCTGTAATTATTTTTTCTTGCTTTCTTTCTTTTCCGCTTTCCCTTTATTTTTACTATGCTTTTATCTGCATCATAGCTTATATTAATACTGCCATGCATGTTCTATTTTCCTCATTAGATGTATGTGTTTCTATTAACGTACATTACTTATTGATATGCTCGCTAGATATCCCTTCCCACTACACCTTTTTAGGTGAAATCTCACAAGCCCACTTTTGGGATCCTGATCAAATCCTATTTAATAGGAGTCTCTCATTCATATATTATATTAATCTTCAAATTTTTTAATAAGCTTTACTCCTACTTTTTCAAAAATAAATTTAAAAATTATCCACAATCTATTTCTTCCGCTTTTTTCAAACCTTATTAGTTATCTTTTAATGTATTCAACTTTTCAAATATCTCTAAATTTTTATTTCGTTATTACCTTCCACTTATTTCGCCAGTATACAATTATATCCAAAAAACTAGCTTTACTTCCCTTTACCACAGACAATAAAAGTCAAACCCTGTCATTTATATTCAAATTCTCCTCCTTACGGTTTTATGTATATCTAATTTCCCACAAATTTCCCTTTAGAAAAGTTTTAAATACAGTCAACGGTAATTATATTCTTCCGTTTTTATTCTATTTACTACAATCAACTATATTGCTAAAATTATCCTCATTTAACTCTGCCATTTATTCTGCAACATTAATGCCATTAAGGAAAATAAATTTCGGTAGTTACATAATTTATTTCCCTTTATTTGCACCATCAAATATTATTCTCTGCTTTAAATACTCAATAATTAAAAGATTCCCTCTTATTACCAAAGCCATTCTGGTCTTTCTCTTTTTAACCCTTTTTTACAGCCAATACTTCAATCAAATCTTTTTAATATTACCATTAAATCTTAACCAAAAATTTTATAGATATTTAAGATACTTTCCTTTAATAACTTCTAGAGTTTCTTCCTTTTCTAGGTCTTCTATATTATTTAAGGAAAGTACCTTAGATAATTTACTTTATGATATTAATAGTTCCCATCTTTTACAACAGTTAATTATTCCTCAAAATTCTTCTCAACCCACTTTCCATATCTCATCCCCCTTAGCTGTTTTCTTTATATACCTACATTACAATTACACCAATCCACTACAATTCCTATCTCACTCTACCTTCTCATACCCTTTAAATCTCTCAATGGCTTCATCCTCTTCCATCCCCCAACTCAACTCTATCAATCTAACCAACGAAGAATCGGAACTGCTCTACACACCTGATTTTGACTTCATCAAGGAAGATCCCAAGCTCATTGTAATTGGTCGCTTTATATCGTCCAAGGCTTTAGACATCTATGTTGTTATCAATGCTTTTGAAGGTATCTGGAAACCTAACGAAGTAGTATCCATCTCGGTGATACAAGATAACTTTCTCAAAATCAAGTTCAAGGAAATCAAGAATTGCTATGAGATTATCAATCGTGGTCCTTGGCTGTACAAGGATGAATGGCTAGCAGTCACCGAATATGATCCAGCCAAATCCTTAAACGACTACAACTCCAACACCATGAGAATCTGGATCCGAATTTTCTCACTCCCTGATTCACTTTTCGCTGATGTTGACCGATCCCATCTGGTGGGACATGCTCTAGGATCAATGGTTGGCAATGTCCTCCGGACGGATACCCGCGATGTGGATGGGAATATGAAGGACTTCCTTCGAGTTGAAATTCTGCTCAACATCACAAGACCAGTCACCAGATTTGTTTTTATTGGTTCTGGAGAAAACAAAATTATGTGCCGTATCCAATATGAAAGACTCCCAACGCTCTGCCCTGGTTGTGGTATTATCAGTCACACAGTAGAGAACTGCCCTATCCGATCCTCACTCGATCCCAATAAGTTGCAATACGGAGAATGGCTTTGTTACCTTCCTCCTAGACGTCGCCCAGTTGGCATTCGTGGGTGTATCCGCAATGTGGAACCGAATCTGAATCCAAACATCCCTCCATGTAACGGTAACTCTATATTAACATTTACAATAACCTCTTTTTTCACTCGTTTTTTCACCCCAATTTTTCTGTCAAAATATTTACCTTCTGTTTTTATCGTAGTGGCCCCAACGAATATTCCAGCAGCTCCGGCCAATCCTACTGCTCCTCCTAACGAACAGAACAATATGGGTAAACTAATTTACATCCTCCTCATCCTTCATACAAATAGTTATAAGTTTCTAATCACAATCATTCTCCAATACATAGGCTCTCTAAATGAAGGCGATGCCGCCTCCTTTACGGAACAAGCAACCGAGGAAGCCCAAAACGTTGACATGGCCATGGATGAAGGCCCCAATTCTGTCAAAGATCCCCCTACAGCTGATTTGAAGCAAAAAGCTCCTCTCGAGCCCCAACCCCTGAAAACCATCTATCCCATTCCGGAAGATGGTTCTGATGATGATTGGGACACCACAGATGATTATGGTGTCCCTAGCCCTACTGCCGAGCAAATTAAAAAGTTTGACTCTGAATCGAGTAAGCCTTCTAAACCCACTGATACAATATTCAATGACTTTAATCAGTGGTTACTTAAAACTTACCCGAATGATGCAGCCCCTGCACCTGTTCCAGTACATGCACCTGCACCTGCACCAACCCAAACAAACCGAGGCATGAAACGCCGCTCTCCAATTCAAGTATCGCTCCCGCCGAAAAAATCCAAACAGTCAGGATCTACTCCAAAAGCTGGGATGAGCAGCTCTAAAAACTCTCCGGCGGCGGCTGATTCCCAGCCCCGCCGAGCAAAATGAGGATCCTATGCTGGAACTGTCAGGGTCTTGGACAAGCCCCGACGGTTCAACATTTCTGGTCCTATGTCCAACGCACCAAACCCGATATCATTTTCTTATGCGAAACTAAAATAAATAATGCGGAATGTAACCGCTTATGTCTTTCATTAGGTATGTTAGACATTATTTCTATTTCCCCTATGGAAGGGTGTTCCGGAATTTCCTTATTTGCTACAAACAACTTTAATATAAGTTTAATTTCCTATTCGTCGCGTTACATTCATATTCAAATTACAAAGAATAACTCCACAATGTTTTTCACTGGTATGCACGGTTTTCCGGAAACTAGCCAAAAATATAAAACTTGGGAGATCATAGATTCATTATACCCTTCTACTAAAAACAACCCGTGGCTTCTCAGCGGAGACTTCAATGAAATATTAACGGATTCGGAAAAACAAGGTGGTCCCCGTAGAGCTAGATCTCAAATCAAAAACTTTCGCAATTGTCTAACTCGGAACAACCTCTTTGATTGTAAGCCAACTTCGGGTTGGTTCACATGGACTAAAGTAAGACCCTTAACCCCGGTAATACATGAAAGACTAGATCGTTTTATCGCTAATTCAGCATGGCAAGATCTCTACCCTTCTCATCGAATCATCACAGAATATGTTGCCAAATCTGACCATTGTTTCCTTCTTCTCGAATTAGATACGTCGGCTTCTACACCCAAAACACAACCTTCCAAGAATTTCCGATTCGAAAGCTGTTGGGCTAATAATATAGATAATATACAAACAATCAAAAGGGCCTGGGCCGACACCCCCGGAACAGCCATAAACAAAATTGAAGCGGTAGGTACATACCTAGAAGAATGGCAAAACCAACAACGCTTTAAATCAACCGGAAGAATTAAGTTCCTCACTAAAAAAATTAATAAATTACTTTACCGTCCCTTAACAGCCACAAATGAGCAAGTTTACTTAAATTATAGAACTGAATTAAATAAACTTTTAACTGAACAAGAAATTTATTGGGCTCAAAGATCTCGCACTCTTTGGCTTTCCCAAGGGGACAAAAATACCAAGTTCTTCCATGCCCGAGCCTCTAACAGGAACAAGAAAAATTTGATCACAGGCCTGTACGATGCCAATTCCAATTGGTGCACTTCTGAACCGGACCTTATGAATATCGCTTCTGCTTATTTCCAAAACTTGTTCACAACATCTAACCCCCAAATCTCGAACATCATTCTTGACAAAATTCACCCTTCCATTAATTCTTCAATGAATGAAAACCTACTAAAGGCATTTACTAAAGAGGAAATTCTTCATGCTTTTAAAGACATTGACCCTAGGAAAGCTCCTGGATTCGATGGCCTACCCAGTAGCTTCTTTAGACAACATTGGGATACAGTGGGAGACGATGTTATTAATCTTTGTATTAACCTCTTAAACGGCAACACCGATATGGCCTCAGTTAACAAAACGATTTTGGTACTAATTCCCAAAGTACAAGACCCAACCTCCATGAAACAACTTAGGCCAATTAGCCTCTGCACTGTCCTCTATAAAATAGTTGCTAAAACAATAGTCAACAGAATGAAACAGGCTATACCTCTATGCATTAGCCCTAACCAAGCAGCCTTTGTCCAGGGACGCAACATTTCAGACAACATCCTTGTTGCTCATGAAATTATTCACAATATTAACTCAGGAGCTACTAAATCCTCCCAAGGAGCTGCTCTCAAGCTAGACATGGAGAAAGCTTTCGATAGAGTAGAATGGTCATTTCTCGCAAATGTTATGGAATGCATGGGCTTTGCATCCGAATGGATCGAGCTTATTATGCGTTGTATTACCACAGTCTCATTCTCAGTTAAAATTAATAATCCGTTCTCCCCTCCCTTTCAACCTCAACGAGGTCTTCGCCAGGGAGATCCCCTATCCCTTTCCTCTTTCTCTTCTGTACTCAAGGCCTCTCGGCTTACTTAGCTGCTGCTCAACAAACTAAAATACTTTCAGGACTAGGCGCATGTAAACATGGGCCCAAAGTCAACCACCTGCTTTTTGCCGATGATTGCATGGTATTTATTAATACTAATCAATCTGAAGCGTCCCTTCTGAAGAATGCTCTTCAAACGTACACTAATGCTTCCGGTCAAGCGGTCAATTTTGAAAAATCAACAATTTTTTATAACCCACGTACACCATCGGCAACAAGAAATGCCATTAACAGCCTTTTACAAGTACGTGAGGTTACTAACCCTGGAGTATACCTAGGCATCCCACTTCTAATTGGGAAAAATAAAACTGAATCACTAGGATTTGTACGTGATAAAGTACATGATCGTCTCTCTAGTTGGGACAAACATCTTCTATCCTTTAGTGGCCGAGAGATATTCATCAAAGCTGTCTTACAATCTCTCCCACAATATGTCATGTCTTGCTATCTTCTACCACAAAATATCATCGACGACATGACTACTTCAATCCGTCAATACTGGTGGACTGGCAAATCCAACAAAAAAGGTTGGCATATGTTACCTTGGAATCGTATATGCCTACCTAAATCTGCTGGTGGCATGGGTTTTAAGGATTTACACGACTTTAACATTGCTCTCTTGGGCAAGCAAACTTGGAAACTCATCTGTGAACCAGATTCTCTATTAGGACAAATATACCGGTCTAAATACTTTCCTTCAGGCAACATTATGGATGCACCAAAACCCAACAGGGGCTCTTTCGCTTGGCAAGGCATATATAACGCTCTTCAGCGTCTTTTCCCAGGCTTTCTACACCGCCCTGGCATAAACAGTAATATTAGAATACACAAAGACATATGGGGAGGATCTTCCCCGATTGAACTTACCGGGGATTACGAAATCTCCGATGAATTTTACATTCGGTGTCGTGATTTTATGATCCGGAACCAAACTGCCTGGGATACGGTTAAGGTAAACTATTATTTCAATCCATTTGATGCCGATGCCATTCTCCGCATACCCATCATAAGTGATCAACGTGACTCAATACTCTGGTCTCCCAACGACTCGGGTATTTACTCAGTCCGTTCTGGATATAATTTCTTACAACGTTCAATAACCCCACCTTCGTCACCAAATCGCTTTTGGAAGTTTTTATCCAAAATCAAAGCTTTACCCAAAGTTAAAACATTTGGTTGGCGTATGGCATCTGATGCTCTACCAGTTGGATCTAAAATGCAAGCTTTTTCCCCTAACTCGGGGCCTTGCTCTATCTGTGGTAGCCACTCGGAATCAATCCTTCATGCGCTTCGTGACTGCCCTGGGGCATCTGAAGCCCTCCAAATTAGTGGTATCCCTATCACTCTCTATAAGAGTATAGCTCTTACACCCTTGCAATGGCTAGAGGAAGCAGCCACTACAATTTCCTCTGATAAATTTGGTCTCTTCCTTACTGTTTTATGGAATATATGGAATAGACGTAATGACTGGGTTCACAACCACCATTTACAACCACCATGGCTAATTGATGTTAATTCCATTAGCTTACATGATGAATTTTGTAAGTCTTTAAGCTCGATGGACCCAGCTCCATCTACCTTTTCTAAACCTTCCCGAACTCTTCCTCCATCTCATCATATTAAAATAAATGTGGACGGAGCCTTTAATCCATCAACTCGTGCAGCAGCCGTCGGCGTTGTTGCTCGTGATTCTGCAGGAGCAGTTGTGGGTGGTCTTGCTTTCCCTCTTGGAGCTTTTCAACACAATTATATTGCAAAACCTCAATTTCTTTACTTTTTACTTAGTTAAAATTCCAACGGGTCTATTGAAAGGCCTATTTAGACCTGCTCGTCCGAAACCTCTACAAAAAGCACCGCAAAAATGTTTTATTCAAATATTAGGAGTTCAAATAATTTATTAGGAGCTTTTCAACACAATTATATTGTAACACCTCAATTTCTTTACTTTTTACTCAGTTAAAATTCCAACGGGTCCATTGAATGGCCTATATAGACCTGCTCGTCCGAAACCTCGACAAAAAGGACCGCAAAATAGTTTTAATAAAATTTTAGGAGTTCAAACAATTGATTAGGAACTTTTCAACATAATTATATTGAAAAACATCAATTTTATACTTTTTACACAGTTAAAATTCCAACGGGCCCATTGAAAGGCCCATTTAGACCTGCTCCTCCGAAACCTCGACAAAAAGGACGCAAAAATGTTTTATTCAAATATTAGGAGTTCAAATAATTGATTAGGAGCTTTTCAACACAATTATATTGCAAAACCGCAATTTCTCTACTTTTTACTCAGTTAAAATTCCAACGGGTCCATTGAAAGGCCCATTTCGACCCGCTCATCCGAAACCTCTACAAAAAGGACTGCAAAACAAGTTTTAATCAAATTTTAGGAGTTTATGTAATTGATTATGAGCTTTTCAACACAATTATATTGAAAAACCTCAATTTTTTACTTTTTACACAGTTAAAATTCCAACGGGCCCATTGAAAGGCCCATTTACACCTGCTCGTCCGAAACCTCTACAAAAAGGACCGCAAAAATGTTCTATTCAAATATAAGGAGTTCAAATAATTGATTAGGATCTTTTCAACACAATAATATTGCAAAACCTCAATTTTTGTACTTTTAACTTAGTTAAAATTCCAACGGGTCCATAGAAAGGCCCATTTCGACCCGCTCGTCCGAAACCTCTACAAAAAGGACCGCAAAACAAGTTTTAATCAAATTTTAGGAGATCATGTAATTGGTTAGGAGATTTTCAACACAATTATATTCCAAAACCTCAATTTCTGTACTTTTTACTCAGTTAAAATTTCAACGGGTCCATTGAAAGGCCCATTTCGACCCGCTCGTCCGAAACCTCTACAAAAAGGACTGCAAAAAAAGTTTTAATAAAATTTTAGGAGTTTATATAATTGATTAGGAGCTTTTCAAAACAATTATATTGTAAAACCTCAATTTCTGTACTTTTTACTCAGTTAAAATTCTAACGGGTCCATTGAAAGGCCCATTTAGACCTGCTCGTCCGAAACCTCGACAAAAAGGACCGCAAAATAGTTTTAATCAAATTTTAGGAGTTCAAATAATTGATTAGGAAATTTTCAACACAATTATATTGAAAAACCTCAATTTTATACTTTTTACTCAGTTAAAATTCCAACGGGCCCATTGAAAGGCCCATTTAGACCTGCTCGTCCGAAATATCTACAAAAAGGACCACAAAAATGTTTTATTCAAATATTAGGAGTTCAAATAATTGATTAGGAGCTTTTCAACACAATTATATTGCAAAACCACAATTTCTGTACTTTTTACTCAGTTAAAATTCCAAAGGGTCCATTGAATGGCCTATTTAGACCTGTTCGTCCGAAACCTCTACAAAAAGGACCGCAAAAATGTTTTATTCAAATATTAGGAGTTCAAATAATTGATTAGGAGCTTTTCAACACAATTATATTGCAAAACCTCAATTTCTTTACTTTTTACTCAGTTAAAATTCAAACGGGTCCATTGAAAGGCCTATTTAGACCTGCTCGTCCGAAACCTCTACAAAAAGGATCGCAAAAATGTTTTATTCAAATATTAGGAGTTCAAATAATTGATTAGGAGATTTTCAACACAATTATATTCCAAAACCTCAATTTCTGTACTTTTTACTCAGTTAGAATTTCAACGGGTCCATTGAAAGGCCCATTTCGACCCGCTCGTCCGAAACCTCTACAAAAAGGACTGCAAAAAAAGTTTTAATCAAATTTTAGGAGTTTATATAATTGTTAGGAGCTTTTCAAAACAATTATATTGTAAAACCTCAATTTCTGTACTTTTTACTCAGTTAAAATTCTAACGGGTCCATTGAAAGGCCCATTTAGATCTGCCCGTCCGAAACCTCGACAAAAAGGACCGCAAAATAGTTTTAATCAAATTTTAGGAGTTCAAATAATTGATTAGGAAATTTTCAACACAATTATATTGAAAAACCTCAATTTTAAACTTTTTACTCAGTTAAAATTCCAACGGGTCCATTGAATGGCCTATTTAGACCTGCTCGTCCGAAATATCTACAAAAAGGACCGCAAAAATGTTTTATTCAAATATTAGGAGTTCAAATAATTGATCAGGAGCTTTTCAACACAATTATATTGCAAAACCACAATTTCTGTACTTTTTTACTCAGTTAAAATTCCAACGGGTCCATTGAAAGGCCCATTTCGACCCGCTCGTCCGAAACCTCTACAAAAAGGACTGCAAAACAAGTTTTAATCAAATTTTAGGAGTTTATGTAATTTATTAGGAGCTTTTCAACGCAATTATACTGCAAAACCTTAATTTCTGTACTTTTTACTCAATTAAAATTCCAACGGGTCCATTGAAAGGCCCATTTAGACATGCTCGTCCGAAACCTCTAGAAAAAGGACCAGAAAACAAGTTTTAATCAAATTTTAGGAGTTCAAATAATTTGTTAGGAGCTTTTCAACACAATTATATTGCAAAACCTCAATTTTATACTTTTTACTCAGTTAAAATTCCAACGGGCCACTTGAAAGGCCCATTTAGACATGCTCGTCCAAAACCTCTACAAAAAGGACCGCAAAAATGTTTTATTCAAATATTAGGAGTTCAAATAATTTATTTGGAGCTTTGCAACACAATTATATTGCAAAACCTCAATTTCTGTACTTTTTACTCAGTTCTAATTCCAACGAGTCCATTGAAAGGCCCATTTCGACCGCTCGTCCGAAACCTCTACAAAAAGGACTGCAAAATAGGTTTTAATCAAATTTTATAAGTTTATGTAATTGATTAGGAGCTTTTCAACACAATTATATTGCAAAACCTCAACTTTATTCTTTTTACTCAGTTAAAATTCCAACGGGCCCATTGAAAGGCCCATTTAGACCTGCTCGTCTGAAACCACTAAAAAAAGGACCGCAAAAATGTTTTATTCAAATATTAGGAGTTCAGATAACTGATTAGGAGCTTTTAAACACAATTATATTGCAAAACCTCAATTTCTGTACTTTTTACTCAGTTAAAATTCCAACGGGTCCTTTGTAAGGCCCATTTAGACCTGCTCTTCCGAAACCGATACAAAAAGGACTACAAAAAAGTTTTAATCAAATTTTAGGAGTTTATGTAATTGATTAGGAGCTTTTCAACACAATTTTATTGAAAAACCTCAATTTCTGTACTTTTTACTCAGTTAAAACTCTAACGGGTTCATTGAAAGGCCCATTTAGACCTGCTCGTCCAAATCCTCGACAAAAAGGACCGCAAAACAAGTTTTAATCAAATTTTAGGAGTTCAAATAATAGATTAGGAGCTTTTCAACACAATTATATTGAAAAACCTCAATTTTTATACTTTTTACTCAGTTAAAATTTCAACGGGCCCATTAAAAGGCCCATTTAGACCTGCTCATTCGAAACCTCTACAAAAAGGACCGCAAAAATTTGTATTCAAATATTAGGAGTTCAAATAATTGATTAGGAGCTTTTCAACACAATTATATTGCAAAACCTCAATTTCTTTACTTTTTACTCAGTTGAAATTGGAACGGGTCCATTGAAAGGCCCATTTAGACCTGCACGTCCGAAACCGATACAAAAAGGACCGCAAAAAATTTCTAATCCAATTTTAGGAGTTCAAATAAATGATTAGGATCTTTTCAACACAATTATATTGCAAAACTTCAATTTCTGTACTTTTTACTCAGTTAAAATTTCAACGGGTCCATTGAAAGGCCCATTTCGACCCTCTCGTCCGAAACCTCTACAAAAAGGACTGCAAAAAAAGTTTTAATCAAATTTTAGGAGTTTATGTAATTGATTAGGAGCTTTTCAAAACAATTATATTGCAAAACCTCAATTTTTGTACTTTTTACTCAGTTAAAATTCTAACGGTTTCATTGAAAGGCCCATTTAGACCTGCTCGTTCGAAACATCGACAAAAATGACCGCAAAATAGTTTTAATCAAATTTTATGAGTTCATATAATTGATTAGGAACTTTTCAACACAATTATATTAAAAAACCTCAATTTTATACTTTTTACTCTGTTAAAATTCCAACGGGCCCATTGAAAGGCCCATTTAGACATGCTCGTCTGAAACCTCTACAAAAACGACCGCAAAATGTTTTATTCAAATATTAGGAGTTCAAATATTTGGTTAGTAGCTTTTCAAAACAATTATATTGCAAAACCGCAATTTCTGTACTTTTTACTCAGTTAAAATTCCAACGGGTCCATTGAAAGGCCCATTTCGACCCGCTCGTCTGAAACCTCTACAAAAAGGACTGCAAAACAAGTTTTAATCAAATTTTAGGAGTTCATGTAATTGATTAGGAGCTTTTCAACACAATTATATTGCAAAACCTTAATTTCTGTAGTTTTTACTCAGTTAAAATTCCAACTGGTCCATTGAAAGGCCCATTTAGACCTGCTCGTCCGAAACCACTACAAAAAGGACCGCAAAATGTTCTATTCAAATATTAGGATTTCAAATAATTGAATAGGAGCTTTTCAACACAATTATATAGCAAAACCGCAATTTCTGTACTTTTTACTCAGTTAAAATTCCAACGGGTCCATTGAAAGTCCCATTTCGACCCGCTCGTCCGAAACATCAACAAAAAGGACTGCAAAACAAGTTTTAATGAAACTTTAGGAGTTTATGTAATTGATTAGGAGCTTTTCAACACAATTATATTGCAAAACTTCACTTTTATGCTTTTTACTCAGTTAAAATTCCAACGGGTCCATTGAAAGGCCCATTTCGACCCGCTCGTCCGAAACCTCTACAAAAAGGACTGCAAAACACGTTTTAATCAAATTTTAGAAGTTCATGTAATTGATTAGGACCTTTTAAACACAATTATATTGCATAACCTTAATTTCTGTACTTTTTACTCATTTAAAATTACAACGGCTCCATTGAAAGGCCCATTTAGACAAGCTCGTCCGAAACCTCAACAAAACGGACAGCAAAACAAGTTTTAATCAAATTCTAGGAGTTCAAATAATTGATTAGGAGATTTTTAACACAATTATATTGCAAAACCTCAATTTTTGTACTTTTTACTCAGTTAAAATTCCAACGGGTCCATTGTAAGGCCCATTTAGACCTGCTCGTCCGAAACCGATACAAAAAGGACCATAAAAAAATTTTAATCAAATTTTAGGAGTTCAAATAAATGATTAGGAGCTTTTCAACCCAATTATATTGCAAAAATTCAATTTATATACATTTTACTCAGTTAAAATTCCAACGGGTCCATTGAAAGGCCCATTTAGACCCGCACGTCCGAAACCTCTACATAAAGGACCGCAAAACAAGTTTTGATCATATTTTAGGAGTACAAATAATTGATTATGATCTTTTCAACACAATTATATTGCAAAACCTCAATTTTTATAATTTTTACACGGTTAAAATTTCAACGCGTCCATTGAAAGGCCCATTTAGACATGCTCGTCCGAAACCTCTACAAAAAGGGCCGCAAAACAAGTTTTAATCAAATTTTAGGAGATCATGTAATTGATTAGGAGATTTTCAACACAATTATATTGCAAAACCTCAATTTCTGTACTTTTTACTCAGTTAAAATTCAAACGGATCCATTGAAAGGTCCATTTCGAACCGCTCGTCCGAAACCTCAACAAAAATGACTGCAAAACAAGTTTTAATCAAATTTTAGGAGTTCAAATAGTTGATTAGGATCTTTTCAACACAATTATATTGCAAAACCTCAATTTTTGTACTTTTTACTCAGTTAAAATTCCAACGGGTCCATTGTAAGTCCCATTTAGACCCGCTCGTCCGAAACCTCTACAAAAAAGACCACAATAAAGTTTTAATCAAATTTTAGGAGTTCATGTAATTGATTATGAGCTTTTCAACACAATCATATTGCAAAACCTCAATTTCTGTACTTTTTACTCAGATAAAATTCTAACGGGTCCATTGAAAGGCCCATTTAGACATGCTCATCCGAAACCTCGACAAAAAGGAACGCAAAAATAGTTTTAATCAAATTTTAGGAGTTCAAATAATTGATTAGGAGCTTTTCAACACAATTATATTGAAAAACTTCAATTTTATAATTTTTACTCAGTTAAAACTCCAACGGGCCCATTGATAGGCCCATTTAGACATGCTCGTCCGAAACCTCTACAAAAGGACCGCAAAAAAGTTTTATTCAAATATTAGGAGTTAGAATAAATGATTAGGAGCTTTTCAACAAAATTATATTGCAAAACCTCAATTTCTATACTTTTAACTCAGTTAAAATTCCAACGGGTCCATTGAAAGGCCCATTTCGACCCGCTCGTCCGAAACCTCTACAAAAAGGACTGCAAAACAAGTTTTAATCAAATTTTAGGAGTTCATGTAATTGATTAGGAGATTTTCAACACAATTACATTGCAAATCCTTAATTTTTGTACTTTTTACTCAGTTAAAATTCCAACGGGTCCATTAAAAGGCCCATTTCGACCCGCTCGTCTTAAACCTCTACAAAAAGGACTGCAAAACACGTTTTAATCAAATTTTAGGAGTTCAAATAATTGATTAGGAGCTTTCCAACACAATTATATTGCAAAACCTCAATTTCTGTACTTTTTACTCAGTTAAAATTCTAACGGGTCCATTGAAAGGCCCATTTAGACCTGCTCGTCCGAAACCTCGACAAAAAGGACCGCAAAAATAGTTTTAATCAAATTTTAGGAGTTCAAATAATAGATTAGGAGCTTTTCAACACAATTATATTGCAAAACCTCAATTTCTGTACTTTTTACTCAGTTAAAATTCCAACGGGTCGATTGAAAGGCCCATTTCGACCCGCTCGTCTGAAAGCTCTACAAAAAGGACTACAAAACAAGTTTTAATCATATTTTAGGAGTTCATGTAATTGATTAGGAGCTTTTCAACACAATCATATTGCAAAACCTCAATTTCTGTACTTTTTACTCAAATAAAATTCTAACGGGTCCATTGAAAGGCCCATTTAGACATGCTCATCCGAAACCTCGACAAAAAGGAACGCAAAAATAGTTTTAATCAAATTTTAGGAGTTCAAATAATTGATTAGGAGCTTTTCAACACAATTATATTGAAAAACTTCAATTTTATACTTTTTACTCAGTTAAAACTCCAACGGGCCCATTGATAGGCCCATTTTGACCTGCTCGTCCGAAACCTCTACAAAAAGGACCGCAAAAAAGTTTTATTCAAATATTAGGAGTTCAAATAAATGATTAGGAGCTTTTCAACACAATTATATTGCAAAACCGCAATTTTTGTACTTTTTACTCAGTTAAAATTCCAATGGGTCGATTGAAAGGCCCATTTCGACCCGCTCGTCCGAAAGCTCTACAAAAAGGACTACAAAACAAGTTTTAATCAAATTTTAGGAGTTAATGTAATATATTAGGAGCTTTACAACGTAATTATATTGCAAATCCTCAATTTCGGTACTTTTTACTCAGTTAAAATTCCAACGATTCCATTGAAAGGCCCATTTCGATCCGCTCGTCTGAAACCTCTACAAAAAGGACTGCAAAACAAGTTTTAATCAAATTTTAGGAGTTCAAATAATTGATTGGGAGCTTTTCAACACAATTATATTGCAAAACCTCAATTTCTGTACTTTTTACTCAATTAAAATTCTAACGGGTCCATTGAAAGGCCCATTTAGACCTCCTCGTCCGAAACCTCGACAAAAAGCACTGTAAAAATAGTTTTATTCAAATTTTAAGAGTTCAAATAATTGATTAGGAGCTTTTCAACACAATTATATTGAAAAACCTCAATTTTATACTTTTTACACAATTAAAATTCCAACGGGCCCATTGAAAGACCTGCTCGTCCGAAACCGATACAAAAAGGACCGCAAAAATGTTTTATTCAAATATTAGGAGTTAAAATAATTGATTAGGAGCTTTTCAACACAATTATAATGCAAAACCTCAATTTCTATACTTTTTACTCAGTTAAAATTCTAACGGGTCAATTGAAACGCCCATTTAGACCCGCTCGTCCGAAACCTCGACAAAAAGGACAGCAAAAATAGTTTTAATCAAATTTTAGGAGTTCAAATAATTTAATAGGAGCTTTTAACCACAATTATATTGAAAAACCTCAATTTTATACTTTTTACACAGTAAAAATTCCAACGGGCCCATTTAAAGGCCCATTTACACCTGCTCGTCCGAAACCTCCACAAAAAGGACGGCAAAAATGTTTTATTCAAATATTAGAAGTTCAAATAATTGATTAGGAGCTTTTCAACACAATTATATTGAAAAACCTCAATTTCTGTACTTTTTACACATTTAAAATTCTAACGGGTCCATTGAAAGGCCCATTTAGACCCGCTAGTCCGAAACCTCGACAAAAAGGACCGCAAAACAAGTTTTAATCAAATTTTAGGAGTTAAAATAATTGATTAGGAGCTTTTCAACACAATTATATTGCAAAACCTCAATTTCTGTACTTTTTACTCATTTAAAATTCCAACGGGTCCATTGAAGGCCCATTTAGACCTGCACGTCTGAAACCGATACAGAAAGGACCGCAAAAAAGTTTTAATCAAATTTTAGGAGTTCAAATAAATGATTAGGATCTTTTCAACACAATTATATTGCAAAACTTCAATTTCTGTACTTTTTACTCAGTTAAAATTCCAACGGGTCCATTGAAAGGTCCATTTCGACCCGCTCGTCCGAAACCTATACAAAAAGGACTCCAAAACAAGTTTTAATCAAATTTTAGGAATTAATGTTATTTATTAGGAGATTTTCAACACAATTATATTGCAAAACCTTAATTTCTGTACTTTTTACACAGTTAAAATTCTAACGGGTCCATTGAAAGGCCCGTTTAGACCTGCTCGACCAAAACCTCGACAAAAAGGACCGCAAAACAAGTTTTAATCAAATTTTAGGAGTTCAAATAATTGATTAGGAGCTTTTCAACACAATTATATTGCTAAACCTCAATTTCTGTACTTTTTACTCAGTTAAAATTCCAACGGGTCAACTGTAAGGCCCATTTAGACCTGCTCGTCCGAAACAGATACAGAAAGGACCGCAAAAAAGTTTTAATCAAATTTTAGGAGTTCAAATAAATGATTAGGAGCTTTCCAACACAATTATATTGCAAAACTTCAATTTTTATACATTTTACTCAGTTAAAATTCCAACGGGTCCACTGAAAGGCCCATTTAGACCCGCACGTCCCGAACCTCTACATAAAGGACCGCAAAACAAGTTTTGATCATATTTTAGGAGTGCAAATAATTGATTATGAGATTTTCAACACAATTATATTTCAAAACCTCAATTTTTATACTTTTTACTCAGTTAAAATTCAAACGGGCCCATTGAAAGGCCAATTTAGACATGCTCGTCCGGAACCTCTACAAAAAGGGCCGCAAAACAAGTTTTAATCAAATTTTAGGAGATCATGTAATTGGTTAGGATATTTTCAACACAATTATATTGCAAAACCACAATTTCTGTACTTTTTACTCAGTTAAAATTCCAACGGGTCCATTGAAAGGCCCATTTAGACCCGCTAGTCCGAAACCTCGACAAAAAGGACCGCAAAACAAGTTTTAATCAAATTTTAGGAGTTCATATAATTGATTAGGAGCTTTTCAACACAATTATATTGCAAAACCTCAATTTCTGTACTTTTTACTCATTTAAAATTCCAACGGGTCCATTGAAGGCCCATTTAGATCTGCACGTCCGAATCGATACAAAAAGGACCGCAAAAAAGTTCTAATCAAATTTTAGGAGTTCAAATAAATGATTTGGATCTTTTCAACACAATTATATTGCAAAACTTCAATTTCAATACTTTTTACTCAGTTAAAATTCCAACGGGTCCATTGAAAGGTCCATTTCGACCCGCTCGTCCGAAACCTATACAAAAAGGACTCCAAAACAAGTTTTAATCAAATTTTAGGGGTTAATGTTATTTACTAGGAGATTTTCAACACAATTTTATTGCAAAACCTTAATTTCTGTACTTTTTCCACAGTTAAAATTCTAACGGGTCCATTGAAAGGCCCATTTAGACCCGCTAGTCCGAAACCTCGACAAAAAGGACCGCAAAACAAGTTTTAATCAAATCTTAGGAGTTCAAATAATTGATTAGGAGCTTTTCGACACAATTATATTGCAAAACCTCAATTTCTGTACTTTTTACTCATTTAAAATTCCAACAGGTCCATTGAAGGCCCATTTAGACCTGCACGTCCGAAACCGATACAAAAAGGACCGCAAAAAAGTTTTAATCAAATTTTAGGAGTTCAAATAAATTATTAGGATCTTTTCAAAACAATTATATTGAAAAACTTCAATTTCTGTACTTTTTACTCAGTTAAAATTCCAACGGGTCCATTGAAAGGTCCATTTCGACCTGCTCGTCCGAAACCTATACAAAAAGGACTCCAAAACAAGTTTTAATCAAACTTTAGGAGTTAATGTTATTTATTAGGAGATTTTCAACACAATTATATTGCAAAACCTTAATTTCTGTACTTTTTACACAGTTAAAATTCTAACGGGTCCATTGAAAGGCCCATTTAGACTTGCTCGTCCAAAACCTCGACAAAAAGGACCCCAAAACAGCTTTTAATCAAATTTTAGGAGTTCAAATAATTGATTAGGAGCTTTTCAACACAATTACATTGCTAAACCTCAATTTCTGTACTTTTTACTCAGTTAAAATTCCAACGGGTCCATTGTAAGGCCCATTTAGACTTACTCGTCCGAAACCGATACAAAAAGGACCACAAAAAAGTTTTAATCAAATTTTAGGAGTTCAAATAAATGATTAGGAGCTTTCCAACACAATTATATTGCAAAACATCAATTTTTATACATTTTACTCAGTTAAAATTCCAACGGGTCCACTGAAAGGCCCATTTAGACCCGCACATCCGAAACCTCTACATAAAGGACCGCAAAACAAGTTTTGATCATATTTTCGGAGTACAAATAATTGATTATGAGATTTTCAACACAATTATATTGCAAAACCTCAATTTTTATACTTTTTACTCAGTTAAAATTCCAACGGGCCCATTGAAAGGCCCATTTAGACATGCTCGTCCGAAACCTCTACAAAAAGGGCCGCAAAACAAGTTTTAATCATATTCTAGGAGATCATGTAATTGGTTATGAGATTTTAAACACAATTATATTGCAAAACCTCAATTTATGTACTTTTTACTCAGTTAAAATTCCAACGGGTCCATTGAAAGGCCCATTTAGACCTGCTCGTCTGAAACCTCCACAAAAAGACCGCAAAACAAGTTTTAATCAAATTTTAGTAGTTCAAATAATTTATTAGGAGCTTTTCAACACAATAATATTGCAAAACCTCAATTTCTGTACTTTTTACTCGGTTAAAATTTCAACGGGTCCATTGAAAGGCCCATTTAGTCCCGCTCATCGGAAACCGATACAAAAAGGACCGCAAAAAAGTTCTAATCAAATTTTAGGAGTTCAAAAAAATGATTAGGATCTTTTCAACACAATTATATTGCAAAACTTCAATTTCTGTACTTTTTACTCAGTTAAAATTTCAACGGGTCCTTTGAAAGGCCCATTTCGACCCTCTCTTCCAAAACCTCTACAAAAAAGACTGCAAAAAAAGTTTTAATCAAATTTTAGGAGTTTATGTAATTGATTAGGAGCTTTTCAAAAAAATTATATTGCAAAACCTCAATTTTTTTTACTTTTTACTCAGTTAAAATTCTAACGGGTCCATTGAAAGGCCCATTTAGACCTACTCGTTCGAAACATCGACAAAAAGGACCGCAAAATAGTTTTATTCAAATTTTACGAGTTCATATAATTGATTAGGAACTTTTCAACACAATTATATTAAAAAACCTCAATTTTATACTTTTTACTCTGTTAAAATTCCAACGGGCCCATTTAGACATGCTCGTCCGAAACCTCTACAAAAACGACCGCAAAATGTTTTATTCAAATATTAGGAGTTCAAATAATTGGTTAGGAGCTTTTCAAAACAATTATATTGCAAAACCGCAATTTCTGTACTTTTTACTCAGTTAAAATTCCAACGGGTCCATTGAAAGGCCCATTTCGACCCGCTCGTCTGAAACCTCTACAAAAAGGACTGCAAAACAAGTTTTAATCAAATTTTAGGAGTTCATGTAATTGATTAGGAGCTTTTCAACACAATTATATTGCAAAACCTTAATTTCTGTACTTTTTACTCAGTTAAAATTCCAACTGGTCCATTGAAAGGCCCATTTAGACCTGCTCGTCCGAAACCACTACAAACAGGACCACAAAATGTTCTATTCAAATATTAGGATTTCAAATAATTGAATAGGAGCTTTTCAACACAATTATATTGCAAAACCGCAATTTCTGTACTTTTTACTCAGTTAAAATTCCAACGGGTCCATTGAAAGGCTCATTTCGACCCGCTCGTCCGAAACATCAACAAAAAGGACTGCAAAACAACTTTTAATGAAATTTTAGGAGTTTATGTAATTGATTAGGAGCTTTTCAACACAATTATATTGCAAAACTTCACTTTTATGCTTTTTACTCAGCTAAAATTCCAACGGGTCCATTGAAAGGCCCATTTAGACCTGCTCGTCCGAAACCTCGACAAAAAGGACCACAAAATAGTTTTAATAAAATTTTAGGAGTTCAAATAATTGATTAGGAACTTTTCAACACAATTATATTGAAAAACCTCAATTTTATACTTTTTACGCAGTTAAAATTCCAACGGGCCCATTGAAAGGCCCATTTAGACCTGCTCTTCCGAAACCTCTACAAAAAGGACCGCAAAAATGTTCTATTCAAATATTAGGAGTTCAAATAATTGATTAGGATCTTTTCAACACAATTATATTGCAAAACATCAATTTCTTTACTTTTAACTCCGTTAAAATTCCAACGGGTCCATTGAAAGGCCCATTTCGACCCGCTTGTCCGAAACCTCTACAAAAAGGACTGCAAAACAAGTTTTAATCAAATTTTAGGATTTCATGTAATTTATTAGGATCTTTTCAACACAATTATATTGAAAAACCTCAATTTCTGTACTTTTTACTCAGTTAAAATTCCAACGGGTCCATTGAAAGGCCCATTTCGACCCGCTCGTCCGAAACCTCTACAAAAAGGACTGCAAAAAAAGTTTTAATCAAATTTTATGAGTTCATGTAATTGATTAGGATCTTTTCAACACAATTATATTGAAAAACTTCAATTTCTGTACTTTTTACTCAGTTAAAATTACAACGGGTCCATTGAAAGGCCCATTTAGACCTGCTCGTCCGAAACCTCCACAAAAAGGACTGCAAAACAAGTTTTAATCAAATTTTAGGAGTTCAAATAATTGATTAGGAGCTTTTTAACACAATTATATTGCAAAACCTCAATTTCTGTACTTTTTACTTAGTTAAAATTTCAACGGGTCCATTGAAAGGCCCATTTCGACCCGCTCGTCCGAAACCTCTACAAAAAGGACTGCAAAACACGTTTTAATCAAATTTTAGAAGTTCATGTAATTGATTAGGAGTTTTAAACACAATTATATTGCATAACCTTAATTTCTGTACTTTTTACTCATTTAAAATTACAACGGGTCCATTGAAAGGCCCATTTAGACAAGCTCGTCCGAAACCTCAACAAAACGGACCGCAAAACAAGTTTTAATCAAATTTTAGGAGTTCAAATAACTGATTAGGAGATTTTCAACACAATTATATTGCAAAACCTCAATTTTTGTACTTTTTACTCAGTTATAATTCCAACGGGTCCATTGTAAGGCCCATTTAGACCTGCTCGTCCGAAACCGATACAAAAAGGACCACAAAAAGTTTTAATCAAATTTTAGGAGTTCAAATAAATGATTAGGAGCTTTTCAACCCAATTATATTGCACAAATTCAATTTATATACATTTTACTCAGTTAAAATTCCAACGGGTCCATTGATAGGCCCATTTAGACCCGCTTGTCTGAAACTTGTACATAAAGGACCGCAAAACAAGTTTTGATCATATTTTAGGAGTACAAATAATTGATTATGAGCTTTTCAACACAATTATATTGCAAAACCTCAATTTTTATAATTTTTACTCGGTTAAAATTTCAGCGCGTCCATTGAAAGGCCCATTTAGACATGCTCGTCCGAAACCTCTACAAAAAGGGCCGCAAAACAAGTTTTAATCAAATTTTAGGAGATCATGTAATTGATTAGGAGATTTTCAACACAATTATATTGCAAAACCTCAATTTCTGTACTTTTTACTCAGTTAAAATTCCAACGGGTCCAATGCAAGGCTCATTTAGACCCGCTCGTCCGAAACCTTTACAAAAAGGAGAACAAAAAAAGTTTTAATCAAATTTTAAGAGTTCATGTAATTGATTAGGAGCTTTTCAACACAATTATATTGCAAAACCTCAATTTCTGTACTTTTTACTCAGATAAAATTCTAACGGGTCCATTGAAAGGCCCATTTAGACCTGCTCGTCTGAAACCTCGACAAAAATGACCGCAAAACAAGTTTTAATCAAATTTTAGGAGTTCAAATAATTTATTAGGAGCTTTTCAACACAATTATATTGAAAAACCTCAATTTCTGTACTTTTTACTCAGTTAAAATTCCAACGGGTCCATTGAAGGCCTATTTAGACCTGCACGTCCGAAACCGATACAAAAAGGACATCAAAAAAGTTTTAAACAAATTTTAGGAGTTCAAATATATGATTAGGAGCTTTTCAACACAAATATTGCAAAACTTCAATTTTTATACATTTTACTCAGTTAAAATTCCAACGGGTCCACTGAGAGGCCCATTTAGACCCGCACGTCCGAAACCTCTACATTAAGGACCGCAAAACAAGTTTTGATCATATTTTAGGAGTAAAAATAATTGATTATGAGATTTTCAACACAATTATATTGCAAAACCTCAATTTTTATACTTTTTACTCAGTTAAAATTCCAACGGGTCCATTGAAAGGCCCATTTAGACATGCTCGTCCGAAAACTCTACAAAAAGGGCCGCAAAACAAGTTTTAATCAAATTTTAGGAGATCATGTAATTGATTAGGAGATTTTCAACACAATTAGATTGCAAAACCTCAATTTCTGTACTTTTTACTCAGTTAAAATTACAATGGATCCATTGAAAGGCCCATTTCGAACCGCTCGTCCGAAACCTCAACAAAAAGCACTGCAAAACAAGTTTTAATCAAATTTTAGGAGTTCAAATAGTTGATTAGGATCTTTTCAACACAATTATATTGCAAAACCTCAATTTCTGTACTTTTTACTCAATTAAAATTCCAACGGGTCCATTGTAAGTCCCATTTAGACCCGCTCGTCCGAAACCTCTACAAAAAGGACCACAATAAAGTTTTAATCAAATTTTAGGAGTTCATGTAATTGATTATGAGCTTTTCAACACAATCATATTGCAAAACCTCAATTTCTGTACTTTTTACTCAGATAAAATTCTAACGGGTCCATTGAAAGGCCCATTTAGACATGCTCATCCCAAACCTCGACAAAAAGGAACACAAAAATAGTTTTAATCAAATTTTAGGAGTTCAAATAATTGATTAGGAGCTTTTCAACACAATTATATTGAAAAACTTCAATTTTATACTTTTTACTCAGTTAAAACTCCAACGGGCCCATTGATAGGCCCATTTAGACATGCTCGTCCGAAACCTCTACAAAAAGGACCGCAAAAAAGTTTTATTCAAATATTAGGAGTTATAATAAATGATTAGGAGCTTTTCAACAAAATTATATTGCAAAACCTAAATTTCTGTACTTTTAACTCAGTTAAAATTCCAACGGGTCCATTGAAAGGCCCATTTCGACCCGCTCGTCCGAAACCTCTACAAAAAGGACTGCAAAACAAGTTTTAATCAAATTTTAGGAGTTCATGTAATTGATTATGAGATTTTCAACACAATTATATTGCAAATCCTTAATTTCTGTACTTTTTACTCAGTTAAAATTCCAACGGGTCCATTGAAAGGCCCATTTCGACCCGCTCTTCTGAAACCTCTACATAAAGGACTGCAAAACACGTTTTAATCAAATTTTAGGAGTTCAAATAATTGATTAGGAGCTTTTCAACACAATTATATTGCAAAACCTCAATTTCTGTACTTTTTACTCAGTTAAAATTCTAACGGGTCCATTGAAAGGCCCATTTAGACCTGCTCGTCCGAAACCTCGACAAAAAGGACCGCAAAAATAGTTTTAATCAAATTTTAGGAGTTCAAATAATTGATTAGGAGCTTTTCAACACAATTATATTGAAAAAACTCAATTTTATACTTTTTACTCAGTTAAAATTCCAAGGGGCCCATTGATAGGCCCATTTTGACCTGCTCGTCCGAAACCTCTACAAAAAGGACCGCAAAAAAGTTTTATTCAAATATTAGGAGTTAAAATAAATGACTAGGAGCTTTTCAACACAATTATATTGCAAAACCGCAATTTTTGTACTTTTTACTCAGTTAAAATTCCAACGGGTCCATTGAAAGGCCCATTTCGACCCGCTCGTACGAAACCTCTACAAAAAGGACTACAAAACAAGTTTTAATCAAATTTTTGGAGTTCATGTAATTGATTAGGAGCTTTTCAACACAATTATATTGCAAATCCTCAATTTCGGTACTTTTTACTCAGTTAATATTCCAACGGTTCCATTGAAAGGCCCATTTCGATCCGCTCGTCTTAAACCTCTACAAAAAGGACTGCAAAACAAGTTTTAATCAAATTTTAGGAGTTCAAATAATTGATTGGGAGCTTTTCAACACAATTATATTGCAAAACCTCAATTTCTGTACTTTTTACTTAGTTAAAATTCTAACGGGTCCATTGAAAGGCCCATTTAGAACTGCTCGTCCGAAACCGATACAGAAAGGACCTCAAAAATAGTTTTATTCAAATTTTAGGAGTTCAAATAAATGATTAGGAGCTTTCCAACACAATTATATTGCAAAACTTCAATTTTATACATTTTACTCAGTTAAAATTCAAACGGGTCCACTGAAAGGCCCATTTTGACCCGCACGTCCGAAACCTCTACATAAAGGACCACAAAACAAGTTTTGATCATATTTTAGGATTAAAAATAATTGATTATGAGATTTTCAACACAATTATATTGCAAAACCTCAATTTTTATATTTTTTACTCAGTTAAAATTGCAACGGGCCCATTGAAAGGCCCATTTAGACATGCTCGTCCGAAACCTCTACAAAAAGGGCCACAAAACAAGTTTTAATCAAATCTTAGGAGATCATGTAATTGGTTAGGATATTTTCAACACAATTATATTGCAAAACCTCAATTTCTGTACTTTTTACTCAGTTAAAATTCCAACGGGTCCATTGAAAGGCCCCTCTAGACCCGCTAGTCCGAAACCTCGACAAAAAGGACCGCAAAACAAGTTTTAATCAAATTTTAGGAGTTCAAAGAATCATTAGGATCTTTTCAACACAATTATAATGCAAAACCTCAATTTCTGTACTTTTTACTCATTTAAAATTCCAACGGGTCCATTGAAGGCCCATTTAGACCTGCACGTCCGAAACCGATACAAAAAGGACCGCAAAAAAGTTCTACTCAAATTTTAGGAGTCCAAATAAATGATTAGGATCTTTTCAACACAATTATATTGCAAAACTTCAATTTCTGTACTTTTTACTCAGTTAAAATTCCAACGGGTCCTTTGAAAGGCCCATTTCGACCCGCTCGTCCGAAACCTATACAAAAAGGACTCCAGAACAAGTTTTAATCAAATTTTAGGAGTTAATGTTATTTATTAGGAGATTTTCAACTCAATTATATTGCAAAACCTTAATTTTTGAACTTTTTACACAGTTAAAATTCTAACGGGTCCATTGAAAGGCCCATTTAGACCCGCTAGTCCGAAACCTCGACAAAAAGGACCGTAAAACAAGTTTTAATCAAATTTTAGGAGTTCAAATAATTGATTAGGAGCTTTTCGACACAATTATATTGAAAAACCTCAATTTCTGTACTTTATACTCATTTAAAATTCCAACGGGTCCATTGAAGGCCCATTTAGACCTGCACGTCCGAAACCGATACAAAAAGGACCGCAAAAAAAGTTTTAATCAAATTTTAGGAGTTCAAATAAATGATTAGGATCTTTTCAACACAATTATATTGCAAAACTTCAATTTCTGTACTTTTTACTCAGTTAAAATTCCAACGGGTCCATTGAAAGGTCCATTTCGACCCCCTCGTCCGAAACCTATAAAAAAGGACTCCAAAACAAGTTTTAATCAAATTTTAAGAGTTAATGTTATTTATTAGGAGATTTTCAACACAATTATATTGCAAAACCTTAATTTATGTACTTTTTACACAGTTAAAATTCTAACGGGTACATTGAAAGGCCCATTTAGACCTGCTCGACCAAAACCTCGACAAAAAGGACCGCAAAAAAGTTTTAACCAAATTTTAGGAGTTCAAATAAATGATTAGGAGCTTTCCAACACAGTTATATTGCTAAACCTCAATTTCTGTACATTTTACTCAGTTAAAATTCCAACGGGTCCACTGAAAGGCCCATTTAGACCCGCACGTCCGAAACCACTACATAAAGGACCGCAAAACAAGTTTTGATCATATTTTAGAATTACAAATAATTGATTATGAGATTTTCAACACAATTATATTTCAAAACCTCAATTTTTATACTTTTTACTCAGTTAAAATTCCAACGGGCCCATTGAAAGGCCCATTTAGACATGCTCGTCCGAAACCTCTACAAAAAGGGCCGCAAAACAAGTTTTAATCAAATCTTAGGAGATCATGTAATTGGTTAGGATATTTTCAACACAATTATATTGCAAAACCTCAATTTCTGTACTTTTTACTCAGTTAAAATTCCAACGGGTCCATTGAAAGGCCCCTTTAGACCCGCTAGTCCGAAACCTCGACAAAAAGGACCGCAAAACAAGTTTTAATCAAATTTTAGGAGTTCAAAGAATCATTAGGATCTTTTCAACACAATTATAATGCAAAACCTCAATTTCTGTACTTTTTACTCATTTAAAATTCCAACGGGTCCATTGAAGGCCCATTTAGACCTGCACGTCCGAAACCGATACAAAAAGGACCGCAAAAAATTTCTAATCAAATTTTAGGAGTTCAAATAAATGATTAGGATCTTTTCAACACAATTATATTGCAAAACTTCAATTTCTGTACTTTTTACTCAGTTAAAATTCCAACGGGTCCTTTGAAAGGTCTATTTCGACCCGCTCGTCAGAAACCTATACAAAAAGGACTCCAAAACAAGTTTTAATCAAATTTTAGGAGTTAATGTTATTTATTCGGAGATTTTCAACACAATTATATTGCAAAACCTTAATTTCTATACTTTTTACACAGTTAAAATTCTAACGGGTCCATTGAAAGGCCCATTTAGACCTGCTCGACCAAAATCTCGACAAAAAGGACCGCAAAACAAGTTTTAATCAAATTTTAGGAGTTCAAATAATTGATTAGGAGCTTTTCAACACAATTATATTGCTAAACCTCAATTTCTGTACTTTTTACTCAGTTAAAATTCCAACGGGTCCATTGTAAGGCCCATTTAGACCTGCCTGTCTGAAACCTCGACAAAAAGGACCGCAAAACAAGTTTTAATCAAATTTTAGGAATTCAAATAATTGATTAGGAGCTTTTCAACACAATTATATTGCTAAACCTCAATTTCTGTACTTTTTAATCAGTTAAAATTCCAACGGGTCCATTGTAAGGCCCATTTAGACCTACTCGTCCGAAACCGATACAGAAAGGACCGCAAAAATGTTTTAATCAAATTTTAGGAGTTCAAATAAATGATTTGGAGCTTTCCAACACAATTATATTGCAAAACTTCAATTTTTATACATTTTACTCAGTTAAAATTCCAACGGGTCCACTGAAAGGCCCATTTAGACCCACACGTCCGAAACCTCTACATAAAGAACCGCAAAACAAGTTTTGATCATATTTTAGGAGTACAAATAATTGATTATGAGATTTTCAACACAATTATATTTCAAAACCTCAATTTTTATACTTTTTACTCAGTTAAAATTCAAACGGGCCCATTGAAAGGCCCATTTAGACATGCTCGTCCGAAACCTCTACAAAAAGCGCCGCAAAACAAGTTTTAATCAAATTTTAGGAGATCATGTAATTGGTTAGGATATTTTCAACACAATTATATTGCAAAATCTCAATTTCTGTACTTTTTACTCAGTTAAAATTCCAACGGGTCCATTGAAAGGCCCATTTAGACCCGCTAGTCCGAAACCTCGACAAAAAGGACCGCAAAATAAGTTTTAAAAAAATTTTAGGAGTTCATGTAATTGATTAGGAGCTTTTTAACACAATTATATTGCAAAACCACAATTTCTGTACGTTTTACTCAGTTAAAATTCTAACGGGTCCATTGAAAGGGCCATTTAGACCTGCTCGTCCGAAACCTCGACAAAAAGGACCGCAAAAATAGTTTTAATCAAATTTTAGGAGTTCAAATAATTTATTAGGAGCTTTTCAAGACAATTATATTGAAAAACCTCAATTTTGTACTTTTTACTCAGTTAAAATTCCAACGGGCCCATTTAGACCTGCTCGTCCGAAACCTCTACAAAAAGGACCACAAAAATGTTTTATTCAAATATTAGGTGTTCAAATAATTGATTAGGAGATTTTCAACACAATTATATTGCAAAACCTCAATTTCTGTACTTTTTACTCAGTTAAAATTCCAACGGGTCCATTGAAAGGCCCATTTCGACCCGCTCGTCCGAAACCTCGACAAAAAGGACTGCAAAAAAATTTTAATCAAATTTTAGGAGTTCATGTAATTGATTAGGAGCTTTTCAACACAATTATATTGAAAAACCTCAGTTTCTGTACTTTTTACTTAGTTAAAATTCCAACGGGTCCATTGAAAGGACCATTTAGACCTGCTCGTCCGAAACCGATACAGAAAGGACCGCAAAAAAGTTTTAATCAAATTTTAGGAGTTCAAATAAATGATTTGGAGCTTTCCAACACAATTATATTGCAAAACTTCAATTTTTATACATTTCACTCGGTTAAAATTCCAACGGGTCCACTGAAAGGCCCATTTAGACCCGCACGTCCGAAACCTCTACATAAAGAACCGCAAAATAAGTTTTGATCATATTTTAGGAGTACAAATAATTGATTATGAGATTTTCAACACAATTATATTTCAAAACCTCAATTTTTAAACTTTTTACTCAGTTAAAATTCAAACGGGCCCATTGAAAGGCCCATTTAGACATGCTCGTCCGAAACCTCTACAAAAAGGGCCGCAAAACAAGTTTTAATCAAATTTTAGGAGATCATGTAATTGGTTAGGATATTTTCAACACAATTATATTGCAAAATCTCAATTTCTGTACTTTTTACTCAGTTAAAATTCCAACGGGTCCATTGAAAGGCCCATTTAGACCCGCTAGTCCGAAACCTCGACAAAAAGGACCGCAAAACAAGTTTTAAACAAATTTTAGGAGTTCATGTAATTGATTAGGAGCTTTTTAACACAATTATATTGCAAAACCACAATTTCTGTACGTTTTACTCAGTTAAAATTCTAACGGGTCCATTGAAAGGGCCATTTAGACCTGCTCGTCCGAAACCTCGACAAAAAGGACCGCAAAAATAGTTTTAATCAAATTTTAGGAGTTCAAATAATTGATTAGGAGCTTTTCAAGACAATTATATTGAAAAACCTCAATTTTATACTTTTTACTCAGTTAAAATTCCAACGGGCCCATTTAGACCTGCTCGTCCGAAACCTCTACAAAAAGGACCACAAAAATGTTTTATTCAAATATTAGGTGTTCAAATAATTGATTAGGAGATTTTCAACACAATTATATTGCAAAACCTCAATTTCTGTACTTTTTACTCAGTTAAAATTCCAACGTGTCCATTGAAAGGCCCATTTCGACCCGCTCGTCCGAAACCTCGACAAAAAGGACTGCAAAAAAGTTTTAATCAAATTTTAGGAGTTCATGTAATTGATTAGGAGCTTTTCAACACAATTATATTGAAAAACCTTAGTTTCTGTACTTTTTACTTAGTTAAAATTCCAACGGGTCCATTGAAAGGACCATTTAGACTTGCTCGTCCGAAACCTCTACAAAAAGGACCGCAAAACAAGTTTTAATCAAATTTTAGGAGTTCAAATAATTGATTAGGATCTTTTTAACACAATTATATTGCAAAACCTCTATTTCTGTACTTTTTACTCAGTTAAAATTCCAACGGGTCCATAGAAAGGCCCATTTAGACCTGCTCGTCCGAAACCTCGACAAAAAGGACCGCAAAACAGGTTTTAATCAAATTTTAGTAGTTCAAATAATTGATTATGAGCTTTTCAACACAATTATATTGCAAAACCTCAATTTCTGCACTTTTTACTCAGTTAAAATTCCAACGGGTCCATTGAAGGCCCACTTAGACCTGCACGTCCAAAACCGATACAAATAGGACCGCAAAACAAGTTTTAATCAAATTTTAGGAGTTCAAATAATTGATTAGGAGCTTTTTAAAACAATTATATTGCAAAACCTCAATTTCTGTACGTTTTACTCAGTTAAAATTCTAACGGGTCCATTGAAAGGTCCATTTAGACCTGCTCGTCCGAAACCTCGACAAAAAGGACCGCAAAAATAGTTTTAATCAAATTTTAGGAGTTCAAATAATTGATTAGGAGCTTTGCAAGACAATTATATTGAAAAACCTCAATTTTATACTTTTTACTCAGTTAAAATTCCAACGGGCCAATTTAGACCTGCTCGTCCGAAACCTCTACAAAAAGGACCGCAAAAATGTTTTATTCAAATATTAGGAGTTCAAATAATTGATTAGGAGCTTTTCAAAACAATTATATTTCAAAACCTCAAATTCTGTACTTTTTACTCAGTTAAAATTCCAACGGGTCCATTGAAAGGCCTATTTAGACCTGCTCGTCCGAAACCTCTACAAAAAGGACCACAAAAATGTTTTATTCAAATATTAGGTGTTCAAATAATTGATTAGGAGATTTTCAACACAATTATATTCCAAAACCTCAATTTCTGTACTTTTTACTCAGTTAAAATTCCAACGGGTCCATTGAAAGGCCCATTTCGACCCGCTCGTCCGAAACCTCGACAAAAAGGACTGCAAAAAAGTTTTAATCAAATTTTAGGAGTTCATGTAATTGATTAGGAGCTTTTCAACACAATTATATTGAAAAACCTCAGTTTCTGTACTTTTTACTTAGTTAAAATTCCAACGGGTCCATTGAAAGGACCATTTAGACCTGCTCGTCCGAAACCTCGACAAAAAGGACCGCAAAAATAGTTTTAATCAAATTTTAGGAGTTCAAATAATTGATTAGGAGCTTTGCAAGACAATTATATTGAAAAACCTCAATTTTATACTTTTTACACAGTTAAAATTCCAACGGGCCAATTTAGACCTGCTCGTCCGAAACCTCTACAAAAAGGACCGCAAAAATGTTTTATTCAAATATTAGGAGTTCAAATAATTGATTAGGAGCTTTTCAAAACAATTATATTTAAAAACCTCAATTTCTGTACTTTTTACTCAGTTAAAATTCCAACGGGTCCATTAAAAGGCCCATTTCGACCCGCTCGTCCGAAACCTCTACAAAAAGTACTACAAAACAAGTTTTAATCAAATTTTAGGAGTTCATGTAATAGATTAGAAGCTTTTCAACACAATTATATTGAAAAACCTCAATTTCTGTACTTTTTACTTAGTTAAAATTCCAACGGGTTCATTGAAAGGCCCATTTAGACATGCTCGTCCGGAACCTCTACAAAAAGGACCGCAAAGCAAGTTTTAATCAAATTTTAGGAGTTCAAATAATTGATTAGGAGCTTTTTAACACAATTATATTGCAAAACCTCAATTTCTGTACTTTTTACTCAGTTAAAATTTCAACGGGTCCATTGAAAGGCCCATTTAGACCTGCTAGTCCGAAACCTCGACAAAAAGGACCGCAAAACAGGTTTTAATCAAATTTTAGGAGTTCAAATAATTGATTAGGAGCTTTTCAACACAATTATATTGCAAAACCTCAATCTCTGTACGTTTTACTCAATTAAAATTCTAACGGGTCCATTGAAAGGCCCATTTAGACCTGCTCGTCCGAAACCTCGACAAAAAGGACCGCAAAAATAGTTTTAATCAAATTTTAGGAGTTCAAATAATTGATTAGGAGCTTTTCAAGACAATTATATTGAAAAACCTTAATTTTATACTTTTTACTCAGTTAAAATTCCAACGGGCCCATTTAGACCTGCTCGTTCGAAACCTCTACAAAAAGGACCACAAAAATGTTTTATTCAAATATTAGGTGTTCAAATAATTGATTAGGAGATTTTCAACACAATTATATTGCAAAACCTCAATTTCTGTACTTTTTACTCAGTTAAAATTCCAACGGGTCCATTGAAAGGCCCATTTCGACCCGCTCATCCGAAACCTCGACAAAAAGGACTGCAAAAAGGTTTTAATCAAATTTTAGGAGTTCATGTAATTGATTAGGAGCTTTTCAACACAATTATATTGAAAAACCTCAGTTTCTGTACTTTTTACTTAGTTAAAATTCCAACGGGTCCATTGAAAGGCCCATTTAGACTTGCTCGTCCGAAACCTCTACAAAAAGGACCGCAAAACAAGTTTTAATCAAATTTTAGGAGTTCAAATAATTGATTAGGATCTTTTTAACACAATTATATTGCAAAACCTCAATTTCTGTACTTTTTACTCAGTTAAAATTCCAACGGGTCCATAGAAAGGCCTATTTAGACCTGCTCGTCCGAAACCTCGACAAAAAGGACCGCAAAATAGGTTTTAATCAAATTTTAGTAGTTCAAATAATTGATTATGAGATTTTCAACACAATTATATTGCAAAACCTCAATTTCTGCACTTTTTACTCAGTTAAAATTCCAACGGGTCCATTGAAGGCCCATTTAGACCTGCAAGTCCAAAACCGATACAAATAGGACCGCAAAACAAGTTTTAATCAAATTTTAGGAGTTCAAATAATTGATTAGGAGCTTTGAAAAAACAATTATATTGCAAAACCTCAATTTCTGTACGTTTTACTCAGTTAAAATTCTAACGGGTCCATTGAAAGGCCCATTTAGACCTGCTCGTCCGAAACCTCGACAAAAAGGACCGCAAAAATAGTTTTAATCAAATTTTAGGAGTTCAAATAATTGATTAGGAGCTTTGCAAGAAAATTATATTGAAAAACCTCAATTTTATACTTTTTACTCAGTTAAAATTCCAACGGGACAATTTAGACCAGCTCGTCCGAAACCTCTACAAAAAGGACCGCAAAAATGTTTTATTCAAATATTAGGAGTTCAAATAATTGATTAGGAGCTTTTCAAAACAATTATATTTCAAAACCTCAATTTCTGTACTTTTTACTCAGTTAAAATTCCAACGGGTCCATTAAAAGGCCCATTTCGACCCGCTCGTCCGAAACCTCTACAAAAAGGACTACAAAACAAGTTTTAATCAAATTTTAGGAGTTCATGTAATTGATTAAGAGCTTTTCAACACAATTATATTGAAAAACCTCAATTTCTGTACTTCTTACTTAGTTAAAATTCCAACGGGTCCATTGAAAGGCCCATTTAGACCTGCTCGTCCGGAACCTCTACAAAAAGGACCGCAAAGCAAGTTTTAATCAAATTTTAGGAGTTCAAATAATTGATTAGGAGCTTTTTAACACAATTATATTGCAAAACCTCAATTTATGTACTTTTTACTCAGTTAAAATTTCAACGGGTCCATTGAAAGGCCCATTTAGACCTGCTCGTCCGAAAGACCGAAACTTCGACAAAAAGGACCGCAAAACAAGTTTTAATCAAATTTTAGGAGTTCAAATAAATGATTAGGAGGTTTTCAACACAATTATATTGCAAAACCTCAATTTCTGTACGTTTTACTCAGTTAAAATTCTAACGGGTCCATTGAAAGGCCCATTTAGACCTGCTCGTCCGAAACCTCGACAAAAAAGGACCGGAAAAATAGTTTTAATCAAATTTTTGGAGTTCAAATAATTGATTAGGAGCTTTGCAAGACAATTATATTGAAAAACCTAAATTTTATACTTTTTACTCAGTTAAAATTCCAACGGGCCCATTTAGACTTGCTCGTCCGAAACCTCTACAAAAAGGACAACAAAAATGTTTTATTCAAATATTAGGTGTTCAAATAATTGATTAGGATATTTTCAACACAATTATATTGCAAAACCTCAATTTCTGAACTTTTTACTCAGTTAAAATTCCAACGGGTCCATTGAAAGGCCCATTTCGACCTGTTCGTCCGAAACCTCTACAAAAAGGACTGCAAAAAAGTTTTAATCAAATTTTAGGAGTTCATGTAATTGATTAGGAGCTTTTCAACACAATTATATTGAAAAACCTCAGTTTCTGTACTTTTAACTCAGTTAAAATTCCAACGGGTCCATTGAAAGGCCCATTTAGACCTGCTCGTCCGAAACCTCTACAAAAAGGACCGCAAAACAAGTTTTAATCAAATTTTAGGAGTTCAAATAATTGTTTAGGAGCTTTTTAACACAATTATATTGCAAAACCTCAATTTCTGTACTTTTTACTCAGTTAAAATTTCAATTGGTCCATTGAAAGGCCCATTTAGACCTGCTCGTCCGAAACCTCGAAAAAAAAGGACCGCAAAACAAGTTTTAATCAAATTTTAGGAGTTCAAATAATTGATTAGGAGCATTTCAACACAATTATATTGCAAAACCTCAATTTCTGTACTTTTTACTCAGTTAAAATTCCAACGGGTCCATTGAAGGCCCATTTAGACCTGCACGTCCAAAACCGATACAAAAAGGACCGCAAAAAATTTTAATCAAATTTTAGGAGTTCAAATAAATGATTAGAAGCTTTCCAACACATTTATATTGCAAAACTTCAATTTTTATATATTTTACTCAGTTAAAATTCCAACGAGTCCACTTAAAGGCCCATTTAGACTCGCACGTCCGAAACCTCTACATAAAGGACCGCAAAACAAGTTTAGATCATATTTTAGAAGTACAAATAATTGATTATGAGCTTTTCAACACAATTATATAGCAAAACCTCAATTTTTATAATTTTTACTCGGTTCAAATTTCAACGCGTCCATTGAAAGGCCCATTTAGACATGCTCGTCCTAAACCTCTACAAAAAGGGCCGCAAAACAAGTTTTAATCAAATTTTAGGAGAACATGTAATTGATTAGGAGATTTTCCACACAATTATATTGCAAAACCTCTATTTTTTTACTTTTTACTCAGTTAAAATTCCAACAGGTCCAATGAAAGGCTCATTTAGACCCGCTCGTCCGAAACCTCTACAAAAAGGAGAACAAAAAAAGTTTTAATCAAATTTTAGGAGTTCATGTAATTGATTAGGAGCTTTTCAACACAATTATATTGCAAAACCTCAATTTCTGAACTTTTTACTCAGTTAAATTTCCAACGGGTCCATTGAAAGGCCCATTTAGAACTGCTCGTCCGAAACCTCGACAAAAAGGACCGCAAAACAAGTTTTAATCAAATTTTAGGAGTTCAAATAATTGATTAGTAGCTTTTCAACACAATTATATTGCAAAACCTCAATTTCTGTACTTTTTACTCAGCTGAAATTCCAACGGGTCCATTGGAAGGCCCATTTAGACCTGCTCGTCCGAAACCTCTACAAAAAGGACTGAAAAAAAGTTAATCAAATTTTAGGAGTTCATGTAATTGATTAGGAGCTTTTCAACAAAATTATATTGAAAAACCTCAGTTTCTGTACTTTTTACTTAGTTAAAATTCCAACGGGTCCATTGAAAGGCCCATTTAGACGTGCTCGTCCGAAACCTCTACAAAAAGGACCGCAAAACAAGTTTTAATCAAATTTTAGGAGTTCAAATAATTGATTAGGAGCTTTTTAACACAATTATTTTGCAAAACCTCAATTTCTGTACGTTTTACTCAGTTAAAATTCAAACGGGTCCATTGAAAGGCCCATTTAGACCTGCTCGTCTGAAACCTCGACAAAAAGGACCGCAAAAATAGTTTTAATCAAATTTTAGAAGTTCAAATAATTGATTAGGAGCTTTGCAAGACAATTATATTGAAAAACCTCAATTTTATACTTTTTACTCAGTTAAAATTCCAACGGGCCCATTTAGACCTGCTCGTCCGAAACCTCTACAAAAAGGACCACAAAAATGTTTTATTCAAATATTAGGTGTTCAAATAATTGATTAGGAGATTTTCAACACAATTATATTGCAAAACCTCAATTTCTGTACTTTTTACTCAGTTAAAATTCCAACGGGTCCATTGAAAGGCCCATTTCGACCCGCTCGTCCGAAACCTCGACAAAAAGGACTGCAAAAAAGTTTTAATCAAATTTTAGGAGTTCATGTAATTGATTAGGAGCTTTTCAACAAAATTATATTGAAAAACCTCAGTTTCTGTACTTTTTACTTAGTTAAAATTCCAACGGGTCCATTGAAAGGCCCATTTAGACCTGCTCGTCCGAAACCTCTACAAAAAGGACCGCAAAACAAGTTTTAATCAAATTTTAGGAGTTCAAATAATTGATTAGGAGCTTTTTAACACAATTATATTGCAAAACCTCAATTTCTGTACTTTTTACTCAGTTAAAATTTCAATTGGTCCATTGAAAGGCCCATTTAGACCTGCTCGTCCGGAACCTCTACAAAAAGGACCGCAAAGCAAGTTTTAATCAAATTTTAGGAGTTCAAATAATTGATTAGGAGCTTTTTAACACAATTATATTGCAAAACCTCAATTTATGTACTTTTTACTCAGTTAAAATTTCAACGGGTCCATTGAAAGGCCCATTTAGACCTGCTCGTCCGAAAGACCGAAACTTCGACAAAAAGGACCGCAAAACAAGTTTTAATCAAATTTTAGGAGTTCAAATAAATGATTAGGAGGTTTTCAACACAATTATATTGCAAAACCTCAATTTCTGTACGTTTTACTCAGTTAAAATTCTAACGGGTCCATTGAAAGGCCCATTTAGACCTGCTCGTCCGAAACCTCGACAAAAAAGGACCGGAAAAATAGTTTTAATCAAATTTTTGGAGTTCAAATAATTGATTAGGAGCTTTGCAAGACAATTATATTGAAAAACCTAAATTTTATACTTTTTACTCAGTTAAAATTCCAACGGGCCCATTTAGACTTGCTCGTCCGAAACCTCTACAAAAAGGACAACAAAAATGTTTTATTCAAATATTAGGTGTTCAAATAATTGATTAGGATATTTTCAACACAATTATATTGCAAAACCTCAATTTCTGAACTTTTTACTCAGTTAAAATTCCAACGGGTCCATTGAAAGGCCCATTTCGACCTGTTCGTCCGAAACCTCTACAAAAAGGACTGCAAAAAAGTTTTAATCAAATTTTAGGAGTTCATGTAATTGATTAGGAGCTTTTCAACACAATTATATTGAAAAACCTCAGTTTCTGTACTTTTAACTCAGTTAAAATTCCAACGGGTCCATTGAAAGGCCCATTTAGACCTGCTCGTCCGAAACCTCTACAAAAAGGACCGCAAAACAAGTTTTAATCAAATTTTAGGAGTTCAAATAATTGTTTAGGAGCTTTTTAACACAATTATATTGCAAAACCTCAATTTCTGTACTTTTTACTCAGTTAAAATTTCAATTGGTCCATTGAAAGGCCCATTTAGACCTGCTCGTCCGAAACCTCGAAAAAAAAGGACCGCAAAACAAGTTTTAATCAAATTTTAGGAGTTCAAATAATTGATTAGGAGCATTTCAACACAATTATATTGCAAAACCTCAATTTCTGTACTTTTTACTCAGTTAAAATTCCAACGGGTCCATTGAAGGCCCATTTAGACCTGCACGTCCAAAACCGATACAAAAAGGACCGCAAAAAATTTTAATCAAATTTTAGGAGTTCAAATAAATGATTAGAAGCTTTCCAACACATTTATATTGCAAAACTTCAATTTTTATATATTTTACTCAGTTAAAATTCCAACGAGTCCACTTAAAGGCCCATTTAGACTCGCACGTCCGAAACCTCTACATAAAGGACCGCAAAACAAGTTTAGATCATATTTTAGAAGTACAAATAATTGATTATGAGCTTTTCAACACAATTATATAGCAAAACCTCAATTTTTATAATTTTTACTCGGTTCAAATTTCAACGCGTCCATTGAAAGGCCCATTTAGACATGCTCGTCCTAAACCTCTACAAAAAGGGCCGCAAAACAAGTTTTAATCAAATTTTAGGAGAACATGTAATTGATTAGGAGATTTTCCACACAATTATATTGCAAAACCTCTATTTTTTTACTTTTTACTCAGTTAAAATTCCAACAGGTCCAATGAAAGGCTCATTTAGACCCGCTCGTCCGAAACCTCTACAAAAAGGAGAACAAAAAAAGTTTTAATCAAATTTTAGGAGTTCATGTAATTGATTAGGAGCTTTTCAACACAATTATATTGCAAAACCTCAATTTCTGAACTTTTTACTCAGTTAAATTTCCAACGGGTCCATTGAAAGGCCCATTTAGAACTGCTCGTCCGAAACCTCGACAAAAAGGACCGCAAAACAAGTTTTAATCAAATTTTAGGAGTTCAAATAATTGATTAGTAGCTTTTCAACACAATTATATTGCAAAACCTCAATTTCTGTACTTTTTACTCAGCTGAAATTCCAACGGGTCCATTGGAAGGCCCATTTAGACCTGCTCGTCCGAAACCTCTACAAAAAGGACTGAAAAAAAGTTAATCAAATTTTAGGAGTTCATGTAATTGATTAGGAGCTTTTCAACAAAATTATATTGAAAAACCTCAGTTTCTGTACTTTTTACTTAGTTAAAATTCCAACGGGTCCATTGAAAGGCCCATTTAGACGTGCTCGTCCGAAACCTCTACAAAAAGGACCGCAAAACAAGTTTTAATCAAATTTTAGGAGTTCAAATAATTGATTAGGAGCTTTTTAACACAATTATTTTGCAAAACCTCAATTTCTGTACGTTTTACTCAGTTAAAATTCAAACGGGTCCATTGAAAGGCCCATTTAGACCTGCTCGTCTGAAACCTCGACAAAAAGGACCGCAAAAATAGTTTTAATCAAATTTTAGAAGTTCAAATAATTGATTAGGAGCTTTGCAAGACAATTATATTGAAAAACCTCAATTTTATACTTTTTACTCAGTTAAAATTCCAACGGGCCCATTTAGACCTGCTCGTCCGAAACCTCTACAAAAAGGACCACAAAAATGTTTTATTCAAATATTAGGTGTTCAAATAATTGATTAGGAGATTTTCAACACAATTATATTGCAAAACCTCAATTTCTGTACTTTTTACTCAGTTAAAATTCCAACGGGTCCATTGAAAGGCCCATTTCGACCCGCTCGTCCGAAACCTCGACAAAAAGGACTGCAAAAAAGTTTTAATCAAATTTTAGGAGTTCATGTAATTGATTAGGAGCTTTTCAACAAAATTATATTGAAAAACCTCAGTTTCTGTACTTTTTACTTAGTTAAAATTCCAACGGGTCCATTGAAAGGCCCATTTAGACCTGCTCGTCCGAAACCTCTACAAAAAGGACCGCAAAACAAGTTTTAATCAAATTTTAGGAGTTCAAATAATTGATTAGGAGCTTTTTAACACAATTATATTGCAAAACCTCAATTTCTGTACTTTTTACTCAGTTAAAATTTCAACGGGTCCACTGAAAGGCCCATTTAGACCCGCACGTCCGAAACCTCTACATAAAGGACCGCAAAACAAGTTTTGATCATATTTTAGGATTACAAATAATTGATTATGAGATTTTCAACACAATTATATTGAAAAACCTCAATTTTTATTCTTTTTACTCAGTTAAAATTCCAACGGGCCCATTGAAAGGCCCATTTAGACATGCTCGTCCGAAACCTCTACAAAAAGGGCCGCAAAACAAGTTTTAATCAAATTATAGGAGATCATGTAATTGGTTATGAGATTTTAAACACAATTATATTGCAAAACCTCAATTTATGTACTTTATACTCAGTTAAAATTCCAACGGGTCCATTGAAAGGCCCATTTAGACCTGCTCGTCCGAAACCTCGACAAAAAGGACCGCAAAACAGGTTTTAATCAAATTTTAGGAGTTCAAATAATTGATTAGGAGCTTTTCAACACAATTATATTGCAAAACCTCAATTTCTGTACGTTTTACTCAATTAAAATTCTAACAGGTCCATTGAAAGGCCCATTTAGACCTGCTCGTCCGAAACCTCGACAAAAAGGACCGCAAAACAGGTTTTAATCAAATTTTAGGAGTTCAAATAATTGATTAGGAGCTTTTCAACACAATTATATTGCAAAACCTCAATTTCTGTACGTTTTACTCAATTAAAATTCTAACGGGTCCATTGAAAGGCCCATTTAGACCTGCTCGTCCGAAACCTCTACAAAAAGGACCACAAAAATGTTTTATTCAAATATTAGGTGTTCAAATAATTGATTAGGAGATTTTCAACACAATTATATTGCAAAACCTCAATTTCTGTACTTTTTACTCAGTTAAAATTCCAACGGGTCCATTGAAAGGCCCATTTCGACCCGCTCGTCCGAAACCTCGACAAAAAGGCTGCAAAAAGGTTTTAATCAAATTTTAGGAGTTCATGTAATTGATTAGGAGCTTTTCAACACAATTATATTGAAAAACCTCAGTTTTTGTACTTTTTACTTAGTTAAAATTCCAACGGGTCCATTGAAAGGCCCATTTAGACTTGCTCGTCCGAAAACTCTACAAAAAGGACCGCAAAACAAGTTTTAATCAAATTTTAGGAGTTCAAATAATTGATTAGGATCTTTTTAACACAATTATATTGCAAAACCTCAATTTCTGTACTTTTTACTCAGTTAAAATTCCAACGGGTCCATAGAAAGGCCTATTTAGACCTGCTCGTCCGAAACCTCGACAAAAAGGACTGCAAAATAGGTTTTAATCAAATTTTAGTAGTTCAAATAATTGATTATGAGATTTTCAACACAATTATATTGCAAAACCTCAATTTCTGCACTTTTTACTCAATTAAAATTCCAACGGGTCCATTGAAGGCCCATTTAGACCTGCAAGTCAAAAACCGATACAAATAGGACCGCAAAACAAGTTTTAATCAAATTTTAGGAGTTCAAATAATTGATTAGGAGCTTTTTAAAACAATTATATTGCAAAACCTCAATTTCTGTACGTTTTCTTCAAAAAAAAATTCTAACGGGTCCAATGAAAGGCCCATTTAGACCTGCTCGTCCGAAACCTCGACAAAAAGGACCGCAAAAATAGTTTTAATCAAATTTTAGGAGTTCAAATAATTGATTAGGAGCTTTGCAAGAAAATTATATTGAAAAACCTCAATTTTATACTTTTTACTCAGTTAAAATTCCAACGGGCCAATTTAGACCTGCTCGTCCGAAACCTCTACAAAAAGGACCGCAAAAATGTTTTATTCAAATATTAGGAGTTCAAATAATTGATTAGGAGATTTTCAAAACAATTATATTTCAAAACCTCAATTTCTGTACTTTTTACTCAGTTAAAATTCCAACGGGTCCATTAAAAGGCCCATTTCGACCCGCTCGTCCGAAACCTCTACAAAAAGGACTACAAAACAAGTTTTAATCAAATTTTAGGAGTTCAAGTAATTGATTAGGAGCTTTTCAACACAATTATATTGAAAAACCTCAATTTCTGTACTTCTTACTTAGTTAAAATTCCAACGGGTCCATTGAAAGGCCCATTTAGACCTGCTCGTCCGAAACCTCGACAAAAAGGACCGCAAAAATAGTTTTAATCAAATTTTAGGAGTTCAAATAATTGATTAAGAGCTTTTCAAGACAATTATATTGAAAAACCTCAATTTTATACTTTTTACTCAGTTAAAATTCCAACGGGCCCATTTAGACCTGCTCGTCCGAAACCTCTACAAAAAGGACCACAAAAATGTTTTATTCAAATATTAGGTGTTCAAATAATTGATTAGGAGATTTTCAACACAATTATATTGCAAAACCTCAATTTCTGTACTTTTTACTCAGTTAAAATTCCAACGGGTCCATTGAAAGGCCCATTTCGACCCGCTCGTCCGAAACCTCGACAAAAAGGACTGCAAAAAGGTTTTAATCAAATTTTAGGAGTTCATGTAATTGATTAGGAGCTTTTCAACACAATTATATTGAAAAACCTCAGTTTCTGTACTTTTTATTTAGTTAAAATTCCAACGGGTCCATTGAAAGGCCCATTTAGACTTGCTCGTCCGAAACCTCTACAAAAAGGACCGCAAAACAAGTTTTAATCAAATTTTAGGAGTTCAAATAATTGATTAGGATCTTTTTAACACAATTATATTGCAAAACCTCAATTTCTGTACTTTTTACTCAGTTAAAATTCCAACGGGTCCATAGAAAGGCCTATTTAGACCTTCTCGTCCGAAACCTCGACAAAAAGGACCGCAAAATAGGTTTTAATCAAATTTTAGTAGTTCTGATTATGAGATTTTCAACACAATTATATTGCAAAACCTCAATTTCTGCACTTTTTACTCAGTTAAAATTCCAACGGGTCCATTGAAGGCCCTTTTAGACCTGCAAGTCCAAAACCGATACAAATAGGACCGCAAAACAAGTTTTAATCAAATTTTAGGAGTTCAAATAATTGATTAGGAGCTTTTTAAAACAATTATATTGCAAAACCTCAATTTCTGTACGTTTTCTTCAAAAAAAAAATTCTAGCGGGTCCATTGAAAGGCCCATTTAGACCTGCTCGTCCGAAACCTCGACAAAAAGGACCGCAAAAATAGTTTTAATCAAATTTTAGGAGTTCAAATAATTGATTAGGAGCTTTGCAAGACAATTATATTGAAAAACCTCAATTTTATACTTTTTACACAGTTAAAATTCCAACGGGCCAATTTAGACCTGCTCGTCCGAAACCTCTACAAAAAGGACCGCAAAAATGTTTTATTCAAATATTAGGAGTTCAAATAATTGATTAGGAGATTTTCAAAACAATTATATTTAAAAACCTCAATTTCTGTACTTTTTACTCAGTTAAAATTCCAACGGGTCCATTAAAAGGCCCATTTCGACCCGCTCGTCCGAAACCTCTACAAAAAGTACTACAAAACAAGTTTTAATCAAATTTTAGGAGTTCATGTAATAGATTAGAAGCTTTTCAACACAATTATATTGAAAAACCTCAATTTCTGTACTTTTTACTTAGTTAAAATTCCAACGGGTTCATTGAAAGGCCCATTTAGACATGCTCGTCCGGAACCTCTACAAAAAGGACCGCAAAGCAAGTTTTAATCAAATTTTAGGAGTTCAAATAATTGATTAGGAGCTTTTTAACACAATTATATTGCAAAACCTCAATTTCTGTACTTTTTACTCAGTTAAAATTTCAACGGGTCCATTGAAAGGCCCATTTAGACCTACTCGTCCGAAAGACCGAAACCTCGACAAAAAGGACCGCAAAACAAGTTTTAATCAAATTTTAGGAGTTCAAATAATTGATTAGGAGCTTTTCAACACAATTATATTGCAAAACCTCAATTTCTGTACGTTTTACTCAGTTAAAATTCTAACGGGTCCAATGAATGGTATCCGCAATGTGGAACCGAATCTGAATCCAATGAATCCAAACAACCCTCCAGTGAATGGTACTTTCATATTAACTTTCAAAATTACATCTTTCTTTACTTGTTTTCACATTACAAATTTTCTATCAAAATATTTACTCTTTGTTTTTCCCGTAATAGCACCAATGAATATCCCAGCAGCCTCGGCCAATCCTGTAGCTCCAACCAACGAACAGAACAATTTGGGTAATTCAACTTCCTCCCACCTCATCCATTATATAAATATTTATCAATTTCTAATTACATTCAATCTCCAATCTCAAGGCTCTCAAACTGACGGCGATGCCGCCTCATTCACGGAACAAGCAAATGATGAAGCCCAAAATGTCGACACAACCATGGATGATGGCCCTAATGTTGATAAAGATCCCCCCGCTACTGATTTGAAACAAAAAGCTCCTCTTGTGCCCCAACCCTTGAACACAATCTATCCCATTCCGGAAGATGGGTCTGATGATGATTGGGACACCACGGCTGATGATGGTGTCCCCAGCCCTACTGCCGAGCAGATTAAAAAGTTTGACTCTGAATCGAGTAAGCCATCTAAACCCACTGATACAATATTCAATGATTTCAATCAGTGGTTACTTAAAACTTACCCGAATGATGCAGCCCCTGCACCTGTTTATGTACCTGCACCTGCACCTGCACCAATCCAAGCAAACCGTGGCATGAAACGCCGTTCTCCAATTCAAGTATCGTTCCCGCCGAAAAAATCCAAACAGTCAGGATCTACCCCAAAAGCTGGGATGAGCAGCTCTAAAAACTCTCCGGCGGCGGCTGATTCACAGCCCCGCCGAGCAAAATGAGGATCCTATGCTGGAACTGTCAGGGCCTTGGACAAGCTCCGACGGTACAACATCTCCGGTCCTATATCCAACGCACCAACCCCGACATTATCTTCCTATGCGAAACTAAAATAAATAATGCGGAATGTAACCGCTTATGTCTTTCATTAGGTATGTTAGACATTATTTCTATTTCCCCTACGGAAGGGTGTTCCGGTATCTCCTTATTTGCTGCAAACAACATTAATATAAGCTTAATTTCCTACTCGTCGCGTTACATTCATACCCAAATTACAATGAATAACTACACAATGTTTTTCACTGGTATGCATGGTTTTCCGGAAACTAGCCAAAAATATAAAACATGGGAACTAATTGATTCTTTATACCCTTCTACTAAAGATTACCCTTGGCTTCTCGGGGGAGATTTTAATGAAATCTTAACGGATTCGGAAAAACAAGGAGGACCACGTCGAGCTCGCTCCCAAATTAAAAATTTTCGTAATTGTTTAATACGAAACAACCTCTTTGATTGTAAGCCAACTTCGGGTTGGTTTACATGGACAAAAGTGGGTCCCTTAACTCCGGTAATACACGAAAGATTAGACCGTTTTATCGCTAATTCCTCATGGCAAGATCTCTTCCCTTCTCACCAAATCACTACTGAATATGTTGCTAAATCTGATCACTGTTTCCTTCTCCTCGAATTAGATACTCCGTCTACTACACCCAAAATACAACCCCCAAAGAATTTCAGATTCGAAAGCTGCTGGGCTAATAACAAAGAAAACATCCAAACAATTAAAAAAGCATGGGCCGGTACCCCCGGTACAGCCATAAATAAAATTGAAGCTGTAGGTACTTATCTCGAAGAATGGCAAAACCAACAACGTTTTAAATCAACCGGACGAATTAAGTTTCTCACTAAAAAAATAAATAAATTACTATGCCGTCCTTTAACAACCACAAATGAACAAGTTTATTTAAGTTATAGATCCGAATTAAATAAACTTTTAACAGAGCAAGAAGTTTATTGGGCTCAAAGGTCACGAACTCTTTGGCTATCCCAAGGAGACAAAAACACCAAATTCTTCCATGCTCGAGCTTCCAATAGGAACAAGAAAAATTCAATCAATGGCCTTTATGATGCTAACTCCAATTGGCGCACTTCTGAATCGGAAATTATGAATATCGCTTCTGATTACTTCCAAAACTTGTTCGCAACATCTAGACCCCAAATCTCGTACACCATTCTCGACAAAATTCACCCTTCCATCAATTCTTCAATGAATGAAAACCTTCTTAAGGCATTCACTAGAGAGGAAATTCTTCATGCTTTTAAAGATATTGACCCTAGGAAAGCTCCTGGTTCGGATGGCCTACCCAGTAGCTTCTTTAGACAACACTGGGATACAGTGGGAGACGATGTTATTAACCTTTGTATTAACCTATTAAACGGCAACGCTAATATGGCTTCAGTAAACAAAACAATTTTGGTTTTAATACCTAAAGTACATGACCCAACCTCAATGAAACACCTTAGACCAATCAGCCTCTGCACTGTACTCTATAAAATTGTTGCCAAAACAATAGTCAACAGAATGAAACAGGCTATTCCTCTATGCATCAGCCCTAATCAAGCAGCCTTTGTCCAGGGACGCAACATATCTGACAACATCCTTATCGCCCATGAAATTATCCACAATTTAAACTCAGGAGCTACTAAATCCTCTCAAGGAGCTGCTCTCAAGCTAGACATGGAAAAAGCATTCGATAGAGTAGAATGGTCTTTCCTCGCAAATGTAATGGAACGTATAGGCTTTGCACCCGAATGGATCGAGCTTATAATGCGTTGCATTACTACAGTCTCTTTTTCAGTTAAAATTAATAATTCGTTTTCACCCACTTTTCAACCTCAACGAGGTCTTCGCCAGGGGGATCCTCTATCCCCTTTCCTCTTTCTCTTCTGTACTCAAGGCCTCTCAGCTTACTTAGCTGCTGCTCAACAAACTAAAATACTTCCAGGTCTAGGTGCTAGTAAACATGGGCCCAAAGTCAACCACCTTCTTTTTGCTGATGATTGTTTGGTATTTATAAATACTAATCGGTCTGAAGCGCCCCTTCTGAAAAATGCTCTTCAAACATATTCTAATGCATCCGGCCAAGCTGTCAACTTTGAGAAGTCAACAATTTTCTATAACCCGCGTACGCCACCTGCAACAAGAAATGCAATCAACAGCCTTTTACAAGTCCGCGAGGTTACTAACCCTGGAGTATACCTAGGTATCCCGCTTCTAATTGGGAAAAATAAAACTGAATCTTTAGGTTTTGTACGTGATAAAGTACATGATCGCCTCTCTAGTTGGGACAAACATCTTCTATCCTTTAGTGGGCGAGAGATTTTCATCAAAGCTGTCTTACAATCTCTCCCACAATATGTTATGTCCTGCTACCTACTACCACAAAATATCATCGATGATATGACTACTTCAATCCGTCAGTACTGGTGGACCGGTAAATCTAACAAAAAAGGTTGGCATATGTTACCTTGGAATCGGATATGCTTACCTAAATCTGCTGGTGGCATGGGTTTTAAGGATTTGCACGACTTTAACATTGCTCTATTGGGCAAGCAAATTTGGAAACTCATCTGTGAACCAGACTCCTTAATAGGACAAATATACCGCTCTAAATATTTTCCTTCCGGTAACATTTTGGATGCACCAAAACCCAACAGGGGCTCCTTCGCTTGGCAAGGTATATATAACGCTATTCAGCGTCTTTTCCCTGGCTTCCTTCACCGCCCTGGCATAAACAGTAATATTAGAATACACAAAGATATATGGGGTGGGTCTTCCCCGATTGAGCTTACTGGGGATTATGAAATCTCCGATGAATTTCATATTCGATGTCGTGATTTTATGATTCGCAACCAAACTGCCTGGGATACGGTTAAGATAAACAATTATTTCAACCCAATTGATGCCAATGCCATTCTCCGTATCCCCATCATAAATGATCAACGTGATTCAATACTCTGGTCTCCCAACGACGCGGGTATTTACTCAGTCCGTTCTGGATATACTTTCTTACAACGTTCAATAACCCAACCTTCTCCACCAACTCGTTTTTGGAAGTTTTTATCCAAAATCAAAGCTTTACCCAAAGTTAAAACATTTGGCTGGCGTATGGCTTCTGACGCTTTACCAGTTGGATCTAAAATGCAAGCTTTCAACCCGAGCTCGGGGCCTTGCTCTATCTGTGGAGGCCACTCGGAATCGATCCTTCATGCGCTTCGTGACTGCCCTGGGGCATCTGAAGCTCTCCAACTTAGTGGTATTCCTATCTCTCTCTATAAGAGTTTAGCTCTTACGCCCATACAATGGTTAGAGGAAGCAGCCTCTACCATTTCCTCTGACAAATTTGGTCTCTTCCTTACAGTTTTATGGAATATATGGAACAGACGAAATGATTGGGTTCACAACCACCATCTACAACCTCCATGGCTAATTGCAGTTAATTCGATTAGCTTACACGACGACTTTTGTAAATCTTTAAATTCGATTGACCCAGCTCCATCTACATTTTCTACTGCCTCTCCTCCACCTATTCCTATCAAAATAAATGTGGATGGAGCCTTTAACCCATCTACTCGAGCAGCAGCCGTCGGCGTTGTTGCTCGTGATTCTGCAGGTGCAGTCGTGGGTGGTCTTGCTTTCCCTGTTGGTAGCTGTCAGGACGCTATTACTAGTGAAGGGGAAAGCATTCTAGCTTGTCTCACTTTTGCCCGATCTCAAGGTTGGACTCGCGTCTTGATCGAAACTGACTGCGCTTCTCTCGCGAATAGGATCAACAATCCTGCTCAGGACCTATCTACTATGGGACCAACTATTCTCAAGATACAAGCCGCTCTTCAAGACTTCGACTTTATTACTATTTCTTTTGTACGCCGTGAGGCAAATATTTTAGCCCATACTTTGGCTACTTTTTCTCTGAACTCTATGACTTCTATGTCATTTAATTCGGATGTCCCATATTGTATTCAACATTTTGTAACACATCATTCTTGATTAATAATATTTGGGCACTCTTTTCCCCTTTTTAGGGTCCTCTAGCTCTGCTTGAAGGACAGTAGTAGGGGTTTTTAATGAGGCCTTTTCTTCAAAAAAAAATTCTAACGGGTCCATTGAAAGGCCTATTTAGACTTGCTCGTCCGAAACCTCGACAAAAAGGACCGCAAAAATAGTTTTAATCAAATTTTAGAAGTTCAAATAATTGATTCGGAGCTTTGCAAGACAATTATATTGAAAAACCTCAATTTTATACTTTTTACTCAGTTAAAATTCCAACGGGCCCATTTAGACCTGCTCGTCCGAAACCTCTACAAAAAGGACCACAAAAATGTTTTATTCAAATATTAGGTGTTCAAATAATTGATTAGGAGATTTTCAACACAATTATATTGCAAAACCTCAATTTCTGAACTTTTTACTCAGTTAAAATTCCAACGGGTCCATTGAAAGGCCCATTTCGACCCGCTTGTCCGAAACCTCTACAAAAAGGACTGCAAAAAAGTTTTAATCAAATTTTAGGAGTTCATGTAATTGATTAGGAGCTTTTCAACACAATTATATTGAAAAACCTCAGTTTCTGTATTTTTAACTTAGTTAAAATTCCAACGGGTCCATTGAAAGGCCCATTTAGACCTGCTCGTCCGAAACCTCTACAAAAAGGACCGCAAAAGAAGTTTTAATCAAATTTTAGGAGTTCAAATAATTGATTAGGAGCTTTTTAACACAATTATATTGCAAAACCTCAATTTCTGTACTTTTTACTCAGTTAAAATTTCAATTGGTCCATTGAAAGGCCCATTTAGACCTGCTCGTCCGAAACCTCGAAAAAAAGGACCGCAAAACAAGTTTTAATCAAATTTTAGGAGTTCAAATAATTGATTAGGAGCATTTCAACACAATTATATTGCAAAACCTCAATTTCTGTACTTTTTTCTCAGTTAAAATTCCAACGGCTCCATTGAAGGCCCATTTAGACCTGCACGTCCAAAACCGATACAAATAGGACCGCAAAAGCACGTCTGAAACCGATACAAAAAGGACCGCAAAACAAGTTTTAATCAAATTTTAGGAGTTCAAATAATTGATTAGAAGCTTTTTAACACAATTATTTTGCAAAACCTCAATTTCTGTACTTTTTACTCAGTTAAAATTTCAACGGGTCCATCGAAAGGCCCATTTAGACCTGTTCGTCCGAAACCTCGACAAAAAGGACCGCAAAACAGGTTTTAATCAAATTTTAGGAGTTCAAATAATTGATTAGGAGCATTTCAACACAATTATATTGCAAAACCTCAATTTCTGTACTTTTTACTCAGTTAAAATTCCAACGGCTCCATTGAAGGCCCATTTAGACCTGCACGTCCAAAACCGATACAAAAAGGACCGCAAAAAGTTTTAATCAAATTTTATGAGTTCAAATAAATGATTAGAAGCTTTCCAACACATTTATATTGCAAAACTTCAATTTTTATACATTTTACTTAGTTAAAATTCCAACGGGTCCACTGAAAGGCCCATTTAGACCCGCACGTCCGAAACATCCACATAAAGGACCGCAAAACAAGTTTTGATCATATTTTAGTAGTAAAAATAATTGATTATGAGCTTTTCAACACAATTATATTGCAAAACCTCATTTTTTATAATTTTTACTCGGTTAAAATTTCAACGCGTCCATTGAAAGGCTCATTTAGACATGCTCGTCCGAAACCTCTACAAAAAGGGCCGCAAAACAAGTTTTAATCAAATTTTAGGAGAACATGTAATTGATTAGGAGATTTTCAACACAATTATATTGCAAAACCTCAATTTCTGTACTTTTTACTCTGTTAAAATTCCAACGGGTCCAATGAAAGGCTCATTTAGACACGCTCGTCCGAAACCTCTACAAAAAGGAGAACAAAAAAAGTTTTAATCAAATTTTAGGAGTTCATGTAATTGATTAGGAGATTTTCAACACAATTATATTGCAAAACCTCAATTGCTGTACTTTTTACTCAGATAAAATTCTAACGGGTCCATTGAAAGGCCCATTTAGACATGCTCGTCCGAAACCTCGACAAAAAGGACCGCAAAAATAGTTTTAATCAAATTTTAGGAGTTATAATAATTGATTAGGAGCTTTTCAACACAATTATATTGATAAACCTAAATTTTTTACTTTTTACTCAGTTAAAATTCCAACGGGCCCATTGAAAGGCCCACTTAGACCTGCTCGTCCGAAACCTCTACAAAAAGGACCGCAAAAATGTTTTATTCAAATATTTGGAGTTCAAATAATTGATTAGGAGCTTTTCAACACAATTATATTGCAAAATCTCAATTTCTGTACTTTTTACTCAGTTAAAATTCCAACGGGTCCATTAAAAGGCCCATTTCGACCCGCTCGTCCGAAACCTCTACAAAAAGGACTGCAAAACAAGTTTTAATCAAATTTTAGGAGTTCAAGTAATTGATTAGGAGCTTTTCAACACATTTATATTGCAAAACCTCAATTCTTGTACTTTTTCCTCAGTTAAAATTCTAACGGGTCCATTGAAAGGCCCATATCGACTCGCTCATCCGAAACCTCTACAAAAAGGACTCCAAAACAAGTTTTAATCCAATTTTAGGAGTTCATGTAATTGATTAGGAGCTTTTCAACACAATTATATTGAAAAACCTCAATTTTTTTACTTTTTCCTCAGTTAAAATTCCAACGGGTCCATTGAAAAGACCATTTCAACCCGCTCGTCCGAAACCTCTACAAAAAGGACTGCAAAAAAAGTTTTAATCAAATTTTAGGAGTTCATGTAATTGATTAGGAGCTTTTCAACACAATTATATTGAAAAACCTCAGTTTCTGTACTTTTTACTCAGTTAAAATTCCAACGGGTCCATTGAAAGGCCCATTTAGACCTGCTCGTTCGAAACCTCTACAAAAAGGACCGCAAAACAAGTTTTAATCAAATTTTAGGAGTTCAAATAATTGATTAGGAGTTTTTTAACACAATTATATTGCAAAACCTCAATTTCTATACGTTTTACTCAGTTAAAATTCTAACGGGTCCATTGAAAGGCCCCTTTAGACCTGCTCGTCCGAAACCTCGACAAAAAGGACCGCAAAAATAGTTTTAATCAAATTTTAGAAGTTCAAATAATTGATTAGGAGCTTTGCAAGACAATTATATTGAAAAACCTAAATTTTATACTTTTTACTCAGTTAAAATTCCAACGGGCCCATTTAGACCTGCTCGTCCGAAACCTCTACAAAAAGGACCGCAAAAATGTTTTATTCAAATATTAGGAGTTCAAATAATTGATTAGGAGCTTTTCAACACAATTATATTGCAAAACTTCAATTTTATACATTTTACTCAGTTCGACCCATTTCGACCCGCTCGTCCGAAACCTCTACAAAAAGGACTACAAAACAAGTTTTAATCAAATTTTAGGAGTTCATGTAATTGATTAGGAGCTTTTCAACACAATTATATTCCAAAACCTCAATTTCTGTACTTTTTACTCAGTTAAAATTCCAACGGGTCCATTGAAAGGCCCATTTCGACCCGCTCGTCCGAAACCTCTACAAAAAGGACTGCAAAACAAGTTTTAATGAAATTTTAGGAGTTCATGTAGTTGATTAGGAGCTTTTCAACACAATTATATTGAAAAATCTCAATTTTTGTACTTTTTACTCAGTTAAAATTCCAACGGGTCCATTGAAAGGCCCATTTCGACCCGCTCGTCCGAAACCTCTACAAAAAGGACTGTAGAAAAAGTTTTAATCAAATTTTAGGAGTTCATGTAATTGATTAGGAGCTTTTCAAAACAATTATTTTGAAAAACCTCAATTTCTGTACTTTTTACTCAGTTAAAATTCCAACGGGTCCATTGAAAGGCCCATTTAGACCTGCTCGTCCGAAACCTTTACAAAAAGGACCGCAAAACATGTTTTAATCAAATTTTAGGAGTTCAAATAATTGATTAGGAGCTTTTTAACACAATTATATTGCAAAACCTCAATTTCTGTACTTTTGACTCAGTTAAAATTCCAACGGGACCATTGAAAGGCCTATTTAGACCTGCTCGTCCGAAACCTCGACAAAAAGGATCGCAAAACAAGTTTTAATCAAATTTTAGGAGTTCAAATAATTGTTTATGAGCTTTTCCACCCAATTATATTGCAAAACCTAAATTATGTACTTTTTACTCAGTTAAAATTCCAACGGGTCCATTGAAAGGCCCATTTAGACCTGCTCGTCCGAAACCGATACAAAAAGGACTGCAAAAAGTTTTAATCAAATTTTAGGAGTTCAAATAAATGATTAGGAGCTTTTCAACACAATTATATTGCAAAACCTCAATTTCTGTACTTTTTACTCAGATAAAATTCTAACGGGTCCATTGAAAGGCCCATTTAGACATGCTCGTCCGAAACCTCGACAAAAAGGACCGCAACAATAGTTTTAATCAAATTTTAGGAGTTATAATAATTGATTAGGAGCTTTTCAACACAATTATATTGATAAACCTAAATTTTTTACTTTTTACTCAGTTAAAATTCCAACGGGCCCATTGAAAGGCCCACTTAGACCTGCTCGTCCGAAACCTCTACAAAAAGGACCGCAAAAATGTTTTATTCAAATATTTGGAGTTCAAATAATTGATTAGGAGCTTTTCAACACAATTATATTGCAAAATCTCAATTTCTGTACTTTTTACTCAGTTAAAATTCCAATGGGTCCATTAAAAGGCCCATTTCGACCCGCTCGTCCGAAACCTCTACAAAAAGGACTGCAAAACAAGTTTTAATCAAATTTTAGGAGTTCAAGTAATTGATTAGGAGCTTTTCAACACATTTATATTGCAAAACCTCAATTCCTGTACTTTTTCCTCAGTTAAAATTCTAACGGATCCATTGAAAGGCCCATATCGACTCGCTCATCCGAAACCTCTACAAAAAGGACTGCAAAACAAGTTTTAATCCAATTTTAGGAGTTCATGTAATTGATTAGGAGCTTTTCAACACAATTATATTGAAAAACCTCAATTTTTTTACTTTTTCCTCAGTTAAAATTCCAACGGGTCCATTGAAAAGACCATTTCAACCCGCTCGTCCGAAACCTCTACAAAAAGGACTGCAAAAAAAGTTTTAATCAAATTTTAGGAGTTCATGTAATTGATTAGGAGCTTTTCAACACAATTATATTGAAAAACCTCAGTTTCTGTACTTTTTACTCAGTTAAAATTCCAACGGGTCCATTGAAAGGCCCATTTAGACCTGCTCGTTCGAAACCTCTACAAAAAGGACCGCAAAACAAGTTTTAATCAAATTTTAGGAGTTCAAATAATTGATTAGGAGCTTTTTAACACAATTATATTGCAAAACCTCAATTTCTGTACGTTTTACTCAGTTAAAATTCTAACGGGTCCATTGAAAGGCCCCTTTAGACCTGCTCGTCCGAAACCTCGACAAAAAGGACCGCAAAAATAGTTTTAATCAAATTTTAGAAGTTCAAATAATTGATTAGGAGGTTTGCAAGACAATTATATTGAAAAACCTAAATTTTTTACTTTTTACTCAGTTAAAATTCCAACGGGCCCATTTAGACCTGCTCGTCCGAAACTTCTACAAAAAGGACCGCAAAAATGTTTTATTCAAATATTAGGAGTTCAAATAATTGATTAGGAGCTTTTCAACACAATTATATTGCAAAACTTCAATTTTATACATTTTACTCAGTTCGACCCATTTCGACCCGCTCGTCCGAAACCTCTACAAAAAGGACTACAAAACAAGTTTTAATCAAATTTTAGGAGTTCATGTAATTGATTAGGAGCTTTTCAACACAATTATATTCCAAAACCTCAATTTCTGTACTTTTTACTCAGTTAAAATTCCAACGGGTCCATTGAAAGGCCCATTTCGACCCGCTCGTCCGAAACCTCTACAAAAAGGACTGCAAAACAAGTTTTAATCAAATTTTAGGAGTTCACGTAGTTGATTAGGAGCTTTTCAACACAATTATATTGAAAAATCTCAATTTTTGTACTTTTTACTCAGTTAAAATTCCAACGGGTCCATTGAAAGGCCCATTTCGACCCGCTCGTCCGAAACCTCTACAAAAAGGACTGCAGAAAAAGTTTTAATCAAATTTTAGGAGTTCATGTAATTGATTAGGAGCTTTTCAACACAATTATTTTGAAAAACCTCAATTTCTGTACTTTTTACTCAGTTAAAATTCCAACGGGTCCATTGAAAGGCCCATTTAGACCTGCTCGTCTGAAACCTTTACAAAAAGGACCGCAAAACATGTTTTAATCAAATTTTAGGAGTTCAAATAATTGATTAGGAGCTTTTTAACACAATTATATTGCAAAACCTCAATTTCTGTACTTTTGACTCAGTTAAAATTCCAACGGGACCATTGAAAGGCCTATTTAGACCTGCTCGTCCGAAACCTCGACAAAAAGGACCGCAAAACAAGTTTTAATCAAATTTTAGGAGTTCAAATAATTGTTTATGAGCTTTTCCACCCAATTATATTTCAAAACCTAAATTATGTACTTTTTACTCAGTTAAAATTCCAACGGGTCCATTGAAAGGCCCATTTAGACCTGCTCGTCCGAAACCGATACAAAAAGGACTGCAAAAAGTTTTAATCAAATTTTAGGAGTTCAAATAAATGATTAGGAGCTTTTCAACACAATTACATTGCAAAACATCATTTTTTATACATTTTACTCAGTTAAAATTCCAACGGGTCCATTGAAAGGCCCATTTAGACCTGCTCGTCCGAAACCGATACAAAAAGGACTGCAAAAAGTTTTAATCAAATTTTAGGAGTTCAAATAAATGATTAGGAGCTTTTCAACACAATTACATTGCAAAACTTCATTTTTTATACATTTTACTCAGTTAAAATTCCAACGGGTCCACTGAAAGGCCCATTTAGACCCGCACGTCCGAAACCTCTACATAAAGGACCGCAAAACAAGTTTTGATCATATTTTAGGAGTAAAAATAATTGATTATGAGCTTTTCAACACAATTATATTGCAAAACCTCAATTTTTATACTTTTTACTCAGTTAAAATTCCAACGGGTCCATTGAAAGGCCCATTTAGACATGCTCGTCCGAAACCTCTACAAAAAGGGCCGCAAAACATGTTTTAATCAAATTTTAGGAGATCATGTAATTGATTATGATATTTTCAACAAAATTATATTCAAAAACCTCAATTTCTATACTTTTTACTCAATTAAAATTCCAACGGGCCAATTGAAAGACCCATTTAGACCTGCTCGTCCGAAACCTCTACAAAAAGGACAGCAAAACAAGTTTTAATCAAATTTTAGGAGTTCAAATAATTGATTAGGAGCTTTTCAATACAATTATATTGCAAAACCTCAATTTCTGTACTTTTTACTCAGTTAAAATTTGAACGGGTCCATTGAAAGGCCCATTTAGACCCGCACTTCCGAAACCTCTACTAAAAGGACCACAAAACAAGTTTTGATCATATTTTAGGAGTTCATGTAATTGATTAGGAGCTTTTCAACACAATTGTATTGCGAAACCTCAATTTCTGTACTTTTTACTTTGTTAAAATTCCAACGGGTCCATGGAAAGGCCCATTTAGACCTTCTCGTCCGAAACCTCTACAAAAAGGACCGCAAAACAAGTTTTAATCAAATTTTAGGAGTTCAAATAATTGATTAGGAGCTTTTTAACACAATTATATTGCAAAACCTCAATTTCTGTACTTTTTACTCAGTTAAAATTTCAACGGGTCCATTGAAAGGCCCATTTAGACCTGCTCGTCCGAAACCTCGACAAAAAGGACCGCAAAACAGGTTTTAATCAAATTTTAGGAGTTAAAATAATTGATTAGGAGCTTTTCAACACAATTATATTGAAAAACCTCAATTTTATACTTTTTACTCAATTAAAATTCCAGCGGGCCCATTGAAAGGCCAATTTAGACATGCTCGTCTGAAACCTCTACAAAAAGGACCGCGAAAATGTTTTATTCAAATATTAGGAGTTCAAATAATTGATTAGAAGCTTTTCAACACAATTATATTGAGAAACCTCGATTTCTGTACTTTTTACTCAGTTAAAATTCCAACGGGTCCATTGAAAGGCCCATATCGACCCGCTCGTCCGAAACCTCTACAAAAAGGACTGCAAAACAAGTTTTAATCAAATTCTAGGAGTTCATGTAATTGATTAGGAGCTTTTCAACACATTTATATTGCAAAACCTCAATTTCTGTACTTTTTACTCAGTTAAAATTCCAACAGGTCCATTGAAAGGCCCATTTCGACCCGCTCATCCGAAACCTCTACAAAAATGACTGCAAAACAAGTTATAATCAAATTTTAGGAGTTCATGTAATTGATTAGTAGCTTTTAAACATAATTATATTGCAAAACCTCAATTTTTGTACTTTTTACTCAGTTAAAATTCCAGCGGGTCCATTGAAAGGCCCATTTAGACCTGCTCGTCCAAAACCTCGACAAAAAGGACCGCAAAACAAGTTTTAATCAAATTTTAGAAGTTCAAATAATTGATTAGGAGCTTTTCAACACAATTATATTGCAAAACCTCAATTTCTGTACTTTTTACTCAGTTAAAATTCCAACGGGTCCATTGTAAGACCCATTTAGACCTGCTCGTCCAAAACCGATACAAAAGGGACCGCAAAAAAGTTTTAAACAAATTTTAGGAGTTCAAATAAATGATTAGGAGCTTTTCAACATAATTATATTGCAAAACTTTAATTTTTATACATTTTACTCAGTTAAAATTCCAACGGGTCCACTGAAAGGCCCATTGAGACCTGCACGTCCGAAACCTCTACATAAAGGACCGCAAAACAAGTTTTGATCATATTTTAGGAGTACAAATAATTGATTATGAGCTTTTCAACACAATTTTATTGCAAAACCTTAATTTTTATACTTTTTACTCAGTTAAAATTCTAACGGGTCCATTGAAAGGCTCATTTCGACCCGCTCGTCCGAAACATCTACAAAAAGGACTGCAAAACAAATTTTAATCAAAATTTAGGAGTTCATGTAATTGATTAGGAGCTTTTCAACACAATTATATTGCAAAACTTCAATTTATGTACTTTTTACTCAGTTAAAATTCCAACGGGTCCATTGAAACGCCCATTTCGACCCGCTCGTCCGAAACCTATACAAAAAGGACTCCATAAAAAGTTTTAATCAAATTTTAGGAGTTCAAATAATTTATTAGGAGCTTTTCAACACAATTATATTGCAAAACCTCAATTTCTGTACTTTTTACTCAGTTAAAATTCCAACGGGTCCATTGAAGGCCCATTTAGACCTGCACGTCCGAAACCGATACAAAAAGGACCGCAAAAAAATTTTAATCAAATTTTAGGAGTTCAAATAAATGATTAGGAGCTTTTCAACACAATTATATTGCAAAACTTCAATTTTTATACATTTTACTCAGTTAAAATTCCAACGGGTCCACTAAAAGGCCCATTTAGACCCGCACGTCCGAAACCTCTACATAAAGGATCGCAAAACAAGTTTTGATCATACTTTAGGAGTAAAAATAATTGATTATGAGATTTTCAACACAATTATATTGCAAAACCTCAATTTTTATACTTTTTACTCAGTTAAAATTCCAACGGGTCCATTGAAAGGCCCATTTAGACATGCTCGTCCAAAACCTCTACAAAAAGGGCCGCAAAACAAGTTTTAATCAAATTTTAACAGATCGTGTAATTGATTAGGAGATTTTCAACACAATTATATTGCAAAACCTCAATTTCTGTACTTTTTACTCAGTTAAAATTCCAACGGGTCCATTGTAAGACCCATTTAGAGTCGCTCGTCTGAAACCTCTACAAAAACGACCACAATAAAGTTTTAATCAAATTTTAGGATTTCATGTAATTGATTATGAGCTTTTCAACACAATTATATTGCAAAACCTCAATTTATGTACTTTTTACTCAATTAATATTCTAACGGGTCCATTGAAAGGCCCATTTAGACCTGCTCGTCCGAAACCTCGACAAAAAGGACTTCAAAAATAGTTTTAATCAAATTTTAGGAGTTCAAATAATTGATTAGGAGCTTTTCAACACAATTATATTGAAAAACCTCAATTTTATTCTTTTTACTCAGTTAAAATTCCAACGGGCCCATTGATAGGCCCATTTAGACCTGCTCGTCCGAAACCTCTACAAAAAGGATCGCAAAAAACTTTTATTCAAATATTAGGAGTTAAAATAAATGATTAGGAGCTTTTCAACACAATTATATTGCAAAACCTCAATTTCTGTACTTTTAACTTAGTTAAAATTCGAACGGGTCCATTGAATGTCCCATTTATGCATCTATTGTTCCCTGGGTTTTGGACTTTGCTTTCTATTATTCAATACAACTTTCCTAGGTCTTACACCCTTACTCATATTTCTTTGCCTACTAATTATTTAAGACATTTTGTCTCTTATAATAACATACAACACCTCATGTTTTTGGTTCCCACATCCTCTTCTGCATATGATTTAGTCACCTTCCATCCTTTTACTTTTCTCATTATTTTGTTTTCCCTCTACATGCAATTTTATGCTTTGTTGATAAGCATGTCCAATCCTTACTGCAATCTTTCTTTCATAAATTTCAATTTATACTCAATTTTCTCTCTTCCCAACCCACATTTTGATGCTTCTTGCGCATCTTTTTTTACAGTTATGAAGGTTTTCTTATTAGTTCATCACTGTTGCTTTTCGCCTTTAAATATGTTATCTTTTACCTCCATGAATAAATTCATTTTTAACAGGTCTTTCTCCTTCTCCGTTTTGGTGTTGGTGCATAAGTTAATATATCTATGCTTCTCCAATTGGTATATGCTACTATTTACACTATCTAAGTTTCCTCAGTTTCTCCATTCCAACCAGTGCTTATTCCCTCTCTTTCTACACTTGTTTTTCTTTATGTTATGGCATCGTGTACTTTGATTATTCTATGCCCCTATTCATATACATGGATGTCTTCTCATTAAAACCTATTCTTTCTCTTAGATGGCATCTGCATTATTCTAACTTTAATTTTTTATCTTTTAATACTGTTTCTGATCGAATTAGGAAATCTCTTCACCATCCTATTGTTGCAACAAACATGAAAGCTCGGGGAGCTGGCCCCACACTCTGGTATAGATTACACTTCTTTATTTTTAAACGGGCATGTAATTATTTTTTCGTAACCATTAATTACCCCCCTTTTTGCTCTTTTGGTATGTAATTTATTTCTTGTCCCCGCTTCCTCCTATCCATTGCTCTGTAATTTTTATTATTTGCTGCTCTTTTTTTCTGTTTTCTTTTCTTGCTTGCTCTTTCTCTTTATTTTTATTTTATTTCTATTTGCTTTTATTTCGTGATTATTACTATCTTTCCATTAGATATGTGTTATACAAATTGATTAGCAATAATTTTACCGTAAAAATTTTCATCTCAACGAGTTTCCTTTTTCTCATTTTTTTCTGCTCACAAATTATTGTCTCAACGCCTCCTTAGGCGCCTTAAATCTAGCCCTTTTCAGGGAATCCAATACGACCATCTTTATGATGGAAAACAACTTTCCTACCTTATTTCTTCCCTTCTATATACTTTTACCTTTCCTCATTCCATTAATAGCGCTTCTATTTTCATATTTCCTTAATTGTCTACTAATCACTTTAATCTTTATTGTAATTTTTTTTCACACGCTTCTTGCGCAATTCATTGCAATCACTATCTGTATAAAGGAAAACATTTATTCTTCCATATTCTTTCCTTTCTTTACGGTATCATCTTTCTCCGTCTCCTTAATTATCTTTTTTCAAATTTTACCAATCAATTTCTTCCTATATTACTCCTTCACCCTTATTACTGTTCCCGATCTACCAACTATACTGCTTAAAGTATCTTATTTATTACATTCAAATTTCACTTTTTTCTTTCCTCTACTAATTAATTTATTTTCGGAATACTTCCTTGTATATCATGCTATTTTTTCCATCATTCAATTCACCCTAATTTTAAGGAATATATTTTCAACCTTCTTACCTTTTCTCCTGACTTACTATAACATAACTAACATAGACACTTATTATTTATACGGACCAAAAACATACATTGACCCACAAACTTTTCCCTATTCTACTTGTTTCCTTACTCTTCATCCTTCTCCCATGGCATCTTCCTCTATCCCCCAACTTAGTTCTATTGATCTCACTAATGAAGAAGCAGAACTCCTCTATACCGCAGATTTCGACTGGGATTTCGTTAAGGAAGACCCCAAATTGTTCCTTATAGGCTGCTTTATCTCATCAAAACCAATTGATATATATGTTGTCCTTAGTGCCTTTGAAGGTATTTGGAAGCCTATCAATTTGGTATCTATCTCTGTCATCCAGGATAATTTTCTCAAGATCAAATTTAAGGAGGTCAAATCCTGTTATGAAATCCTTAATCGTGGTCCTTGGTTGTATAAGGACGAATGGTTAGCCCTTACAGAATACAACCCTTCTAAAACCATTGGCGAATATTCATTCAACATCATGCGTATCTGGATCCGCATCTTCGGCCTGCCATCCTCACTCTTTGAGGACATCGATCGATCACACCTTGTGGGACATGCTCTAGGCTCCATGGTAGGCAATGTTTTGCGCACTGATACTCGAGAGCTTGAAGGAAACATGAAAGAATTTCTGCGTGTGGAAATTTTGCTGGATATTACCCGTCCGGTCACCCGATTCCTCTTCATCGGGTCCGGGGCTGATAAAACCATGTGTCGTCTACAGTATGAACGCCTTCCTACCTTATGCCATGGGTGTGGTATAATTAGCCATACCATTGAAAATTGTCTAATTCGCTCTTCTCTAGACCTAAGCAAGTTGCAATATGGAGAGTGGCTCCGCTACCTCCCCCCAAGACGTCGCCCAATCGGTACACGTGGGCGAATCCGTAATGTTGAACCCGAACTCAACCAAAACAACCCTTTGCCATCTAGTAATCTATTTTATCCTACTTCCGCTAATTTACTTTCTTTATGCTTTACATTTAAACTGATTTTATCTTTATTCCTCCTTTTAATTTTCACAGCCCCTACTGCTAATGCCGCTTCTGCTAATGTCAATGCCCCTGCTAATGACCCGAATACTATTGGTTATTTTCCCAATCTTCTTATTAATTTTGTACTCTATCTTAATCAGCATCCAATCCCTAAATTATTTACTAATTCCAAATCATCCGTAAGCTCTCTAAACGAGGGTGATGCTGCGTCATTCTCGGAACAGCCCACTGAGGAAGCACATAATACTGACACTGCTATGGGAGATATTCCTCTAGCCAAGGATCCCTTTGCTTCGGAGTCAAAACATAAAGCTCCTCTCGAGCTGCAACCTCTAAACACTATCTATCCTATTCCTAAGGATGTCTCGGACGATGATTGGGACGCCAATGATGATGGTGTTCCTAGCCCAACTGCTCAACAAATCAAGAAGATTGAAGCTGAATTACCTAAGCCTCTTGTTACTACTGAATCCAATTTCAATGATTTTAACCTATGGCTCTTAAAAACTTACCCGAATGATGCAGCTCCTGCCCCTGCTCCAGTCCCACCAAATCGAGGCACAAAACGTCGTTCACCCATCCAAGTGTTGCTCCCACCCAAGAAATCCAAACCCTCCGGATCCACTCCTAAGGCTGGGATGAGCAGCTCAAAAAACTCTCCGGCGGCGGCTGATTCTCAGCCCCGCCGAGCAAAATGAGGATCCTTTGTTGGAACTGCCAGGGTTTAGGACAAGTCCAGGCAGTTCAACATTTTAAGAAGTATGTCCAACAATCCAACCCGGATATTATTTTTATTTGCGAAACTAAGATTAATAATGCGGCATGTAGCCGGCTATGTCTTTCCCTAGGAATGTTAGAAATTATTACTATCCCCCCGAATGATGGATGTTCTGGTATGGCACTCTTTATTTCGAATAATATAAATCTTAGTTTGCTTTCGTACTCGAGTCATTTCATACATACTCAAATTCATTTGGATGATTGCACTATGTTCTTTACTGGTATGCATGATTTTTCTAAAACGAGTCAGAAATATAAAACATGGGAAATTATTGATTCTTTAAATACAAATAATCATAATATCCCTTGGATCCTTGGCGGGGATTTTAACGAAATTTTATCAGATAATGAAAAACAAGGTGGTAGCCGTCGCGCAAGATCACAAAGTAACAATTTTCGTCATTGTCTTTCCCGTAATAATCTCTACGATTGCAAGCCTACATCCGGTTGGTTTACTTGGACAAAAATTGGGCCACTAACCCCAACTATCCATGAAAGATTAGATCGATTCATAGCTAACTCAGCCTAAAAAAATTTACACCCCTTGCATCGTATCACTACGAACTATGTTGCCAAATCCGATCACTGCTTCTTACTTCTAGATACATACCCGACGGACACGACCCAATCTCATCGTCCCCCAACACTTTTCGCTTTGAAAATTTTTGGGCAAACCGTGAGGACAACATCTCACTTGTTAAACGAACTTGGGACACAACTACTGGAATAGCCCTAGAAAAATTACAAGCTGTCGGTACTTGTTTGGAAGACTGGCAAAATCAACAAAGATTTAATACCTCAGGACGCATAAATTTTCTTACCAAAAAAATCAACAAATTTTTGTGTCGTCCTTTTACTCCAATAAAGGAAGAACTCTATATCAAATACAGAGCTGAACTCAACAAACTACTAACGGAACAGGAAATTTACTGGGCGCAAAGATCTAGAAACCTCTGGCTTTCTCAAGGGGATAAAAATACAAGATTCTTTCATGCCAGAGCGAATAATAGGAGGAAAAAAAATTCTATCACAGGTCTTTTTGACTCAAACTCGAACTGTTGTACTGACGAAAAGGATTTAATGTCAATTGCTTCTAACTATTTCTAAAATCTTTTCATGACTTCTAACCCGCAGCTTTCTGAACATATACTCAATAAAATCTCGCCTTCTATAACACAAACTATGAATGATACCCTTTTAAAGACCTTTACCAAGGAAGAAATTGTTCAAGCTTTCCGTGACATTGACCCACGGAAAGCACCTGGTATTGACGGATTACCAAGTAGCTTTTTTAGACAACACTGGGATACTGTTGGCAATGATGTCACTACTCTATGCCTTAACCTGCTAAATGGCATTGCAGATATGGCCTCAGTTAACAAAACTATCCTTGTCCTTATTCCAAAAATCAAGGATCCAACTTCTATGAGACATCTAAGACCCATTAGTCTCTGCACTATTCTATATAAAATAGTAGCTAAAACCATTGTTAATAGAATGAAACAAACAATACCCTTTTGTATTAGCCCTAACCAGGCAACCTTTGTTCAAGGACGAAATATTACTGATAATATCCTTGTCGCCCATGAAATTATTCACAACATTAATGCCGGTGCTACTAAATCTGCAAATGGTGCTGCTTTAAAACTAGACATGGAAAAAGCTTTTGATAGAGTCGAATGGTCCTTTTTGGCTAATGTAATGAATCGTATGGGTTTTGCACCTGCATGGGTCTCCCTTATAATGCGATGCATTTCTTCAGTTTCTTTTACAGTCAAGATTAACAATTCTTTCTCTCCATTCTTTCAACCACAACGTGGTCTTTGTCAAGGCGACCCCCTATCTCCTTTTCTATTCCTCTTTTGTACACAAGGTCTTTCTGCCTATCTATCTGCTGCACAACAGAAAAACGTCCTACCAGGGCTTGGAGCTTGTAGACACGGTCCCAAAGTCAATCACCTCCTCTTTGCAGATGACTACATGGTTTTCATAAATACTAATCCAGATGAAGCTAATCATCTAAAACGGGCACTACAAACCTACGCTACAGCTTCCGGTCAAGCAGTAAATTTTGAGAAATCGACTATTTTCTACAACCCACGCACACCACATTCAACAAGGATTACAATTAACAATCTCTTGCAAGTCCGTGAAGTCTCCAACCCTGGTGTATATCTAGGCGTTCCATTGCTCATTGGGAAAAATAAGACTACAGCTTTAGGTTTTATCCGTGAGAAAGTCCACGACCGCCTTTCTAATTGGGATAAACAGCTCCTTTCCTTTAGTGGACGTGAGATTTTTATCAAAGCAGTCCTACAATCTTTACCTCAATATGTCATGTCTTGTTACCTTCTGCCACATAACATTATTGATGATATGACTTCAGCCATTCGTCAATATTGGTGGACTGGCAAATCAAATAAGAAAGGGTGGAATATGCTTCCCTGGAATCATGTTTGTCTACCTAAGACTGCAGGGGGCATGGGTTTCAAAGACCTGAAGGATTTTAATATTGCCCTCTTGGGTAAGCAACTATGGCGTCTTATTTGCGAACCAGATTCCTTATTGGGCCAAATATATCGCTCCAAATATTTCCCTTCAGGGAATATCCTTGATGCTTCCCGACCTAACCGAGGCTCTTTTGCTTGGCAAGGTCTCCATAGTGCTTTACAACGCCTCTTCCGGGGCTTTTTATATCGACCAGGCATTAATAGTAACATACGTGTCCATAAAGACATTTGGGGTGGCTCTTCTCCTGTTACCCTTACTGGAGACTATGAAGTCTTTGAGGAAGTCCATATTCGATGTCGTGACTTCATGCTTCGTAACTGGACTGCTTGGGATACTGAGAAGGTCCGTAACTATTTCAACCTAGTGGATGCAGATGTCATTCTTCGTATTCCCATTATTAATGATTACCGTGATTCTATCCTCTGGGCTCCTAACGACTCCGGTATTTACTCAGTCTGTTCAGGTTACTTATTTCTACAACGCACTTTGGATCCACATACTTCCCCCCACACGTTTTTGGAAGTTCCTGTCCAAAACTAAGGCCCTCCCCAAGGTTAAAACTTTTGGATAGCGAGCAACATCTGCAGCTCTTCCCGTTGGCTCAAAATTGCAAGTTTTCTCCCCCAACTCTGGGCCCTGTCCTATTTGCGGGGCTCCCTCTGAATCTATCCTTCATGCCCTTCGTGACTGTGCTGGGGCTTCCGAGGCCCTTCACCTCTCAGGAATTCCCACTATAATAACTAGGAGCACGACTACCACTCCTTTCCAATGGCTAGAAGAGGGTGCCCACCTCTTAGCGCCGAATAAATTTGGTCTTTTCCTCACAACCATCTGGAACATCTGGAATAGACGTAATGACTGGACTCATAACCATCACTTACAACCACCATGGCTTACTGCTATTAATTCCATCAACCTACATGATGATTTTTGCAATGCCACCCTCCAATCCAATCCATCATCATCTATTCTATCTCCTCCATGTTGGATACCTCCTCCACTTGATCACATTAAAATAAATGTCGTGGCACGTGATTCATTAGGTGCGGTAGTTGGAGGCCTTGCTTTTCCGATAGGCAGTTGTTTGGATGCTACCACTTGCGAAGGTGAAGGCCTTCTCGCGGGGATCACTTTCGCCCAATCTCATGGATGGAATCGGATTTTGTTCGAAACAGACTGTGCCTCTCTTGCGAATAGACTCAACAACCCAGGACATGACCTTTCTACTTTGGGACCCCTACTCACTAGGCTTTGGGAGTCTCTTCAGTCTTTACCTTTTGCTCTTGTATCTTATGTACACCGTGAGGCAAACTCTGTAGCCCATACTTTGGCTGCTAATGCTCTAGGATCCATGTCTTCTTTATCTTTTAATTCTGATGTATCACCATGTATCTATCATCTTGTAAAGAGCAACTTTCCGAATTAATAAAATTTAAGGTACTCTTTTCCCCTTTTTAGGGTCCTCTAGCTCTGCTTGAAGGACAGTAGTATGTGTTTTTAATGAGGCCTTTTTCTTTAAAAAAAAATTCCAACGGGTCCATTGAAAGGCCCATTTCGACCCGCTCGTCCGAAAGCTCTACAAAAAGGACTACAAAACAAGTTTTAATCAAATTTTAGGAGTTCATGTAATTGATTAGGAGCTTTTCAACACAATTATATTGCAAATCATCAATTTCTGTACTTTTGACTCAGTTAAAATTCCAACGGTTCCATTGAAAGGCCCATTTCGATCCGCTCGTCTGAAACCTCTACAAAAAGGACTGCAAAACACGTTTTAATCAAATTTTAGGAGTTCAAATAATTGATTAGGAGCTTTTCACCACAATTATATTGCAAAACCTCAATTTCTTTACTTTTTACTCAGTTAAAATTCTAACGGGTCCATTGAAAGGCCCATTTAGACTTGCTCGTCCAAAACCTCGACAAAAAGGACCGCAAAAATAGTTTTAATCAAATTTTAGGAGTTCAAATAATTGATTAGGAGCTTTTCAACACAATTATATTGAAAACCTCAATTTTATACTTTTTACTAAGTTAAAATTCCAACGGGCCCATTGAAAGGCCCATTTAGACCTGCTCGTCCGAAACCTCTACAAAAAGGACCGCAAAAATGTTTTATTCAAATATTAGGAGTTCAAATAATTTATTAGGAGCTTTTCAACACAATTATAATGCAAAACCTCAATTTCTCTACTTTTTACTCAGTTAAAATTCCAAGGGGCCATTAAAAGGCCCATTTCGACCCGCTTGTCCGAAACCTCTACAAAAAGGACTGCAAAACAAGTTTTAATCAAATTTTAGGAGTTCATGTAATTGATTAGGAGCTCTTCAACACCATTATATTGCAAAACCTCAATTTCTGTACTTTTTACTCAGTTAAAATTCCAACGGGTCCATTGAAGGCCCATTTAGACCTGCACGTCCACAACAGATACAAAAAGGACCGCAAAAAAGTTTTAATCAAATTTTAGGAGTTCAAATAAATGATTAGGAGCTTTCCAACACATTTATATTGCAAAACTTCAATTTTTATACATTTTACTCAGTTAAAATTCCAACGGGTCCACTGAAAGGCCCATTTAGACCCGCACGTCCGAAACCTCTACATAAAGGACCGCAAAACAAGTTTTAATCAAATTTTAGGAGTTCAAATAAATGATTAGGAGCTTTCCAACACATTTATATTGCAAAACCTCAATTTTAATCAAATTTTAGGAGTTCAAATAAACAAGTTTTGATCATATTTCAGGAGTACAAATAATTGATTATGAGATTTTCAACACAATTATATTGCAAAACCCCATTTAGACATGCTCGTCCGAAACCTCTACAAAAAGGGGCGCAAAACAAGTTTTAATCAAATTTTAGGAGATCATGTACTTGGTTAGGAGATTTTCAACACAATTATATTGCAAAACCTCAATTTATGTACTTTTTACTCAGTTAAAATTCCAACGGGTCCATTGAAAGGCCCATTTAGACCTGCTCGTCCGAAACCTCTACAAAAGGACCGCAAAATAAGTTTTAATCAAATTTTAGGAGTTCAAATAATTTATTAGGAGCTTTTCAACAAAATTATATTGCAAAACCTCAATTTCTGTACTTTTTACTCAGTTAAAATTCCAACGGGTCCATTTTAAGGCCCATTTAGACCTGTTCGTCCGAAATCGATACAAAAACGACCGCAAAAAGGTTTTAATCAAATTTTATGAGTTCAAATAAATGATTAGGAGCTTTTCAACACAATTATATTGCAAAACTTCAATTTTTATACTTTTTACTCAGTTAAAATTCCATCGGGTCAATTGAAAGGCCCATTTCGACCCGCTCGTCCGAAACCTCTACAAAAAGGACTGCAAAACAAGTTTTAATCAAATTTTAGGAGTTCATGTAATTGATTAGGAGATTTTCAACACAATTATATTGTAAAACCTCAATTTATGTACTTTTTACTCAGTTAAAATTCCAACGGGTCCATTAAAAGGCCCATTTAGACCTACTCGTCCGAAACCTCTACAAAAGGACCGCAAAACAAGTTGTAATCAAATTTTAGGAGTTCAAATAATTTATTAGGAGCTTTTCAACAAAATTATATTGCAAAACCTCAATTTCTGTACTTTTTACTCAGTTAAAATTCCAACGGGTCTATTGTAAGGCCCATTTAGACCTACTCGTCCAAAATCGATACAAAAAGGACCGTAAAAAGGTTTTAATCAAATTTTAAAAGTTCAAATAAATGATTAGGAGCTTTTCAACACAATTATATTGCAAAACTTCAATTTTTATATATTTTACTCAGTTAAAATTCCAACGGGTCCACTGAAAGGCCCATTTAGACCCGCACGTCCGAAACCTCTACATAAAGGACCGCAAAACAAGTTTTGATCATATTTTAGGAGTACAAATAATTGATTATGAGCTTTTCAACACAATTATATTGCAAAACCTCAATTTTTATACTTTTTACTCAGTTAAAATTCCATCGGCTCCATTGAAAGGCCCATTTCGACCCGCTCGTCCGAAACCTCTACAAAAAGGACTGCAAAACAAGTTTTAATCAAATATTAGGAGTTCATGTAATTGATTAGGAGCTTTTCAACACAATTATATTGCAAAACCTCAATTTTTGTACTTATTACTCAGTTAAAATTCAATTGGGTCCATTGAAAGGCACATTTAGACATGCTCGTCCGAAACCTCTACAAAAAGGGCCGCAAAACATGTTTTAATCAAATTATAGGAGATCATGTAATTGGTTAGGAGATTTTCAATACAATTATATTGCAAAACCTCAATTTATGTACTTTTTACTAAGTTAAAATTCCAACGGGTCCATTGAAAGGCCCATTTAGACCTGCTCGACTGAAACCTCTACAAAAGGACCGCAAAACAAGTTTTAATAAAATTTTAAGAGTTCAAATAATTTATTAGGAGCTTTTCAACACAATTATATTGCAAAACCTCAATTTCTGTACTTTTTACTCCGTTAAAATTTCAACGGGTCCATTGAAAGGCCCATTTAGTACCGCTCATCCGAAACCTCTACAAAAAGGACCGCAAAAAAAGTTTTGATCAAATTTTAGGAGTTCATGAAATTGATTAGGAGCTTTTCAACACAATTATATTGCAAAACATCAATTTCTGTACTTTTTACTCAGTTAAAATTCTAACGAGTCCATTGAAAGGCCCATTTAGACCTGCTCGTCCGAAACCTCGACAAAAAGGACCGCAAAATAGTTTTAATCAAATTTTAGGAGTTCAAATAATTGATTAGGAGCTTTGCAACACAATTGATTAGGAGTTCATGAAATTGATTAGGAGCTTTTCAACACAATTATATTGCAAAACATCAATTTCTGTACTTTTTACTCAGTTAAAATTCCAACGGGCCCATTGAAAGGCACATTTAGACATGCTCGTCCGAAACCTCTACAAAAAGGGCCGCAAAACAAGTTTTAATAAATTATAGGAGATCATGTAATTGGTTAGGAGATTTTCAACACAATTATATTGCAAAACCTCAATTTATGTACTTTTTACTCAGTTAAAATTCCAACGGGTCCATTGAAAGGCCCATTTAGATCTGCTCGTCCGAAACCTCTACAAAAGGAACGCAAAACAAGTTTTAATCAAATTTTAGGAGTTCAAATAATTGATTAGGAGCTTTTCACCACAATTATATTGCAAAACCTCAATTTCTGTACTTTTTACTCAGTTAAAATTCTAACGGGTCCATTGAAAGGCCCATTTAGACTTGCTCGTCCAAAACCTCGACAAAAAGGACCGCAAAAATAGTTTTAATCAAATTTTAGGAGTTCAAATAATTGATTAGGAGCTTTTCAACACAATTATATTGAAAACCTCAATTTTATACTTTTTACTAAGTTAAAATTCCAACGGGCCCATTGAAAGGCCCATTTAGACCTGCTCGTCCGAAACCTCTACAAAAAGGACCGCAAAAATGTTTTATTCAAATATTAGGAGTTCAAATAATTTATTAGGAGCTTTTCAACACAATTATAATGCAAAACCTCAATTTCTCTACTTTTTACTCAGTTAAAATTCCAATGGGTCCATTAAAAGGCCCATTTCGACCCGCTCGTCCGAAACCTCTACAAAAAGGACTGCAAAACAAGTTTTAATCAAATTTTAGGAGTTCATGTAATTGATTAGGAGCTCTATAACACCATTATATTGAAAAACCTCAATTTCTGTACTTTTTACTCAGTTAAAATTCCAACGGGTCCATTGAAAAGCCCATTTAGACCTGCTCGTCCGAAACCTCGACAAAAAGGACCGCAAAACAAGTTTTAATCAAATTTTAGGAGTTCAAATAATTGATTAGGAGCTTTTCAACACAATTATATTGCAAAACCTCAATTTCTGTACTTTTTACTCAGTTAAAATTCCAACGGGTCCATTGAAGGCCCATTTAGACCTGCACGTCTACAACAGATACAAAAAGGACCGCAAAAAAAGTTTTAATCAAATTTTAGGAGTTCAAATAAATGATTAGGAGCTTTCCAACACATTTATATTGCAAAACTTCAATTTTTATACATTTTACTCAGTTAAAATTCCAACGGGTCCACTGAAAGGCCCATTTAGACCCGCACGTCCGAAACCTCTATATAAAGGACCGCAAAACAAGTTTTAATCAAATTTTAGGAGTTCAAATAAATGATTAGGAGCTTTCCAACACATTTATATTGCAAAACCTCAATTTTAATCAAATTTTAGGAGTTCAAATAAACAAGTTTTGATCATATTTCAGGAGTACAAATAATTGATTATGAGATTTTCAACACAATTATATTGCAAAACCCCATTTAGACATGCTCGTCCAAAACCTCTACAAAAAGGGGCGCAAAACAAGTTTTAATCAAATTTTAGGCGATCATGTAATTGGTTAGGAGATTTTCAACACAATTATATTGCAAAACCTCAATTTATGTACTTTTTACTCAGTTAAAATTCCAACGGGTCCATTGAAAGGCCCATTTAGACCTGCTCGTCCGAAACCTCTACAAAAGGACCGCAAAATAAGTTTTAATCAAATTTTAGGAGTTCAAATATTTTATTAGGAGCTTTTCAACAAAATTATATTGCAAAACCTCAATTTCTGTACTTTTTACTCAGTTAAAATTCCAACGGGTCCATTTTAAGGCCCATTTAGACCTGTTCGTCCGAAATCGATACAAAAAGGACCGCAAAAAGGTTTTAATCAAATTTTATGAGTTCAAATAAATGATTAGGAGCTTTTCAACACAATTATATTGCAAAACTTCAATTTTTATACATTTTACTCAGTTAAAATTCCAACGGGTCCACTGAAAGGCCCATTTAGACCCGCACGTCCGAAACCTCTACATAAAGGACCGCAAAACAAGTTTTGATCATATTTTAGGAGTACAAATAATTGATTATGAGCTTTTCAACACAATTATATTGCAAAACCTCAATTTTTATACTTTTTACTCAGTTAAAATTCCATCGGGTCAATTGAAAGGCCCATTTCGACCCGCTCGTCCGAAACCTCTACAAAAAGGACTGCAAAACAAGTTTTAATCAAATTTTAGGAGTTCATGTAATTGATTAGGAGATTTTCAACACAATTATATTGCAAAACCTCAATTTATGTACTTTTTACTCAGTTAAAGGTCAACGGGCACGGGTGATGAAAATTCTCTCAATTTCTCTCTCAAATTTTCTCTCAAACTCTCCCTTCTTTTTTCTCCCTCTCCTCCTTATCTTCTCCCTTCTCCGCCTCCTCCTCCTCCTCTTAGCCGCCTGCTTCCGCCCCAATTTCCGCCGTCATCCATGCCTCCGCCCTCCCCCTTTGCTTTCATCATGGTGCTTGCTTAGCACAAATATGATGAAAGTGATCACCGCCCACATCGCCCGGAGGAATTTTTTCTACCCACCAATTCTGTTTTCATCTTTGATGCATTTTTGGCTTTGGAAATGGCCACACTCTGCCATTCAGGCAAATGATGTATTTTATGTACATCACACATATGCTGGGACTTCATTTTTGATGCCCTTCGTAAACCCTGTCTCCATTCAGGGAGTACAGGAATTTTCCTGGTCAAAACGACCTTGTACCCAATCTTTTCACAGCAAATTACCGCTGGGGAAATTATTATTTTTGAATGAATCAATCTGTCAGTGGCTGTTAATGCAGGAAATTCATTCATTTACTTCTACGATTTTGTTACTACAACAAAATGATACTATATTAGTTTATGTTTACTTCATCATCATGTCTACAATGATATGGATTTTAAGTTCTAACACGATGCATGAGCACCGTCAATTAAACCGACAGACCGGGGAGAGGGTGGCCGTTAGCCGCCGGGCGACAGCAGCCTTATTGCTCCACAACTGTTAGAGCTCCAGATATGTTTCACTCATTTTTTGGAATGGTGAACTGCCACGTCACAAGTCTGCATGGGAGACTTTGGCCCATCCACGTGTACCATGCATTGCATGCAAACCGGTGGAATCCCACAAAAAAAAATCACATTTTAACTTATTCCTTTTTCTAAGGGATTCAATATCTTACTACGATTTTAATATCGTACATAATAATCTTAAAATGATGCTTTATTTACATATTATAGATATTAAGATACAAATGTATTTTTCTATTTATTATGTAGATAAATCCATCCACTATAGGGATCTATTTGAGTTTAAAATAAACTTATCTTTAAATCTTAGGATTCAAAAGATATTATTTAAATTCAAATCCTTTCTCACTACTCTATTTGAATTTAAATTCATATCTTTTTATAATCTCATGATTATAAAGACTCTATTCAAATTCAAATTATTGATTACATTATCTGTGAATCACAAGTTGGTTAGGATATTGTATAAATTCAATTTATCCCTATTTTGGGATAAAATTCTTTATGGTTGGGATTTAATATTATCCTATAATATTAGTCTTTCACTTGAATTAAAATTACTATTCCCGTTTAATCTCAGGATTATCAAGATAGTAATTAAATTCAATTTTTTCGAATATTATCTTAAAAATAACTTTGAATTTAATTTAATATTCTCTTCTAATATAATGTTTATCAAGAGATTACTTAAATTCAAATTCCCTTCTCCTTATCTTACATCACTACGCATAGTAGGAAATTATACAAATTCAATTTGTTTTCTAATATGGGATAATCTATATGAATTTCAATTAATTCTAATTTTTAATCTTACGATTATTTTTTGGATATTAATTAAATTCATATACATTTTAAAATTTCTACGGAATTTTAAATTCCATTTCCCATTATCCTATCCTTATCGAGCCTATCCATTTACTCAAAGGTTTGAATATTATTCTCATTTCATAGAGATTTCTCGCCTAAGTATATTGTTCACTAGGCATTTTCTCCCTCTTCCCACGCTACACTTAAGTTGTGTGAAACCTCTCTCAATCGTCGAGTACACACAAGCACTCATGGCTTCCACCGATTCCTTTCTCTCTCGCTTTGATAACCTTCAGTTTACAGCAGAAGAGAAACATGTAATCTGTGCCCCTGCCTCAACAAAGGCTATTCCCCTTGACGACTACAAATCGTCACTCATCAGAAAACTGTTCAACACACAAGATTATGAAGAGAATGTTGTGATGCGACTCTTCACTAATATTTGGAGAGAATACAAGCTCTCATCGGTAACATCTCTTGGCTCTGGACATTTTTTGTTTAAGTTTGAAACTAAAGCTTGCAGGGATGTTGTCCTAAAAGGAGGGCCCTGGACTTTTAAGAAAGATTGGCTTGCAGTCTTACCTGTGCAGCCAAAGCTCACCATTAAGGGATACCGATATGACCAGATGCGAATCTGGGTAAGAATACACAGAGTTCCGATCGCTATGATGACTAGCGTTGTGGTAGCAAATGCCACTGGCCGAGCCATTGGCGGAGGGATAGGTGCAGTAATCGGGACTGACTCTCGTCAATCGGAGGAGGGGAATATGACTGAATTCCTCCGAGTCCTAGTCATAATTGATGTACACCAGCCGCTACGACGGTATGTGTTTGTTCAGCTTGAGGAGGATGAAGACCCCCAGATGCTGCCTATACAATATGAGAGTCTACCATCTTTCTGTCATGGATGTGGTATTTTGTGCCACCTTAAAGCCACTTGTGTGGATTTTAAGGATGACAAAACCGCGCCCCAACAATATGGAGATTGGTTACGTGCCCCGGCACCAAAGAAGAAATCTAAAATAACTACCAGAGGAAGGGTTAGTTATTTTGAGCCTGCAAAGCCTTCGATGGCAAAAAATGGTACATGGCTATTTTACAATATGTACTCACTTTGGAATGGGATTATGTTTTATTATTTTTGCCTTCCATTTTACACTGATTTACATCATCTTTTTGCCTCATTGCAGGTGAAGGATCAACCAAAGGAAAACACATCAATACAGGTATCATTCACATACTATCCTGGAATTGTTGTAGTTTTTTTCTACTTAGTGGGAATTTTTCCTACTATTTATATTTACTATTCCCTTTGTCGATTCTGCTACTCAGGAACAGAACGTAAAGGAAAATCAGTGGCGGTAGCTGATGATGTCTCAGCCATGCAACATTCTGAAGCGGCAGCCTCGGCTTCGCGGAAGGAACACATCCCAGGGCAGCCAGCCACTGCTGATGCCAAGACCGCTGATACTGCAGCACCCCTGGGTGCGGAATTGATGCAGGAGCAGCCAGTTGCCAAGGTCACTGATATTACAACCCCCCTGGGTGCGGCAATGCTGCAGGAGCAGCCAGTTCCATTAGAGCCTGCTGCTGCCTCTGAGGAGCGAATGGCAGATACGGATGGGGAGGCCACGGGACAGCTCTCGGTAGAAGCTCTTGATGTAGCCCCCATAGCTGTCATCCCTGCCGATGCGGAATCAGCAAATACGGGAGCCCCTGATGTTGCCAAGGCAGCCACAATGGCTGAGGATGTATCTTCCACTCCACCGAACAAGAGGTTCGTCTTGATCGATAATGAAGGCTTCCCGGTGCCCACTGCAGTGCCGGCTAAGTCTACTACTGCTGGACATGGAAGTAATGCTTTTGTCAATCCAGATTTTGAGGATTGGCTCGCTACTTCATCGAGCCCACCAAAGAATGCTGTCGAACCACGCAAGGCAAAACGCAGCCCTCCCTTGACTGCTCCTACGTTGGCTAAACGTCCACGTACCTCTCCAAAGGTTCCTCTACGACCGGCAAAGCACGGAACAGTTCCTAAAGAAAAAACCAAACACTCTAAAGCTGGGATGAGCAGCAAAGTCTCTTCGGCGGCGGTTGATATTCAACCCCGCCGAGAGAAATGAGGCTCATGTGCTGGAACTGCCGTGGGCTTGGTTCACCAGAGGCAGTTCGAGGGCTTATTTCAATGGTCCGCAAATTAGAACCTTTGATTATTTTCTTATCTGAGACTCGGTTATGTAATTTTAATTTTGAAAGATTGAAACTTTCTTTAGATATGGAGGGCTGCTTCCATGTGAAAAGCAGTCCAAATTGCTCTGGTCTAATATTACTTTGGAATAATAAATTGAATGTTGATCTTTTATCGTATTCTGATCGTCATATAGATTCAATTGTTACATCTTCCGATGATTGCTTTCGTTTTACCGGAATCTATGGATTTGCCGAAACTAGCATGAAATATAAAACGTGGGAACTCATTGATTCCCTTAGTAAGAATTCACCTCTACCTTGGTTAATTGGAGGGGACCTAAACGATATTTTATCAGACTCCGAAAAACAAGGCGGAGGTCGTCGACCGCAATCACAAATCACCAACTTTCGAGAATGCCTTGTACGTAATGGAATTTTTGATTGCAAACCATGTTCGGGTTGGTTCACTTGGTCGCGTACTGGGCCAAACGTTACACCTGTTTGTGAACGTCTAGATAGATATCTTGCATGCAATGCATGGCTCAATGCCCACTTAACTTTCCAATGTAGGAATATTTTTTCTCCGAATTCGGATCACTATATCATTATTATGGACTTTAAATGTACTACACCCCATGCGCATCGTGGCCAATATGATGCGCATAATGGTGACCATTTTCGATTCGAGGCATGCTGGGCAAAGGACCCGTCATGTGTCTCCACGGTTCACCAAGCGTGGTCCAACGCGTTGGGCACTCTACTCGACAAACTGGCCGTCGTAGGGAACCAATTACATGATTGGCAGGCGGCTAGACGATCCACCTCCAACAATCGTATAGCTGAACTTCAGCGTAAGATTAATTCCTATATGCGTAGGAGAAGACTGTCACAAAACATGTTACTCAATCTCCGTGACGCAAAGTTGGAACTTAAACGCCTTCTGGATGCCAAGGAAGCATACTGGGCACAACTTTCTCGAGTTACCTGGCTTTCGCAAGGTGATAAGAACACTTCCTTTTTCCATGCTCGAGCTTCTAAACGACGGAAAAAGAACACCATACGTGGCCTTTTCGATGTGGACCAAACTTGGCATACGGAGAAACCTGAGCTTCTTCGAATAGCATCCGAGTATTTTCAGGATTTATTCACATCGTCTAATCCAAGCCCCTCTCCGGTGCTCTTGGAACATATTACCCCAGTGGTTAGTGCTGAAATGAATACATCTTTGCTACGACCCTTCACTGAAGAAGAGGTCACCGCAGCTTTCAGGGATATAGGCCCTAGGAAAGCCCCAGGTTTTGACGGCTTCCCTAGTAGTTTTTATAGACAATACTGGGACGTCATAGGACCTGAGTTTATACGCCTTTGTTTGCGCCTGTTACGAGGCAAAGAGGATATGGCAACGGTAAACAAAGCTATCATTGTCCTCATCCCAAAGGTGCCCGACGCCTCAAACATGCGTCAATTTCGACCAATCAGCTTATGTACTGTTATTTACAAGACCATTGCTAAGGTTCTTGTGAATAGACTTAAACCTATATTACCATATTGTATCAGTGATGCGCAAGCTGCTTTTGTCAGCGGTCGAAACATTACTGACAATATTTTGATTGCGCATGAACTTGTGCATACCCTCCATACTAATACCGCTTCGATATATCAGGGGGCTGCCTTGAAGCTCGATATGGAAAAAGCTTTTGATAAGGTTGAATGGTCTTTTCTCAAAGACGTAATGTTACGCATGGGGTTTGCATCTGACTGGGTACAATTACTGCTCCGATGTGTATCCACTGTTTCTTTTTCAGTTCGGCTTAATGGCACTCTATCCAACGAGTTCTTTCCGACTAGGGGAATTCGGCAGGGGGACCCTCTCTCGCCTTTTCTCTTTCTAATCTGCTCCCAAGGGCTTTCAGCGGCCCTTGAGGCTGAACAGCATTCGGGGCGTCTAATTGGGTTACAGGCCAATAGACGTGGCCCAAGAATCAACCATCTGCTCTTTGCGGATGATAGTATTGTCTTTGTCCGTAACTGCCCAGGGGAAATAGACCAATTGAAGGAGATTCTCCGGCTGTATGAGGCATCCTCAGGTCAGTCAGTCAACTTTTCAAAGTCGACTGCATTTTGTAGCTCCCTCTGTTCGAGGGACTTCACACATGCGCTCCAACATACTCTTGGCATCCGTTTGGTTGATGACCCTAGAACATATCTGGGTGTCCCTCTTCTTATCGGGAGGAATCGAACGGCCAGTCTTGGTTTCATTAGAGACAAAGTCAATTCTCGCATGAATAAATGGGATACTAACTTGCTGTCGTACAGTGGGCGCGAAGTTCTCATTAAATCAGTGGCGCAAGCTTTGCCTCAATATGTAATGTCCTGTTATTTGCTCCCACAGAACATTGTGGATGATGCGACGCGATCAATCCGCCGTTACTGGTGGACGGGCAGAAGTAACAAAAATGGATGGCCAATGCTCTCCTGGGATACTATGTGCACACCCAAAGCTGCGGGGGGCATGGGTTTCCGTGATCTAAGGGACTTTAATATTGCCCTCCTTGGGAAACAAGTCTGGCGACTAATCCACTCGCCCGACTCCTTACTAGGGCGGGTCCTTAAATCACGCTATTATCCATCCGGGAATATTATGGAGGCAAAAGTTGACCACCGAGCCTCCTTTGCTTGGCGAGGTATATGGCAGGCTTTGCAACAATTATAATCCGGTTTCTTCTGGAGACCTGGAATTGATAGTCGTCTGCGCATCCATCGTGATAATTGGGGTGGATCCAGTGGGCTCTCCTTCTTTGGTAGTTATCAAGATCACGAGGAAATACCCTTGCGATGCGGAGATTTTATGATTCGTCATCATAATGCATGGGACGAACATAAAGTACGCCAATATTTTGACGAAGATGACGCAGCCAACATATTGCACGTACCAATAACTGATGTCCAACGCGATACTTTGCTATGGGGCTTTCATGATACCAATATTTATTCCGTACGCTCCGGTTACCTTTTCTTACGAAGGCCCCCGCGACCTCTTGAGCGTCCGAACCCTCTGTGGAAGGTTATTGCTAAATCCAACACACTCCCGAAGGTTCGCTCCTTTGGATGGCGGGTAGGACGGGGTGCGTTACCCACAGGTGACCGACTTGCGACTATTGGATTGGGCAACGGCATGTGTCCGTTCTGCCCTTCGATGCTTGAATCTGCACTTCATGCTTTCAGGGACTGTCCAGGCGCTGCTGAGACACTCCGCCTTGCAGGTTTCCCGAGCGCTCTTCGTGATGGCTGCGCCACCTCGATGTCACTTTGGTTGGAACAAGGAGCTAGGCTCCTCCCCTGCGCACAATTTGATCTCCTCCTAACTACACTGTGGAATCTTTGGAATAGGAGGAATGAATGGGTCCATTCTCAGCGTTTGCAGCCCCCTTGGCTCACCTTGATGAACTCACAGGATCTACTTCGCGATTACCTAACGGCCACAGCAGGCATTCCCACGACGAGGCAGCAACCGACGACAGCTCTTTCCCCACCTGTATGGAGGCCGCCGCCAGCTGGATCAATCAAAATCAATGTTGACGGTGCTTTTAACCCTTCTACAGGATCGGCTGGAATTGGCATCGTGGCTCGTGATGCTACTGGAGCTATCCTGCTTGGACGAGCTGTTTACTTGGACACTATTGCAGATTCTACGTCGGCAGAGCTACGGGCGATATCAGATGGCGTCCAATTAGGAGTGGATGCGGGTTGGACTGGGTTTCTTCTTGAATCAGATGCGGCCCTGCTGATCAATAGGTTGTGTAGAACAGGCGAGGATGCCTCCCCTATTCAGCGACAGTTGCAGGATACTAGATCTTTAATTGACACTGTATCAGGTCTTAGTTTACATTATGTACCGCGTGGAGCTAACGTTTTAGCTCATTCTATAGCCAATTGGGCTTTGCATTTTCTTTCATCCATGTATTTTGGGCCGGGCTTGCCCGATGCTCTACGAACTTTTGTACCGGTTGTTAACCAACCGCCTTGATCTATAATATATTTTGGGCACTCTTTTCCCCTCCTAGGGCTTTGCTGGGCTAGCCCAGTAAGGTTTAGTGGGGGTTTTAATGAGGCCCTTTCTTCAAAAAAAAAATTCCAACGGGTCCATTAAAAGGCCCATTTAGACCTGCTCGTCCGAAACCTCTACAAAAGGACCGCAAAACAAGTTTTAATCAAATTTTAGGAGTTCAAATAATTTATTAGGAGCTTTTCAACAAAATTATATTGCAAAACCTCAATTTCTGTACTTTTTACTCAGTTAAAATTCCAACGGGTCTATTGTAAGGCCCATTTAGACCTGCTCATCCAAAATCGATACAAAAAGGACCGTAAAAAGGTTTTAATCAAATTTTATGAGTTCAAATAAATGATTAGGAGCTTTTCAACACAATTATATTGCAAAACTTCAATTTTTATATATTTTACTCAGTTAAAATTCCAACGGGTCCACTGAAAGGCCCATTTAGACCCGCACGTCCGAAACCTCTACATAAAGGACCGCAAAACAAGTTTTGATCATATTTTAGGAGTACAAATAATTGATTATGAGCTTTTCAACACAATTATATTGCAAAACCTCAATTTTTATACTTTTTACTCAGTTAAAATTCCATCGGCTCCATTGAAAGGCCCATTTCGACCCTCTCGTCCGAAACCTCTACAAAAAGGACTGCAAAACAAGTTTTAATCAAATTTTAGGAGTTCATGTAATTGATTAGGAGCTTTTCAACACAATTATATTGCAAAACCTCAATTTTTGTACTTATTACTCAGTTAAAATTCCATTGGGTCCATTGAAAGGCACATTTAGACATGCTCGTCCGAAACCTCTACAAAAAGGGCCGCAAAACATGTTTTAATCAAATTATAGGAGATCATGTAATTGGTTAGGAGATTTTCAATACAATTATATTGCAAAACCTCAATTTATGTACTTTTTACTAAGTTAAAATTCCAACGGGTCCATTGAAAGGCCCATTTAGACCTGCTCGTCTGAAACCTCTACAAAAGGACCGTAAAACAAGTTTTAATAAAATTTTAAGAGTTCAAATAATTTATTAGGAGCTTCTCAACACAATTATATTGCAAAACCTCAATTTCTGTACTTTTTACTCCGTTAAAATTTCAACGGGTCCATTGAAAGGCCCATTTAGTACCGCTCATCCGAAACCTCTACAAAAAGGACCGCAAAAAAAGTTTTGATCAAATTTTAGGAGTTCATGAAATTGATTAGGAGCTTTTCAACACAATTATATTGCAAAACATCAATTTCTGTACTTTTTACTCAGTTAAAATTCTAACGAGTCCATTGAAAGGCCCATTTAGACCTGCTCGTCCGAAACCTCGACAAAAAGGACCGCAAAATAGTTTTAATCAAATTTTAGGAGTTCAAATAATTGATTAGGAGCTTTGCAACACAATTATATTGAAAAAGCCTCAATTTTATACTTTTTACTCAGTTAAAATTCCAACGGGCCCATCGAAAGGCCCATTTAGACCTGCTCGTCCGAAACCTCTACAAAAAGGACCGCAAAAATGTTTTATTCAAATATTAGGAGTTCAAATAATTGATTAGGAGCTTTGCAACACAATTATATTGCAAAACCTCAATTTCTGTAATTTTTACTCAGTTAAAATTCCAACGGGTCCATTAAAAGGCCCATTTCGACCTGCTCGTCCGAAACCTCTACAAAAAGAACTGCAAAACAAGTTTTAATAAGATTTTAGGAGTTCATGTAATTTATTAGGATCTTTTCAACACAATTATATTGCAAAACCTCAATTTCTGTACTTTTTACTCAGTTAAAATTCTACCCGGGTCCATTGAAAGGCCCATTTCGACCCGCTCGTCCGAAACCTCTACAAAAAGGATTGCAAAACAAGTTTTAATAAAATTTTAGGAGTTCATGTAATTTATTAGGTGCTTTTCAACACAATTATATTGCAAAACCTCAATTTCTGTACTTTTTACTCAGTTAAAATTCCAACGGGTCCATTGAAAGGCCCATTTAGACCTGCTCGTCCGAAACCTCGACAAAAAGGACCGCAAAACAAGTTTTAATCAAATTTTAGGAGTTCAAATAATTGATTAGGAGATTTTCAACACAATTATATTGCAAAACCTCAATTTCTGTACTTTTTACTCAGTTAAAATTCCATTGGGTCCATTGAAAGGCACATTTAGACATGCTCGTCCGAAACCTCTACAAAAAGGGCCGCAAAACAAGTTTTAATCAAATTATAGGAGATCATGTAATTGGTTAGAATATTTTCAACACAATTATATTGCAAAACCTCAATTTATGTACTTTTTACTCAGTTAAAATTCCAACGGGTCCATTGAAAGGCCCATTTAGACCTGCTCGTCCGAAACCTCTACAAAAGGACCGCAAAACAAGTTTTAATCAAATTTTAGGAGTTCAAATAATTTATTATGAGCTTTTCAACAAAATTATATTTCAAAACCTCAATTTCTGTACTTTTTACTCAGTTAAAATTCCAACGGGTCCATTGTAAGGCCCATTTAGACCTGCTCGTCCGAAATCGATACAAAAAGGACCGCAAAAAAGTTTTAATCAAATTTTATGAGTTCAAATAAATGATTATGAGCTTTTCAACACAATTATATTGCAAAACTTCAATTTTTATACATTTTACTCAGTTAAAATTCCAACGGGTCCACTGAAAGGCCCATTTAGACCCGCACGTCCGAAACCTCTACATAAAGGACCTTAAAACAAGGTTTGATCATATTTTAGGAGTACAAATAATTGATTATGAGATTTTCAACACAATTATTTGCAAAACCTCAATTTTTATACTTTTTACTCAGTTAAAATTCCATCAGGTCCATTGAAAGGCTCATTTCGACCCGCTCGTCCGAAACCTCTACAAAAAGGACTGCAAAACAAGTTTTAATCTGATTTTAGGAGTTCATGTAATTGATTAGGAGCTTTTCAACACAATTATATTGCAAAACCTCAATTTCTGTACTTTTTACTTAGTTAAAATACCAACGGGTCCATTGAAAGGCCCATTTCGACCCGCTCGTCCGAAACCTCCACAAAAAGGACTGCAAAACAAGTTTTAATCAAATTTTAGGAGTTCATGTAATTTATTAGGAGCTTTTCAACACAATTATATTGAAAAACCTCAATTTTATACTTTTTTACTCAGTTAAAATTCCAACGGGCCCATTGAAAGGCCCATTTAGACCTGCTCGTCCGAAACCTCTACAAAAAGGACCGCAAAAATGTTTTATTCAAATATTAGGAGTTCAAATAATTGATTAGAAGCTTTTCAACACAATTATATTGCAAAACCTCAATTTCTGTAATTTATACTCAGTTAAAATTCCAACGGGTCCATTAAAAGGCCCATTTCGACCCGCTCGTCCGAAACCTCTACAAAAAGGACTGTAAAACAAGTTTTAATCAAATTTTAGGAGTTCATGTAATTGATTAGGATCTTTTCAACACAATTATATTGCAAAACCTCAATTTCTGTACTTTTTACTCAGTTAAAATTCTACCGGGGTCCATTGAAAGGCCCATTTCGACCCGCTCGTCCGGAACCTCTACAAAAAGGACTGCAAAACAAGTTTTAATCAAATTTTAGGAGTTCATGTAATTTATTAGGAGCTTTTCAACACAATTATATTGCAAAACCTCAATTTCTGTACTTTTTACTCAGTTAAAATTCCAACGGGTCCATTGAAAGGCCCATTTAGACCTGCTCGTCCGAAACCTCGACAAAAAGGACCGCAAAACAAGTTTTAATCAAATTTTAGGAGTTCAAATAATTGATTAGGAGCTTTTCACCACAATTATATTGCAAAACCTCAAGTTCTGTACTTTTTACTCAGTTAAAATTCCAACGGGTCCATTGAAGGCCAATTTAAACCTGCACGTCCGAAACCGATACAAAAAGGACCGCAAAAAAGTTTTAATCAAAATTTAGGAGTTCAAATAAATGATTAGGATCTTTTCAACACAATTATATTGCAAAACTTCAATTTCTGTACTTTTTATTCAGTTAAAATTCCAACGGGTCCATCGAAAGGCCTATTACGACCCGCTCGTCCGAAACCTATACAAAAAGGACTCCAAAACATGTTTTAATCAAATTTTAGGAGTTAATGTTATTTATTAGGAGATTTTCAACACAATTATATAGCAAAACCTCAATTTATGTAATTTTTACTCAGTTAAAATTCTAACGGGTCCATTGAAAGGCCCATTTAGATCTACACGTCCAAAACCTCGACAAAAAAGACCGCAAAACAACTTTTAATCAAATTTTAGGAGTTCAAATAATTGATTAGGAGCTTTTCAACACAATTATATTGCTAAACCTCAATTTATGTACTTTTTACTCAGTTAAAATTCCAATGGGTCCATTAAAAGGCCCATTTCGACCCGCTCGTCCGAAACCTCTACAAAAAGGACTGCAAAACAAGTTTTAATCAAATTTTAGGAGTTCATGTAATTGATTAGGATCTTTTCAACACAATTATATTGCAAAACCTCAATTTCTGTACTTTTTACTCAGTTAAAATTCTACTCGGGTCCATTGAAAGGCCCATTTAGACCCGCATGTCCGAAACCTCTACATAAAGGACCGCAAAACAAGTTTTGATCATATTTTAGGAGTACAAATAATTGATTATGAGATTTTCAACACAATTATATTGCAAAACCTCAATTTTTATACTTTTTACTCAGTTAAAATTCCAATGAGCCCATTGAAAGGCACATTTAGACATGCTCGTCCGAAACCTCTACAAAAAGGGCCGCAAAACAAGTTTTAATAAATTATAGGAGATCATGTAATTGGTTAGGAGATTTTCAACACAATTATATTGCAAAACCTCAATTTATGTACTTTTTACTCAGTTAAAGTTCCAACGGGTCCATTGAAAGGCCCATTTAGATCTGCTCGTCCGAAACCTCTACAAAAGGAACGCAAAACAAGTTTTAATCAAATTTTAGGAGTTCAAATAATTGATTAGGAGCTTTTCAACACAATTATATTGCAAAACCTCAATTTCTGTACTTTTTACACGGTTAAAATTTCAACGGGTCCATTGAAAGGCCCATTTAGCCCCGCTCGTCCGAAACCTCTACAAAAAGGACCGCAAAAAAAGTTTTTATCAAATTTTAGGAGTTCATGAAATTGATTAGGAGCTTTTCAACACAATTATATTGCAAAACCTCAATTTCTGTACTTTTTACTCAGTTAAAATTCCAACGGGTCCAATGAAGGCCCATTTAGGCCTACACGTCCCAAACCTCTACAAAAAGGGTCGCAAAACAAGTTTTAATCAAATTATAGGAGATCAAGTAATTGGTTAGGAGATTTTCAACACAATTATAATGCAAAACCTCAATTTATGTACTTTTTACTCAATTAAAATTCCAACGGGTCCATTGAAAGACCCATTTAGACCTGCTCGTCCGAAACCTCTACAAAAGGACCGCAAAACAAGTTTTAATCAAATTTTAGGAGTTCAAATAATTTATTAGGAGATTTTCAACACAATTATATTGCAAAACCTCAATTTTTGAAATTTTTACTCAGTTAAAATTCCAAAGGGTCCATTAAAAGGCCCATTTCGACCCGCTCGTCCGAAACCTCTATAAAAAGAACTGCAAAACAAGTTTTAATCAAATTTTTGGAGTTCATGTAATTTATTAGGATCTTTTCAACACAATTATATTGCAAAACCTCAATTTCTGTACTTTTTACTCAGTTAAATTCTACACGGGTCCATTGAAAGGCCCATTTTGACCCGCTCGTCCGAAACCTCTACAAAAAGGACTGGAAAACAAGTTTTAATCAAATTTTAGGAGTTCATGTAATTTATTAGGATCTTTTCAACACAATTATATTGCAAAACCTCAATTTCTGTACTTTTTACTCAGTTAAAATTCCAACGGGTCCATTGAAAGCCCATTTAAACCTGCACGTCCAAAACCGATACAAAAAGGACCGCAAAAAAGGTTTAATCAAATTTTAGGAGTTCAAATAAATGATTAGGAGCTTTCCAACACATTTATATTGCAAAACTTCAATTTTTATACATTTTACACAGTTAAAATTCCAACGGGTCCACTGAAAGGCCCATTTAGACCCGCTCGTCCGAAACCTCTACAGACCGCAAAACAAGTTTTGATCATATTTTAGGAGTACAAATAATTGATTATGATATTTTCAACACAATTATATTGCAAAACCTCAATTTTTATACTTTTTACTTAGTTAAAATTCCAACGGGTCCATTGAAAGGCCCATTTAGACATGCTCGTCCGAAACCTCTACAAAAAGGGCCGCAAAACTATTTTTAATCAAATTTTAGGAAATCATGTAATTGATTAGGAGATTTTCAACACAATTATATTGCAAAATCTCAATTTCTGTACTTTTTACTCAGTTAAAATTCCAACGGGTCCATTGAAAGGCCAATTTAGACCTGCTAGTCCGGAACCTCGACAAAAAGGACCGCAAAACAAGTTTTAATCAAATTTTAGGAGTTCAAATAATTGATTAGGAGCTTTTCAACACAATTATATTGCAAAACCTCAATTTCTGTACTTTTTACTCAGTTAAAATTCCAACGGGTCCATTGAAGGCCGATTTAGACCTGCACGTCCGAAACCGATACAAAAAGGACCGCAAAAGGTTTTAATCAAATTTTAGGAGTTCAAATAAATGATTAGGATCTTTTCAACACAATTATATTGCAAAACTTCAATTTTTGTACTTTTTATTCAGTTAAAATTCCAACGGGTCCATCGAAAGGCCCAGTTCGTCCCGCTCGTCCGAAACCTATACAAAAAGGACTCCAAAACATGTTTTAATCAAATTTTAGGAGTTAATGTTATTTATTAGGAAATTTTCAACACAATTATATAGCAAAACCTCAATTTATGTACTTTTTACTCAGTTAAAATTCTGACGGGTCCATTGAAAGGCCCATTTAGACCTACTCGTGCAAAACCTCGACAAAAAAGACCGCAAAACAAGTTTTAATCAAATTTTAGGAGATCAAATAATTGGTTAGGAGCTTTTCAACACAATTATATTGCTAAACCACAATTTATGTACTTTTTACTCAGTTAAAATTCCAATTGGTCCATTGTAAGGCCCATTTAGACCTGCTCGTCCGAAACCGATACAAAAAGGACCGCAAAAAAGTTTTAATCAAATTTTAGGAGTTCAAATAAATGATTAGGAGCTTCCCAACACAATTATATTGCAAAACTTCAGTTTTTATACATTTTACTTAGTTAAAATTCCAACGGGTCCACTGAAAGGCCCATTTAGACCGGCACGTCCGAAACCTCTACATAAAGGACCGCAAAACAAGTTTTGATCATATTTTAGGAGTAAAAATAATTGATTATGAGATTTTCAACACAATTATATTGCAAAACCTCAATTTTTATACTTTTTACTCAGTTAAAATTCCAACGGGACCATTGAAAGGCACATTTAGACATGCTCGTCCGAAACCTCTACAAAAAGGGCAACAAAACAAGTTTTAATAAATTATAGGAGATCATGTAATTGGTTAGGAGATTTTCAACACAATTATATTGCAAAACCTCAATTTATGTACTTTTTACTCAGTTAAAATTCCAACGGGTCCATTGAAAGGCCCATTTAGATCTGCTCGTCCGAAACCTCTACAAAAGGACCGCAAAACAAGTTTTAATCAAATTTTAGGAGTTCAAATAATTTATTAGTAGCTTTTCAACACAATTATATCGCAAAACCTCAATTTCTGTACTTTTTACTCGGTTAAAATTTCAACGGGTCCATTGAAAGGCCCATTTAGTCCCGCTCGTCCGAAACCTCTACAAAAAGGACCGCAAAAAAAGTTTTAATCAAATTTTAGGAGTTCATGAAATTGATTAGGAGCTTTTCAACACAATTATATTGCAAAACCTCAATTTCTGTAATTTTTACTTAGTTAAAATTCCAACGGGTCCATTAAAAGGCCCATTTCGACCCGCTCGTCCGAAACCTCTACAAAAAGAACATCAAAACAAGTTTTAATCAAATTTTAGGAGTTCATGTAATTGATTAGGATCTTTTCAACACAATTATATTGCAAAACCTCAATTTCTGTGAGAAAGTCCACGACCGCCTTTCTAATTGGGATAAACAGCTCCTTTCCTTTAGTGGACGTGAGATTGTTATCAAAGCAGTCCTACAATCTTTACCTCAATATGTCATGTCTTGTTACCTTCTGCCACATAACATTATTGATGATATGACTTCAGCCATTCGTCAATATTGGTGGACTGGCAAATCAAATAAGAAAGGGTGGCATATGCTTCCCTGGAATCTTGTTTGTCTACCTAATACTGCAGGGGGCATGGGTTTCAAAGACCTGAAGGATTTTAATATTGCCCTCTTGGGTAAGCAACTATGGCGTCTTATTTGCGAACCGGATTCCTTATTGGGCCAAATATATCGCTCTAAATATTACCCTTCGGGGAATATCCTTGATGCATCCCGACCTAACCGAGGCTCTTTTGCTTGGCAAGGTCTCCATAATGCTTTACAACGCCACTTCCGGGGCTTTTTATATCGACCAGGCATTAATAGTAACATACGTGTCCATAAAGACATTTGGGGTAGCTCTTCTCCTGTTACCCTTACTGGAGACTATGAAGTCTCTGAGGAAGTCCATATTCGATGTCGTGACTTCATGCTTCGTAACTGGACTACTTGGGATACTGAGAAGGTCCATAACTATTTCAACCTAGTGGATGCAGATGTCATTCTTCGTATTCCCATTATTAATGATTACCGTGATTCTATCCTCTGGGCTCCTAACGACTCCGGTATTTACTCAGTCCGTTCAGGTTACTTATTTCTACAACGCACTTTGGATCCACATACTTCCCCCACACGTTTTTGGAAGTTCCTGTCCAAAACTAAGGCCCTCCCCAAGGTTAAAACTTTTGGATGGCGAGCAACATCTGCAGCTCTTCTCGTTGGCTCGAAATTGCAAGTTTTCTCCCCCAACTCTGGGCCCTTTCCTATTTGCGGGGCTCCCTCTGAATCTATCCTTCATGCCCTTCGTGACTGTGCTGGGGCTTCCGAGGCCCTTCACCTCTCAGGAATTCCCACTATAATAACTAGGAGCACGACTACCACTCCTTTCCAATGGCTAGAAGAGGCTGCCCACCTCTTAGCGCCGGATAAATTTGGTCTTTTCCTCACAACCATCTGGAACATCTGGAATAGACGTAATGACTGGACTCATAACCATCACTTACAACCACCATGGCTTACTGCTATTAATTCCATCAACCTACATGATGATTTTTGCAATGCCACCCTCCAATCCAATCCATCATCATCTATTCTATCTCTTCCATGTTGGATACCTCCTCCACTTGATCACATTAAAATAAATGTGGATGGGGCTTTTGACCCTACCACACGTGCTGCGGCTGTTGGTGTCGTGGCACGTGATTCATTAGGTGCGGTAGTTGGAGGACTTGCTTTTCCGATAGGCAGTTGTTTGGATGCTACCGCTTGCGAAGGTGAAGGCCTTCTCGCGGGGATCACTTTCGCCCAATCTCATGGATGGAATCGGATTTTGTTCGAAACAAACTCTGCCTCTCTTGCGAATAGACTCAACAACCCAGGACATGACCTTTCTACTTTGGGACCCCTACTCACTAGGCTTCGAGAGTCTCTTCAGTCTTTACCTTTTGCTCTTGTATCTTATGTACGCCGTGAGGCAAACTCTGTAGCCCATACTTTGGCTGCTAATGCTCTAGGATCCATGTCTTCTTTATCTTTTAATTCTGATGTACCACCATGTATCTATCATCTTGTAAAGAGCAGGTTTCCGAATTAATAAAAATTTAAGGTACTCCTTTCCCCTTTTAGGGTCCTCTAGCTCTGCTTGAAGGACAGTAATATGGGTTTTTAATGAGGCCTTTTTCTTCAAAAAAATTTCCAACGGGTCCATTGAAATGCCCATTTCGACCCATTCGTCCGAAAGCTCTACAAAAAGGACTGCAAAACAAGTTTTAATCAAATTTTAGGAGTTCATGTAATTGATTAGGAGCTTTTCAACACAATTATATTGCAAATCCTCAATTTCTGTACTTTTTACTCTGTTAAAATTCCAACGGTTCCATTGAAAGGCCCATTTCGATCCGCTTGTCTGAAACATCTACAAAAAGGACTGCAAAACACATTTTAATCAAATTTTAGGAGTTCAAATAATTTATTAGGAGCTTTTCAACACAATTATATTGCAAAACCTCAATTTATATACTTTTTACTCAGTTAAAATTCTAACGGGTCCATTGAAAGGCCCATTTAGACTTGCTCGTCCAAAACCTCGACAAAAAGGACCGCAAAAATAGTTTTAATCAAATTTTAGGAGTTCAAATAATTGATTAGGAGCTTTTCAACACAATTATATTGAAAACCTCAATTTTATACTTTTTACTCAGTTAAAATTCCAACGGGCCCATTGAAAGGCCCATTTAGACCTGCTCGTCCGAAACCTTTACAAAAAGGACCGCAAAAATGTTTTATTCAAATATTAGGAGTTCAAATAATTGATTAGGAGCTTTTCAACACAATTACAATGCAAAACCTCAATTTCTGTACTTTTTACTCAGTTAAAATTCCAACGGGTCCATTAAAAGGCCCATTTCGACCCGCTCGTCCGAAACCTCTACAAAAAAGGACTGCAAAACAAGTTTTAATCAAATTTTAGGAGTTCATGTAATTGATTAGGAGCTGTTCAACACCATTATATTGCAAAACCTCAATTTCTGTACTTTTTAGTCAGTTAAAATTCCAACGGGTCCATTGAAAAGCCCATTTAGACCTGCTCGTCCGAAACCTCGACAAAAAGGACCGCAAAACAAGTTTTAATCAAATTTTAGGAGTTCAAATAATTGATTAGGAGCTTTTCAACACAATTATATTGCAAAACCTCAATTTCTGTACTTTTTACTCAGTTAAAATTCCAACGGGTCCATTGAAGGTCCATTTAGACCTGCACGTCCAAAACAGATACAAAATGGACCGCAAAAAAGTTTTAATCAAATTTTAGGAGTTCAAATAAATGATTAGGAGCTTTCCAACACATTTATATTGCAAAAATTAAATTTTTATACATTTTACTCAGTTAAAATTCCAACGGGTCCACTCAAAGGCCCATTTAGACCCGCACGTCCGAAACCTCTACATAAAGGACCGCAAAACAAGTTTTAATCAAATTTTAGGAGTTCAAATAAATGATTAGGAGCTTTCCAACACATTTATATTGCAAAACTTCAATTTTTATACATTTTACTCAGTTAAAATTTCAACGGGTCCACTGAAAGGCCTATTTTGACCCGCACGTCCGAAACCTCTACATAAAGGACCGCAAAACAAGTTTTGATCATATTTTAGGAGTACAAATAATTTATTATGAGATTTTCAACACAATTATATAGCAAAACCTCAATTTCTGTACTTTTTACTCAGTTAAAATACTAACGGGTCCATTGAAAGGCCCATTTAGACCTGCTCTCGTCCAAAACCTCGACAAAAAAGACCGCAAAAGAAGTTCTAATCAAATTTTAGGAGTTCAAATAATTGATTAGGAGCTTTTCAACACATTTATATTTCTAAACCTCAATTTATGTACTTTTTACTCAGTTAAAATTCCAACGAGTCCATTGTAAGGCCCATTTAACCTGCTCGTCCGAAACCGATACAAAAAGGACCGCAAAAAAGTTATAATCAAATTTTAGGAGTTCAAATAAATGATTAGGAGCTTTCCAACACAATTATATTGCAAAAATTCAATTTTTATATATTTTACTCAGTTAAAATTCCAACTGGTCCACTGAAAGGCCCATTTAGACCCACACGTCTGAAACCTCTACATAAAGGACCGCAAAAACGTTTTGATCATATTTTAGGAGTACAAATAATTGATTATGAGATTTTCAACACAATTATATTGAAAAAACTCAATTTTTATACTTTTTACTTAGTTAAAATTCCAATGGGCCCATTGAAAGGCACATTTAGAAATGCTCGTCCGAAACCTCTGCAAATAGGGCCGCAAAACAAGTTTTAATCAAATTATAGGAGATCATGTAATTGGTTAAGAGATTTTCAACACAATTATATTGTAAAACCTCAATTTATGTACTTTTTACTCAGTTAAAATTCCAACGGGTCCATTGAAAGGCCCATTTAGACCTGCTCGTCCGAAACCTCTACAAAAGGACCGCAAAACAAGTTTTAATCAAATTTTAGGAGTTCAAATAATTTATTAGGAGCTTTTAAACAAAATTATATTGCAAAACCTCAATTTCTGTACTTTTTACTCAGTTAAAATTCCAACGGGTCCATTGTAAGGCCCATTTAGACCTGCTCGTCCGGAATTGATACAAAAAGGACCACAAAAAGGTTTTAATCAAATTTTATGAGTTCAAATAAATGATTAGGAGCTTTTCAACACAATTATATTGCAAAACCTCATTTTTTATACATTTTACTCAGTTAAAATTCCAACGGTCCACTGAAAGGCCCATTTAGACCCGCACGTCCGAAACCTCTATATAAAGGACCGCAAAACAAGTTTTGATCATATTTTAGGAGTACAAATAATTTATTATGAGCTTTTCAACACAATTATATTGCAAAACCTCAATTTTTATACTTTTTACTCAGTTAATATTCCATCGGGTCCATTGAGAGGCCCATTTCGACCCGCTCGTCCGAAACCTCTACAAAAAGGACTACAAAACAAGTTTTAATCAAATTTTAGGAGTTCATGTAATTGATTAGGATATTTTCAACACAATTATATTGCAAAACCTCAATTTCTGTACTTTTTACTCAGTTAAAATTCCAACGGGTCCATTGAAAGGCCCATTTAGACCTGCTCGTTTGAAACCTCGACAAAAAGGACCGCAAAACAAGTTTTAATCAAATTTTAGGAGTTCAAATAATTGATTAGGAGATTTTCAACACAATTATATTGCAAAACCTCAATTTCTGTACTTTTTACTCAGTTAAAATTCCAACGGGTCCATTGAAAGGCCCATTTAGACCTGCTCGTCCGAAACCTCGACAAAAAGGACCGCAAAACAAGTTTTAATCAAATTTTAGGAGTTCGAATAATTGATTAGGAGCTTTTCAACACAATTATATTGCAAAACCTCAATTTTTATACTTTTTACTCAGTTAATATTCCATCGGGTCCATTGAGAGGCCCATTTCGACCCGCTCGTCCGAAACCTCTACAAAAAGGACTGCAAAACAAGTTTTAATCAAATTTTAGGAGTTCATGTAATTGATTAGGATATTTTCAACACAATTATATTGCAAAACCTCAATTTCTGTACTTTTTACTCAGTTAAAATTCCATTGGGTCCATTGAAAGGCACATTTAGACATGCTCTTCCGAAACCTCTACAAAGAGGGCCGCAAAACAAGTTTTAATCAAAGTATAGGAGATCATGTAATTGGTTACGAGATTTTCAACACAATTATATTGCAAAACCTCAATTTATGTACTTTTTACTAAGTTAAAATTCCAACGGGTCCATTGAAAGGCCCATTTAGACCTGCTCGTCTGAAACCTCTACAAAAGGACCGCAAAACAAGTTTTAATCAAATTTTATGAGTTCAAATAATTTATTAGGAGCTTTTCAACAAAATTATATTGCAAAACCTCAATTTCTGTACTTTTTACTCAGTTAAAATTCCAACGGGTCCATTGTAAGGCCCATTTAGACCTGCTCGTCCGAAATCGATACAAAAAGGATCGCAAAAAGGTTTTAATCAAATTTTATGAGTTCAAATAAATGATTAGGAGCTTTTCAACACAATTATATTGCAAAACTTCAATTTTTATACATTTTACTCAGTTAAAATTCCAACGGGTCCACTTAAAGGCCCATTTAGACCCGCACGTCCGAAACCTCTACATAAAGGACCGCAAAACAAGTTTTGATAATATTCTAGGAGTACAAATAATTGATTATGAGCTTTTCAACACAATTATATTGCAAAACTTCAATTTTTATACTTTTTACTCAGTTAAAATTCCATCGGGTCCATTGAAAGGCCCATTTCGACCCGCTCGTCCGAAATCTCTACAAAAAGGACTGCAAAACAAGTTTTAATCAAATTTTAGGTGTTTATGTAATTGATTAGGAGCTTTTCAACACAATTATATTGCAAAACCTCAATTTTTGTACTTTTTACTCAGTTAAAATTCCATTGGGTCCATTGAAAGGCACATTTAGACATGCTCGTCCGAAACCTCTACAAAAAGGGCCGCAAAACATGTTTTAATCAAATTATAGGAGATCATGTAATTGGTTTGGAGATTTTCAACACAATTATATTGCAAAACCTCAATTTATGTACTTTTTACTCAGTTAAAATTCCAACGGGTCCATTGAAAGGCCCATTTAGACCTGCTCGTCTGAAACCTCTACAAAAGGACCGCAAAACAAGTTTTAATAAAATTTTAAGAGTTCAAATAATTTATTAGGAGCTTTTCAACACAATTATATTGCAAAACCTCAATTTCTGTACTTTTTACTCGGTTAAAATTTCAACGGGTCCATTGAAAGGCCCATTTAGTACCGCTCGTCCAAAACCTCTACAAAAAGGACCGCAAAAAAAGTTTTGATCAAATTTTAGGAGTTCATGAAATTGATTAGGAGCTTTTCAACACAATTATATTGCAAAACCTCAATTTCTGTACTTTTTACTCAGTTAAAATTCTAACGAGTCCATTGAAAGGCCCATTTAGACCTGCTCGTCCGAAACCTCGACAAAAAGGACCGCAATAATAGTTTTAATCAAATTTTAGGAGTTCAAATAATTGATTAGGAGCTTTGCAACACAATTATATTGAAAAACCTCAATTTTATACTTTTTACTCGGTTAAAATTCCAACGGGCCCATTGAAAGGCCCATTTAGACCTGCTCATCCGAAACCTCTACAAAAAGGACCGCAAAAATGTTTTATTCAAATATTAGGAGTTCAAATAATTGATTAGGAGCTTTTCAACACAATTATATTGCAAAACCTCAATTTTTGTAATTTTTACTCAGTTAAAATTCCAACGGGTCCATTAAAAGGCCCATTTCGACCCGCTCGTCCGAAACCTCTACAAAAAGGACTGCAAAACAAGTTTTAATCAAATTTTAGGAGTTCATGTAACTGATTAGGATCTTTTCAACACAATTATATTGCAAAACCTCAATTTCTGTACTTTTTACTCAGTTAAAATTCCATTGGGTCCATTGAAAGGCACATTTAGACATGCTCGTCCGAAACCTCTACAAAAAGGGCCGCAAAACAAGTTTTAATCAAATTATAGGAGATCATGTAATTGGTTTGGAGATTTTCAACACAATTATATTGCAAAACCTCAATTTATGTACTTTTTACTCAGTTAAAATTCCAACGGGTCCATTGAAAGGCCTATTTAGATTTGCTCGTCCGAAACCTCTACAAAAGGACCGCAAAACAAGTTTTAATCAAATTTTAGGAGTTCAAATAATTTATTAGAAGCTTTTCAACACAATTATATTGCAAAAACTCAATTTCTGTACTTTTTACTCGGTTAAAATTTCAACGGGTCCATTGAAAGGCCCATTTAGTCCCGCTCGTCCGAAACCTCTACAAAAAGGACCGCAAAAAAAGTTTTAATCAAATTTTAGGAGTTCATGAAATTGATTAGGATCTTTTCAACACAATTATGTTGCAAAACCTCAATTTCTGTACTTTTTACTCAGTTAAAATTCCAACGAGTCCACTGAAGGCCCATTTAGTCATGCACGTCCGAAACTTCTACAAAAAGGGCCGCAAAACAAGTTTTAATCAAATTATAGGAGATCAAGTATTTGGTTAGGAGATTTTCAACACAATTATAATGCAAATCCTCAATTTATGTATTTTTTACTCAGTTAAAATTCCAACGGGTCCATTGAAATGCCCATTTAGATCTGCTCGTCCGAAACCTCTACAAAAGGACCGCAAAACAAGTTTTAATCAAATTTTAGGAGTTCAAATAATTTATTAGGAGCTTTTCAACACAATTATATTGCAAAACCTCAATTTCTGTACTTTTTACTCGGTTAAAATTTCAACGGGTCCATTGAAAGGCCCATTTAGTCCCACTCGTCCGAAACCTCTACAAAAAGGACCGCAAAAAAGTTTTAATCAAATTTTAGGAGTTCATGAAATTGGTTAGGAGCTTTTCAACACAATTATATTGCAAAACCTCAATTTCTGTAATTTTTACTCAGTTAAAATTCCAACGGGTCCATTAAAAGGCCCATTTCGACCCGCTCGTCCGAAACCTCAACAAAAAGAACTACAAAACAAGTTTTAATCAAATTTTAGGAGTTCATGTAATTGATTAGGATCTTTTCAACACAATTATATTGCAAAACCTCAATTTCTGTACTTTTTACTCAGTTAAAATTCCAACGGGTCCATTGAAAGGCCCATTTAGACCTGCTCGTCCGAAACCTCGACAAAAAGGACCGCAAAACAAGTTTTAATCAAATTTTAGGAGTTCGAATAATTGATTAGGAGCTTTTCAACACAATTATATTGCAAAACCTCAATTTCTGTACTTTTTACTCAGTTAAAATTCCAACGGGTCCATTGAAGGCCCATTTAGACTTGCACGTCCAAAACCGATACAAAAAGGACCGCAAAAAAGTTTTAATCAAATTTTAGGAGTTCAAATAAATGATTAGGAGCGTTCCAACACATTTATATTGCAAAACTTCAATTTTTATAAATTTTACTCAGTTAAAATTCCAACGGGTCCACTGAAAGGCCCATTTAGACCCGCTCGTCCGAAACATCTAATTAAAGGACCGCAAAACAAGTTTTGATCATATTTTAGGAGTACAAATAATTGATTATGAGATTTTCAACACAATTATATTGCAAAACCTCAATTTTTATACTTTTTACTCAGTTAAAATTCCAACGGGTCCATTGAAAGGCCCATTTAGACATGCTCGTCCGAAACCTCTACAAAAAGGGCCGCAAAACAAGTTTTAATCAAATTTTAGGAGATCATGTAATTGATTAGGAGATTTTAAACACAATTATATTGCAAAACCTCATTTTCTGTACTTTTTACTCAGTTAAAATTCCAACGGGTCCATTGAAAGGCCCATTTAGATTCGCAAGTCCGAAACCTAGACAAAAGGACCGCAAAACAAGTTTTAATCAAATTTTAGGAGTTCAAATAATTGATTAGGAGCTTTTCAACACAATTATATTGCAAAACCTCAATTTATGTACTTTTTACTCAGTTAAAATTCCAACGGGTCCATTGAAGGCCCATTTAGACCTGCACGTCCGAAACCGATACAAAAAGGACTGCAAAAAAGTTTTAATCAAATTTTAGGAGTTCAAATAATTGATTAGGATATTTTCAACACAATTATATCGCAAAACTTCAATTTCTGTACTTTTTATTCAGTTAAAATTCCAACGGGTCCATCGAAAGGCCCATTTCGACCCGCTCGTCCGAAACCTATACAAAAAGGACTCCAATACATGTTTTAATCAAATTTTAGGAGTTAATGTTATTTATTAGGAGATTTCAACACAATTATATAGCAAAACCTCAATTTATGTACTTTTTACTCAGTTAAAATTCTAACGGGTAACGGGTGTGTGTGGGTGATGAAAATTCTCTCAAATTTTCTCTCAAACTCTCCCCACTCTTTTCCCCCTCTCCTCCTTCTTTTCACCTTTCTCCGCCTCCTCCTCCTCCTTCTATCAACCCTCTTCCGCCCCGAGCTCCGCCGTCAACCATGCCTCCACCCTCCCCTTTTACTTTCATCATGGTGCTTGCTTAGCACAAACATGATGAAAGTGGTCACCACTCACCTCGCCCGACGGATTTTTATCTACCCATCAATTCTGTGGCCAGCATTGGTGCAACTTTGGCTCTGGCAATGGCCACAACCCTCTGTTAAGGCAACTGATGTATTTTATGTACATCACACACATGCTGGGACATCATTCTTGATTCCCTTCATAGACCCTGACTCCTTTTATCGAGTATAGTAATTTTCCTGGTCTAAACGACCTTGTATCCAATCCCTTCACAGCAACATAATGTTGGGAAATTTATTATTTTTGACTGAAACTATCTGTCCGCGACTGTTAATGCAGAAGGTTCATTCATTTGATTCTACAATTTTGTTACTACAACAAAATGTTAATATATTGAATTATGTCTGTTTCATCATCATGTCTACAAAGATTTGGATTTCACGGTTTACTACGGTGCATGAGCACAGTCAACCAAACCGAACGGCCAGGGAGAGGGTGGCTGCAAGCCGCCGGACGGCAGCAACCTTACTGCTCCACAATTGCTGGAGCAACAAATATGTCTCACTTATTTTTCGGAATAGTGAACTGCCACGTCACAAGTTTGCATGGGAGACTTTGGCCCATGCACGTGTACCTTCACCATGCAATGCATGCATATCGGTGGAATCCCACCAAAACTTATCACATCATAACTTAATCCTAATTCCATGGGATACACTATCTTATTACGATTTAAATATCGTACATAATAAATTTAAAATGATGTTTCATCTCCAGTTTCTAGATATTAAAAAACAAATGAATTTTTATTTTTAGGCTAAAGGGTCAAATTTGTCCCTGTAGTAATCCGAAATCAGCAATGTTGCCCCTAACTTTTTTTTCCTGTAATTTTGCCCTCAAAGTCAGTCAATTGTAGCAATGTTGCCCTTTGACCGATTTTGACCGTTAAATGCTAATGTGGCAGTTAACGGTGCTGACGGGGCAATTTTACCCTCGAAGTCATTCATGCAATTTTGCCCTCGAAGTCATTAATTGCAGCACTTTTACCCTTGGTTTATTAAGTTTTTGAATAAAATTGGATAAATAATTTAGTTTTTTCGAGTTGAACTTTAACAAACAGAATATATGAAAAATCGATTGACAAATTGATGTAAATATCCTTTGAGTCCATAGTAATTTTAAAAATAAGCAAAATGAAAACTCTCACAAAAAATCAAAATATTATTCAATTTTTTTAAAAAATCTATAAACTTAATAAAACTAAATACGATATTCAAAAAAAATTATTGAAAACAAACCAACGAGAAGCGTGTTAATTGAGCGGTGAACGTGAAATAAACCACTAATGTCGTTTTCTGAGATCATCGTACATTTTTTCCTAACAACTCATCGTCGGTAAGTGTGTCAATCGAACGTCGTTCGAATAGAATAGTTCGCGTTCACCGTTCAATTAACACGCTTCTCGTTGGTTTATTTTCAATAATTTTTTTTGAATATCGTATTTAGTTTTATTAAGTTTATAGATTTTTTTTAAAAAAATTGAATAATATTTTGATTTTTTGTGAGAGTTCTCATTTTGCTTATTTTTAAAATTACTAGGGACTCAAAGGATATTTACATCAATTTGTTAATCGATTTTTCATATATTCTGTTTGTTAAAGTTCAACTCGAAAAAACCAAATTATTTATCCAATTTTATTCAAAAACTAAATAAACCAAGGGTAAAAGTGTTGCAATTAATGACTTCGAGGGCAAAATTGCATGAATGACTTCGAGGGTAAAATTGCCCCGTCAGCACCGTTAACTGCCACGTCAACATTTAACGGTCAAAGGGCAACATTGCTACAATTGACTGACTTTGAGGGCAAAATTACGGAAAAAAAAAGTTAGGGGCAACATTGCTGATTTCGGATTACTACAGGGGCAAATTTGGCCCTTTAGCCTTATTTTTATTATCTAGACAAGTCCAACCTATGTAGGGCTCTATTTGAGTTTAAAATAATTTTCTCTTTAAATCTTAGGATTAAAAAGATATTATTTAAATTCAAATTCTTCCCCTATTTCCTTAATAATCTCTTTAAATTTAAATTCATATCCTCTTATAATCCCAAGATTATAAAGACTCTATTTAAATTCAAATTTTTGTTTACATTATCTGTTAATCACAAGTTGGTTATGATATTGTTTAATTTCAATTTACTTTTATTCTTGGATGAGATTCTAATTGGTTGGGATTTAATAATGTCTTATAATCCCAGTCATTTAGTTGTTTTAAAATTACTATTATCCTTTAATCTCAGGATTATTTGGATAATAATTAAATTCAACTCTTTTGACTATTATCTTCATAATAATTTTTTTGAATTTAATTTAATATTCTCTCTTAATCTAAGGATTATGATGAGACTATTTAAATTCAAATTTCTTTTTCCTTATCTTGCTTTCATACGACTAGTAAGATTTTACACAAATCCCATTTATTTTTTTATTTTGGATAATCTATGTGAATTTAAATTAATTCTATTTTTTAATCTTATGATTATTTGGATATTAATTAAATTCATACACATTTTAAAATTTCTTAACAGAACACTATGGAATTTTGAATTTATCTCACCATTATCCTATCCTTTTCGTGGCTATCCACTCACTCAATGTTTTGAATATTATTTTCTTTTCATTGAGAATTATCGCCTAAGTATATTGCTCACTAGGCACCTCCTCACACTTCCTGCGCTATACTCCAGTTGTGTGAAACCCATTTCCATTGTCGAGTACAAACAATCACTCATGGCCTCTACCGATTCCTTTCTCTCTCGCTTTGATAACCTACAGTTTACAGCAGAAGAGAAACATGTAATCTGTGCTCCTGCCTCAACAAAGGCAATTCCCCTTGACGACTACAAATCGTCACTCATCGGAAAACTTTTCAACACCAAAGATTATGAAGAGAAGGTTGTGATGCGACTCTTCACTACTATTTGGAGAGAATACAAGCTATCCTCGGTAACGTCTCTAGGCTCTGGACACTTTCTCTTTAAGTTTGAAACTAAAGCCTGCAGGGATGATGTACTAAAAGGAGGGCCCTGGACCTTCAAGAAAGATTGGCTAGCCATCCTACCTGTGCAGCCAAAACTCACCATTAAGGGATACCGATACGACCAGATGCGAATCTGGGTAAGAATACATCGAGTACCGATCGCTATGATGACTAGTGTTGTGGTAGCAAATGCCACCGGCCAAGCCATTGGCAGTGGGATAGGCGCAGTAATAGGGACTGACTCCCGTCAATCGGAGGAGGGGAATATGACTGAATTCCTCCGTGTCCTGGTCATAATTGATGTACACCAGCCGCTGAGACGGTTTGTGTTCGTTCAGCTTGAGGAGGATGAAGGCCCCCAAATGTTGCCTATACAATATGAGAACTTACCATCTTTCTGTCATGGATGTGGTATTTTATGCCATCTTAAAGCCACTTGTGTGGATTTCAAGGATGAAAAAACCGTGCCCCAACAGTATGGAGATTGGCTACGTGCCCCGGCACCAAAGCGGAAATCTAAAATAGCAACCAGAGGAAGGGTTAGTTATTTTGAGCCTGCTAAGCCTTCGATGGCTAATAATGGTACAATTCTATTTCAAAATATGTACTCATTTTTGAATTGGATTCCGATTTATTATTTTTGCTTTCCATTGAATGATGATTTTCATCACCTTTTTCCCTCATTGCAGGTGCAGGATCATCCAAAGGAAAACATATCAATGCCGGTAACATTTATAAATTACCCTGCACTTGTTGCAATTTTTTTCTACTTAGTAGGAATTTTTCCTACTATTTATATTTACTTTTCTCTTTTTCGATTCTGTTCCTCAGGACCAGATCGTAAAGGGAAGACAGTGGTGGTAACTGATGCCGCTTCAGCCACAAAGAATTCAGAAGCTGTTGCCTCTGATACGGTGAAAGAACGCAATCCAGGGCAGGCAGCTACTGCTGCTGCCAAGATCGCTGATGCTGTAGCATCTTTGGGTGCGGAAACGCAAACATTGCAGGAGCAGCCGGTTGCCAGGGTCGCTGATGCTGCAGCACCCCTGGGTGCGGAAACGCTGCAGGAGCAGCCAGCTCCAGTCGCGCCTGCTGCTGTCCCTGAGGAGCTCATGGCGGATACGGATGGTGATCCCACGGGACAACTTTCGATAGAGGCACTTGATGTAGCCCCCATTGCTGTCATCCCAGCTGATGCGGAATCAGCAAATGCGGGAGCCCCCGACACTGCCCAGGCAGCCACAAAGGATGATGATGTATCCTCCACTCCACCTGAAAAACGGTTCGTTTTGCTAGACAATGAAGGCTTCCCGGTGCCCACTGCTGTGCCGGCTAAGTCTGCTACCGCTGGACATGGAAGTAATGCCTATGTCAACCCTGACTTTGAGGATTGGCTCGCTACTTCCTCGAGCCCACCAAAGAATGCCGTCGAACCGCGCAAGGCAAAACGCAGCCCTCCACTAAACGCCCACGTACCTCCCCAAAGGTTCCATTACGACCGGCAAGGCACGGAACAACACCTACAGGAAAAACTAAACACACTAAAGCTGGGATGAGAAGCAAAGTCTCTTCGGCGGCGGTTGATATTCAACCCCGCCGAGAGAAATGAGGCTCTTGTGCTGGAACTGCCGTGGGCTTGGTTCCCCAGAGGCAGTTCGAGGGCTTATTTCAATGGTCCGCAAATTAGAACCTTTGATTATTTTTTTATCTGAGACTCGGTTATGTAATTTTGATTTTGAACGTTTGAAACTTTCTTTAGGTATGGAGGGCTGCTTCCATGTGAAAAGCAGCCCAAATTGCTCTGGTTTGATTTTACTTTGGAATAATAATTTGAATGTGGATCTTTTATCGTACTCTGATCGCCATATTGATTCCATTGTTACATCTTCCGATGATTGCTTTCGATTTACGGGAATCTATGGGTATGCCGAAACTAGCATGAAATATAAAACGTGGGAACTCATTGACTCTCTTTGTAAAAATTCACCTCTACCTTGGTTAATTGGAGGGGACCTAAACGATATTTTATCGGACTCCGAAAAACAAGGCGGAGGTCGTAGACCGCCATCACAAATCACCAACTTTCGAGATTGCCTTGCACGTAATGGGATTTTTGATTGCAAACCAAGCTCGGGTTGGTTCACTTGGTCACGTACAGGGCCAAATGTTACAACTGTGTGTGAACGTCTGGATAGATATCTTGCATGCGATGCATGGCTCCAAGCCCACTTAACATTCCAATGTAGGAATATTTTTTCTCCGAATTCTGATCATTATATAATTATTATGGACACTACACGTAATACACCCCACGCACATCGTGGCCAACATGATGATCATGATGGTGACCACTTTCGTTTCGAGGCCTGCTGGGCAAAGGACCCATCGTGTATCTCCGCGGTTCACCATGCGTGGTCCAACACGTCGGGCACTCTGCTCGACAAACTGACCGCTGTAGGGAGCCACCTATATGAATGGCAAGCGAATCGACGCTCCACCTCTAACAATCGCATCGCTGAACTACAACGAAAGATTAACTCCTATATGCGTCGGAGACGACTGTCACAAGACATGTTACGCAATCTCCGTGACGCGAAATTGGAACTTAGACGCCTTCTGGATGCCAAGGAAGCCTACTGGGCACAACGTTCTCGTGTTACCTGGCTTTCGCAAGGTGATAAGAACACTTCCTTCTTCCATGCCCGAGCTTCTAAACGAAGGAAAAAGAACACTATATGTGGTCTCTTCGATGTGAACCAAACTTGGCATACTGAGAAGCCCGAGCTTCTTCGGATTGCATCCGAGTATTTCCAGGATTTGTTCACATCCTCTAACCCGAATTCCTCTATGGTGCTTTTGGAACATATTACCCCGGTGGTTAGCACTGAAATGAATGACTCATTGCTATGACCCTTCACTGAAGAAGAGGTAACCACAGCTTTCAGGGATATAGGCCCCAGGAAAGCCCCAGGTTTTGACGGCTTCCCTAGTAGTTTCTACAGACAATACTGGGATGTCGTAGGGCCTGATTTTATACAACTTTGTTTGCGCCTATTACGAGGAGAAGAGGATATGGCAACGGTGAACAAAGCTATCATTGTCCTCATTCCAAAGGGGCCTGACGCTTCACACATGCGTCAATTTCGGCCGATCAGCTTATGCACTGTTATTTACAAGACCATTGCTAAGGTTCTTGTGAATAGACTTAAACCTATATTACCATATTGTATCAGTGATGCGCAAGCTGCTTTTGTTAGTGGCAGGAACATTACTGATAATATTTTGATTGCGCATGAACTTGTGCATACCCTCCATACTAATAACGCTTCGATATATCAGGGGGCTGCATTGAAGCTCGATATGGAGAAATCATTTGATAAGGTTGAATGGTCCTTTCTTCAAGATGTGATGTTACGTATGGGTTTTGCATCTGAATGGGTACAATTACTACTCCGATGTGTATCCACTGTGTCTTTTTCGGTTCGTCTGAATGGCGCTCTATCCAACGAGTTCTTTCCGACTAGGGGAATCCGGCAAGGGGACCCTCTCTCGCCTTTCCTCTTCTTAATATGCTCCCAGGGGCTTTCAGCGGCCCTTGAGGCTGAACAGCAATCGGGACGACTAATTAGGTTACAGGCCAATAGGCGCGGCCCAAGAATTAATCACCTGCTCTTTGCGGATTATAGTATTGTATTTGTCCGTAATTGCCCAGGGGAAATAGATCGGTTGAAGGAGATTCTCCGTCTGTACGAGGCATCATCAGGACAGTCAGTCAACTTTTCTAAGTCAACTGCCTTTGGAGCTCCTTCTGTTCGATAGACTTCACACACGCGCTACAGCATACTCTTGGCATCCGTTTGGTTGACGACCCTGGAACCTATCTAGGAGTCCCTCTACTCATTGGGAGGAACCGAACGGCTAGTCTTGGTTTCATTAGAGACAAAGTCAATCCCCGCATGACTAAATGGGATACTAACTTGCTGTCGTACAGTGGGCGTGAAGTTCTCATAAAATCAGTGGCGCAAGCTTTGCCCCAATACGTCATGTCATGTTATTTGCTCCCACAAAACATTGTGGATGATGCGACACGATCAATCCGCCGATACTGGTGGACGGGCAGGAGTAACAAAAAAGGATGGCCAATGCTCTCCTGGGATACTATGTGCACCCCCAAAGCTGCAGGGGGCATGGGCTTCCGCGATCTACGGGACTTTAATATTGCTCTTCTGGGGAAACAAATATGGCGACTCATCCATTCGCCCTACTCCCTACTCGCCCGGGTCCTCAAATCACGCTATTATCCTTCCGGGAATATTATGGAGGCAAAAGTTGACCACCGCGCCTCCTATGCTTGGCGAGGTATATGGCAGGCTCTGCAGCAATTACAACCGGGTTTCTTCTGGAGGCCTGGAATTGATAGTCGTCTGCGCATCCTTCGTGATAACTGGGGTGGATCCGATGGGCTCTCTTTCTTTGGTAGTTATCAAGATAATGAGGAGATACCCTTGCGATGCGGAGATTTTATGATTCAGCATCATAATGCATGGGATGAACATAAAGTGCGTCAATATTTTGACGACGATGACGCAGCCAACATATTGCATGTACCTATATCTGATGTCCACCGCGATACCTTGCTATGTGGTTTTCATGATACTAATATATATTCAGTACGCTCCGGATACCTATTCTTACGTCGACCCCCACGACCTATTGAGCGGCCGACCCCCCTATGGAAGATTATTGCTAAATCCAATACACTCCCGAAGGTCCGCACCTTTGGATGGCGGGCAGGACGGGGTGCGCTTCCCACAGGTGACCGACTTGCGACTATTGGATTAGGCACCGGCATGTGTCCGTTCTGCCGCTTGATCCTCGAATCTGCACTTCATGCTTTCAAGGAGTGTCCAGACGCTGCTGAGACACTCAGCCTTGCAGGCTTCCCGAGCGAATTTCGTGATAGCATCGCAACATCGATATCACTTTGGCTGGAACAAGGAGCTAGGCTCCTCTCTTGCGCACAATTTGATCTCCTCCTAACTACACTGTGGAATCTTTGGAATAGGAGGAATGAGTGGGTCCATTCTCAGCGTTTACAGCCCCCTTGGCTAACCTTGATGAACTCACAGGATCTACTTCGCGACTACCTTTCGGCCAAATCAGACATTCCCACGATGAGGCAGCAGACGACGACAGCACTCTCCCCACCTGTATGGAGGCCACCGCCGGCTGGATCAATCAAAATCAATGTTGATGGTGCTTTTCACCCCTCTACAGGATCGGCTGGAATTGGCATTGTGGCTCGTGATGCTACTGGTGCTATCCTGCTTGGACGAGCTGTTTACTTGGACACTATTGCAGATTCTACGTCGGCGGAGCTAAGGGCTATCTCAGATGGTGTCCAGCTAGGTGTGGAGGCGGGATGGACAGGGTTTCTTCTTGAATCGGATGCGGCCCTGCTAATCAATCGGCTGTGTAGCGCAGGCGAGGATGCCTCCACTCTTCGGCGACAATTGCAGGATACTAGATCTTTCATTGACACTGTATTAGGTCTTAGCTTACATTATGTACCACGTGCAGCTAACATTTTAGCTCATTCTGTAGCCAATTGGGCTCTTCATTTTCATTCCTCTATGTATTTTGGGCCGGGCTTGCCCGATGCTCTACGAACTTTTGTACCGGTTGTTAACCAACCACCTTGATTTCTAATATATTTTTGGGCACTCTTTTCCCCTCCTAGGGCCTTGCTGGGCTAGCCCAGTAAGGATTAGTGGGGTTTTTAATGAGGCCCTTTCTTCAAAAAAAATTCTAACGGGTCCATTGAAAGGCCCATTTAGACCTACTCGTCCAAAACCTCGACAAAATAGACCACAAAACAAGTTTTAATCAAATTTTAGGAGTTCAAATAATTGATTAGGAGCTTTTCAACACAATTATATTGCTAAACCTCATTTTATGTACTTTTTACTCAGTTAAAATTCCATCGGGTCCATTGTAAGGCCCATTTAGACCTGCTCGTCCGAAACCGATACAAAAAGGACCGCAAAAAAGTTTTAATCAAATTTTAGGAGTTCAAATAAATGATTAGGAGCTTTCCAACACAATTATATTGCAAAACTTCAGTTTTTATACATTTTACTCGGTTAAAATTCGATCGGGTCCACTGAAAGGCCCATTTAGACCCGCACATCCGAAACTTCTACATAAAGGACCGCAAAACAAGTTTTGATCATATTTTAGGAGTACAAATAATTGATTATGAGATTTTCAACACAATTATATTGAAAAACCTCAATTTTTATACTTTTTACTCAGTTAAAATTCCAACGAGCCCATTGAAAGGCACATTTAAACATGCTCGTCCGAAACCTCTACAAAAAGGGCCGCAAAACAAGTTTTAAGAAATTATAGGAGATCATGTAATTGGTTATAGGAGATTTTCAACACAATTATATTGCAAAACCTCAATTTATGTACTTTTTACTAAGTTAAAATTCCAACGGGTCCATTGAAAGGCCCATTTAGATCTGCTCGTCCGAAACCTCTACTAAAGGACCGCAAAACAAGTTTTAATCAAATTTTAGGAGTTCAAATTATTTATTAGGAGCTTTTAAACACAATTATATTGCAAAACCTCAATTTCTGTACTTTTTACTCGGTTAAATTTCAACGGGTCCATTGAAAGGCCCATTCAGTCCCGCTCGTCCGAAACCTCTACAAAAAGGACCGCAAAAAAAGTTTTAATCAAATTTTAGGAGTTCATGAAATTGATTAGGAGCTTTTCAACACAATTATATTGCAAAACCTCAATTTCTGTAATTTTACTCAGTTAAAATTCCAACGGGTCCATTAAAAGGCCCATTTCGACCCGCTCGTCTGAAACCTCTACAAAAAGAACTGCAAAACAAGTTTTAATCAAATTTTAGGAGTTCATGTAATTGATTACGATCTTTTCAACACAATTATATTGCAAAACCTCAATTTATGTACTTTTTACTCAGTTAAATTCTACCCGGGTCCATTGAAAGTCCCATTTCGACCCGCTCGTCCGAAACCTCTACAAAAAGGACTGCAAAACAAGTTTTAATCAAATTTTAGGAGTTCATGTAATTGATTAGGAGATTTTCAACACAATTATATTGCAAAACCTCAATTTCTGTACTTTTTACTCAGTTAAAATTCCAACGGGTCCATTGAAAGGCCCATTTAGACCTGCTCGTTCGAAACCTCGACAAAAAGGACCGCAAAACAAGTTTTAATCAAATTTTAGGAGTTCAAATAATTGATTAGGAGATTTTCAACACAATTATATTGCAAAACCTCAATTTCTGTACTTTTTACTCAGTTAAAATTCCAACGGGTCCATTGAAAGGCCCATTTAGACCTACTCGTCCGAAACCTCGACAAAAAGGACCGCAAAACAAGTTTTAATCAAATTTTAGGAGTTCGAATAATTGATTAGGAGCTTTTCAACACAATTATATTGCAAAACCTCAATTTCTGTACTTTTTACTCAGTTAAAATTCCAACGGGTCCATTGAAGGCCCATTTAGACTTGCACGTCCAAAACCGATACAAAAAGGACCGCAAAAAAGTTTTAATCAAATTTTAGGAGTTCAAATAAATGATTAGGAGCGTTCCAACACATTTATATTGCAAAACATCAATTTTTATACATTTTACTCAGTTAAAATTCCAACGGGTCCACTGAAAGGCACATTTAGACCCGCTCGTCCGAAACCTCTACATAAAGGACCGTAAAACAGGTTTTGATAATATTTTAGGAGTACAAATAATTTTTTATGAGATTTTCAACACAATTATATTGCAAAACCTCAATTTTAATACTTTTTACTCAGTTAAAATTCCAACGGGTCCATTGAAAGGCCCATTTAGACATGCTCGTCCGAAACCTCTACAAAAAGGGCCGTAAAACAAGTTTTAATCAAAATTTAGGAGATCATGTAATTGATTAGGAGATTTTCAACACAATTATATTGCAAAACCTCAATTTCTGTACCCTTTACTCAGTTAAAATTCCAACGGGTCCATTGAAAGGCCCATTTTGACCCGCTAGTCCGAAACCTAGACAAAAAGGACCGCAAAACAAGTTTTAATCAAAATTTAGGTGTTCAAATAATTGATTAGGAGCTTTTCAACACAATTATATTGCAAAACCTCAATTTCTGTACTTTTTACTTAGTTAAAATTCCAACGGGTCCATTAAATGCCCATTTAGACCTCCACGTCCGAAACCGATACAAAAAGGACCGCAAAAAAGTTTTAATCAAATTTTAGGAGTTCAAATAAATGATTATGATCTTTTCAACACAATTATATTGCAAAACTTCAATTTCTGTACTTTTTATTCAGTTAAAATTCCAACGGGTCCATCGAAAGGCCCATTTCGACCCGCTCGTCCGAAACCTATACAAAAAGGACTCCAAAACATGTTTTAATCAAATTTTAGGAGTTAATGTTATTTATTAGGAGATTTTCAACACAATTATATAGCAAAACCTCAATTTATGTACTTTTTACTCAGTTAAAATTCTAACGGGTGGGTGTGGGATGGCTCTCAATTCTCTCTCAAATTTTTCAGGGGTCTCTGTTGGGTTTTGGCTTGTTCTTCTTTTTTTCCCTCTTTTTCTGGTGGTTTTTTCACCATTCTTTCCACCAATCCCCTTCCCCCACACGGCGCTTATCCTCTCTCTACCGTTTTTGCAAGCCTATCAACTTTTGAACCGATTCATTTTGATTTCCTTGGAAATCGGGATGAGAATACAGAGGGTCATCCCACTCACCCACCATCTATCATTTACGGTTTGTGATATTATTCTTATCTTTTATTTTTTCCTTTGCTTACTAACCATCTTGTTTTTTCTTTCCTGCTTTTTCTGGCCGTATGTTGCTTCATGCAATATCCAAATCTCTCTGGCAATATCCAAATCTCTTCTCACCATTTCTTTACCGATTTGGCTGTTTCCAATGAGATCTCCCTGGCGTTCCTTGGATCTGGACGATTGGTCTGAGTCTTTGTCTTGGCCGATCATCTCTAACCAGGGAACACTCTGGGCGTCCCAGATAAGTATCAAAAAAATTGTTTTTCGCCATTTTCTACCTCTGGTTCTTGTTTATAATATATCAATATGTTTTTTAAATTTCCTTTCTTTTTGTTGCAGATCTGGTATTTCCTTGCATGTGCCTCCCAGATCTGGGCCATTCAAGGGTTTTCCTTTTATCGGTGTTTGGTTTGATAATTATCTTCCCCCCAACCGTCTTTCCTTTAATTTTATTATTTCATTATATTGTTCTCTTCACCTTTTTTTCATTTCTTTTTCCGATTCTTTTATAGATCGATATCGGAGTGGGTAAGAAATCCCCGGCGGAGGATCACGGCGGCTGTCTTACCCTCTCTGCCATCTAGAGTTCCCCCCCTTTGAGTTATCTCAGACAGTCGAACCGGCTAGGAATTCTTGAGCATTTTCAATCGCTTCCTCTATCCAGATCTGGGATGTGTTTCATTCTCTCTGGAGATCGTTGTTTTTCAATCATGTTCCTTTCTCTCATTTCTCTTAACCCTTTTCTCTGTCCTATTTTTTTCATTTTTTTTTTGTCTATTTCCCATCTTATGGTTTTCTTCCTTCCTTTCCGTTTCAGATCATTACCGGAGGAAAATTTTACCTCCCTTATCGGTGGGGATTGGTGGAGGTTTTGTTTTTCGGCATCACCTTTCCATCTGGGTATTCGGCTTCTTTCTAAGCCGGCGGAACGGCTAGGGTTTCTATCCCTTTTCTTTTTTAATTTTTTTACTTTTCATATAATTCTTTATTTTTTATTTCTATCTCCTGTCTTTTTTCTCCAGGTTCGATCTTCTTTCCGTCCCAATAACTATGGACGTACTATCAATTCTTTGATCCGATGGCACAAACCATGTGTCTTCTCGTATGTTTCTTTATCCATTTTTCTCTTTCTGCCATGCTTTAACTTATTTAAAATCTCTGTTTCCTTAAGTTTTATCCCCTTCACAAGTTTTCTAATATTTTATTATCTGGTTGTCTTTCTAATCATATGCTGGATTTCCTTAAGTTTTTTTCCTTTCATTAGTGTTCTAATAACACATTATCTGCTTGTTTTCGTTATCATATGCTGGGTTTCACATCTCGATTCTTTCATGCATTCCTCAAACCTCTACTTTTTACCACTATATTTTCATTTATACATTCTTTTTTTCATGTTTACAATTAAATCGATTATTTCATCTGTCTTGTCTATTCTACATGTTCGCACATCTATGATGGATAATACAATTACTTCCCTAACAATTCGATATCTAGCCCTTCCTGGGAAATATATACAAGCCCAATTTCTGGGATTTTCAAGTTACCTATGCAATCACAACATCTTCTTATCTTTTTCATCATTCTGAATCCATTTTTACATGCTCAACTCTGGTCACATTCTTTCACTTGGATTCCTCATTGGTACAATGCTATATCTCTGCATATGAATTATAACAGGATATCTAATCACTTTAAATGTTTTACTCTAATTTTCTACACTTATTCCATGCATGTTTTTCATCCAAACATTATTGCTATGAATCATTCCCTACACTTCACCAGTGGATTGTTTTTCTTTTGTCATTGGTATATCATGAATATCTTCTACATAGTTAGCTCATGTATCTTCATAAACTTGTATTCTTCTAATCCGATTAATGGTTTCAAACTTTTTGGAATGAAAGTCTTGTCTATTTTTTATAAGTATTTTATCATAGACTTTATAGCTTTAACTTTACAAACCTTTCTGGTTACTGTTCTAATATCAGACATTGTTAGTAGAACCTTAGCATATTTGCTTACTGCAATAAGTTATAGGGTTTGCTGCTGGCTACCCTCTGTCTATATATATATAACCTTTATCCTCTGGATCGATGTATGTAATGATCTTTTGTACATGCACTATCTCCTTGTGATTCCTTTTAATTACCACTCTTTTTTCTCTGTTTGCCTATTACCAATCTTTACTTTATACATGACCTTTTCTATGCTGCTTTATCATTTGGTTACAATAAATCTGTATTATGCATATATGACTCTTCATAGTTGTTTCCTCACTTACTGCCGTTCTTTTCCTTGCATTTGCTCCTTCTTTGGATCTATTCGGTACGATACAACAATGGAACCTGTGATCCATCTCACAAGGCAATGCCTCAAGATAATCTGTTTTCGCTATTCCCCATCTCCTAGTTTCTGTTTTAATTTCTTTATAGTTGTTATTAATTGCATTTCCCCCTATATTTTTTTTTGCTCATTTGGTCTGTAATAACTTTCTTCTCCCCGCTTCTTCCTTCCCCTGGGTTTGTAATTTTTTATGGCTCTCTCCTTTTCCTGCTTTTCTTTTATTTTTTCTATGTTTTTATTTGCTTGATCTATTACCATAAAATTGCTATGCATGCTTTCTATTTTGACTTTGATGTATGGTTTCATGTTAATGTATGTTACGATCTGATATATACGAAGGAAGTCTTTTCCTACTACGCCTATTTAGGTGAAATTTTACAAGCCCACAATTGGGATTTTTTTCAAGTCCTACTAAGTAGGATATCTCTTATGATAAATCCTTTTCATGTCTCCAACTTCTTAAAAAGTTTTATTCCTACTCCACCAATTACTCCTAAAGATTGGCCAAACTTAACCCCCTTTTCACTATCCCCGTTTCTTTCCACATTTATCCCTAGACTTTTATTGAATTCCGTTTTTAATTTTTTTTAATTTATTACCTGTTTATTATTATCTTTCAATGCCACCTTTATTCCATTATTTTTAAAATGCCAGCATTATCTTCTCCTATGATGGCAAATACAAATCAATTCCCCTTATTTACATTCAAAAACTCCAGCTCTCTTACAAAAATCGCCATAAATTTACATTTATTCGCCATAAATTTTCTATCAATTTACTCCTTTATTAAATTATCACCCATTATTACAAAAATCGTTTTAGCCTTTCCTTATATATACCCAAAATTCCGAAACTACTCCCATAAAATATTTCTACATTTATTTTTATACTTTCCTTTACAAATATATATTTATATAAGGATTACTCTATTACATTTGAACCTCGATTTACACCTATTTAACATTTATTATGAAATCTCCTTACTCTTTGACTTATTTAGATTAATTAAGGAAACCCCTTTTCCCACAATCCCTCTTGATATTAAAATATCCCACCTTTTACGATTTCAAATTTTCTTTCCAATCATACTTACTATTTCCAATATTACAGATCACCCAATTGCAATATTTAAGTATGAACAATTCCCTTATATCAAACCACAAAAACACCCCTATCTCTCTTCTCCTTCCAATTCTCCTTCCAATTCTCAATCTTATTCAATGGCATCTTCTTCCATCCCCCAACTTAGCGCTATCGACCTCACTAATGAGGAAGCCGAGCTTCTATACACTCTTGACTTTGGTTGGGATTTCATCAAGGAGGACCCCAAGCTCTTTCATTTCGGATGTTTCATCTCATCCAAAGTGATAGACATCTATGTTGTCATCAATGCTTTTGAAGGAATATGGAAGCCCAATGAAGTAGTTACTATCTCTGTCATCCAAGACAATTTCCTCAAGATAAAGTTCAAAGAGCCCAAGAACTGTTATGAAGTCCTTAACCGAGGTCATTGGCTGTATAAGGATGAATGGCTAGATGTTACTGAGTATGATCCTGCCAAATCAGTCGGTGAATACAACTTTAATATTATGCGGATCTGGATTCGCATCTTCTCTCTCCCTACATCACTTTATGAGGACATTGATCGCTCACATCTGGTGGGACATGCCCTCGGATCAATGGTAGGCAACGTTCTTCGAACCGACACTCGCGAGTTTGAAGGGAATATGAAAGATTTCCTTCGAGTAGAAATTTTTTTGGATATCACTAGACCTGTCACATGTTTTGTTTTCATCGGATCGGGAACCAACAAGATTATGTGCCGAATTCAATACGAACACCTCCCAACTCTCTGCCCCGATTGTGGTATTATCAGTCACACCATCGAAAATTGCCCTATCCGATCTTCCCTTGATCTGAACAAACTGCAGTACGGGGAGTGGCTCCGCTACCTTCCCCCAAGACGTCGCCCTGTTGGTACTCGTGGGCGTATCCGTAACGTTGAACCAAATCTCAACCAAAATGTCCCCCCAGTTAATGGTAATCTCTATTCCCATTCAACAATCACCTTATCTTTCTCTCGTTTTAACACTACTATAATCGTTTTAATATATTTACCCTTTTATTTCCTTATAGTGCCCCCACTAATGTTCCAGTTGCTCCGGCCAATACTATTCCTCCTCCCACTGACCAGAACAATATGGGTAATTTACTTCTCCCCTCCATTATCAATTATATTTATCTTATCACACAATAAATTACTAAATTTGCCTATACCTATTTTCTAATTATAGGTTCTATAAATGAAGGCGACGCTGCCTCATTTACAGAACAAGCCATTGAAGAAGCCCCGAATGTGGACACTGCTATGGATGAAGTTCACAATTCTGCCAAAGAATCTGCTGCACCTGATCTGAAACAAAAAGCTCCTCTTGAACCCCAGCCTCTGAACACCATCTATCCCATCCCTGAAGATGGATCTGATGATGATTGGGACACTACGGATGATGGTGTTCCCAGCCCAACTGCCCAACAAATAAAAAAGATTGAAGCTGAACTGTGTAAGCCCCCTGCCCCAACCGATACAATTTTTAATGATTTTAATCAATGGTTACTAAAGACTTACCCAAATGATGCAGCCCCCGCACTTGTTCCAGCCCCACCAAACCGAGGTACAAAGCGCCGGTCTCCTATTCAAGTGTCGCTCCCGCCAAAAAAATCCAAACCATCCGGATCCACCCCTAAAGCTGGGATGAGCAGCTCAAAAAACTCTCCGGCGGCGGCTGATTCCCAGCCCCGTCGAGCAAAATGAGCATCATATGCTGGAACTGTCAGGGTCTTGGACAAGCCCCGACGATTCAACATCTTCGAACCTATGTCCAACATACCAAACCGGATATTATTTTCTTATGTGAAACCAAACTAAATAAAACGGCATGTAGCCGACTTTGCTTATCTTTAGGTATGTTTGAACTTATTTCAATTCCCCCATCGGAAGGGTGTTCCGGCATTGCTATGTTCTTTTCGCATAATATTAATATAAATTTAATTTCGTATTCTGAGCATTATATACATACTCAAATTACCTTGGATAATTACACTATGTTTTTTACTGGAATGCATGGACATTCCGAAACTAGCCAAAAATATAAAACATGGGAAATGATAGATTCTTTATATATAAATAATAATAATACCCCATGGCTCCTAGATGGGGACTTTAATGAAATTTTAGCTGATTCTGAAAAACATGGTGGCATTCGAAGAGCAAGATCACAAATAAATAATTTTCGTCACTGTTTATCACGAAACAACCTTTTTGATTGTAAACCAACTTCGGGATGGTTTACATGGACAAAAGTAGGGCCTGCAACCCCAATTATACACGAGAGATAGATTCATAACTAACTCGGCTTGGCAGAATCTCTTCCCTTCCCATCGTATAACTATGAAATATGTAGCCAAATCCGACCATTATTTTTTATTGCTAGATTTATTTCCTGCGGCTGCTACCCTCCATCAGAGGCCATCTAACACTTTTCGTTTTGAAAATTGTTGGGTGCATAATGAAGATAGTATACATACCATTAAAAGCACTTGGACCAATACCTCTGGAACAGCAATTGAAAAAATTGATGCTATACGCACATGTCTGGATGAATGGAAAAATCATCAAAGATTTAAATCCAACGGACGGATTAATTTCCTCACCAAAAAAATAAACAAATTCCTTTGCCGCCCTTTAAGTACCACGAATGAAGGAATATATATTAAATATAGAACTGAACTAAATAAGCTTCTTATGGAACAAGAAGTCTATTGGGCCCAAAGGTCTCGTACACTATGGCTATCCCAAGGAGATAAAAACACAAGATTCTTTCACGCTAGGGCAACTAATAGGAAAAAGAAAAACTCGATTTCTGGTCTTTTTGACTCAAATTCAAATTGGTGTACAGCTGAATCAGACCTAATGATGATTGCTTCTACATATTTTCAGAATCTTTTTACTTCATCCAACCCCCAAGTTTCGGATAATATCCTAGGTAAAATTCAACCGTCCATCACCCAATCAATGAACGATACTCTATTAAGACCATTCACAAAAGAAGAAATTCTCTTTGCCTTTAAGGACATTGATCCTAGGAAAGCACCTGGTATAGATGGCCTTCCAAGTAGTTTTTTTTGAAAACATTGGGATACGGTTGGTGAAGATGTCATCAATCTTTGCCTTAATCTTCTAAGTGGCACCATGGATATGTCCCTAGTCAACAAAACTATCCTTGTGCTAATCCCCAAAATTCAGGATCCAACTTCTATGAAACAATTAAGGCCTATCAGTTTATGCACTGTCATCTATAAAATAGTTGCTAAAACCATCGTCAATAGGATGAAACAAACAATTCCTTTCTGCATCAGTCCTAATCAAGCGGCTTTTGTCCAGGGTCGCAATATCTCGGATAACATCCTTGTTGCCCATGAAATTATCCACAACATCAACTCAGGTGCAACTAAATCCTCACAAGGTGTTGCTCTTAAACTAGACATGGAAAAAGCCTTCGATAGAGTTGAATGGTATTTTCTAACAAATGTTATGAAACGTATGGGCTTTGCCCCAGATTGGATCTCGCTCATTATGCGCTGCATTACAACAGTTTCATTCTCAGTTAAAATTAATAATTCTTACTCCCCTTTTTTCCAACCTCAACGGGGCTTACGTCAAGGAGACCCCTTATCCCCTTTTTTATTCCTCTTTCGCACGCAAGGGCTCTCTGCCTACCTATCTTCTGCCCAACAAACCAACATTCTACCAGGACTAGGTGCCTGTAAATATGGGCCAAAAGTTAACCACCTGCTTTTTGCTGATGACTGTATGGTCTTCATCAATAACAATCCAACCGAAGCTTCTCAGCTCAAAAGAGCGTTGCAAACTTACGCTGATGCTTCCGGACAAGCGGTTAACTTTGAGAAGTCAACAATTTTTTATAACCCACGTACCCCATCCTCAACAAGAACTGCAATCAATAGCCTTTTGCAAGTACGTGAGGTATCTAACCCTGGTGTCTATCTAGGAATCCCACTTCTTATCGGGAAAAACAAAACCGAGTCACTTGGATTTGTGCGAGATAAAGTCCACGATCGCCTTTCTAGCTGGGATAAACATCTTCTTTCTTTTAGTGGTCGGGAAATTTTCATCAAGGCAGTCCTACAATCCCTACCACAATATTGGTGGACTGGCAAATCCAACAAAAAAGGTTGGCATATGCTCCCATGGAACCATGTTTGTTTACCCAAGGCTGCCGGAGGCATGGTATTTAAGGATTTGCATGACTTCAATATTGCTCTCCTAGGTAAGCAACTTTGGAGACTAATTTGTGAACCGGACTCGTTATTAGGACAAATATATCGTTCCAAATACTTTCCTTCCGGCAATATCCTAGATGCCCCCAAGCCCAATCGTGGCTCCTTTGCATGGCAAGGTATGTACAACGCTCTACAATGCCTCTTTCCAGGCTTTTTTTACCGTCCAGGCATTAACAGTAACATCAGGATACATAAAGATATATGGGGAGGCTCTTCCCCGATTAATCTCACGGGAAATTACGAAATCTCAGATGAATTCCATATGCGTTGCCGTGACTTTATGATTCGTAATCAAACTGCCTGGGATGCGAATAAGGTCAGGCATTATTTTAACTACGATGATGCCACTTCTATCCTAAGTATTCCTATTATAAATGATCACCGTGACTCTATTCTCTGGTCTCCTAATGATTCAGGGATTTATTCAGTCCGATCTGGTTATATTTTCCTACAACGGTCTTCACACCAGCATGCGTCACCAACACAGTTCTAGAAATTTCTATCCAAAATAAAGGCATTGCCCAAAGTCAAAACCTTTGGTTGGCGCATGACATCTGACGCTCTGCCAGTTGGGGCAAAAATGCAAGTCTTTTCACCAAATTCGGGACCTTGTCCAATCTGTGGTAGGCATTCCGAATCCATTCTCCACGCTCTTCGTGATTGCTCTGGGGCTTCTGAAGCCCTTCAACTTTCTGGCATTCCCATTACTCTTTCAAGGAGTGCGGCTACTACTCCTCTACAATGGCTAGAGGAAGCAACACAAACTCTATCCCCTGATATTTTTGGCCTTTTCCTCACAACTATCTGGAATATTTGGAATAGACGTAATGACTGGGTCCATAACCACCACTTACAACCACCCTGGTTAATTGCAGTTAATTCTATTAGTTTACATGACGATTTTTGCAAAGTCGTTACTGCTACTACCCCATCTACCCTTTCTACTCCACGTTGGAATCCGCCCCCACTTCATCATATCAAAATCAATGTCGATGGGGCTTTTAACCCATCAACTCGGGCAGCTGCTGTTGGAGCCGTTGCTCGTGACTCTACAGGTGCAGTGGTGGGCGGCCTTGCATTTCTGCTAGGTAGCTGTCCGGACGCAGTTACCAGTGAAGGCGAAAGCCTTCTTGCTGGTCTCACCTTCGCCCGCTCACAAGGTTGGCATCGGATCATGCTTGAAACCGATTGCGCTTCTCTCGCGAATAGGATCAACAACCCAGCACAAGACCTATCTACCACGGGACCTCTTATTCATCGGATTCAAATGGCTCTTCAAGACTTTGATTTTACTCCTGTCTTCTTTGTACGCCGTGAGGCAAATCAATTGGCCCATACCTTGGCCACTTTTTCTTTGAGTTCTATGACCTCTATGTCATTTAACATGGATGTACCTTCTTGTATCCAACATCTTGTAACAAATCATTTATGATTAATAAAATTAGGCACTCTTTTCCCCTTTTTAGGGTCCTCTAGCTTTGCTTGAAGGACAGTAGTAGGGGTTTTTAATGAGGCATTTTCTTCAAAAAAAAATCTAACGGGTCCATTGAAAGGCCCAATTAGACCTATTCATCCAAAACCTCGACAAAAAAGACCGCAAAACAAGTTTTAATCAAATTTTAGGAGTTCAAATAATTGATTAGGAGCTTTTCAACACAATTATATTGCTAAACCTCAATTTATGTACTTTTTACTCAGTTAAAATTCCAACGGGTCCATTGTAAGGCCCATTTAGACTTGCTCGTCCGAAACCGATACAAAAAGGACCGCAAAAAAGTTTTCATCAAATTTTAGGAGTTCAAATAAATGATTAGGAGCTTTCCAACACAATTATATTGCAAAACTTCAGTTTTTATACATTTTACTCAGTTAAAATTTCAACGGGTCCACTGAAAGGCCCATTTAGACCCGCACGTCTGAAACCTCTACATAAAGGACCACAAAACAAGTTTTGATCATATTTTAGGAGTACAAATAATTGATTATGAAATTTTCAACACAATTATATTGCAAAACCTCAATTTTTATACTTTTTACTCAGTTAAAATTCCAACGGGCCCATTGAAAGGCACATTTAGACATGCTCGTCCGAAACCTCTACAAAAAGGGTCGCAAAACAAGTTTTAATAAATTATAGGAGATCATGTAATTGGTTAGGAGATTTTCAACACAATTATATTGCAAAACCTCAATTTATGTACTTTTTACTCAGTTAAAATTCCAACGGGTCCATTGAAAGGCCCATTTAGATCTGCTCGTCCGAAACCTCTACAAAAGGACCGCAAAACAAGTTTTAATCAAATTTTAGGAGTTCAAATAATTTATTAGGAGCTTTTCAACACACTTATATTGCAAAACCTCAATTTCTGTACTTTTTACTCGGTTAAAATTCCAACGGGTCCATTAAAACGCCCATTTCGACCCGCTCGTCCGAAAACTCTACAAGAAGAACTGCAAAACAAGTTTTAATCAAATTTTAGGAGTTCATGTAATTGATTAGGATCTTTTCAACACAATTATATTGCAAAACCTCAATTTCTGTACTTTTTACTCAGTTAAATTCTACCCGGGTCCATTGAAAGGCCCATTTCGACCCGCTCGTCCGAAACCTCTACAAAAAGGACTACAAAACAATTTTTAATCAAATTTTAGGAGTTCATGTAATTGATTAGGAGCTTTTCAACACAATTATATTGCAAAACCTCAATTTCTGTACTTTTTACTCAGTTAAAATTCCAACGGGTCCATTCAAAGGCCCATTTAGACCTGCTCGTCCGAAACCTCGACAAAAAGGACCGCAAAGCAAGTTTTAATCAAATTTTAGGAGTTCAAATAATTGATTAGGAGCTTTCCAACACATTTATATTGCAAAACTTCAATTTTTATACATTTTACTCAGTCAAAATTCCATCGGGTCCACTGAAAGGCCCATTTAGACCCGCTCGTCCGAAACCTCTACATAAAGGACCGCAAAATAAGTTTTGATCATATTTTAGGAGTACAAATAATTGATTATGAGATTTTCAACACAACTATATTGCAAAACCTCAATTTTTATACTTTTTACTCAGTTAAAATTCCAACGGGTCCATTGAAAGGCCCATTTAGACATGCTCGTCCGAAACCTCTACAAAAAGGGCCGCAAAACAAGTTTTAATCAAATTTTAGGAGATCATGTAATTGATTAGGAGATTTTCAACACAATTATATTGCAAAACCTCAATTTCTGTACTTTTTACTCAGTTAAAATTCCAACGGGTCTATTGAAAGGCCCATTTTGACCCGCTAGTCCGAAACCTCGACAAAAAGGACTGCAAAACAAGTTTTAATCAAATTTTAGGAGTTCAAATAATTGATTAGGAGATTTTCAACACAATTATATTTCAAAACCTCAATTTCTATACTTTTTACTCAGTTAAAATTCCAACGGGTCCAATGAAGGCCCATTTAGACCTGCACGTCCGAAACCGATACAAAAAGGACCGCAAAAAAGTTTTAATCAAAATTTAGGAGTTCAAATAAATGATTAGGATCTTTTCAACACAATTATATTGCAAAACTTCAATTTCTGTACTTTTTACTCAGTTAAAATTCCAACGGGTCCATCGAAAGGCCCATTTCGACTCGCTCGTCCGAAACCTATACAAAAAGGACTCCAAAACATATTTTAATCAAATTTTAGGAGTTAATGTTATTTATTAGGAGATTTTCAACACAATTATATAGAAAAACCTCAATTTATGTACTTTTTACTCAGTTAAAATTCTAACGGGTCCATTGAAAGGCCCATTTAGACCTACTCGTCCAAAACCTCGACAAAAAATACCGCAAAACAAGTTTTAATCAAATTTTAGGAGTTCAAATAATTGATTAGGAGCTTTTCAACACAATTATATTGCTAAAACTCAATTTATGTACTTTTTACTCAGTTAAAATTCCAACGGGTCCATTCTAAGGCCCATTTAGACCTGCTCGTCCGAAACCGATACAAAAAGGACCGCAAAAAAGTTTTAATCAAATTTTAGGAGTTCAAACAAATGATTAGGAGCTTTCCAACACAATTATATTTCTAAACTTCAGTTTTTATACATTTTACTACGTTAAAATTCCAACGGGTCCACTGAAAGGCCCATTTAGACCCGCACGTCCGAAACCTCTACATAAAGGACCGCAAAACAAGTTTTGATCATATTTTAGGAGTACAAATAATTTATTATGAGATTTTCAACACAATTATATTGCAAAACCACATTTTTTATACTTTTTACTCAGTTAAAATTCCAACGGGCCCATTGAAAGGCACATTTAGACATGCTCGTCCGAAACCGCTACAAAAAGGGCTGCAAAAAAAGTTTTAATAAATTATAGGAGATCATGTAATTGGTTAGGAGATTTTCAACACAATTATATTGCAAAACCTCGATTTGTGTACTTTTTAGTCAGTTAAAATTCCAACGGGTCCATTGAAAGGCCCATTTAGACCTGCTCGTCCGAAACCTCTACAAAAGGACCGCAAAACAAGTTTTAATCAAATTTTAGGAGTTCAAATAATTTATTAGGAGCTTTTCAACACAATTATATTGCAAAACCTCAATTTCTGTACTTTTTACTCAGTTAAAATTCCAACGGGTCCACTGAAGGCCCATTTAGACATGCACGTCAGAAACCTCTACAAAAAGGGCCGCAAAACAAGTTTTAATCAAATTATAGGAGATCAAGTATTTGGTTAGGAGATTTTCAACACAATTATATTGCAAAACTTCAATTTCTGTACTTTTTACTCAGTTAAAATTCCAACGGGTCCATCAAAAGGCCCATTTCGACTCGCTCGTCCGAAACCTATACAAAAAGGACTCCAAAACATATTTTAATCAAATTTTAGGAGTTAATGTTATTTATTAGGAGATTTTCAACACAATTATATAGAAAAACCTCAATTTATGTACTTTTTACTCAGTTAAAATTCTAACGGGTCCATTGAAAGGCCCATTTAGACCTACTCGTCCAAAACCTCGACAAAAAATACCGCAAAACAAGTTTTAATCAAATTTTAGGAGTTCAAATAATTGATTAGGAGCTTTTCAACACAATTATATTGCTAAAACTCAATTTATGTACTTTTTACTCAGTTAAAATTCCAACGGGTCCATTCTAAGGCCCATTTAGACCTGCTCGTCCGAAACCGATACAAAAAGGACCGCAAAAAAGTTTTAATCAAATTTTAGGAGTTCAAACAAATGATTAGGAGCTTTCCAACACAATTATATTTCTAAACTTCAGTTTTTATACATTTTACTACGTTAAAATTCCAACGGGTCCACTGAAAGGCCCATTTAGACCCGCACGTCCGAAACCTCTACATAAAGGATCGCAAAACAAGTTTTGATCATATTTTAGGAGTACAAATAATTTATTATGAGATTTTCAACACAATTATATTGCAAAACCACATTTTTTATACTTTTTACTCAGTTAAAATTCCAACGGGCCCATTGAAAGGCACATTTAGACATGCTCGTCCGAAACCGCTACAAAAAGGGCTGCAAAAAAAGTTTTAATAAATTATAGGAGATCATGTAATTGGTTAGGAGATTTTCAACACAATTATATTGCAAAACCTCGATTTGTGTACTTTTTAGTCAGTTAAAATTCCAACGGGTCCATTGAAAGGCCCATTTAGACCTGCTCGTCCGAAACCTCTACAAAAGGACCGCAAAACAAGTTTTAATCAAATTTTAGGAGTTCAAATAATTTATTAGGAGCTTTTCAACACAATTATATTGCAAAACCTCAATTTCTGTACTTTTTACTCAGTTAAAATTCCAACGGGTCCACTGAAGGCCCATTTAGACATGCACGTCAGAAACCTCTACAAAAAGGGCCGCAAAACAAGTTTTAATCAAATTATAGGAGATCAAGTATTTGGTTAGGAGATTTTCAACACAATTATAATGAAAAACCTCAATTTATGTACTTTTTACTCAGTTAAAATTCCAATGGGTCCATTGAAAGGCCATTTAGACCTGCTCGTCCGAAACCTCTACAAAAGGACCGCAAAACAAGTTTTAATCAAATTTTAGGAGTTCAAATAATTTATTAGGAGCTTTCCAACACAATTATATTGCAAAACCACAATTTTTGTAATTTTTACTCAGTTAAAATTCCAATGGGTCCATTAAAAGGCCCATTCAGACCTGCTCGTCCGAAATCTCTACAAAAAGAACTGCAAAACAAGTTTTAATCAAAATTTAGGAGTTCAAATAAATGATTAGGAGCTTTTCAACATAATTAAATTGCAAAACCTCAATTTCTGTAATTTTTACTCAGTTAAAATTCAAACGGGTCCATTGAATTGCCCATTTAGACCTGCTCGTCCGAATCCTCGACAAAAAGGACCGCAAAACAAGTTTTAATCAAATTTTAGGAGTTCAAATAATTGATTAGGAGCTTTTCAACAAAATTATATTGCAAAACCTCAATTTCTGTAATTTTTACTCAGTTAAAATTCAAACGGGTCCATTGAATTGCCCATTTAGACCTGCTCGTCCGAATCCTCGACAAAAAGGACCGCAAAACAAGTTTTGATCATATTTTAGGAGTACAAATAATTGATTATGAGGTTTTCAACACAATAAAATTGAAAAACCTCAATTTTTATACTTTTTACAAAGTTAAAATTCCAACGGGTCCATTGAAAGGCCCATTTAGACATACTTGTCCGAAACCTCTACAAAAAGGGCCGCAAAACAAGTTTTAATCAAATTTTAGGAGATCATGTAATTGATTAGGAGATTTTCAACACAATTATATTGCAAAACCTCAATTTCTGTACTTTTTACTCAGTTAAAATTCCAACGGGTCCATTGAAAGGCCCATTTAGACCCGCTAGTCCGAAACCTCGACAAAAAGGACCACAAAATAAGTTTTAATCAAATTTTAGGAGTTCAAATAATTGATTAGGAGCTTTTCAACACAATTATATTGCAAAACCTCAATTTCTGTACTTTTTACTCAGTTAAAATTCCAACGGGTCCATTGAAGGCCTATTTAGACCTGCACGCCCGAAACCGATACAAAAAGGACCGCAAAAAAGTTTTAATCAAATTTTAGGAGATCAAATAAATGATTAGGATCTTTTCAACACAATTATATTGCAAAACATCAATTTTTATACATTTTACTCATTTAAAATTCCAACGGGTCCACTGAAAAGCCCATTTAGACCCGCACGTCCGAAACCTCTACATAAAGGACCGCAAAACAAGTTTTGATCATACTTTAGGAGTAAAAATAATTGATTATGAGATTTATTAGGAGATTTTCAACAAATTATACAGCAAAACCTCAATTTCTGTACTTTTTACTCAGTTAAAATTCTAACGGGTCCATTGAAAGGCCCATTTAGACCTGCTCTTCCAAAACCTCGACAAAAAAAGATCGCAAAACAAGTTTTAATAAAATTTTAGGAGTTCAAATAATTGATTAGGAGCTTTTCAACACAATTACATTGCTAAACCTCAATTTATATACTTTTTACTCAGTTAAAATTCCAACGGGTCCATTGTAAGGCCCATTTAGACCTGCTCGTCTGAAACCGATACAAAAAGGACCGCAAAAAAGTTTTAATCAAATTTTAGGAGTTCAAATAAATGATTAGGAGCTTTCCAACACAATTATATTGCAAAACTTCAATTTTTATACATTTTACTCAGTTAAAATTCCAACGGGTCCACTGAAAGTCCCATTTAAACCCGCACGTCCGAAACCTCTACATAAAGGACCGCAAAACAAGTTTTGATCATATTTTAGGAGTACAAATAATTGATTATGAGATTTTCAACAAAATTATATTGCAAAACCTCAATTTTATACTTTTTACTCAGTTAAAATTCCAACGGGCCCATTGAAAGGCACATTTAGACATGCTCGTCCGAAACCTCTACAAAAAGGGCCGCAAAATAAGTTTTAATCAAATTTTAGGAGATCATGTAATTGATTAGGAGATTTTCAACACAATTATATTGCAAAACCTCAATTTCTGTACTTTTTACTCAGTTAAAATTCCAACGGGTCCACTGAAAGGCCCATTTAGACCTGCTCGTCCGAAACCTCGACAAAAAGGACCGCAAAAATAGTTTTAATCAAATTTTAGGAGTTCAAATATTTGATTAGGAGCTTTGCAACACAATTATATTGGAAAACCCCAATTAAAGGCCAATTTAGACCTGCTCATCCGGAACCTCTATAAAAAGGACTGCAAAACAAGTATTAATCAAATTTTAGGAGTTCGAATAATTAATTAGGAGCTTTTCAACACAATTATATTGCAAAACCTCAATTTCTGTACTTTTTACTCAGTTAAAATTCCAAGGGGTCCATTGAAAGGCCCATTTAGACCTGCTCGTCCGAAACCTCGACAAAAAGGACCGCAAAACAAGTTTTTATCAAATTTTAAGAGTTCAAATAGTTTATTAGGAGCTTTTCAACACAATTATATTGCAAAATCTCAATTTCTGTAGTCTTTACTCAGTTAAAATTCCAACGGGTCCATTGAAAGGCCCATTTAGACCCATTAGTCCGAAACAGATACAAAATGGACCGCAAAAAAGTTTTAATCAAATTTTAGGAGTTCAAATAAATGATTAGGAGCCTTTCAACACAATTATATTGGAAAACTTCAATTTTTATACATTTTACTCAGTTAAAATTCCAACGGGTCCATTGAAAGGCCCATTTGACCCGAACGTCCGAAACCTCTACATAAAGGACCGCAAAACAAGTTTTGATCATATTTTAGGAGTACAAATAATTGATTATGAGCTTTTCAACACAATTATATTGCAAAACCTCAATTTTTATACTTTTTACTAAGTTAAAATTCCAACGGGTACATTGAAAGGCCCATTTAGACAAGCTCGTCCGAAACCTCTAAAAAAAGGGCCGCAAAACAAGTTTTAATCAAATTTTAAGAGATCATGTAATTGATTAGGATATTTTCAACACAATTATATTCCAAAACTTCAATTTCTGTACTTTTTACTCAGTTAAAATTCCAACGGGTCCATTGAAAGGCCCATTTAGACCTGCTCATCCGAAACCTCTACAAAAAGGACCGCAAAACAAGTTTTAATTAAATTTAGGAGTTCAAATAATTGATTAGGAGCTTTTCAACACAATTATATTGCAAAACCTCAATTTTATACTTTTTACTCAGTTAAAATTCCAAAGGGCCCATTGAAAGGCCCATTTAGACCTGCTCGTCCGAAACCTCTACAAAAAGGACCGCAAAACAAGTTTTAATCAAATTTTAGGAGTTCAAATAATTGATTAGGAGCTTTTCAACACAATTATATTGCAAAACCTCAATTTTTGTACTTTTTACTCAGTTAAAATTCTAACGGGTCCATTGAAAGGCCCATTTAGACCTGCTCGTCCGAAACCTCGACAAAAAGGACCGCAAAACAAGTTTTAATCAAATTTTAGGAGTTCAAATAATTGATTAGGAGCTTTTCAAAAAAATTATATTGCAAAACCTCAATTTCTGTACTTTTTACTCAGTTAAAATTCCAAGGGGTCCAATGAAAGTCCCATTTAGACCTGCTCGTCCGAAACCTCGACAAAAAGGACCGCAAAACAAGTTTTAATCAAATTTTAAGAGTTCAAATAGTTTATTACGAGCTTTTCAACACAATTATATTGCAAAACCTCAATTTCTGTAGTCTTTACTCAGTTAAAATTCCAACGGGTCCATTGAAAGGCCCATTTAGACCCATTCGTCCGAAACAGATACAAAATGGACCGCAAAAAAGTTTTAATCAAATTTTAGGAGTTCAAATAAATGATTAGGAGCCTTTCAAGACAATTATATTGGAAAACTTCAATTTTTATACATTTTACTCGGTTAAAATTCCAACGGGTCCATTGAAAGGCCCATTTGACCCGAACGTCCGAAACCTCTACATAAAGGACCGCAAAACAAGTTTTGATCATATTTTAGGAGTACAAATAATTGATTATGAGCTTTTCAACACAATTATATTGCAAAACCTCAATTTTTATACTTTTTACTAAGTTAAAATTCCAACGGGTACATTGAAAGGCCCATTTAGACAAGCTCGTCCGAAACCTCTAAAAAAAAGGGCCGCAAAACAAGTTTTAATCAAATTTTAAGAGATCATGTAATTTATTAGGATATTTTCAACACAATTATATTCCAAAACTTCAATTTCTGTACTTTTTACTCAGTTAAAATTCCAACGGGTCCATTGAAAGGCCCATTTAGACCTGCTCATCCGAAACCTCTACAAAAAGGACCGCAAAACAAGTTTTAATTAAATTTAGGAGTTCAAATAATTGATTAGGAGCTTTTCAACACAATTATATTGCAAAACCTCAATTTTATACCTTTTACTCAGTTAAAATTCCAAAGGGCCCATTGAAAGGCCCATTTAGACCTGCTCGTCCGAAACCTCTACAAAAAGGACCGCAAAACAAGTTTTAATCAAATTTTAGGAGTTCAAATAATTGATTAGGAGCTTTTCAACACAATTATATTGCAAAACCTCAATTTTTGTACTTTTTACTCAGTTAAAATTCTAACAGGTCCATTGAAAGGCCCATTTAGACATGCTCGTCCGAAACCTCGACAAAAAGGACCGCAAAACAAGTTTTAATCAAATTTTAGGAGTTCAAATAATTGATTAGGAGCTTTTCAAAAAAATTATATTGCAAAACCTCAATTTCTGTACTTTTTACTCATTTAAAATTCCAAGGGGTCCATTGAAAGGCCCATTTAGACCTGCTCGTCCGAAACCTCGACAAAAAGGACCGCAAAACAAGTTTTAATCAAATTTTAAGAGTTCAAATAGTTTATTACGAGCTTTTCAACACAATTATATTGCAAAACCTCAATTTCTGTAGTCTTTACTCAGTTAAAATTCCAACGGGTCCATTGAAAGGCCCATTTAGACCCATTCGTCCGAAACAGATACAAAATGGACCGCAAAAAAGTTTTAATCAAATTTTAGGAGTTCAAATAAATGATTAGGAGCCTTTCAACACAATTATATTGGAAAACTTCAATTTTTATACATTTTACTCAGTTAAAATTCCAACGGGTCCATTGAAAGGCCCATTTGACCCGAACGTCTGAAACCTCTACATAAAGGACCGCAAAACAAGTTTTGATCATATTTTAGGAGTACAAATAATTGATTATGAGCTTTTCAACACAATTATATTGCAAAACCTCAATTTTTATACTTTTTACTAAGTTAAAATTCCAACGGGTACATTGAAAGGCCCATTTAGACAAGCTCGTCCGAAACCTCTAAAAAAAGGGTCGCAAAACAAGTTTTAATCAAATTTTAAGAGATCATGTAATTGATTAGGAGATTTTCAACACAATTATATTCCAAAATCTCAATTTCTGTACTTTTTACTCAGTTAAAATTCCAACGGGTCCATTGAAAGGCCCATTTAGACCTGCTCATCCGAAACCTCTACAAAAAGGACCGCAAAACAAGTTTTAATTAAATTTAGGAGTTCAAATAATTGATTAGGAGCTTTTCAACACAATTATATTGCAAAACCTCAATTTCTTTACTTTTTACTCAGTTAAAATTCCAACGGGTCCATTGAAAGGCCCATTTAGACCCGCTCGTCCGAAACCTCTACAAAAAGGACCACAAATAAAGTTTTAATCAAATTTTAGGAGTTCATGTAATTGATTAGGAGCTTTTCAAAACATTTATATTGCAAAACCTCAATTTCTGTACTTTTTACTCAGTTAAAATTCCAACGGGTCCATTGAACGACCCATATAGACCTGCTCGTCCGAAACCTCGACAAAAAGGACAGCAAAAATAGTTTTAATCAAATTTTAGGAGATCAAATAATTTATTAGGAGCTTTTCAACACAATTATATTGCAAAACCTCAATTTTATACTTTTACTCAGTTAAAATTCCAACGGGCCCATTGAAAGGCCCATTTAGACCTGCTCGTCCGAAACCTCTACAAAAAGGACCGCAAAAATGTTTTATTCAAATATTAGGAGTTCAAATAATTGATTAGGAGCTATTCAACACAATTATATTGCAAAACCTCAATTTATGTAATTTTTACCCAGTTAAAATTCTAACGGGTCCATTGAAAGACCCATTTAGACCTGCTATTCCGAAACCTCTACAAAAAGGACCGCAAAAATGTTTTATTCAAATATTAGGAGTTCAAATAATTGATTAGGAGCTATTCAACACAATTATATTGCAAAACCTCAATTTTATACTTTTTACCCAGTTAAAATTCTAACGGGTCCATTGAAAGGCCCATTTAGACCTGCTCGTCCGAAACCTCGACAAAGAGGACAGCAAAAATAGTTTTAATCAAATTTTAGGAGATCAAATAATTTATTAGGAGCTTTTCAACACAATTATATTGCAAAACCTTAATTTTATACTTTTTAGTCAGTTAAAAGTCCAACGGGCCCATTAAAAGGCCAATTTAGACATGCTCGTCTGAAACCTCTACAAAAAAGACCGCAAAACAAGTTTTAATCAAATTTTAGGAGTTCAAATAATTGATTAGGAGCTTTTCAACAAAATTATATTGCAAAACCTCAATTTCTGTACTCTTTACTCAGTTAAAATTCCAACGGGTCTATTGTAAGGCCCATTAAGACCTGCTCGTCCGAAACTGATACAAAATGGAAAGCAAAAAAGTTTTAATCAAATTTTAGTAGTTCAAATAAATTATTAGGAGCTTTTCAACACAATTATATTGCAAAACCTCAATTTCTATACTTTTTACTCAGTTAAAATTCCAACGGGTCCATTGAAAGGCCCATTTAGACCTGCTCATCCGAAACCTCTGTAAAAAGGACCGCAAAACAAGTTTTAATCAAATAATTGATTAGGAGCTTTTCAACACAATTATATTCCAAAACCTCAATTTCTGTACTTTTTACTCAGTTAAAATTCCAACGGGTCCATTGAAAGGCCCATTTAGACCTGCTCGTCCGAAACCTCGACAAAAAGGACCGCAAAACAAGTTTTAGTCAAATTTTAGGAGTTCAAATAATTTATTAGGAGCTTTTCAACAAAATTATATTGCAAAACCTCAATTTCTGTACTTTTTACTCAGTTAAAACTCCAACGGGTCCATTGTAAGGCCCATTTAGATCTCCTCGTCCGAAACCGATACAAAAAGGACCGCAAAAAGGTTTTAATCATATTTTATGAGTTCAAATAAATGATTAGGAGCTTTTCAACCCAATTATATTGCAAAACTTCAATTTTTAAACATTTTACTCAGTTAAAATTCCAACGAGTCCACTATAAGGCCCATTTAGACCCGCACGTCTGAAACCTCTACATAAAGGACCGCAAAACAAGTTTTGATCTTATTTTAGGAGTACAAATAATTGATTATGAGCTTTTCAACACAATTATATTGCAAAACCTTAATTTTTATACTTTTTACTCAGTTAAAATTCCATCGGGTCCATTGAAAGGACCATTTCGACCCGCTCGTCCGAAACCTCTACAAAAAGGACTGCAAAACAAGTTTTAATCAAATTTTAGGAGTTCATGTAATTGATTAGGAGCTTTTCAACACAATTATATTGCAAAACCTCAATTTCTGTACTTTTTACTCAGTTAAAATTCCAGCGGTTCCATTGAAAGGCCCATTTAGACCTGCTCGTCCGAAACCTCGACTAAAGGGACCGTAAAACAAGTTTTAATCAAATTTTAGGAGTTCAAATAATTTATTAGGAGCTTTTCAAACACAATTATATTGCAAAACCTCAATTTTTATACTTTTTACTCAGTTAAAATTCCAATGGGTCCATTGAAAGGCCCATTTAGACTTGCTCGCCCGAAACCTCGACAAAAAGGACCGCAAAACAAGTTTTAATCAAATTTTAGGAGTTCAAATAGTTGATTAGGAGCTTTTCAACACAATTATATTGCAAAACCTCAATTTATGTAGTCTTTACTCAGTTAAAATTCCAACGGGTCCATTGAAAGGCCCATTTAGACCTGTTCGTCCGAAACCGATACAAAATGGACCGTTATTAAGTTAAAATTCCAACGGGTACATTAAAAGGCCCATTTAGACAAGCTCGTCCGAAACCTCTACAAGAAGGGCCTCAAAACAAGTTTTAATCAAATTTTAAGAGATCATGTAATTGATTTGGAGATTTTCAACACAATTATATTCCAAAACCTCAATTTCTGTACTTTTTACTCAGTTAAAATTCCAACGGGTCCCTTGAAAGGCCCATTTAGACCTGCTCATCCGAAACCTCTACAAAAAGGACCGCAAAACAAGTTTTAATCAAATTTAGGAGTTCAAATAATTGATTAGGAGCTTTTCAACACAATTATATTGCAAAACCTCAATTTCTGTACTTTTTACTCAGTTAAAATTTCAACGGGCCAGCTCTCTTACAAAAATCGCCATAAATTTACATTTATTCGCCATAAATTTTCTATCAATTTACTCCTTTATTAAATTATCACCCATTATTACAAAAATCGTTTTAGCCTTTCCTTATATATACCCAAAATTCTGAAACTACTCCCATAAAATATTTCTACATTTATTTTTATACTTTCCTTTATAAATATATATTTATATAAGGATTACTCTATTACATTTGAACCTCGATTTACACCTATTTAACATTTATTATGAAATCTCCTTACACTTTGACTTATTTAGATTAATTAAGGAAACCCCTTTTCCCACAATCCCTCTTGATATTAAAATATCCCACCTTTTACGATTTCAAATTTTCTTTCCAATCATACTTACTATTTCCAATATTACAGATCACCCAATTGCAATATTTAAGTATGAACAATTCCCTTATATCAAACCACAAAAACACCCATATCTCTCTTCTCCTTCCAATTCTCAATCTTATTCAATGGCATCTTCTTCCATCCCCCAACTTAGCGCTATCGACCTCACTAATGAAGAAGCCGAGCTTCTATACACTCCTGACTTTGGTTGGGATTTCATCAAGGAGGACCCCAAGCTCTTTCTTTTCGGATGTTTCATATCATCCAAAGTGATAGACATCTATGCTGTCATCAATGCTTTTGAAGGAATATGGAAGCCCAATAAAGTAGTTTCTATCTCTGTCATCCAAGACAATTTCCTCAAGATAAAGTTCAAAGAGCCCAAGAACTGTTATGAAGTCCTTAACCGAGGTCCTTGGTTGTATAAGGATGAATGGCTAGCTGTTACTGAGTATGATCCTGCCAAATCAGTCGGTGAATACAACTTTAATATTATGCGGATCTGGATTCGCATCTTCTCTCTCCCTACATCACTTTATGAGGACATTGATCGCTCACATCTGGTGGGACATGCCCTCGGATCAATGGTAGGCAACGTTCTTCGAACCGACACTCGCGAGTTTGAAGGGAATATGAAAGATTTCCTTCGAGTAGAAATTTTTTTGGATATCACCAGACTTGTCACCTATTTTGTTTTCATCGAATCGGGAACCAACAAGATTATGTGCCGAATTCAATACGAACGCCTCCCAACTTTCTGCCCCGATTGTGGTATTATCAGTCACACCATCGAAAATTGCCCTATCCGATCTTCCCTTGATCTGAACAAACTGCAGTACAGGGAGTGGCTCCGCTACCTTCCCCCAAGACGTCGCCCTGTTGGTACTCGTGGGCGTATCCGTAACGTTGAACCAAATCTCAACCAAAATGTCCCCCCAGTTAATGGTAATCTCTATTCCCATTCAACAATCACCTTATCTTTCTCTCGTTCTAACACTACTATAATCGTTTTAATATATTTACCCTTTTATTTCCTAATAGTGCCCCCACTAATGTTCCAGTTGCTCCGGCCAATACTATTCCTCCTCCCACTGACCAGAACAATATGGGTAATTTACTTCTCCCCTCCATTATCAATTATATTTATCTTATCACACAATCAATTACTAAATTTGCCTATACCTATTTTCTAATTATAGGTTCTATAAATGAAGGCGACGCTGCCTCATTTACAGAACAAGCCACTGAAGAAGCCCCGAATGTGGACACTGCTATGGATGAAGTTCACAATTCTGCCAAAGAATCTGCTGCACCTGATCTGAAACAAAAAGCTCCTCTTGAACCCCAGCCTCTGAACACCATCTATCCCATCCCTGAAGATGGGTCTGATGATGATTGGGACACTACGGATGATGGTGTTCCCAGCCCAACTGCCCAACAAATAAAAAAGATTGAAGCTGAACTGCGTAAGCCCCCTGCCCCAACCGATACAATTTTTAATGATTTTAATCAATGGTTACTAAAGACTTACCCAAATGATGCAGCCCCCGCACTTGTTCCAGCCCCACCAAACCGAGGTATAAAGCGCCAGTCTCCTATTCAAGTGTCACTCCCGCCAAAAAAATCCAAACCATCCGGATCCACCCCTAAAGCTGGGATGAGCAGCTCAAAAAACTCTCTGGCGGCGGCTGATTCCCAGCCCCGCCGAGCAAAATGAGGATCCTATGTTGGAACTGTTAGGGTCTTGGACAAGCCCTGGCAGTTCAACATCTTCGAACCTATGTCCAACATACCAAACCGGATATTATTTTCTTATGTGAAACCAAACTAAATAAAACGGCATGTAGCCGACTTTGCTTATCTTTAGGTATGTTTGAACTTATTTCAATTCCCCCATCGGAAGGGTGTTCCAGCATTGCTATGTTCTTTTCACATAATATTAATATAAATTTAATTTCGTATTCTGAGCGTTATATACATACTCAAATTACCTTGGATAAATACACTATGTTTTTTACTGGAATGCATGGACATTCCGAAACTAGCCAAAAATATAAAACATGGGAAATGATAGATTCTTTATATATAAATAATAATAATACCCCATGGCTCCTAGGTGGGGACTTTAATGAAATTTTAGCTGATTCTGAAAAACATGGTGGCATTCGAAGAGCAAGATCACAAATAAATAATTTTCGTCACTGTTTATCACGAAACAACCTTTTTGATTGTAAACCAACTTCGGGATGGTTTACATGGACAAAAGTAGGGCCTGCAACCCCAATTATACACGAGAGATAGATTCATAGCTAACTCGGCTTGGCAGAATCTCTTCCCTTCCCATCGTATAACTACGGAATATGTAGCCAAATCCGACCATTGTTTTTTATTGCTAGATTTATTTCCTGCGGCTGCTACCCTCCATCAGAGGCCATCTAACACTTTCCATTTTGAAAATTGTTGGGTGCATAATGAATATAGTATACATACCATTAAAAGCACTTGGACCAATACCTCTGGAACAGCAATTGAAAAAATTGATGCTATACGCACATGTCTGGATGAATGGCAAAATCATCAAAGATTTAAATCCAACGGACGGATTAATTTCCTCACCAAAAAAATAAACAAATTCCTTTGCCGCCCTTTAAGTACCACGAATGAAGGAATATATATTAAATATAGAACTGAACTAAATAAGCTTCTTATGGAACAAGAAGTCTATTGGGCCCAAAGGTCCCGTACACTACGGCTATCCCAAGGAGATAAAAACACAAGATTCTTTCACGCTAGGGCAACTAATAGGAAAAAGAAAAACTCGATTTCTGGTCTTTTTGACTCAAATTCAAACTGGTGTACAGCTGAATCAGACCTAATGATGATTGCTTCTACATATTTTCAGAATCTTTTTACTTCATCCAACCCCCAAGTTTCGGATAATATCCTAGGTAAAATTCAATCGTCCATCACCCAATCAATGAACGATACTCTATTAAGACTCTTCACAAAAGAAGAAATTCTCTTTGCCTTTAAGGACATTGATCCTAGGAAATCACCAGGTATAGATGGCCTTCCAAGTAGTTTTTTTCGAAAACATTGGGATACGGTTGGTGAAGATGTCATCAATCTTTGCCTTAATCTTCTAAGTGGCACCATGGATATGTCCCTAGTCAACAAAACTATCCTTGTCCTAATCCCCAAAATTCAGGATCCAACTTCTATGAAACAATTAAGGCCTATCAGTTTATGCACTGTCATCTATAAAATAGTTGCTAAAACCATCGTCAATAGGATGAAACAAACAATTCCTTTCTGCATCAGTCCTAATCAAGCGGCTTTTGTCCAGGGTCGCAATATCTCGGATAACATCCTTGTTGCCCATGAAATTATCCACAACATCAACTCTGGTGCAACTAAATCCTCACAAGGTGCTGCTCTTAAACTAGACATGGAAAAAGCCTTCGATAGAGTTGAATGGTCTTTTCTAACAAATGTTATGAAACATATGGGCTTTGCCCCAAATTGGATCTCGCTCATTATGCGCTGCATTACAACAGTTTCATTCTCAGTTAAAATTAATAATTCTTACTCCCCTTTTTTCCAACCTCAACGGGGCTTACGTCAAGGAGACCCCTTATCCCCTTTTTTATTCCTCTTTTGCACGCAAGGGCTCTCTGCCTACCTATCTGCTGCCCAACAAACCAACATTCTACCAGGACTAGGTGCCTGTAAATATGGGCCAAAAGTTAACCACCTGCTTTTTGCTGATGACTGTATGGTCTTCATCAATAACAATCCAACCGAAGCTTCTCAGCTCAAAAGAGCATTGCAAACTTACGCTGCTGCTTCCGGACAAGCGGTTAACTTTGAGAAGTCAACAATTTTTTATAACCCACGTACCCCATCCTCAACAAGAACTGCAATCAATAGCCTTTTGCAAGTACGTGAGGTATCTAACCCTAGTGTCTATCTAGGAATCCCACTTCTTATCGGGAAAAACAAAACCGAGTCACTTGGATTTGTGCGAGATAAAGTGCACGATCGCCTTTCTAGCTGGGATAAACATCTTCTTTCTTTTAGTGGTCGGGAAATTTTCATCAAGGCAGTCCTACAATCCCTACCACAATACGTTATGTCGTGTTATCTCCTACCACAAAATATTATCGACGACATGACTTCATCAATTAGACAATATTGGTGGACTGGCAAATCCAACAAAAAAGGTTGGCATATGCTCCCATGGAACCATGTTTGTTTACCCAAGGCTGCCGGAGGCATGGGATTTAAGGATTTGCATGACTTCAATATTGCTCTCCTAGGTAAGCAACTTTGGAGACTAATTTGTGAACTGGACTCGTTTTTAGGACAAATATATCGTTCCAAATACTTTCCTTCCGGCAATATCCTAGATGCCCCCAAGCCCAATCGTGGCTACTTTGCATGGCAAGGTATGTACAACGCTCTACAACGCCTCTTTCCAGGCTTTCTTTACCGTCCAGGCATTAACAGTAACATCAGGATACATAAAGATATATGGGGAGGCTCTTCCCCGATTAATCTCACGGGAAATTACGAAATCTCAGATGAATTCCATATTCGTTGCCGTGACTTTATGATTCGTAATCAAACTGCCTGGGATGCGGATAAGGTCAGGCATTATTTTAACTACGATGATGCCACTTCTATCCTAAGTATTCCTATTATAAATGATCACCGTGACTCTATTCTCTGGTCTCCTAATGATTCAGGGATTTATTCAGTCCGATCTGGTTATATTTTCCTACAACGGTCTTCACACCAGCATACGTCACCAACACAGTTCTGGAAATTTCTATCCAAAATAAAGGCCTTGCCCAAAGTCAAAACCTTTGGTTGGCGCATGGCATCTGACGCTCTGCCAGTTGGGGCAAAAATGCAAGTCTTTTCACCAAATTCGGGGCCTTGTCCAATCTGTGGTAGGCATTCCGAATCCATTCTCCACGCTCTTCGTGATTGCTCTGGGGCTTCTGAAGCCCTTCAACTTTCTGGCATTCCCATTACTCTTTCAAGGAGTGCGGCTACTACTCCTCTACAATGGCTAGAGGAAGCAGCACAAACTCTATCCCCTGATATTTTTGGCCTTTTCCTCACAACTATCTGGAATATTTGGAATAGACGTAATGACTGGGTCCATAACCACCACTTACAACCACCCTGGTTAATTGCAGTTAATTCCATTAGTTTACATGATGATTTTTGCAAAGCCGTTACTGCTACTACCCCATCTACCCTTTCTACTCCACGTTGGAATCCACCCCCACTTCATCATATCAAAATCAATGTGGATGGGGCTTTTAACCCATCAACTCGGGCAGCTGCTGTTGGAGCCGTTGCTCGTGACTCTACAGGTGCAGTGGTGGGCGGCCTTGCATTTTCGCTAGGTAGCTGTCCGGACGCAGTTACCAGTGAAGGCGAAAGCCTTCTTGCTGGTCTCACCTTCGCCCGCTCACAAGGTTGGCATCGGATCATGCTTGAAACCGATTGCGCTTCTCTCGCGAATAGGATCAACAACCCAGCACAAGACCTATCTACCACGGGACCTCTTATTCATCGGATTCAAATGGCTCTTCAAGACTTTGATTTTGCTCCTGTCTTCTTTGTACGCCGTGAGGCAAATCAATTGGCCCATACCTTGGCCACTTTTTCTTTGAGTTCTATGACCTCTATGTCATTTAACATGGATGTACCTTCTTGTATCCAACATCTTGTAACAAATCATTTATGATTAATAAAATTAGGCACTCTTTTCCCCTTTTTAGGGTCCTCTAGCATTGCTTGAAGGACAGTAGTAGGGGTTTTTAATGAGGCCTTTTCTTCAAAAAAAAATTCTAATGGGTCCATTGAAAGGCCCAATTAGACCTATTCGTCCAAAACCTCGACAAAAAAGACCGCAAAACAAGTTTTAATCAAATTTTAGGAGTTCAAATAATTGATTAGGAGCTTTTCAACACAATTATATTGCTAAACCTCAATTTATGTACTTTTTACTCAGTTAAAATTCCAACGGGTCCATTGTAAGGCCCATTTAGACATGCTCGTCCGAAACCGATACAAAAAGGACCGCAAAAAAGTTTTCATCAAATTTTAGGAGTTCAAATAAATGATTAGGAGCTTTCCAACACAATTATATTGCAAAACTTCAGTTTTTATACATTTTACTCAGTTAAAATTCCAACGGGTCCACTGAAAGGCCCATTTAGACCCGCACGTCTGAAACCTCTACATAAAGGACCACAAAAGAAGTTTTGATCATATTTTAGGAGTACAAATAATTGATTATGAGATTTTCAACACAATTATATTGCAAAACCTAAATTTTTATACTTTTTACTCAGTTAAAATTCCAACGGGCCCATTGAAAGGCGCATTTAGACATGCTCGTCCGAAACCTCTACAAAAAGGGCCGCAAAACAAGTTTTAATAAATTATAGGAGATCATGTAATTGGCTAAGAGATTTTCAACACAATTATATTGCAAAACCTCAATTTATGTACTTTTTACTAAGTTAAAATTCCAACGGGTCCATTGAAAGGCCCATTTAGATCTGCTCGTCCGAAACCTCTACAAAAGGGCCGCAAAACAAGTTTTAATCAAATTTTAGGAGTTCAAATAATTTATTAGGAGCTTTTCAACACAATTATATTGCAAAACCTCAATTTCTGTACTTTTTACTCGGTTAAAATTTCAACGGGTCCATTGAAAGGCCCATTTAGTCCCGCTCGTCTGAAACCTCTACAAAAAAGACCGCAAAAAAGTTTTAATCAAATTTTAGGAGTTCATGAAATTGATTAGGAGCTTTTCATAAGAATTATATTGCAAAACCTCAATTTCTATAATTTTTACTCAGTTAAAATTCCAACGGGTCCATTAAAAGGCCCATTTCGACCCGCTCGTCCGAAACCTCTACAAAAGAACTGCAAAACAAGTTTTAATCAAATTTTAGGAGTTCATGTAATTGATTAGGATCTTTTCAACACAATTATATTGCAAAACCTCAATTTCTGTACTTTTTACTAAGTTAAATTCTACCCGGGTCCATTGAAAGTCCCATTTCGACCCGCTCGTCCGAAACCTCTACAAAAAGGACTGCAGAACAATTTTTAATCAAATTTTAGGAGTTCATGTAATTGATTATGAGCTTTTCAACACAATTATATTGCAAAACCTCAATTTCTGTACTTTTCACTCAGTTAAAATTCCAACGGGTCCATTGAAAGGCCCATTTAGACCTGCTCGTCCGAAACCTCGACAAAAAGGACCGCAAAACAAGTTTTAATCAAATTTTAGGAGTTCAAATAATTGATTAGGAGGTTTTCAACACAATTATATTGCAAAACCTCAATTTCTGTACTTTTTACTCAGTTAAAATTCCAACGGGTCCATTGAAGGCCCATTTAGACCTGCACGTCCAAAACCGATACAAAAAGGACCGCAAAAAAGTTTTAATCAAATTTTAGGAGTTCAAATAAATGATTTGGAGCTTTCCAACACATTTATATTGCAAAACTTCAATTTTTATACATTTTACTCAGTTAAAATTCCAACGGGTCCACTGAAAGGCCCATTTAGACCCGCACGTCCGAAACCTCTACATAAAGTACCGCAAAACAAGTTTTAATCATATTTTAGGAGTACAAATAATTGATTATGAGATTTTCAACACAATTATATTGCAAAACCTCAATTTTTATACTTTTTACTCAGTTAAAATTCCAACGGGTCCATTGAAAGGCCCATTTAGACATGCTCGTCCGAAACCTCTACAAAAAGGGCCGCAAAACAAGTTTTAATCAAATTTTAGGAGATCATGTAATTGATTAGGAGATTTTCAACACAAATATATTGCAAAACCTCAATTTCTGTACTTTTTACTCAGTTAAAATTCCAACGGGTCCAATGAAAGGCCCATTTTGACCCGCTAGTCCGAAACCTCGACAAAAAGGACAACAAAACAAGTTTTAATCAAATTTTAGGAGTTCAAATAATTGATTAGGATATTTTCAAGACTATTATATATCAAAACCTCAATTTCTTTACTTTTAACTCAGTTAAAATTCGAACGGGTCCATTGAAGGCCCATTTAGACCTGCACGTCCGAAACCGATACAAAAAGGACCGCAAAAAAGTTTTAATCAAATTTTAAGAGTTCAAATAAATGATTAGGATCTTTTCAACACAATTATATTGCAAAACTTCAATTTCTGTACTTTTTAGTCAGTTAAAATTCCAACGGGTCCATCGAAAGGCCCATTTCGACCCGCTCGTCCGAAACTTATACAAAAAGGACTCCAAAACATATTTTAATCAAATTTTAGGAGTTAATGTTATTTATTAGGAGATTTTCAACACAATTATATAGCAAAACCTCAATTTATGTACTTTTTACTCAGTTAAAATTCTAACGGGTCCATTGAAAGGCCCATTTAGACCTACTCGTCCAAAACCTCGACAAAAAATACCGCAAAACAAGTTTTAATCAAATTTTAAGAGTTCAAATAATTGATTAGGAGCTTTTCAACACAATTATATTGCTAAACCTCAATTTATGTACTTTTTACTCAGTTAAAATTCCAACGGGTCCATTCTAAGGCCCATTTAGACCTGCTCGTCCGAAACCGATACAAAAAGGACCGCAAAAAAGTTTTAATCAAATTTTAGGAGTTCAAATAAATGATTAGGAGCTTTCCAACACAATTATATTGCTAAACTTCAGTTTTTATACATTTTGCTCAGTTAAAATTCCTACGGGTCCACTAAAAGGCCCATTTAGACCCGCACGTCCGAAACCTCTACATAAAGGACCGCAAAACAAGTTTTGATCATATTTTAGGAGTACAAATAATTGATTATGAGATTTTCAACACAATTATATTGCAAAACCACAATTTTTATACTTTTTACTCAGTTAAAATTCCAACGGGCCCATTGAAAGGCACATTTAGACATGCTCGTCCGAAACCGCTACAAAAAGGGCCGCAAAACAAGTTTTAATAAATTATAGGAGATCATGTAATTGGTTAGGAGGTTTTCAATACAATTATATTGCAAAACCTCAATTTATGTACTTTTTACTCAGTTAAAATTCCAACGGGTCCATTGAAAGGCCCATTTAGACCTGCTCGTCCGAAACCTCTACAAAAGGATCGCAAAACAAGTTTTAATCAAATTTTAGGAGTTTATGAAATTGATTAGGAGCTTTTCAACACAATTATATTGCAAAACCTCAATTTATGTACTTTTTACTCAGTTAAAATTCCAACGGGTCCACTGAAGGCCCATTTAGACATGCACGTCCGAAACCTCTACAAAAAGGGCCGCAAAAAAAGTTTTAATCAAATTATAGGAGATCAAGTATTTGGTTAGGAGATTTTCAACACAATTATAATGCAAAACCTCAATTTATGTACTTTTTACTCAGTTAAAATTCCAACGGGTCCATTGAAAGGCCCATTTAGACCTGCTCGTCCGAAACCTCTACAAAAGGACCGCAAAACAAGTTTTAATCAAATTTTAGGAGTTCAAATAATTTATTAGGAGCTTTCCAACACAATTATATTGCAAAACCACAATTTTTGTAATTTTTACTCAGTTAAAATTCCAACGGGTCCATTAAAAGGCCCATTTCGACCCGCTCGTCTGAAACCTCTACAAAAAGAACTGCAAAACAAGTTTTAATCAAATTTTAGGAGTTCATGTAATTGATTAGGAGCTTTTCAACATAATTATATTGCAAAACCTCAATTTCTATACTTTTCACTCAGTTAAAATTCCAACGGGTCCATTGAAAGGCCCATTTAGACCTGCTCGTCCGAAACCACGACAAAAAGGACCGCAAAACAAGTTTTAATCAAATTTTAGGAGTTCAAATAATTGATTAGGAGCTTTTCAACACAATTATATTGCAAAACCTCAATTTCTGTACTTTTTACTCAGTTAAAATTCCAACGGGTCCATTGTAAGGCCCATTTAGACCTCCTCGTCCAAAACCGATACAAAAAGGACAGCAAAAAAGTTTAATCAAATTTTAGGAGTTCAAATAAATAATTAGGAGCTTTCCAACACATTTATATTGCAAAACTTCAATTTTTATACATTTTACTCAGTTAAAATTCCAACGGGTCCACTGAAAGGCCCATTTAGACCCGCACGTCCGAAACCTCTACATAAAGGACCACAAAACAAGTTTTGATCATATTTTAGGAGTACAAATAATTGATTATGAGGTTTTCAACACAATAAAATTGCAAAACCTCAATTTTTATACTTTTTACTCAGTTAAAATTCCAACGGGACCATTGAAAGGCCCATTTAGACATGCTCGTCCGAAACCTCTACGAAAAGGACTGCAAAACAAGTTTTAATCAAATTTTAGGAGTTCATGTAATTGATTACGAGCTTTTCAACATAATTATATTGCAAAACCTCAATTTCTGTACTTTTTACTCAGTTAAAATTCAAACGGGTCCATTGAATGGCCAATTTAGACCTGCTCGTCCGAAACCTATACAAAAAGGACCGCAAAACAAGTTTTAATCAAATTTTAGGAGTTCAAATAGTTGTTTAGGAGCTTTTCAACACAATTATATTGCAAAACCTCAATTTCTGTACTTTTGACTAAGTTAAAATTCCAACGGGTACATTGAAAGGCCCATTTAGACAAGCTCGTCCGAAACCTCTAAAAAAAAGGGCCGCAAAAACAAGTTTTAATCAAATTTTAAGAGATCATGTAATTGATTAGGAGCTTTTCAACACAATTATATTGCAAAACCTCTATTTCTGTAGACTTTACTCAGTTAAAATTCCAACGGGTCCATTGAAAGGCCCATTTAGGCCTGTTCGTCCGAAACCGATACAAAATGGACCGTTACTAAGTTAAAATTCCAACGGGTACATTGAAAGGCCCATTTAGACAAGCTCGTCCGAAACCTCTACAAAAAGGGCCTCAAAACAAGTTTTAATCAAATTTTAAGAGATCATGTAATTGATTAGGAGATTTTCAACACAATTATATTCCAAAACCTCAATTTCTGTACTTTTTACTCAGTTAAAATTCCAACGGGTCCCTTGAAAGGCCCATTTAGACCTGCTCATCGAAACCTCTACAAAAAGGACCGCAAAACAAGTTTTAATCAAATTTAGGAGTTAAAATAATTGATTAGGAGCTTTTCAACACAATTATATTGCAAAACCTCAATTTCTGTACTTTTTACTCAGTTAAAATTTCAACGGGTCCATTAAAAGGCCCATTTAGACCCGCTCATCTAAAAGCTCTACAAAAAGGACCACAAATAAAGTTTTAATCAAATTTTAGGAGTTCATGTAATTGATTAGGAGCTTTTCAAAACAATTATATTGCAAAACCTCAATTTCTGTACTTTTTACTCAGTTAAAATTCCAGCGGGTCCATTGAAAGGCTTATTTAGACCTGCTCGTCCGAAACCTCGACTAAAGGGACCGCAAAACAAGTTTTAATCAAATTTTAGGAGTTCAAATAATTAATTAGGAGCTTTTCAACACAATTATATTGCAAAACTTCAATTTCTATACTTTTTACTCAGTTAAAATTCCAACGGGTCCATTGAAAGGCCCATTTAGACCTGCTCGTCCGAAACCTCGACAAAAAGGACCGCAAAACAAGTTTTAATCAAATTTTAGGAGTTCAAATAGTTGATTAGGAGCTTTTCAACACAATTATATTGCAAAACCTAAATTTTTAATACTTTTGACTAAGTTAAAATTCCAACGGGTACATTGAAAGGCCACTTTAGACAAGCTCGTTCGAAACCTCTAAAAAAAAGGGCCGCAAAACAAGTTTTAATCAAATTTTAAGAGATCATGTAATTGATTAGGAGCTTTTCAACACAATTATATTGCAAAACCTCAATTTCTGTAGTCTTTACTCAGTTAAAATTCCAACGGGTCCATTGAAAGGCCCATTTAGGCCTGTTCGTCCGAAACCGATACAAAATGGACCGTTACTAAGTTAAAATTCCAACGGGTACATTGAAAGGCCCATTTAGACAAGCTCGTCCGAAACCTCTACAAAAAGGGCCTCAAAACAAGTTTTAATCAAATTTTAAGAGATCATGTAATTGATTAGGAGATTTTCAACACAATTATATTCCAAAACCTCAATTTCTGTACTTTTTACTCAGTTAAAATTCCAACGGGTCCCTTGAAAGGCCCATTTAGACCTGCTCATCCGAAACCTCTACAAAAAGGACCGCAAAACAAGTTTTAATCAAATTTAGGAGTTCAAATAATTGATTAGGAGCTTTTCAACACAATTATATTGCAAAACCTCAATTTCTGTACTTTTTACTCAGTTAAAATTTCAACGGGTCCATTAAAAGGCCCATTTAGACCCGCTCATCTAAAAGCTCTACAAAAAGGACCACAAATAAAGTTTTAATCAAATTTTAGGAGTTCATGTAATTGATTAGGAGCTTTTCAAAACAATTATATTGCAAAACCTCAATTTCTATACTTTTTACTCAGTTAAAATTCCAACGGGTCCATTGAACGGCCATTTAGACCTGCTCGTCCGAAACCTCGACAAAAAGGACCGCAAAAATAGTTATAATCAAATTTTAGGAGTTCAAATAATTAATTAGGAGCTTTTCAACACAATTATATTGCAAAACCTCAATTTTATACTTTTTACTCAGTTAAAATTCCAAAGGGCCCATTGAAAGGCCCATTTAGACCTGCTCGTCCGAAACCTCTACAAAAAGGACCGCAAAACAAGTTTTAATCAAATATTAGGAGTTCAAATAATTGATTAGGAGCTTTTCAACACAATTATATTGCAAAACCTCAATTTCTATACTCTTTACTCAGTTAAAATTCCAACGGGTCTATTGTAAGGCCCATTAAGTCCTGCTCGTCCGAAACTGATACAAAATGGACAGCAAAAAAGTTTTAATCAAATTTTAGTAGTTCAAATAAATTATTAGGAGATTTTCAACACAATTATATTGCAAAACTTCAATTTTTACACATTTTACTCAGTTAAAATTCCAACAGGTCCATTGAAAGGCCCATTTAGACCCGAACGTCCGAAACCTCTACATAAAGGACCGCAAAACAAGTTTTGATCATATTTTAGGAGTAAAAATAATTGATTATGAGCTTTTCAACACAATTATATTGCAAAACCTCAATTTTTATACTTTTTACTCAGTTAAAATTCCAACGGGTCCGTTGAAAGGCCCATTTAGACATGCTCGTCTGAAACCTCTACAAAAAGGGAAGCAAAACAAGTTTTAATCAAAATTTAAGAGATCATGTAATTGATTAGGAAAATTTGAACACAATTATATTCCAAAACCTCAATTTTTGTACTTTTTACTCAGTTAAAATTCCAACGGTTCCATTGAAAGGCCCATTTAGACCTGCTCATCCGAAACCTCTGTAAAAAGGACCGCAAAACAAGTTTTAATCAAATATTAGGAGTTCAAATAATTGATTAGGAGCTTTTCAACACAATTATATTTCAAAACCTTAATTTCTGTACTTTTTACTCAGTTAAAATTCCAACGGGTCCATTAAAAGGCCCATTTCGACCCGCTCGTCCGGAACCCCTACAAAAAGGACTGCAAAACAAGTTTTAATCAAATTTTTGGAGTTCAAGTAATTGATTAGGAGCTTTTCAACACAATTATATTGCAAAACCTCAATTTCTGTTCTTTTTACTCAGTTAAAATTCCAACGGGTCTATTGAAAGACCCATTTCGACCCGCTCGTCCGAAACGTCTACAAAAAGAACTGGAAAACAAGTTTTAATCAAATATTAGGAGTTCATGTAATTTATTAGGAGCTTTCCAACACAATTATATTGCAAAACCTCAATTTCTATACTTTTTACTCAGTTAAAATTCCAACGGGTCCAATTAAAGGCCAATTTAGACCTGCTCGTCCGAAACCTCTACAAAAAGGACTGCAAAACAAGTATTAATCAAATTTTAGGAGTTCAAATAATTAATTAGGAGCTTTTCAACACATTTATATTGCAAAACCTCAATTTCTGCACTTTTTACTCAGTTAAAATTCCAACGGGTCCATTGAAAGGCCCATTTAGACCTGCTCGTCCGAAACCTCGACAAAAATGACCGCAAAACAAGTTTTAATCAAATTTTAGGAGTTCAAATAATTGATTAGGAGCTTTTCAACAAAATTATATTGCAAAACCTCAATTTCTGTACTTTTTACTCAGTTAAAATTCCAACGGGTCCATTGTAAGGCCCATTTAGACCTCCTCGTCCGAAACCGATACAAAAAGGACCGCAAAAAGGTTTTAATCAAATTTTATGAGTTCAAATAAATGATTAGGATCTTTTCAACACAATTATATTGCAAAACTTCAATTTTATACATTTTACTCAGTTAAAATTCCAACGAGTCCACTGAAAGGCACATTTAGACCCGCACGTCCGAAACCACTACATAAAGGACCGCAACACAAGTTTTGATCATATTTTAGGAGTACAAATAATTGATTATGAGCTTTTCAACACAATTATATTGCAAAACCTCAATTTTTATACTTTTTACTCAGTTAAAATTCCATCGGGTCCATTAAAAGGCCCATTTCGACCCGCTCGTCCGAAACCTCTACAAAAAGGACTGCAAAACAAGTTTTAATCAAATTTTAGGAGTTCATGTAATTGATTAGGAGATTTTCAACACAATTATATTGCAAAACCTCAATTTCTGTACTTTTTACTCAGTTAAAATTCTAGCGGGTCCATTGAAAGGCTTATTTAGACCTGCTCGTCCGAAACCTCGACTAAAGGGACCGCAAAACAAGTTTTAATCAAATTTTAGGAGTTCAAATAATTAATTAGGAGCTTTTCAACACAATTATATTGCAAAACTTCAATTTCTATACTTTTTACTCAGTTAAAATTCCAACGGGTCCATTGAAAGGCCCATTTAGACCTGCTCGTCCGAAACCTCGACAAAAAGGACCGCAAAACAAGTTTTAATCAAATTTTAGGAGTTCAAATAGTTGTTTAGGAGCTTTTCAACACAATTATATTGCAAAACCTCAATTTTTATACTTTTGACTAAGTTAAAATTCCAACGGGTACATTGAAAGGCCTATTTAGACAAGCTCGTCCGAAACCTCTAAAAAAAAGGGCCGCAAAACAAGTTTTAATCAAATTTTAAGAGATCATGTAATTGATTAGGAGCTTTTCAACACAATTATATTGCAAAACCTCTATTTCTGTAGACTTTACTCAGTTAAAATTCCAACGGGTCCATTGAAAGGCCCATTTAGGCCTGTTCGTTCGAAACCGATACAAAATGGACCGTTACTAAGTTAAAATTCCAACGGGTACATTGAAAGGCCCATTTAGACAAGCTCGTCCGAAACCTCTACAAAAAGGGCCTCAAAACAAGTTTTAATCAAATTTTAAGAGATCATGTAATTGATTAGGAGATTTTCAACACAATTATATTCCAAAACCTCAATTTCTGTACTTTTTACTCAGTTAAAATTCCAACGGGTCCCTTGAAAGGCCCATTTAGACCTGCTCATCGAAACCTCTACAAAAAGGACCGCAAAACAAGTTTTAATCAAATTTAGGAGTTAAAATAATTGATTAGGAGCTTTTCAACACAATTATATTGCAAAACCTCAATTTCTGTACTTTTTACTCAGTTAAAATTTCAACGGGTCCATTAAAAGGCCCATTTAGACCCGCTCATCTAAAAGCTCTACAAAAAGGACCACAAATAAAGTTTTAATCAAATTTTAGGAGTTCATGTAATTGATTAGGAGCTTTTCAAAACAATTATATTGCAAAACCTCAATTTCTGTACTTTTTACTCAGTTAAAATTCCAGCGGGTCCATTGAAAGGCTTATTTAGACCTGCTCGTCCGAAACCTCGACTAAAGGGACCGCAAAACAAGTTTTAATCAAATTTTAGGAGTTCAAATAATTAATTAGGAGCTTTTCAACACAATTATATTGCAAAACTTCAATTTCTATACTTTTTACTCAGTTAAAATTCCAACGGGTCCATTGAAAGGCCCATTTAGACCTGCTCGTCCGAAACCTCGACAAAAAGGACCGCAAAACAAGTTTTAATCAAATTTTAGGAGTTCAAATAGTTGATTAGGAGCTTTTCAACACAATTATATTGCAAAACCTAAATTTTTAATACTTTTGACTAAGTTAAAATTCCAACGGGTACATTGAAAGGCCACTTTAGACAAGCTCGTTCGAAACCTCTAAAAAAAAGGGCCGCAAAACAAGTTTTAATCAAATTTTAAGAGATCATGTAATTGATTAGGAGCTTTTCAACACAATTATATTGCAAAACCTCAATTTCTGTAGTCTTTACTCAGTTAAAATTCCAACGGGTCCATTGAAAGGCCCATTTAGGCCTGTTCGTCCGAAACCGATACAAAATGGACCGTTACTAAGTTAAAATTACAACGGGTACATTGAAAGGCCCATTTAGACAAGCTCGTCCGAAACCTCTACAAAAAGGGCCTCAAAACAAGTTTTAATCAAATTTTAAGAGATCATGTAATTGATTAGGAGATTTTCAACACAATTATATTCCAAAACCTCAATTTCTGTACTTTTTACTCAGTTAAAATTCCAACGGGTTCCTTGAAAGGCCCATTTAGACCTGCTCATCCGAAACCTCTACAAAAAGGACCGCAAAACAAGTTTTAATCAAATTTAGGAGTTCAAATAATTGATTAGGAGCTTTTCAACACAATTATATTGCAAAACCTCAATTTCTGTACTTTTTACTCAGTTAAAATTTCAACGGGTCCATTAAAAGGCCCATTTAGACCCGCTCATCTAAAAGCTCTACAAAAAGGACCACAAATAAAGTTTTAATCAAATTTTAGGAGTTCATGTAATTGATTAGGAGCTTTTCAAAACAATTATATTGCAAAACCTCAATTTCTATACTTTTTACTCAGTTAAAATTCCAACGGGTCCATTGAACGGCCATTTAGACCTGCTCGTCCGAAACCTCGACAAAAAGGACCGCAAAAATAGTTATAATCAAATTTTAGGAGTTCAAATAATTAATTAGGAGCTTTTCAACACAATTATATTGCAAAACCTCAATTTTATACTTTTTACTCAGTTAAAATTCCAAAGGGCCCATTGAAAGGCCCATTTAGACCTGCTCGTCCGAAACCTCTACAAAAAGGACCGCAAAACAAGTTTTAATCAAATTTTAAGAGTTCAAATAATTTATTAGGAGCTTTTCAACACAATTATATTGCAAAACCTCAATTTTTGTACTTTTTACTCAGTTAAAATTCTAACGGGTCCATTGAAAGGCCCATTTAGACCTGCTCGTCCGAAATCTCGACAAAAAGGACCGCAAAACAAGTTTTAATCAAATTTTAGGAGTTCAAATAATTGATTAGGAGCTTTTCAAAAAAATTATATTGAAGAACCTCAATTTCTGTACTTTTTACTAAGTTAAAATTCCAAAGGGTCCATTGTAAGGCCCATTTAGACCTCCTCGTCCGAAACCGATACAAAAAGGACCGCAAAAAGGTTATAATCAAATTTTATGAGTTAAAATAAATGATTAGGAGCTTTTCAACACAATTATATTGCAAAACTTCAATTTTTATACATTTTACTCAGTTAAAATTCCAACGAGTCCACTAAAAGGCCCATTTAGACCCGCACGTCCGAAACCTCTACATAAAGGACCGCAAAACAAGTTTTGATCATATTTTAGGAGTACAAATAATTGATTATGAGCTTTTCAACACAATTATATTGCAAAACCTCAATATTTATACTTTTTACTAAGTTAAAATTCCAACGGGTACATTGAAAGGCCCATTTAGACAAGCTCGTTCGAAACCTCTAAAAAAAAGGGTCGCAAAACAAGTTTTAATCAAATTTTAAGAGATCATGTAATTGATTATGAGATTTTCAACACAATTATATTCCAAAACCTCAATTTCTGTACTTTTTACTCAGTTAAAATTCCAACGGGTCCATTGAAAGGCCCATTTAGACCTGCTCATCCGAAACGGGTCTATTGTAAGGCCCATTAAGACATGCTCGTCCGAAACTGATACAAAATGGACAGCAAAAAAGTTTTAATCAAATTCTAGTAGTTCAAATAAATTATTAGGAGCTTTTCAACACAATTATATTGCAAAACTTCAATTTTTACACATTTTACTCAGTTAAAATTCCAACGGGTCCATTGAAAGGCCCATTTAGACCCGAACGTCCGAAACCTCTACATAAAGGACCACAAAACAAGTTTTGATCATGTTTTAGGAGTAAAAATAATTGATTATGAGATTTTCAACACAATTATATTGCAAAACCTCAATTTTTATACTTTTTACTCAGTTAAAATTCCAACGGGTCCATTAAAAGGCCCATTTCGACCCGCTCGTCCGGAACCTCTACAAAAAGGACTACAAAACAAGTTTTAATCAAATTTTTGGAGTTCAAGTAATTGATTAGGAGCTTTGCAACACAATTATATTGCAAAACCTCAATTTCTGTGCTTTTTACTCAGTTAAAATTCCAACAGGTCTATTGAAAGACCCATTTCGACCCGCTCGTCCGAAACGTCTACAAAAAGGACTGCAAAACAAGTTTTAATCAAATTTTAGGAGTTCATGTAATTGATTAGGAGCTTTCCAACACAATTATATTGCAAAACCTCAATTTCTGTACTTGTTACTCAATTAAAATTCCAACGGGTCCATTGAAAGGCCCATTTAGACCTGCTCGTCCGAAACCTTGACAAAAAGGACCGCAAAACAAGTTTTAATCAAATTTTATGAGTTCAAATAAATAATTAGGAGCTTTTCAACACATTTATATTGCAAAACTTCAATTTTTATTCATTTTACTCAGTTAAAATTCCAACGAGTCCACTAAAAGGCCCATTTAGACCCGCACGTCCGAAACCTCTACATAAAGGACCGCAAAACAAGTTTTGATCATATTTTAGGAGTAAAAATAATTGATTATGAGCTTTTCAACACATTTATATTGCAAAACTTCAATTTTTATTCATTTTACTCAGTTAAAATTCCAACGAGTCCACTGAAAGGCCCATTTAGACCCGCACATCCGAAACCTCTACATAAAGGACCGCAAAACAAGTTTTGATCATATTTTAGGAGTAAAAATAATTGATTATGAGCTTTTCAACACAATTATATTGCAAAACCTCAATTTCTATACTTTTTACTCAGTTAAAATTCCATCGGGTCAATTGAAAGGCCCATTTCGACCCGCTCGTCCGAAACCTCTACAAAAAGGACTGCAAAACAAGTTTTAATCAAATTTTAGGAGTTCATGTAATTGATTAGGAGCTTTTCAGCACAATTATATTGCAAAACCTCAATTTCTGTACTTTTTACTCAGTTAAAATTCCAGCGGGTCCATTGAAAGGCCCATTTAGACCTGCTCGTCCGAAACCTCGACTAAAGGGACCGCAAAATAAGTTTTAATCAAATTTTAGGATTTCAAATAATTGATTAGGAGCATTTCAACACAATTATATTGCAAAACCTCAATTTCTATACTTATTACTCAGTTAAAATTCCAACGGGTCCATTGAAAGGCCCATTTAGACCTGCTCGTCCGAAACCTCGACAAAAAGGACCGCAAAAAAAGTTTTAATCAAATTTTAGGAGTTCAAATAGTTGATTAGGAGCTTTTCAACACAATTATATTGCAAAACCTCAATTTTTGTAGTCTTTACTCAGTTAAAATTCCAACGGGTCCATTGAAAGGCCCATTTAGACCTATTCGTCCGAAACCGATACAAAATGGACCGCAAAAAAGTTTTAATCAAATTTTAGGAGTTCAAATAAATGATTAGGAGTCTTTCAACACAATTATATTGGAAACCTTCAATTTTTATACATTTTACTCAGTTAAAATTCCAACGGGTCCATTGAAAGGCCCATTTCACCCGAACGTCCGAAACCTCTACATAAAGGACCGCAAAACAAGTTTTGATCATATTTTAGGAGTACAAATAATTGATTATGAGCTTTTCATCACAATTATATTGCAAAACCTCAATTTTTATACTTTTTACTAAGTTAAAATTCCAACGGGTACATTGAAAGGCCCATTTAGACAAGCTCGTCCGAAACCTTTACAAAAAGGGCCTTAAAACAAGTTTTAATCAAATTTTAAGAGATCATGTAATTGATTAGGAGATTTTCAACACAATTATATTCCAAAATCTCAATTTCTGTACTTTTTACTCAGTTAAAATTCCAACGGGTCCCTTGAAAGGCCCATTTAGACCTGCTCATCCGAAACCACTACAAAAAGGACCGCAAAACAAGTTTTTATCAAATTTAGGAGTTCAAATAATTGATTAGGAGCTTTTCAACACAAATATATTGCAAAACCTCAATTTATGTACTTTTTACTTAGTTAAAATTTCAACGGGTCCATTGAAAGGCCCATTTAGACCCCCTCGTCCGAAACCTCTACAAAAAGGACCACAAATAAAGTTTTAATCAAATTTTAGGAGTTCATGTAATTGATTAGGAGCTTTTCAAAACAATTATATTGCAAAACCTCAATTTCTGTACTTTTTACTCAGTTAAAATTCCAACGGGTCCATTGAACGGCCCATTTAGACCTGCTCGTCCGAAACCTCGACAAAAGGACCGCAAAATAGTTTAATCAAATTTTAGGAGTTCAAATAATTTATTAGGAGCTTTTCAACACAATTATATTGCAAAACCTCAATTTTATACTTTTTACTCAGTTAAAATTCCAAAGGGCCCATTGAAAGGCCCATTTAGAACTGCTCGTCCGAAACCTCTACAAAAAGGACCGCAAAACAAGTTTTAATCAAATTTTAGGAGTTTAAATAATTTATTAGGAGTTTTCAACACAGTTATATTTCAAAACCTCAATTTATATACTCTTTACTCAGTTAAAATTCCAACGGGTCTATTGTAAAGATCATTAAAACCTGCTCGTCCGAAACTGATACAAAATGGACCGCAAAAAAGTTTTAATCAAATTTTAGGAGTTCAAATAAATTATTAGGAGCTTTTCAACACAATTATATTGCAAAACTTCAATTTTTACACATTTTACTCAGTTAAAATTCCAACGGGTCCATTGAAAGGCCCATTTAGACCCGAACATCCGAAACCTCTACATAAAGGACCGCAAAACAAGTTTTGATCATATTTTAGTAGTAAAAATAATTGATTATGAGCTTTTCAACACAATTATATTGCAAAACCTCAATTTTTATACTTTTTACTCAGTTAAAATTCCAACGGGTCCATTGAATGGCCCATTTAGACATGCTCGTCCGAAACCTCTACAAAAAGGGCCGCAAAACAAGTTTTAATCAAAATTTAAGAGATCATGTAATTGATTAGGAGATTTTCAACACAATTATATTCCAAAATCTCAATTTATGTACTTCTTACTCAGTTAAAATTCCAAAGGGCCCATTGAAAGGCCCATTTAGAACTGCTCGTCCGAAACCTCTACAAAAAGGACCGCAAAACAAGTTTTAATCAAATATTAAGAGTTCAAATAATTGATTAGGTGCTTTTCAACACAATTATATTGCAAAACGTCAATTTCTGTACTTTTTACACAGTTAAAATTCCAACGGGTCCATTAAAAGGCTCATTTCGATCCGCTCGTCCGGAACCTCTACAAAAAGGACTACAAAACAAGTTTTAATCAAATTTTGGGAGTTAAAGTAATTGATTAGGAGCTTTTCAACACAATTATATTGCAAAACCTCAATTTCTGTACTTTTACTCAGTTAAAATTCCAACTGGTCTATTGAAAGACCCATTTCGACCTGCTCGTCCGAAACCTATACAAAAAGGACTGCAAAACAAGTTTTAATCAAATTTTAGGAGTTCATGTAATTGATTAGGAGCTTTTCAACACAATTATATTGCAAAACCTCAATTTCTGTACTTTTTACTCAGTTAAAATTCCAACGGGTCCAATTAAAGGCCAATTTAGACCTGCTCGTCCGAAACCTCTACAAAAAGGACTGCAAAACAAGTTTTAATCAAATTTTAGGAGTTCAAATAATTGATTAGGAGCTTTTCAACACAATTATATTGCAAAACCTCAATTTCTGTACTTTTTACTCAGTTAAAAATATCAACGGGTCCATTGAAAGGCCCATTTCGACCCGCTCGTCCAAAACCTCTACAAAAAGTACTACAAAACACGTTTTAATCAAATTTTAGGGGTTCATGTAATTGATTAGGAGCTTTTCAACAAAATTATATTGCATAACCTAAATTTCTTTACTTTTTACTCATTTAAAATTCCAACGGGTCCATTGAAAGGCCCATTTAGACCAGGTCCTCCAAAACCTCGACAAAAAGGACCGCAAAACAAGTTTTAATCAAATTTTAGGAGTTCAAATAATTGATTAGGAGCTTTTCAACACAATTATATTGCTAAACCTAAATTTCTGTACTTTTTACTCAGTTAAAATTCCAACGGGTCCATTGTATTGCATATTTAGACCTGCTCGTCCGAAACCGATACAAAAAGGACCGCAAAAAAGTTTTAATCAAATTTTAGGAGTTCAAATAAATGATTAGGAGCTTTTCAACACAATTATATTGCAAAAATTCAATTTATATACATTTTACTCAGTTAAAATTCCAACGGGTCCATTGAAAGGCCCATTTAGACCCGCACGTCCGAAACCCCTACATAAAGGACCGGAAAACAAGTTTTGATCATATTTTAGGAGTACAAATAATTGATTATGAGCTTTTCAACACAATTTTATTGCAAAACCTCAATTTTTATAAATTTTACTCAGTTAAAATTCCAACGGGTCCATTGAGAGTCCCATTTAGACCTGCTCGTTCGAAACCTCTACAAAAAGGACCGCAAAAAAAGTTTTAATCAAATCATAGGAGTTCAAATAATTGATTAGGAGCTTTTCAACACAATTATATTGCAAAACCTCAATTTCTGTACTTTTTACTCAGTTAAAATTTCAACGGGTCCATTGAAAGGCCCATTTAGACCCCGCTCGTCCGAAACCTCTACAAAAAGGACCACAAAAAAGTTTTAATCAAATTTTAGGAGTTAAATTAATTGATTAGGAGCTTTTCAACACAATTATATTGCAAAACCTCAATTTCTGTACTTTTTACTCAGTTAAAATTCTAACGGGTCCATTGAAAGGCCCATTTAGACCTGCTCGTCCGAAACCTCGACAAAAAGGACAACAAAAATAGTTTTAATCAAATTTTAGGAGTTCAAATAATTGATTAGGAGCTTTTCAACACAATTATATTGAAAAACCTCAATTTTTTACTTTTTACTAAGTTAAAATTCCAACGGGCCCATTGAAAGGCCCATTTAGACCCGCTCGTCTGAAACCTCTACAAAAAGGACCGTAAAAATGTTTTATTCAAATATTAGGAGTTCAAATAATTGATTAGGAGCTTTTCAACATAATTATATTGCAAAACCTCAATTTCTGTACTTTTTTACTCAGTTAAAATTCCAACGGGTCCATTCAAAGGCCCATTTCAACCCGTTCGTCCGAAACCTCTACAAAAGGACTGCAAAACAAGTTTTAATCAAATTTTAGGAGTTCATGTAATTGATTAGGAACTTTTCAACACAATTATATTGCAAAACTTCAATTTCTGTACTTTTTACTCAGTTAAAATTCCAACGGGTCAATTGAAAGGCCCATTTCGACCCGCTCGTCCGAAACCTCTACAAAAAGGACTGCAAAACAAATTTTAATCAAATCTTAGGAGTTCATGTAATTGATTAGGAGCTTTTCAACACAATTATATTGCAAAACCTCAATTTATGTACTTTTTACTCAGTTAAAATTCCAACGGGCCCATTGAAAGGCCCATTTAGACCTGCTCGTCCTAAACCTCGACAAAAAGGACCGCAAAACAAGTTTTAATCAAATTTTAGGAGTTCAAATAATTGATTAGGAGCTTTTCAACACAATTATATTGCAAAAACTCAATTTCTGTACTTTTTACTCAGTTAAAATTCCTACGGGTCCATTGTAAGGCCCATTTAGACCTGCTCGTCCGAAACCGATACAAAAAGCACCGCAAAAATGTTTTAATCAAATTTTAAGAATTCAAATAAATGATTAGGAGCTTTTCAACACAATTATATTGCAAAATTTTAATTTTTATACATTTTACTAAGTTAAAATTCCAACGGGTCCACTAAAAGTCCCATTTTGACCCGTACGTCCGAAGCCTCTACATAAAGGACCGCAAAACAAGTTTTGATCATATTTTAGGAGTACAAATAATTTATTATGAGCTTTTCAACATAATTATATTGCAAAACCTCAATTTTTATACTTTTTACTCAGTTAAAATTCCAACGGGTCCATTGAAAGGCCCATTTCGAACCGCTCGTCCGAAACCTCAACAAAAAGGAATGCAAAACAAGTATTAATCAAATTTTAGGAGTTCATGTAATTGATTAGGAGCTTTTCAACACAATTATATTGCAAAAACTCAATTTCTGTACTTTTTACTCAGTTGAAATTCCAACGGGTCCATTGAAAGGCCCATTTAGACGTGCTCGTCCGAAACCTCGACAAAAAGGACCGCAAAACAAATTTTAATCAAATTTTAGGAGTTCAAATAATTGTTTAGGAGCTTTTCAACACAATTATATTGCAAAACCTAAATTTTATACTTTTTACTCAGTTAAAATTCCAACGGGTCCATTATAAGGCCCATTTACACCTGCTCGTCCAAAACCGATACAAAAAGGACAGCAAAAATATTTTAATCAAATTTTAGGAGTTCAAATAAATGATAAGGAGCTTTTCAACACAATTATATTGCAATACTTCAATTTTTATACATTTTACTCAGTTAAAATTCCAACGGGTGGGATGGCTCTCAATTCTCTCTCAATTTTTTCAGGGGTTCTTTTTTGTGTTTTGCTTGCTCCTCCTTTTCCGGTGGATTTCCTCTCTCTTCCACCGGTTCCCCTTCCCCTCACGGCACCTCTTCTTCTGCCGCTTTTGCAAGTGAATCATCAGATAAGGCTTACCTTGGAATTCGGGAAGAGTAATCGAAAAGCCATCCCATATCTACAGCAATTCTCACTCTTTTTTTATAATTTTTCTAATATATTTTGTTATCTCTTTTTTATACTAACTCTCTGGTATCTTCCTTTTCATGCCTGCCGAATGAGATTGGGTTTTTTTCTTATCACTTCCATCCCCTTCATCTTGCTTGGGTTAGATCTGCGTATATCCTCTCGGAATTTGCCAGATCCGGTTGGTAAGATCTTTCCTTTCACATATTTTTTATTTTTCTCAACTTTTCTCATCAATACTCTAATCCGGTTATCTCCTTTTCTTATGGGTTTCCTTTCACGGTTGCCACCGGTTGCAATCCCCCGTCATATCCACGCCGACGGCAAGGATCGAAGCACAAATAGATCCATTTTTCGGGCGGACCCTCGTTCCGTCGCAAGATCCGTCCCCTTTTCCCTAAATCCGCTTAAATCTGAATGGCTCTTATTCCTTTTTGTAGTCATGGATTTTGTCATTTCTCTCCTTATCTGTATTTTTTCGGTCCTCTTCTTGTTATCAGAATTATTTTGTCTAACCTTTTTCTCATCTTTTTGCAGATCTATCTCTTTTCGAATATACAGAACGGTGTATGTGGTGGTTCTTTTCCTCTCTGACGATTGGTCTAACCCACCTTTACCATTTCTGAAACTTGCCACAACAAACATACGGTCGTTGATGGCGGCCTTTTTCCACCGCCTCTTTAAGGGTTTTTTCAAACCGCGAAATGATCTAGGGTTTTCTCCCCCTTTACCCCTCTTTTTTTCACAGCTTTTTTCCACGGTAATCTCTAGATTTAACTTCTTCTCTTCTCAATCTGTCTTAGGTTTCTCAGAAGTCTCTCTTCTGCCACTTCTGATATCGCAACTACAGCCTCTCCTCTATGAATCCTGGTGGTGGTTGCCAGCGGCGTCCCAACGACGGCTAGGGTTTTTTCCCCTATTATTTTTTATTTTATTTTCTTTTTATAATAATCTGCTAATCCTTTCTTTTTTAACCTTTTTCAGATATGCAATTTATTCCATCTCAGAAGGAATGCTCTTGCTGCTAACTTCTGGCAATTATCATCGTACGCTTCCTTGTTCCCTCGCTCTCTAGATTTCTACTTCTTTATTACTAAGTTTTTTCTCCTCTTTCTGTTCTTTATCTCAAGATCATGCTGTTTGTATATGATAGGATTAGTTTCACTTTTTCTAACATGTTGGCCTGTATACCCTGTTCTGCTATTATACATTATCTATGCACCTTTTGCGATGAACCCAAACATTTTTTTGCATCCAATCAGATCATATTCTCTGCTGATTATATCATTATATTTCTACTTTAATAAATCATCTCTATATCAAGCCCTTACAGGGAATCAACTACAAGCCCAACTTCTGGGATCATCCAATTTACACCACTCTTGCAATACATCATATTTTCTATTCATTTCTATGTTCTTCTCAAATAAACTTTATAATCATGCTTCACTGTCCCTTCTCTTACAGTTCATATACACTTTGTTATGTTGCCTAAGGAGTATAACCTTTAACTTTTATCTAGTTAATCTCTTCAACCTTCTGTATCTGCTTTATCATCTATCTGTGCTGTATGCTGCAACCTTTCTATTAAAGAATATATCTATAAGATTTATCATTTTGATCTTATATACTTTCAAGATCACAGTTATGTATACATATACTAAGATCTATACTGCATTCAACTCTATATTTATATGCGTTATCATATTGTCTCTACACACTGCTCAATTCGTAACTATGCATGCAGTCGCCTCATACACTCCATGGTCTAAACCTTTAAGATTTCATGATTTATCCACTTATTCATTCTTATGGTTTGCTCAAATGTTCTACTCTCCTAACCCTCTTATGTTTCGTTTTAGAATTTTATCCAACCTATATGTATTCCCAATTGTTCTTTCAATCGGTTCCAACATAACCTTCTTCTCTTCCCTCTTTTTAATCTTCCCTCCTTTGTCTCTATCTTTAATTAACTTTCTGTTTTACTCCCAACAGATTGTATATATTTACTCACCCAATTGGACTGATTATTTTACCTGGATTTCACCTAGAAGGTATGCTCCCTATCCCTATATCATACTTAATTTTACCCATTCCACTATTTCTGCAACTTATATCACTTTCAAGCACTGCTCGAACAAACACACAGCCCTTTCAGGGACGCAATTACTAGCCCACCCTCTGGGATTCCCTTTAGCTACATATAATCTTCAAATATTATATCATCTACAAGCTATTTGGAACTCTGTTCTAATTTGTTATATGAATGAGTTCATTGGCTACTTAAAAACTTTTATTATAGTGCTCATTCTTTCGATTACGAATTCGGACCTGATCGATTCCCTGGATTATATCTCTTTCTTTATTTATATGCTTCTCTGCTGGCTGCATACTGTTTATAATAATATCACCTTCACCTACAGGAATCCCAAATGCAATGAACCACTATACAAAACACAATTTACTAAGTTTCTGTCTAAGGAAAGCTGGTACATCTACTCTACTAATGGGCGATGGGTTAATTTAATTTCAATTAATTTTATTTGCATTCCCCCCAATATATTTTTGCTCCTTTGGTTTGTAATTATTTTCTTATCCCCGCTTCTATCTTCCCCTGGGCCTATAAATTTTTATTGCCTTTTCTCTTTTCTGCTTTTCTTTTATTTTTCATATGCTCTTATCTGCTTTCTAGCTTACTTCAATACTGCCATGCATGCTTTATATTTTTCCTTAGTTGAATGTTACTTAATTATATTGAAGTTATGCTTGTTAGGAATATATTCCCACTACGCCTCTTTAGGTGAAATAATACAAGCCCATATTTGGGATTTATGTCAAATCCTTTTCAAAAGGTGCTTTCCAAACAAAATACATATTAATTTGTTAACTTTCCTAATAACCTTTAGTTATATTTCCTCAAAAAAATGGTTTTATCTTACATTCAAGCTACTTATTCCGTTTCTTTCAAAATTTATTAATTACCTATTAATGTGCCCAATTTCTCAAATTCCTTTAATTTATTCAACTATGTTTATTTTTCTTTTACACAGTCTGAACACAATTATACCCAAAAAGTCAGTCTTACTTTCCTTTTTTACAGAAATTAAAAATCAATTACCATATTTGATGGACAAACTTTTCTCTTTTCGGTTTCACAAATTACCAAATACCCATAAATTTCCTTTCAGAAAAGGTTTTTATACAGCTAACACGAATTATATACTTCCGTTTTTATTCCATCTAATTTATTTAACTTTTATTATTAAATTATTCTCATTAATTCTTGCCACTAATTCTACATCATCAATACAATTAATGAATTTATCTTTCAGTTTTAACTCAACATACCCTTTACTATTTGGTTCTCAAAAAATTGCTCTCCGTATTAAATTTTTCGTCAAAATATTTACTTTTATTAACAATCATTATTTCCATAAATCCCTTTCAATTTTCCCATTACACTTTCATTTAATTTTATATAGGTATTTACGATATAATTTATTAATATCTTCCAAAATTCCCTCTTTTATTACAATTTATAGATCTTTTAAGGAAAGCACCTTTTATACTTTACATTATGTCTTTAATAGTTCCAATCTTTCACAATCGTTTCTAATTTCTCGAATTTCTCTTTACTCTATTTTCCATATCTCATCCTTCTTAACCGTACTATTTATAAACGCACATCACTACCATTCCAACCCACAAAACCATCAATACCTTCAAACTCTCTTACTCTCCCCAACTCTCCCAATGGCTTCTTCATCTTCTATCCCCCAACTCAACTCAATCAATCTCACCAACGAAGAAGCGGAACTTCTCTACACACCTGACTTTGGTTGGGACATTGTTAAGGAAGACCCCAAGCTGATTGTAATTGGTCGCTTCATATCGTCTAAAGTATTAGACATATATGCTGTCATCAATGCTTTCGAAGGAATCTGGAAGCCCAACGATGTAACCTCCATATCAGTCATTCAAGACAATTTCCTCAAGATCAAGTTTAAGGAAATCAAGAATTGCTACGAGATCCTCAACCGCGGTCCTTGGCTGTACAAGGATGAATGGCTAGCAGTTACTGAATATGACCCAGCTAAAGCTCTAAGTGATTACGATTTCAGCACAATGCGAATTTGGATCCGAATATTCTCCCTCCCTGCTTCCCTTTATGAGGATATTGATCGATCCCATCTGGTGGGACATGCGCTAGGATCTATGGTTGGCAATGCCCTACGGACGGATACCCGAGAAGTTGAGGGGAACATGAAAGACTTCCTTCGAGTTGAAATTCTGCTTAACATCACAAAGCCTGTCACCCGATTTGTCTTTATTGGATCGGGCGAAAACAAAATCATGTGCCGTATTCAGTATGAAAGACTCCCAACCCTCTGTCCTGGTTGTGGTATTATCAGTCACACCTATGAGAATTGCCCTATCCGATCTTCACTTGATCCCTACAAATTACAATACGGAGAATGGCTCCGTTACCTTCCTCCTAGACGTCGCCCAGTTGGAATTCGTGGGCGTATCCGCAATGTGGAACCGAATCTGAATCCAAACATCCCTCCAGTGAATGGTAATTTTATATTAACTTTCAAAATTACATCTTTCTTTACTTGTTTTCACATCACAAATCTTCTATCAAAATATTTACCCTCTGCTTTTCCCGTAGTAGCACCAATGAATATCCCAGCAGCCCCGGCCAATCCTGTAGCTCCTACCAACGAACAGAACAATATGGGTAATTCACTTTCCTCCCTCCTCGCCCATTATATAAATAGTTATCAGTTTCTAACTACATTCAATCTCCAATTTCAAGGCTCTCAAAATGAAGGCGATGCCGCCTCATTTACGGAACAAGCAAATGATGAAGCCCAAAATGTCGACACGACCATGGATGATGGCCCCAATTATGACAAAGATCCCCCCGCTACTGATTTGAAACAAAAAGCTCCTCTTGTGCCACAACCCCTGAACACCATCTATCCCATTCCGGAAGATGGGTCTGATGATGATTGGGACACCACGGTTGATGATGGTGTCCCTAGCCCTACTGCCGAGCAGATTAAAAAGTTTGACTCTGAATCGAGTAAGCCTTCTAAACCCACTGATACAATATTCAATGACTTTAATCAGTGGTTACTTAAAACTTACCCGAATGATGCAGCCCCTGTTCCTGTACCTGCACCTGCACCTGTACCAACCCAAGCAAACCGTGGCATGAAACGCCGCTCTCCAATACAAGTATCGCTCCCGCCGAAAAAATCCAAACAGTCAGGATATACTCCAAAAGCTGGGATGAGCAGCTCTAAAAACTCTCCGGCGGCGGCTGATTCACAGCCCCGCCGAGCAAAATGAGGATCCTATGCTGGAACTGTCAGGGCCTTGGACAAGCACCGACGGTACAACATCTCCGGTCCTATATCCAACGCACCAACCCCGATATCATCTTCCTATGCGAAACTAAAATAAATAATGCGGAATGTACCCGTTTATGTCTTTCATTAGGTATGTTAGACATTATTTCTATTTCCCCTACGGAAGGGTGTTCCGGTATTTCCTTATTTGCTGCAAACAACATTAATATAAGCTTAAATTCCTATTCGTCGCGTTACATTCATACTCAAATTACAATGAATAACTACACAATGTTTTTCACTGGTATGCATGGTTTTCCGGAAACTAGCCAAAAATATAAAACATGGGAACTAATTGATTCTTTATACCCTTCTACTAAAGATAACCCTTGGCTTCTCGGTGGAGATTTCAATGAAATCTTAATGGATTCGGGAAAACAAGGGGGACCACGTAGAGCTCGATCCCAAATTAAAATTTTTTGCAATTGTTTAACTCGAAACAACCTCTTTGATTGTAAGCCAACTTCGGGTTGGTTCACATGGACAAAAGTGGGTCCCTTAACTCCGGTAATACACGAAAGATTAGACCGTTTTATCGCTAATTCCTCATGGCAAGATCTCTTCCCTTCTCACCGAATCACCACTGAATATGTTGCTAAATCTGATCATTGTTTCCTTCTCCTCGAATTAGATACTACGTCTACTACACCCAAAATACAACCTCCCAAGAATTTCAGATTCGAAAGCTGCTGGGCTAATAATACAGATAATATCCAAACAATTAAAAGGGCATGGGCCGATACCCCCGGAACAGTCATAAACAAAATTGAAGCGGTAGGTACTTATCTAGAAGAATGGAAAAACCAACAACGTTTTAAATCAACCGGACGAATTAAGTTTCTCACTAAAAAAATAAATAAATTACTATGCCGTCCCTTAACAGCCACAAATGAACAAGTTTACTTAAATTATAGAACTGAATTAAATAAACTTTTAACAGAGCAAGAAGTTTATTGGGCTCAAAGATCACGAACTCTTTGGCTCTCCCAAGGGGACAAAAACACCAAGTTTTTCCATGCTCGAGCTTCCAATAGGAACAAGAAAAATTCAATCATAGGCCTTTATGATGCCAACTCCAATTGGCGTACTTCTGAATCGGACATTATGAATATCGCTTCTGATTACTTCCAAAACTTGTTCACAACATCTAGACCCCAAATCTCGAACATCATTCTTGACAAAATTCACCCTTCCATCAATTCTTCAATGAATGAAAACCTTCTAAAGGCGTTCACTAGAGAGGAAATTCTTCATGCTTTTAAAGATATTGACCCTAGGAAAGCTCCTGGTTCGGATGGTCTACCCAGTAGCTTCTTTAGACAACACTGGGATACAGTGGGAGACGATGTTATTAACCTTTGTATTAATCTATTAAACGGTAACGCTAATATGGCCTCAGTAAACAAAACAATTTTGGTATTAATACCTAAAGTACAGGACCCAACCTCCATGAAACACCTTAGACCAATCATCCTCTGCACTGTACTCTATAAAATTGTTGCCAAAACAATAGTCAACAGAATGAAACAGGCTATTCCTCTATGCATTAGCCCTAATCAAGCAGCCTTTGTCCAGGGACGCAACATATCTGACAACATCCTTGTTGCTCATGAAATTATCCACAATATTAACTCAGGAGCTACTAAATCCTCTCAAGGAGCTGCTCTCAAGCTAGACATGGAAAAAGCTTTCGATAGAGTAGAATGGTCTTTTCTCGCAAATGTAATGGAACGTATGGGCTTTGCATCCGAATGGATCGAGCTTATAATGCATTGCATTACTACAGTCTCTTTTTCAGTTAAAATTAATAATTCGTTTTCACCCACCTTTCAACCTCAACGAGGTCTTCGCCAGGGGGATCCTCTATCCCCTTTCCTCTTTCTCTTCTGTACTCAAGGCCTCTCAGCTTACTTAGCTGCTGCTCAATAAACTAAAATACTTCCAGGACTAGGCGCTAGTAAAAATGGGCCCAAAGTCAACCACCTTCTTTTTGCTGATGATTGTATGGTATTTATAAATACTAATCGGTCTGAAGCGTCCCTTCTGAAAAATGCTCTTCAAACATATGCTAATGCATCCGGTCAAGCAGTCAATTTTGAGAAGTCAACAATTTTCTATAATCCGCGTACACCATCTGCAACAAGAAATGCAATCAACAGCCTTTTACAAGTACGCGGGGTTACTAACCCTGGAGTTTACCTAGGTATCCCGCTCCTAATTGGGAAAAATAAAACTGAATCTTTAGGTTTTGTACGTGATAAAGTACATGATCGTCTCTCTAGTTGGGACAAACATCTTCTATCCTTTAGTGGCCGAGAGATTTTCATCAAAGTTGTCTTACAATCTCTCCCACAATATGTTATGTCTTGCTATCTACTACCACAAAATATCATAGATGACATGACTACATCAATCTGTCAGTACTGGTGGACTGGTAAATCCAACAAAAAAGGTTGGCATATGTTACCTTGGAATCAGATATGCTTACCTAAATCTGCTGGTGGCATGGGTTTTAAGGATTTATACGACTTTAACATTGCTCTCTTGGGCAAGCAAATTTGGAAACTAATCTGTGAACCAGATTCCTTATTAGGACAAATATACCGTTCTAAATATTTTCCTTCCGGCAACATTTTGGATGCATCAAAACCCAACATGGGCTCATTCGCTTGGCAAGGTATATATAACGCTATTCAACGTCTTCTCCCTGGCTTTCTTCACCGCCCTGGCATAAACAACAATATTAGAATACACAAAGATATATGGGGAGGGTCTTCCCCTATTGGGCTTACTGGGGATTACGAAATCTCCGATGAATTTCATATTCGATGTCGTGATTTTATGATACACAACCAAACTGCCTGGGATACGGTTAAGATAAACAATTATTTCAATCCAATTGATGTCGATGCCATTCTTCGTATCCCCATCATAAATGATCAACGTGACTCAATACTCTGGTCTCCCAACGACTCAGGTATTTACTCAGTCCGTTCTGGATATATTTTCTTACAACGTTCAATAACCCAACCCTCACCACCATCTCGCTTTTGGAAGTTTTTATCCAAAATCAAAGCTTTACCCAAAGTTAAAACTTTTGGCTGGCGTATGGCTTCTGATGCTCTACCAGTTGGATCTAAAATGCAAGCCTTTTCCCCTAGCTCGGGGCCTTGCTCTATCTGTGGTAGCCATTCGGAATCGATCCTTCATGCGCTTCGTGACTGCCCTGGGGCATCGGAAGCTCTCCAAATTAGTGGTATCCCTATCTCTCTCTATAAGAGTTTAGCTCTTACGCCCATGCAATGGTTAGAGGAAGCAGCATCTACTATTTCCTCTGATAAATTTGGTCTCTTCCTTACTGTTTTATGGAATATATGGAACAGACGAAATGATTGGGTTCACAACCATCATTTACAACCTCCATGGCTAATTGCTATTAATTCGATTAGCTTACATGATGAATTTTGTAAATCTTTAAATTCGATTGACTCAGCTCCATCTACATTTTCTAATCCTTCTCGCACACTTCCTCCACCTATTCATATCAAAATAAATGTGGACGGAGCCTTTAACCCATCAACTCGTGCAGCAGCCGTCGGCGTTGTTGCTCGTGATTCTGCAGGAGCAGTCGTGGGTGGTCTTGCTTTCCCTCTTGGTAGCTGTCAGGACGCTATCACAAGTGAAGGGGAAAGCATTCTAGCTGGTCTCACCTTTGCCCGATCTCAAGGTTGGACTCGCGTCTTGATCGAAACTGACTGCGCTTCTCTTGCAAATAGGATCAACAATCCTGCTCATGACCTCTCTACTATGGGACCAACTATTCTCCAGATACAAGCTGCTCTTCACGACTTCAACTTTATTTCTATTTCTTTTGTACGCCGTGAGGCAAATATTATAGCCCATACTTTGGCTACCTTTTCACTGAATTCTATGACTTCTACGTCATTTAATTCGGATGTCCCACATTGTATACAACATTTTGTAACACATCATTATTGATTAATAATATTTGGGCACTCTTTTCCCCTTTTTAGGGTCCTCTAGCTCTGCTTGAAGGACAGTAGTAGGGGTTTTTAATGAGGCCTTTTCTTCAAAAAAAAAAAAATTCCAACGGGTAGTTTGGAATGAAAATTCTCTTTGAATTCTCTCATTTCCTCCCTTTGCTTTTTCTTACCTTCTCTCTCTCTCCAACCCTTTGCCACCGTCTCCTCCGTGCCATCATTGGCTTTTCAACCTTCCAACCACCGGTCATCCGCCATGCCATCCTCTTCCGTTTACCCTCCTTCCATCTTTTCCACCCAAATAACCATCACCAATCTTGGCAGTATGCCTCATTCAGGTCAGACTTAGCAAAGGTACGCATCTTTTCTCTTTTTGATTCTTTAATCTTTTTGTTTTTTTATCTTATTTCTTTATCATTCACCACCTACAGTGGATTCTCTTTATTATTAGAATGGATCTTTTTTTCTTTTGAAATTCTTTATTTCCTCGGCTGGCTATGGTTTAACCTACCTTTGGGCCTTGAATTTCTCACTATATTCCCCGATGCAAAGGGTTTATCCTGGCCTTCAAGGCCTTGTATTAATGCATTCCTTTCTCACGAATGGAAATACTCCTGGCCCTCTGGGCCTTGTATCTTGCTCGACTTCTCCAAACAAATGAAGTACGACGGGCCACCACTGTTGTGGCGGCTAGTGCACACGTTTCTGGTGGCAACGGTGGCCTCCAACATCAGGAGACTCGTAATGACTGAATGGAATCCCATGCTGCATGCATGGCCCATTCAGATCACACTTTACGTGTTTGTACCGTACGTGTTAGTCTACAACGTGAACCACATGCCTGGGATCCCTTTAGACCTACTGGGAAAGTGGTTGCAGATGTTATTTAGCGATTTGGGCCATACAACGGTGATCATTTTTCTTCGACCACCGCTCTACGTCGGAGCCGTTGTGCCTATGGGCGGGGGCCTATTCAAACTCGATATAATAGGGATAATCCAAATATTTGGATTCTCCGATTATCATGGGAGTTGGGTGGCATTATTTTAAATTTTAAATTATTGCTAAGACTTCTAATTAGCTTCAATCTCTACCTGCCAACTTCTACGCCCCTAAAAGCTAGGAATTTTGTTGGCATTGCGAATCTCGGCCTATTTTTTAGGAATATCTTATATCAAATAAAATTAACACATTTGAATTTTGGCTTACTTCCTATCCCTTTAATTCAAAATTCTACTTCGATTTATCCAAGTTTTCCGACTTCTCAGGATAAATAATGGGTATATCTCCTCTATCTTCCTTACTTGTCTTTCATTCTCGAATGCTATTGCCTTCACGACTGTGCAGGCCCCCTTCGACCCTCTTGCTTCAATTCTCCTCACTTCTACATATCACCTATGGCTTCTTCCGATTCCTTCTTGGAGCACTTTGATAACTTACAGTTCACTGCAGAGGAGCAAACTGTAGTTTATGCTCCTAAGGCCTCGAAAGCGATCCCTTTAGAGGATCAGAGATGCTCGCTATTAGGGAAACTCTTTCCCACCACTAAGCCGGATGATGCTGCCCTTGTGAGGGTCTTCACGACGGTATGGAAGAAAGATAAGATCGTTTCCATAACTATACTTGGATCGAGGTATTTCCTATTTAAGTTCGAATCAGCTGCAAGGGTCAAGGAAATCCTCAAGAGAGGTCCATGGACATTCAAGAGAGACTGGATGACCCTAGTCCCCAACCAACCACAGCTGACGCTGGATGAATATCAGTTCACGCACATGAGGATATGGGTACGTATCCTGCGAGTGTCTTTGGTGATGATGATGGGCGACACAGTGGCTCATGCATCGGGATGTGCTATGGGCAGTGGCTTAGGGACAGTGATAAGCACGGACACACGCAAAGATGATGAAAGGAACATGGTGCAGTTCCTGGGCGTCGGCGTGCTTGTGGATGTTACTCGACCTCTCCGGCGTGGAGTAGCACTCGCAGATGAGGAGGATCTGGACAAGCCTAAGATGCTACCGGTGAGATATGAGAAGCTCCCTACCTTCTGTCATGGTTGTGGGATGCTTTCCCACCTTCGTGCTACATGTGATGCCTTTAAGGACAAACCGAGTGAGGGGCTGCCATATGGGGACTGGCTTCGTGCACCGGCACCTAAGCCAACCCTCAAAAACAAAGTACGAGGCCAGGTCAGATACTTTGAACCAGGCTCTACTTCCCGACCAAATGAGACCAACACAGGTTACTCATGCATATTTTCTGATTTTTCCCCTTTGTTATATATAATTCGAACGTAGACATTGACTATACATACGGATTACATACTGCCTTTTCATTGCTTTGTTTTCATTGCTTTATTTACATTGATTTCATTGCACTGTTTTCAGCAAACAAGGGCAAGGAAAAGGCTGATATTCCTGTTGCTACCCCGGAAAAGGAGACACATTCTGTGCAACCTGGTGCTGCAGACACCGACATTGATGCCGATGTAGACATGAATCTAGAAGATGACGATTTGCTTGGGGATGAGGATCCCATTCCTCCAACTGATGCAACATCGACCTTACCGTTCATTGAGCCTGAGCTGGCCCTTAATGTTAAGGGTGATGAGGCAAATGGCCACCTCGAACCGCTGGATATTGCACCTTTGGACATGATCCCTGCGGACGAAGAATCAGTGGTCAATGGTTCGAATGATGCTGACGCGGATGATGATCATGCAGTGCAGCCACATGCCTCTGACACCCCGCCGGAAAAAAGGTTCATCCTTATCGATGAAGACGATATCCCAGTGCCCACCGTTGTGGATACTACCACACGGGAAAGCACTAACAAATCCAGAGATCCAATTAACCCTGAATTTGAGGATTGGTTGGCTGCCACGACGGACAAAGGGAAAGGTGTGGCTGGCCCCAAAAAGCCTAAGCGCAGCCCCCCCCATTATTGCTGGAGGTATTGCCAAACGACTTCGTACATCTCCTTCGATAGCAGGAAAGCAGTTAGAGAAAGTTCCAAAAAATGCGGAAGCTAGGATGAGCAGCAAAAACTCTTCGGGGGTGGTTGACGGTCAACCCCGCCGAGAGAAATGAGAGTCATATGCTGGAACTGTCGAGGCCTTGGTATGCCCTCGGCAGTTCATGAACTTCGCTCTATTGTCTTTCGTTTACGTCCGGATATTATTTTTTTATCAGAAACTCCTTTAAATTCCGTTAGGTTTGATTATCTTAAACAATTACTTGATATGGAGGGGTTTTTTTTTGCTGTGGATAGTAGCTCTTTATGTTCAGGCTTAGGCCTTTTTTATAATAAAAATGTTACCATGAATTTCCTCTCGTCTTCGGCGAGATATATTGATGTGCTTGTGCATGGTTCTGAATTTCGTTTTAGATTCACTGGTATATACGGGTATGCGGCAACGAATATGAAATCTCGTACGTGGGAACTCATCGACTCCCTAAAACCAATTTCATCTCTTCCGTGGCTTATCGGGGGTGATCTCAATGACATCCTCGATGACTCGGAAAAACAAGGTGGTAATCGTCGACCTCGTTCGCAAATACTTAATTTTCGGGATTGTCTTTCCCGTAATAACCTTTTCGATTGCAAGCCCACCACGGGTTGGTTCACTTGGACTCGAACTGGGCCTAACGTCAGCCCAGTCTGTGAAAGACTTGACCGCTTTGTTGTTTGCTCCAATTGGTTACATGAAAACCCTAATTTTTCGCATTTCCATTCCTTCTCCCTGGAATCGGATCATAGTGTGATTATAATGGACACGGACAATATTAACCGATCACAACATTCTCATGAGCCATCCATGGATCACTTTCATTTTGAGGCTTGTTGGGCCCATGACCCATCGGGCATACAAGTTTGTCGGCAAACTTGGGCCTCCGCGTCTGGGTCCCTACTGGATAGAATCTCGGCTTTGGGCCACAATCTTCATGAGTGGCAATGCACTCAACGTAAGCAATCTGCTATTCGCATACAAGCTTTGCAGCGTACAATAAACGCGCTTTTGCATCGTCGTCATCTTTCCCGTAAAGCTCTATCTACGCTTCATAGCACAAAATTGGAACTTCGGAAATTAGCGGCGGCAAGGGAGGCATATTGGGCTCAGCGCTCCAGGGTCTCTTGGTTAACTAATGGTGACAAAAACACCAATTATTTTCATGCTAGGGCTTCGAAGCGACGGAGGAAAAACACAATACGTAGACTCTTGGATGAGAATGGGGTCTGGCAGACTTCGAATGCCGACACGCTCAGAATTGCATCATCCTATTTTCAGGATATTTTTACATCATCCAGTCCGGTGTCTTCGCTGGAGTTGATGGGGAATATTCATCCCACTGTCACCTCAGATATGAACGACACTCTACTGCGACCCTTCACTGAAGGGGAAATTTTAGCTGCCTTTCTAGATATCAACCCTAAGAAGGCGCCCAGAATTGATGGCTTCCCTAGCAGTTTCTACCGTCAGCATTGGGATATGATAGGACCGGAATTCATGTCCCTTTGCATGGATCTCCTGCAGGGGAAGGCTGACATGGCATCAGTTAATCGGTCGGTCATTGTGCTTATTCCTAAAATTTCTGACCCTACTACCATGAAGCACTTTAGGCCAATTAGCTTAAGCACTGTCATTTACAAGACGATTTCTAAGGTCCTGGTTAATCGTCTTAAATCTACTTTGTCTTCTTGTATTAGAGCTTCTCAGGCTGCGTTCATTAGTGGCTGCAATATCACTGATAACATTCTCATTGCACACGAATTGGTGCACACTCTTCACTCTAACGGGTCACTGTCATCGCAAGGGGCAGCTGTCAAGCTAGATATGGAGAAGGCTTTTGATCGGGTGGAATGGTCCTTCTTGCGTGATGTCATGTTGCGTATGGGGTTTGCTTGGGAATGGGTGAATCTCATTCTGCGGTGTGTCTCTTCGGTCTCCTTTTCGGTTCGAGTCAACGGTACCTTGTCCAAGGAATTCTTTCCCACCCGGGGTATTCGGCAGGGTGACCCATTATCCCCATTCCTTTTTCTAATATGTTCCCAGGGCCTCTCAGCAGCTCTGGAGACGGAACAAAGGGAAGGGCGGCTATTGGGCCTTAGTGCCAATCGCCATGGGCCTCTAGTTTCTCACCTGCTCTTCGCTGATGACAGCATGGTGTTCCTGCGTAATGAGCCTGAGGAGGTTGATCGGCTCCGATACATCATTTCTCTCTATGCATCCTCTTCAGGCCAAACAGTCAACTTTGATAAATCTACAGCTTTATGCAGCCATAAGTGTTCAGCCACTTTTCTCCAAACTATGCGCTCAACATTAGGTGTCCGCTTAGTTGATGATCCTGGCATTTATTTGGGTGTGCCACTCTTAATTAAAAGAAATCGGACTGCCTCATTAGGTTTCGTTCGGGATAAAGTTCAATCTCGAATGAGTAAATGGGATAGTAGTTTCCTTTCCTACAGTGGGAGAGAAATTCTCATTAAATCGGTGGCGCAAGCGATGCCCCAGTACGTTATGTCATGTTACTTATTGCCATAGAACATTATTGATGACATCACATCGTCTATTCGTCGCTATTGGTGGTCCGGGCGCAGTAATAAGCGCGTCTGGCCGCTTTTGTCATGGGACTCTCTCTGCACACCTAAACATGTGGGGGGTTTAGGCTTTCGTGATCTGCGCACCTTCAATATTGCTCTTTTGGGGAAGCAGATTTGGCACCTGATATCAAATCCGAAATCTCTTTTGCCGCGTGTTCTTCGCGCGAAATACTACCCATCGGGCGACCTGCTGAGTGCACTTGCTGATAAACGTGCATCCTTTATCTGGAAAGGGATTAGCCAAGCGATACAATCCCTAGGGCCCGGTTATTTTTGGCGGCCAGGGTATAAGAGTTCGATCCGCATGCTGAGAGATACTTGGGGAGGTGACAAGCCGATTACCCTATTTGGAGAATACTTGGATAATGATGAATTACCGATGCGATGTCGGGAATACATGACACGCGATTCCGCTTCTTGGGATGAAACCAAACTTCGCCAGGCTTTTGACAAGGATGACGTCGAATGCATCCTTCGGGTTCCAATCAGTCGTAGTCAGCGGGACGCTCTAATCTGGGGCCATCATGACTCCGGTAGCTATACTGTTAGATCTGGCTATTTCTTTCTACATCAGCCTCCACGGCCAGTAGGAAGACCTAATAGACTTTGGAAAATCATTGCCAAAGCCCCGACATTGCCCAAGATTCGCTCCTTTAGCTGGCGTGCAGGCCGCGATACGCTGCCCACTGGGGATAGATTGCGGGCTATACACCATACAGGTGGTCACTGCTCCTTTTGTCCTACCGTATTGGAAACAGCCATCCATGCCCTTCGAGACTGCCCAGTGGCTAATGAGGTCCTTTGCCTTGTCGGGCTTCCCTCTGGCATCTATAATAGCCACTCCAATTCCGTGGCAGATTGGTTATCTGAGGGCACTATACGCTTGGATAGTACCGGATTTGCTCTGCTCTTAACACTGATTTGGAACATATGGAACCGTCAGAATGACTGGATCCACTCCCAGAGGCTTCAGCCACCCTGGCTCACGGCCATGAATGCTAAGTGTCTTCTGTAGGAGTATATCGCCGCCAACGCTCTCCCCGCCGTGTCAGCAGCTGTGCCAGCAGCCGCCCCACCTCGATGGACACCGCCAAGAACAGAGGTTATCAAGATTAATATGGATGGAGCCTTTCACCACGGGTCCGGTTCTGCAGCCATCGGGGTTGTTGCTCGTGATACCCAGGGCTCGATCCTTGGAGGATGTGCCGTCCATGAAGCCGGATGTCGGGATGCCACCATGGTCAAGCTACATGCCATTGTTGCGGGTATCATGATGGTCAGAGATAGAGGATGGGGTGAGGTCGTCATCGAGTCCGATTCTGCTATTGTGGTCAATAAGCTCTCTCGGTCCACTACTGATAGTTCCTTGTTGGGCTCGCAGATTGCTGATACAAAGGCTTTACTTGAGGCTCTTCCTTTGGTCACTTTATCTTTTGTACCTAGATCAGCCAACTTTATGGCTCATAACTTAGCCTCTTGGGCTTTACGTTCTGCTTCCTCTGTTTTCTTTGACTCAGTCATTCCTGATTGTATTAACTCTGATGTACTGGCTGATTCTCAGCCTTTTTATTATAATATATCTCAGGGCACTCTTTTCCCCTTAGGTTCACCTTGCGCCTCGGCACGGGGTGGTTAGAGGGATTTTTAATGAGGCCCATTTTCTTCAAAAAAAAAATTCCAACGGGTCCATTGAAAGGCCCATTTAGACCCGCACGTCCGAAACCTCTACATAAAGTACCGCAAAACAAGTTTTGATCATAATTTAGGAGTACAAATAATTGATTATGAGCTTTTCAACACAATTATATTGCAAAACCTCAATTTTTAAACTTTTTACTCAGTTAAAATTCCAACGGTCCATTGAAAGGCCCATTTAGACATGCTCGTCCGAAACCTCTACAAAAAGGGCTGCAAAACAAGTTTTCATCAAATTTTAGGAGATCATGTAATTGATTAGGAGATTTTCAAAACAATTATATTCCAAAACATCAATTTCTATACTTTTTACTCAGTTAAAATTCCAACGGGTCCATTAAAAGGCCCATTTAGACCTGCCCATCCGAAACCTCTACAAAAAGGACCGCAAACAAGTTTTAATCAAATTTTAGGAGTTCAAATAATTGATTAGGAGCTTTTCAACACAATTATATTGCAAAACCTCAATTTTGGTACTTTTTACTCAGTTAAAATTCTAACGGGTCCATTGAAAGGCCCATTTAGACCTTCTCGTCCGAAACCTCGACAAAAAGGACCGCAAAAAAAGTTTTAATCAAATTTTAGGAGTTCAAAATAATTGATTAGGAGCTTTTCAACACAATTATATTGAAAACCCTAAATTTTATACTTTTTACTCAATTAAAATTCCAACGGGCCCATTGATAGGCCCATTTAGACCTGCTCGTCCGAAACCTCAACAAAAAGGACCGCAAAAAAGTTTTATTCTAATATTAGGAGTCCAAATAAATGATTAGGAGCTTTTCAACACAATTATATTGCAAAACCTCAATTTCTGTACTTTTTACTCAGTTAAAATTTCAACGGATCCTTTGAAAGGCCCATTTCGACCCGCTCGTCCGAAACCTCTACAAAAAGGTCTGCAAAACAAGTTTTAATCAAATTTTAGGAGTTCATGTAATTGATTAGGAGCTTTTCAACACAATTATATTGCAAAACCTCAATTTATGTACTTTTTACTCAGTTAAAATTCCAACGGGTCCATTGAAAGGCACATTTAGACCTGCTCGTCCGAAACCTAGACAAAAAGGACCGCAAAACAAGTTTTAATCAAATTTTAGGAGTTCAAATAATTGATTAGAAGCTTTTCAACACAATTATATTGCAAAACCTAAATTTCTGTACTTTTTACTCAGTTAAAATTCCTACGGGTCCATTGTAAGGCCCATTTAGACCTGCTCGTCCGAAACCGATACAAAAAGTACCGCAAAAATGTTTAATCAAATTTGAGGAATTCAAATAAATGATTAGGAGCTTTTCAACACAATTATATTGTAAAATTTCAATTTTTATACATTTTACTCAGTTAAAATTCCAACGGGTCCACTGAAAGTCCCATTTTGACCCGTACGTCCGAAACCTCTACATAAAGGACCGCAAAACAAGTTTTGATCATATTTTAGGATTATAAATAATTTATTATGAGCTTTTCAACATAATTATATTGCAAAACCTCAATTTTTATACTTTTTACTCAGTTAAAATTCCAACGGGTCTATTGAAAGGCCCATGTCGACCCGCTCGTCCGAAACCTCAACATAAAGGAATGCAAAACAAGTTTTAATCAAATTTAGGAGTTCATGTAACTGATTAAGAGCTTTTCAACACAATTATATTGCAAAACCTCAATTTCTGTACTTTTTAGTCAGTTAAAATTCCAACAGGGTCCATTGAAAGGCCCATTTAGACCTGCTCGTCCGAAACCTCGACAAAAAGGACTGCAAAACAAGTTTTAATCAAATTTTAGGAGTTCAAATAATTGTTTAGGAGCTTTTCAACACAATTATATTGCAAAACCTCAATTCTATACTTTTTACTCAGTTAAAATTCCAACGGGTCCATTATAAGGCCCATTTAGACCTGCTCGTCCAAAACCGATACAAAAAGGACCGCAAAAAAGTTTTAATCAAATTTTAGGAGTTCAAATAAATGATAAGGAGCTTTTCAACACAATTATATTGCAAAACTTCAATTTTTATACATTTTACTCAGTTAAAATTCCAACGGGTCCATTGAAATGCCCATTTAGACCCGCACGTCCGAAACCTCTACATAAAGTACCGCCAAACAAGTTTTGATCATAATTTAGGAGTACAAATAATTGATTATGAGCTTTTCAACACAATTATATTGTAAAACCTCAATTTTTAAACTTTTTACTCAGTTAAAATTCCAAGGGGTCCATTGAAAGGCCCATTTAGACATGCTCGTCCGAAACCTCTACAAAAAGGGCCGCAAAACAAGTTTTAATCAAATTTTAGGAGATCATGTAATTGATTAGGAGATTTTCAACACAATTATATTCCAAAACATCAATTTCTGTACTTTTTACTCAATTAAAATTCCAACGGGTCCATTGAAAGGCCCATTTAGACCTGCCCATCCGAAACCTCTACAAAAAGGACCGCAAACAAGTTTTAATTAAATTTTAGGAATTGAAATAATAGATTAGGAGCTTTTCAACACAATTATATTGCAAAACCTCAATTTCTGTACTTTTTACTCAGTTAAAATTCTAACGGGTCCATTGAAAGGCCCATTTAGACCTTCTCGTCCGAAACCTCGACAAAAAGGGCCGCAAAAATACTTTTAATCAAATTTTAGGAGTTCAAATAATTGATTAGGAGCTTTTCAACACAATTATATTGAAAACCCTAAATTTTATACTTTTTACTCAGTTAAAATTCCAACGGGCCCATTGATAGGCCCATTTAGACCTGCTTGTCCGAAACCTCAACAAAAAGGACCGCAAAAAAGTTTTATTCTAATTTTTGGAGTTCAAATAAATGATTAGGAGCTTTTCAACACAATTATATTGCAAAACCTCAATTTCTGTACTTTTTACTCAGTTAAAATTCCAACGGGTCCATTGAAAGGCCCATTTAGACCTGCACGTCCGAAACCGATACAAAAAGGACCGCAAAAATGTTTTAATCAAATTTTAGGAGTTCAAATAAATGATTAGGAGCTTTTCAACACAATTATATTGCAAAACTTCAATATCTGTACTTTTTACTCAGTTAAAATTCCAACGGGTCCATTGAAAGGACATTTCGATCCGCTCGTCCGAAACCTATACAAAATGGACTCCAAAACAAGTTTTAATCAAATTTTAGGAGTTCACGTAATTTATTAGGAGCTTTTCAACACAATTATATTGCAAAACCTCAATTTCTGTACTTTTTACTCAGTTAAAATTCCAACGGGTCCATTGAAAGGCCCATTTCTACCCGCTCGTCTGAAACCTCTACAAAAGGGACTACTAAACAGGTTTTAATCAAATTTTAGGAGTTCATGTAATTGATTAGGAGCTTTTCAACACAATTATATTGCAAAACCTCAATTTCTGTACTTTTTACTTAGTTAAAATTCCAACGGGTCCATTGAAAGGCCCATTTAGACCTGCTCGTCCGAAACCTCGACAAAAAGGACCCCAAAAATTTTTTTAATCAAATTTTAGGAGTAAAAATAGTTGATTAGGAGATTTTCAACACAATTATATTGCAAAACCTCAATTTTATACTTTTTACTCAGTTAAAATTCCAACGGGCCCATTGATAGGCCCATTAAGACCTGCTCGTCCGAAACCTCTACAAAAAGGACCGCAAAAAAGTTTTATTCAAATATTAGGAGTTCAAATAAATGATTAGAAGCTTTTCAACACAATTATATTGAAAAACCTCAATTTCTGTACTTTTGACTTAGTTAAAATTCCGACGGGTCCATTGAAAGGCCCATTTCGACTCGCTCGTCCGAAACCTCTACAAAAAGGACTGCAAAACAAGTTTTATTCAAATTTTAGGAGTTCAAATAATTGATTAGGAGCTTTTCAACACAATTATATTGCAAAACCTCAATTTTTATAATTTTTACTCAGTTAAAATTCCAACGGGCCCATTAAAAGGCCCATTTAGACCTGTTCGTCTGAAACCTCGACAGAAAGGACCGCAAAACAAGTTTTAATCAAATTTTAGGAGTTCAAATAATCTATTAGGAGATTTTCAACACAATTATATTGAAAAACCTCAATTATTATACTTTTTACTCAGTTAAAATTCCAACGGGCACATTGAAAGGCCCATTTAGACATGCTCGTCTGAAACCTCTACGAAAGGGACCGAAAAATGTTTTATTCAAATATTAGGAGTTCAAATAATTTATTAGGAGCTTTTCAATAGAATTATATTGCAAAACCTCAATTTCGGTACTTTTTACTCAGTTAAAATTCCAACGGGTCCATTGAAAAGCCCATTTCTACCTGCTCGTCCGAAACCTCTACAAAAGGGACTTCGGAACATGTTTTAATCAAATTTTAGGAGTTCATGTAATTGATTAGGATCTTTTCAACACAATTATATTGCAAAACCATAACTTCTTACTTTTTACTCAGTTAAAATTCCAATGGGTCCATTGAAGGCCTATTTAGACCTGCTCGTCCGAAACATCTACAAAAAGGACCGCAAAACAAGTTTTAATCAAATTTTAGGAGTTCCATGTAATTGATTAGGAGCTTTTCAACACAATTATATTGCAAAACCTCAATTTCTATACTTTTTACTCAGTTAAAATTCCAACGGGTCCATTAAAAGGCCCATTTAGACCTGCCCATCCGAAACCTCTACAAAAAGGACCGCAAACAAGTTTTAATCAAATTTTAGGAGTTCAAATAATTGATTAGGAGCTTTTCAACACAATTATATTGCAAAACCTCAATTTTGGTACTTTTTACTCAGTTAAAATTCTAACGGGTCCATTGAAAGGCCCATTTAGACCTTCTCGTCCGAAACCTCGACAAAAAGGACCGCAAAAAAAGTTTTAATCAAATTTTAGGAGTTCAAAATAATTGATTAGGAGCTTTTCAACACAATTATATTGAAAACCCTAAATTTTATACTTTTTACTCAATTAAAATTCCAACGGGCCCATTGATAGGCCCATTTAGACCTGCTCGTCCGAAACCTCAACAAAAAGGACCGCAAAAAAGTTTTATTCTAATATTAGGAGTCCAAATAAATGATTAGGAGCTTTTCAACACAATTATATTGCAAAACCTCAATTTCTGTACTTTTTACTCAGTTAAAATTTCAACGGATCCTTTGAAAGGCCCATTTCGACCCGCTCGTCCGAAACCTCTACAAAAAGGTCTGCAAAACAAGTTTTAATCAAATTTTAGGAGTTCATGTAATTGATTAGGAGCTTTTCAACACAATTATATTGCAAAACCTCAATTTATGTACTTTTTACTCAGTTAAAATTCCAACGGGTCCATTGAAAGGCACATTTAGACCTGCTCGTCCGAAACCTAGACAAAAAGGACCGCAAAACAAGTTTTAATCAAATTTTAGGAGTTCAAATAATTGATTAGAAGCTTTTCAACACAATTATATTGCAAAACCTAAATTTCTGTACTTTTTACTCAGTTAAAATTCCTACGGGTCCATTGTAAGGCCCATTTAGACCTGCTCGTCCGAAACCGATACAAAAAGTACCGCAAAAATGTTTAATCAAATTTGAGGAATTCAAATAAATGATTAGGAGCTTTTCAACACAATTATATTGTAAAATTTCAATTTTTATACATTTTACTCAGTTAAAATTCCAACGGGTCCACTGAAAGTCCCATTTTGACCCGTACGTCCGAAACCTCTACATAAAGGACCGCAAAACAAGTTTTGATCATATTTTAGGATTATAAATAATTTATTATGAGCTTTTCAACATAATTATATTGCAAAACCTCAATTTTTATACTTTTTACTCAGTTAAAATTCCAACGGGTCTATTGAAAGGCCCATGTCGACCCGCTCGTCCGAAACCTCAACATAAAGGAATGCAAAACAAGTTTTAATCAAATTTAGGAGTTCATGTAACTGATTCAGAGCTTTTCAACACAATTATATTGCAAAACCTCAATTTCTGTACTTTTTAGTCAGTTAAAATTCCAACAGGGTCCATTGAAAGGCCCATTTAGACCTGCTCGTCCGAAACCTCGACAAAAAGGACTGCAAAACAAGTTTTAATCAAATTTTAGGAGTTCAAATAATTGTTTAGGAGCTTTTCAACACAATTATATTGCAAAACCTCAATTCTATACTTTTTACTCAGTTAAAATTCCAACGGGTCCATTATAAGGCCCATTTAGACCTGCTCGTCCAAAACCGATACAAAAAGGACCGCAAAAAAGTTTTAATCAAATTTTAGGAGTTCAAATAAATGATAAGGAGCTTTTCAACACAATTATATTGCAAAACTTCAATTTTTATACATTTTACTCAGTTAAAATTCCAACGGGTCCATTGAAATGCCCATTTAGACCCGCACGTCCGAAACCTCTACATAAAGTACCGCCAAACAAGTTTTGATCATAATTTAGGAGTACAAATAATTGATTATGAGCTTTTCAACACAATTATATTGTAAAACCTCAATTTTTAAACTTTTTACTCAGTTAAAATTCCAAGGGGTCCATTGAAAGGCCCATTTAGACATGCTCGTCCGAAACCTCTACAAAAAGGGCCGCAAAACAAGTTTTAATCAAATTTTAGGAGATCATGTAATTGATTAGGAGATTTTCAACACAATTATATTCCAAAACATCAATTTCTGTACTTTTTACTCAATTAAAATTCCAACGGGTCCATTGAAAGGCCCATTTAGACCTGCCCATCCGAAACCTCTACAAAAAGGACCGCAAACAAGTTTTAATTAAATTTTAGGAATTGAAATAATAGATTAGGAGCTTTTCAACACAATTATATTGCAAAACCTCAATTTCTGTACTTTTTACTCAGTTAAAATTCTAACGGGTCCATTGAAAGGCCCATTTAGACCTTCTCGTCCGAAACCTCGACAAAAAGGGCCGCAAAAATACTTTTAATCAAATTTTAGGAGTTCAAATAATTGATTAGGAGCTTTTCAACACAATTATATTGAAAACCCTAAATTTTATACTTTTTACTCAGTTAAAATTCCAACGGGCCCATTGATAGGCCCATTTAGACCTGCTTGTCCGAAACCTCAACAAAAAGGACCGCAAAAAAGTTTTATTCTAATTTTTGGAGTTCAAATAAATGATTAGGAGCTTTTCAACACAATTATATTGCAAAACCTCAATTTCTGTACTTTTTACTCAGTTAAAATTCCAACGGGTCCATTGAAAGGCCCATTTAGACCTGCACGTCCGAAACCGATACAAAAAGGACCGCAAAAATGTTTTAATCAAATTTTAGGAGTTCAAATAAATGATTAGGAGCTTTTCAACACAATTATATTGCAAAACTTCAATATCTGTACTTTTTACTCAGTTAAAATTCCAACGGGTCCATTGAAAGGACATTTCGATCCGCTCGTCCGAAACCTATACAAAATGGACTCCAAAACAAGTTTTAATCAAATTTTAGGAGTTCACGTAATTTATTAGGAGCTTTTCAACACAATTATATTGCAAAACCTCAATTTCTGTACTTTTTACTCAGTTAAAATTCCAACGGGTCCATTGAAAGGCCCATTTCTACCCGCTCGTCTGAAACCTCTACAAAAGGGACTACTAAACAGGTTTTAATCAAATTTTAGGAGTTCATGTAATTGATTAGGAGCTTTTCAACACAATTATATTGCAAAACCTCAATTTCTGTACTTTTTACTCAGTTAAAATTCCAACGGGTCCATTGAAAGGCCCATTTAGACCTGCTCGTCCGAAACCTCGACAAAAAGGACCACAAAAATTTTTTTAATCAAATTTTAGGAGTAAAAATAGTTGATTAGGAGATTTTCAACACAATTATATTGCAAAACCTCAATTTTATACTTTTTACTCAGTTAAAATTCCAACGGGCCCATTGATAGGCCCATTAAGACCTGCTCGTCCGAAACCTCTACAAAAAGGACCGCAAAAAAGTTTTATTCAAATATTAGGAGTTCAAATAAATGATTAGAAGCTTTTCAACACAATTATATTGAAAAACCTCAATTTCTGTACTTTTGACTTAGTTAAAATTCCGACGGGTCCATTGAAAGGCCCATTTCGACTCGCTCGTCCGAAACCTCTACAAAAAGGACTGCAAAACAAGTTTTATTCAAATTTTAGGAGTTCAAATAATTGATTAGGAGCTTTTCAACACAATTATATTGCAAAACCTCAATTTTTATAATTTTTACTCAGTTAAAATTCCAACGGGCCCATTAAAAGGCCCATTTAGACCTGTTCGTCTGAAACCTCGACAGAAAGGACCGCAAAACAAGTTTTAATCAAATTTTAGGAGTTCAAATAATCTATTAGGAGATTTTCAACACAATTATATTGAAAAACCTCAATTATTATACTTTTTACTCAGTTAAAATTCCAACGGGCACATTGAAAGGCCCATTTAGACATGCTCGTCTGAAACCTCTACGAAAGGGACCGAAAAATGTTTTATTCAAATATTAGGAGTTCAAATAATTTATTAGGAGCTTTTCAATAGAATTATATTGCAAAACCTCAATTTCGGTACTTTTTACTCAGTTAAAATTCCAACGGGTCCATTGAAAAGCCCATTTCTACCTGCTCGTCCGAAACCTCTACAAAAGGGACTTCGGAACATGTTTTAATCAAATTTTAGGAGTTCATGTAATTGATTAGGATCTTTTCAACACAATTATATTGCAAAACCATAACTTCTTACTTTTTACTCAGTTAAAATTCCAATGGGTCCATTGAAGGCCTATTTAGACCTGCTCGTCCGAAACATCTACAAAAAGGACCGCAAAACAAGTTTTAATCAAATTTTAGGAGTTCCATGTAATTGATTAGGAGCTTTTCAACACAATTATATTGCAAAACCTCAATTTATATACTTTTTACTCAGTTAAAATTCCAACGGGTTCATTGAAAGGCCCATTTAGACCTGCTCGTCCGAAACCTCGATTAAAGGGACCGCAAAACAAGTTTTAATCAAATTTTAGGAGTTCAAATAATTGATTAGGAGCTTTTCAACACAATTATATTGCAAAACCTGAATTTCTGTACTTTTTACTCAGTTAAAATTCCAACAGGTCCATTGAAAGGCCCATTTCGACCCGCTCGTCTGAAACCTCTACAAAAAGGACTGCAAAACAAGTTTTAATCAAATTTTAGGAGTTCATGTAATTGATTAGGAGGTTTTCAACATAATTATATTGCAAAACCTCAATTTCTGTACTTTTTACTCGGTTAAAATTCCAACGGGGAAAATTCTAACGGGTGATGAAAATTCTCTCAAATTCTCTCTCAATTTTTCTCTCAAACTTTATCCTCTCCTCTCTCCCTCTCCGCCTTCTTTTCACCCCTCTTCGCCGCTTCCTCCTCCTTCTAGCAACCCTCTTCCGCCCTGATCTCCGCCACCAACCATGCCTCCACCCTTCCTTTCTACTCTCATCATGGTGCTTGCTTAGCACAAACATGATGAAAGTGATCTCCACCCGACGGATTTTTATCTACCTCTCAATTCTGTACCCGTCATTGGTACTCCTTTGGCTTTGGCAATGGACACTATTTACGGTAAAAGCAGCTGATGTATTTTATGTACATCACACACATGCTGGGACATCATTCCTGATTCCCTTCGTAGACCCTGGCTCCTTTCGAGTTCAGGAATTTTCCTGGTCTAAACGACCTTGTATCCAATTCCTCAACAGCAACATAACGCTGGGGAACTTATTAATTTTGAATGAAATGCAGAGGGTTCATTCCTTTGCTTTTAAAATTTTATTACTACAACGAAGTGTTAATATATTGCATTTCGTCTGTTTTATCATCATGTCTACCAAGATTTGGATTCTACGGTTTTCAACGGTACATGAGCACCGTCAACCACACCGATCGGCCAGGGAGAGGGTGGCTGCAAGCCGCCGGACGGCAGCAATATTATTGCTCCACAACTGTGGGAGCTACAGATTAGGTTCGATTATTCTTAGGAATAGTAGAATGCCACGTCACAAGCTTGCATGGGAGGCTTTGGCCCAGGCACGTGCACCATCAACATGCAATGCATGCAAACCGGTGGAATCCCACCTAAGATTAGCACATCTTAACTTAATCCTAATTTTATGGGATTCATTATTTTATTACGATTTAAATATCGTGAATAATAAATTTAAAATGAGGCTTCATTTACAGATTCTAGATATTAAAATAAAAATGAATTTTTATTTTTATTATCTAGACAAGTCCATCCTATATAGGGCTCTATTTGAGTTTAAAATAATTTTATCTTTAAATCCCAGGATTAGAAAGATATTATTATTATTTAAACTCATATCCTCTTATAATCCCAAGATTATAAAGACTCTATTTAAATTCAAATTATTGTTTACATTATCTATTAATCACAAGTTGGTTAGGATATTACATAAATTCAATTTACTTTTAGTCTTGGATAAGATTCTAAGTGGGAGGGATTTAATAATATCTTATAATCATAGTCATTTATTTGAATTGAAATTCCTATTCTCCTTTAATCTCATGATTATTAGGATAGTAACTAAATTCAACTTTTTTGTCTATTATCCTATTCATAAATTTGAATTTAATTTAATATTCTCTTTTAATCTAAGGATCATCAAGAGATTATCTAAATTCAAATTTCCTTCTCCCTATCTTGCATTCAAACGACTAGCAGGATATTATACATTTTCCCTTTATTCCTTTTATTTTTTTCTTTTAGATAAACTATGTGAATTTAAGTTATTTCTATTTTTTAATCTTATGATTATATGGATATTACTTAAATTCATATATTTGTTAAAAATTTGGAATTTTGAATCTAATTCACCATTATCCTATCCGAATTATCGCCTAAGTATCTCTTTCACTAGGCATTTTCTCACAATTCCTGCGATACACTTCAACTGTGTGAAACCAATTTCCATCATTGAGTCCAAACAATCACTCATGGCCTCTACCGATTCCTTTCTCTCTCGCTTTGATAACCTTCAGTTTACAGCAGAAGAGAAACATGTAATCTGTGCCCCTGCCTCAACAAAGGCCATTCCCCTTGATGACTACAAATTGTCACTCATCGGAAAACTCTTCAACACCAAAGCTTATGAAGAGAAGGTTGTGATGCGACTCTTTACTAATATTTGGAGAGATTACAAGCTCTCATCGGTAACGTCTCTAGGCTCTGGAAACTTTCTTTTTAAATTTGAAACTAAAGCCTGCAGGGATGAGGTACTTAGAGGAGGGCCCTGGACCTTTAAGAAAGATTGGCTTGCAATCCTACCGGTGCAGCCAAAACTCACTATCAAGGGATACAGATACGACCAGATGCGCATCTGGGTAAGAATATTTAGAGTTCCAATCGCTATGATGACCAGTGTTGTGGTAGCAAATGCCACCGGCCAAGCCATTGGCAGTGGGATAGGCACAGTAATAGGGACTGACTCCCGTCAATCGGAGGAAGGAAATATGACTGAATTCCTTCGTGTCCTGGTCATAATTGATGTACACCAGCCACTAAGGCGATTTGTGTTTGTTCAACTTGAGGAGGATGAAGGCCTCCAAATGTTACCTATACAATACGAGAACTTACCATCCTTCTGTCATGGATGTGGTATCTTATGTCATCTTAAAGCCACTTGTGTGGATTTTAAGGATGACAAAACCGTGCCCCAACAGTATGGTGATTGGTTACGTGCCCCGGAACCAAAGAAGAAATCAAAAATAACAACCAGAGGACGGGTTAGTTATTTTGAGCCTGCCAAGCCTTCGATGGCTAACAATGGTACATTTCTATTTCACAATATGTACTCATTTTGGAATTGGATTAAGTTTAATCCTTTTTGTTCACCATTGTACACTGATTTGGATCAACCAAAGGAAAACGTAGAAATGCAGGACCAGACCGTAAAGGAAAAGCAGTGACGGTAACTGATGCCGTCTCAGCCACGAGACATTCAGAAGCGGCAGCCTCGGCTTCGAGGAAGGAGCGCAGCCCAGGGCAGTCAGCCACTGCTGCTGCCAAGAACGCTGATGCTGCAGCACCCCTGGGTGCAGAAACGCTGCAGGAGCAGCAAGTTGCCAAGGACGCTGATCCTACAGCACCCCTTGGTGCGGACACGCTGCAGGAGCAGATACATCCAATCGCGCCTGATGCTGCCCCTGAGGAGCTAATGGCTGACACGGATGGGGATCCCACAGGACAGCTTTCAGTTGAAGCCCTTGATGTAGCCCCCATTGCTGTCATCCCAGCCGATGCGGGATCAGCAAATACGGGAACCCCCGATGCTGCCCTGGCAGACACAGTGGCTGAGGATGTATCTCCCACTCCACACAACAAGAGGTTCGTTTTGATCGACAATGAAGGCTTCCCGATGCCCACTGCAGTGCCGGCTAAGTCTACTACCGTTGGACATGGAAGTACTGCCTATGTCAACCCTGACTTTGAGGATTGGCTCGCTACTTCTTCGAGCCCACCAAAGACTACCGGCGAACCGCGTAAAGCGAAACGCAGCCCTCCATTGACTGCTCCTACGTTGGCTAAACGTCCACGTACCTCTCTCAAGGTTCCATCACGACCGGCAAAGCACGGAACAACTCCTACTGGAACAACTAAACACTCTAAAGCTGGGATGAGCAGCAAAGTCTCTTCGGCGGCGGCTGATTTTCAGCCCCGCCGAGAGAAATGAGGATTATGTGCTGGAACTGCCGTGGGCTTGGTTCACCAGAGGCAGTTCGAGGGCTTATTTCAATGGTCCGCAAATTAGAACCTTTTATTATTTTTTTATCTGAGACTCGGTTATGTAATTTTAATTTTGATTGGTTGAAACTTTCATTAGATATGGTGGGCTGCTTCCATGTGAAAAGCAGCCCAAATTGCTCTGGATTGATATTACTTTGGAATAATAAATTGTCTGTGGACCTTTTATCGTATTCTGATCGTCATATAGATTCCATTGTTACATCTTCCGATGACTGCTTCCGCTTTACCGGAATCTATGGGTTTGCCGAAACTAGCATGAAATATAAAACGTGGGAACTCATTGATTCTCTTAGTAAAAATTCAACTCTCCCTTGGTTAATTGGAGGGGACCTAAATGATATTTTATCGGACTCCGAAAAACAAGGCGGAGCTCGTAGACCGCAATCACAAATCACTAACTTTCGCGACTGTCTTGTACGTAATGGGATCTTTGATTGCAAACCATGTTCAGGTTGGTTCACTTGGTCGCGTACAGGGCCGAACGTTACAGCTGTTTGTGAACGTTTGGATAGATATCTTGCATGCGATGCATGGATTAATGCCCACCTATCTTTCCAATGTAGGAATATTTTTTCCCCTAATTCGGATCACTATGTCATTATTATGGACACTACACGTACTACACCGAATGTGCATCGTGGCCAATATGATGAGCATAATGGTGACCATTTTCGCTTCGAGGCTTGCTGGGCTAAGTACCCGGCATGTATCTCCACGGTTCACCAAGCGTGGTCCAACGCGTCGGGCACTCTGCTCGACAAGCTGACCACTGTAGGAAACCACTTACATGATTGGCAAGCGACTAGACGCTCCACCTCCAACAATCGCATCGCTAAACTTCAGCGTAAGATTAACTCCTATATGCGTCGAAGAAGACTGTCTCAAGACATGTTACTCAATCTCCGTGACGCAAAATTGGAACTTAAACGTCTTCTGGATGCTAAGGAAGCCTACTGGGCACAACGATCTCGTGTCACCTGGCTTTCGCAAGGTGATAAGAACACTTCCTTCTTCCATGCCCGAGCTTCTAAACGAAGGAAAAAGAACACCATACGTGGTCTCTTCGATGTAGACCAAACTTGGCATACAGAGAAACCTGAGCTTCTTCGGATTGCATCCGAGTATTTCCAGGATTTGTTCACATCGTCCAATCCAAGCTCCTCTCCGGTGCTATTGGAACACATTACCCCAATGGTTAGCGCTGACATGAATGCGTCTTTGCTACGACCCTTCTCTGAAGACGAGGTAATCGCAGCTTTCAGGGATATAGGCCCTAGGAAAGCCCCAGGTTTTGACGGCTTCCCTAGTAGTTTCTATAGACAATACTGGGATGTCATAGGGCCTGAGTTTATACGACTTTGTTTGCGCCTGTTACGAGGAGAAGAGGATATGACAACGGTGAACAAAGCCGTCATTGTCCTCATCCCAAAGGTGCCTGACGCCTCGAACATGCGTCAATTTCGGCCGATCAGTTTGTGCACTGTTATTTACAAGACCATAGCTAAGGTTCTTGTGAATAGACTTAAACCTATATTACCATATTGTATCAGTGATGCGCAAGCTGCTTTTGTTAGTGGCAGGAACATTACTGACAATATTTTGATTGCGCATGAACTTGTGCATACCCTCCATACAAATAACGCTTCGATATATCAGGGGGCTGCATTGAAGCTCGATATGGAAAAAGCTTTTGATAAGGTTGAATGGTCTTTTCTTAAAGACGTGATGTTACGTATGGGATTCGCATCTGACTGGGTACAACTACTACTCCGATGTGTATCCACTGTGTCTTTTTCAGTTCGTCTTAATGGCGCTCTATCTAATGAGTTCTTTCCGACTAGGGGAATCCGGCAAGGGGACCCTCTCTCGCCTTTCCTCTTTTTAATATGCTCCCAAGGACTTTCAGCGGCCCTCGAGGCTGAACAGCAATCGGGACGTCTAATTGGGTTACATGCCAATAGGCGCGGCCCTCGAATTAATCACCTGCTCTTTGCCGATGATAGTATTGTATTTGTCCGTAATTGCCCTAGGGAAATAGACCGGTTGAAGGAGATTCTCCGTCTGTACGAGGAATCATCAGGACAGTCAGTCAACTTTTCTAAGTCGACTGCCTTTTGTAGCTCCTTCTGTTCGATAGACTTTACACATGCGCTACAGCATACTCTTGGCATCCGTTTGGTTGACGACCCTGGAACCTATCTAGGAGTCCCTCTACTCATTGGGAGGAACCGAACGGCTAGCCTTGGTTTCATTAGAGACAAAGTCAATTCCCGCATGACTAAATGGGATACCAACTTGCTGTCATACAGTGGGCGTGAAGTTCTTATTAAATCAGTGGCGCAAGCTTTGCCCCAATACGTCATGTCATGTTATTTACTCCCACAAAACATTGTGGATGATGCGAAACGATCTATCCGCCGTTACTGGTGGACGGGCAGGAGTAACAAGAAAGGATGGCCAATGCTATCCTGGGATACTATGTGCACCCCCAAAGCTGCAGGGGGCATGGGCTTCCGCGACCTACGAGACTTTAATATTGCTCTTCTAGGGAAGCAAATATGGCGACTCATCCACTCGCCCAACTCCCTACTCGCCCGGGTCCTCAAATCACGCTAGTATCCTTCCGGGAATATTCTGGAGGCAAAGGTTGACCACCGCGCCTCCTATGCTTGGCGAGGTATATGGCAGGCTCTGCAGCAATTACAACCAGGTTTCTTCTGGAGGCCTGGAATTGATAGTCGTCTGCGCATCCTTAGTGATAACTGGGGTGGATCCACTGGGATCTCTCTCTTTGGTAGTTATCCAGATAATGAGGAGATACCCTTGCGATGCGGAGATTTTATGATTCGGCACCATAATGTATGGGATGAACATAAAGTGCGGCAATATTTTGACGACGATGACGTAGCCAACATATTACATGTACCCATATCTGATGTCCATCGCGATACCTTACTATGGGGTTTTCACGATACCAATATATATTCAGTACGCTCGGGTTACCTATTCTTACGTAGGCCCTCTCGACCTCTTGAGCGTCCGAGTCCTCTGTGGAAGATTATTGCTAAATCCAACACACTCCCGAAGGTCCGCACTTTTGGCTGGCGGGTAGGACGGGGTGCACTACCCACAGGTGACCGACTTGCGACTATTGGACTGGGTACTGGCATGTGTCCGTTCTGCCCCTCGACTCTCGAATCTGCACTTCATGCATTCAGGGACTGTCCGGGCGCTGCTGAAACACTCAGCCTTGCAGGCTTCCCGAGAGAATTTCGTGATAGCATCGCAGCATCGATATCACTTTGGTTGGAACAAGGAGCTAGGCTCCTCTCTTGCGCACAATTTGACCTCCTCCTAACTACATTGTGGAATCTTTGGAATAGGAGGAATGAGTGGGTCCATTCTCAGCGTTTACAGCCCCCTTGGCTCACCTTGATGAACTCACAGGATCTACTACGCGACTACCTTTCGGCCAATTCAGACATTCCCATGACGAGGCAGCAAACGACGACAGCATTCTCCCCACCTGTATGGAGGCCGCCGCCGACTGGATCAATCAAAATCAATGTTGATGGTGCTTTTCACCCCTCTACATGATCGGCTGGAATTGGCATTGTGGCTCGTGATGCTACTGGTGCTATCCTGCTTGGACGAGCTGTTTACTTGGACACTATTGCAGATTCTACGTCGACGGAGCTACGGGCTATCTCAGATGGTGTCCAACTAGGTGTGGAGGCGGGATGGACAGGGTTTCTCCTTGAATCGGATGCGGCCCTGCTGATCAACCGGCTGTGTAGCGCAGGCGAGGATGCCTCCACTCTTCGGCGACAGTTGCAGGATACTAGATCTTTCATTAACACTGTGTCAGGTCTTAGCTTACATTATGTACCGCGTGAAGCTAACATTTTAGCTCATTCTGTAGCCAATTGGGCTCTTCATCTTCATTCCTCTATGTATTTTGGGCCGGGCTTGCCTGATGCTCTACAAACTTTTGTACCGGTTGTTCACCAACCACCTTGATTTATAATATATTTTGGGCACTCTTTTCCCCTCCTAGGGCCTTACTGGGCTAGCCCAGTAAGGATTAGTGGGGTTTTTAATGAGGCCCTATCTTCAAAAAAAAAAAAATTCCAACGGGTCCATTGAAAGGCCCATTTCGACCCGCTCGTCTGAAACCTCTACAAAAAGGACTGCAAAACAAGTTATAATCAAATTTTAGGAGTTCATGTAATTGATTAGGAGCTTTTCAAGAAAATTATATTGCAAAACCTCGACAGAAAGGACCGCAAAACAAGTTTTAATCAAATTTTAGGATTTCAAATAATTGATTAGGAGCTTTTCAACACAATTATATTGCAAAACCTCAATTATTATACTTTTTACTCAGTTAAAATTCCAACGGGCCCATTGAAAGGCCCATTTAGACATGCTCCTCCGAAACCTCTAGGAAAAGGACTGCAAAAATGTTTTATTCAAATATTAGGAGATCAAATAATTTATTAGGAGCTTTTCAACACAATTATATTGCAAAACCTCACTTTATGTACTTTTTACTCAGTTAAAATTCCAACGGATCCATTGAAAAGCCCATTTCTACCTGCTCGTCCGAAAACTCTTCAAAAGGGACTTCAGAACAGGTTTTAATCAAATTTTAGGAGTTCATGTAATTGATTAGGAGATTTTCAACACAATTATATTGCAAAACCTCAATTTCTTACTTTTTACTCAGTTAAAATTCCAACGGGTCCATTGAAGGCCCCATTTAGACCTGCTCGTCCGAAACCGATACAAAAAGGACCTCAAAACAAGCTTTAATCAAATTTTAGGAGTTCATGTAATTGATTAGGAGCTTTTCAACACAATTATATTGCAAAACCTCAATTTTTGTACTTTTTACTCAGTTAAAATTCCAACGGGTCCATTGAAAGGCCCATTTAGACCTGCTCGTCCGAAACCTCGATTAAAGGGACCGCAAAACAAGTTTTAATCAAATTTTAGGAGTTCAAATAATTGATTAGGAGCTTTTCAACACAATTATATTACAAAACCTCAATTTATGTACTTTTAACTCAGTTAAAATTCCAACGGGTCCATTGAGAGGACCATTTTGACCCGCTCCTCCGAAACCTCTACAAAAAGGACTGCATAACACGTTTTAATCATATTTTAGGAGTTCATGTAATTGATTAGGAGCTTTTCAACACAATTATATTGCAAAATCTCAATTTCTGTACTTTTTACTCAGTTAAAATTCCAACGGGTCCATTGAAAGGTCCATTTAGACCTGCTCCTATGAAACCTCGGCAGAAAGGACCGCAAAACATGTTTTAATCAAATTTTAGGTGTTCAAATAATTGATTAGGAGCTTTTCAACACAATTATATTGCAAAACCTCAATTTATTACTTTTTAATCAGTTAAAATTCCAACGGGTCCATTGAAGGCCCATTTAGACCTGCACGTCCGAAACCGATACAAAAAGGACCGCAAAAAAGTTTTAATCAAATCTTAGGAGTTCAAATAAATGATTAGGAGTTCATGTAATCGATTAGGAGCTTTTCAACAAAATTATATTGCAAAACCTCAATTTCTGTACATTTTACTCAGTTAAAATTCCAACGGGTCCATTGAAAGGCCCATTTCTACCCGCTCGGCCGAAACCTCTACAAAAGGGACTACGAAACAGGTTTAATCAAATTTTAGGAGTTCATGTAATTGATCACGAGCTTCTCAACGCAATTATATTGCAAAACCTCAATTTCTTACTTTTTACTCAGTTAAAAATTCCAACGGGTCCATTGAAGGCCCATTTAGACCTGCACGTCCGAAACCGATACAAAAAGGACCGCAAAAGAGTTTTAATCAAATTTTAGGAGTTCAAATAAATGATTAGGAGCTTTTCAACACAATTATATTGCAAAACTTCAATTTCTATACTTTTTACTCAGTTAAAATTCCAACGGTTCCATTGAAAGGACATTTCGATCTGCTCGTCCGAAACCTTTACAAAAAGGACTCCAAAACAATTTTTAATCAAATTTTTGGAGTTCATGTAATTTATTAGGAGCTTTTCAACACAATTATATTGCAAAACCTCAATTTCTGTACTTTTTACTCAGTTAAAATTCCAACGGGTCCATTGAAAGGCCCATTTAGACCTGCTCGTCCGAAACCTCGACAAAAAGGACCACAAAACAAGTTTTAATCAAATTTTAGGACTTCAAATAATTGATTAGGAGCTTTGCAACACAATTATATTGCAAAACCTCAATTTCTGTACTTTTTACTCAGTTAAAATTCCAACGGGTCCATTGAAAGGCCCATTTCGACCCGCTCGTCTGAAACCTCTACAAAAAGGACTGCAAAACAAGTTTTAATCAAATTTTAGGTGTTCATGTAATTGATTAGGAGATTTTCAACACAATTATATTGCAAAACCTCAATTTATGTCCTTTTTACTCAGTTAAAATTCTAACGGGTCCATTGAAAGGCCCATTTCGACCCGCTCGTCCGAAACCTCTACAAAAGGGACTGCAAAACAGGTTTTAATCAAATTTTAGGAGTTCATGTAATTGATTACGAGCTTTTGAACAAAATTATATTGCAAAACCTCAATTTCTTACTTTTTACTCAGTTAAAAATTCCAACGGGTCCATTGAAGGCCCATTTAGACCTGCACGTCCGAAACCGATACAAAAAAGGACCGCAAAAACGTTTTAATCAAATTTTAGGAGTTCAAATAAATGATTAGGAGCTTTTCAACACAATTATATTGCAAAACTTCAATATCTGTACTTTTTACTCAGTTAAAATTCCAACGGGTCCATTGAAAGGACATTTCGATCCGCTCGTCCGAAACCTATACAAAATGGACTCCAAAACAAGTTTTAATCAAATTTTAGGAGTTCACGTAATTTATTAGGAGCTTTTCAACACAATTATATTGCAAAACCTCAATTTCTGTACTTTTTACTCAGTTAAAATTCCAACGGGTCCATTGAAAGGCCCATTTAGACCTGCTCGTCCGAAACCTCAACAAAAAGGACCGCAAAACAAGTTTTAATCAAATTTTAGGACTTCAAATAATTGATTAGGAGCTTTTCAACACAATTATATTGCAAAACCTCAATTTCTGTACTTTTTACTCAGTTAAAATTCCAACGGGTCCATTGGAAGGCCCATTTCGACCCGCTCGTCCGAAACCTCTACAAAAAGGACTGTAAAACACGTTTTAATCAAATTTTAGGAGTTCATGTAATTGATTAGGAGCTTTTCAACAAAATTATATTGCAAAACCTCAATTTCTTTACTTTTTACTCAGTTAAAATTCCAACGGGTCCATTGAAAGGCCCAATTCGACCCGCTCATCTGAAACCTCTACAAAAAGGACTGCAAAAAAAGTTTTAATCAAATTTTAGGAGTTCATGTAATTGATTAGGAGCTTTTCAACACAATTATATTGCAAAACCTCAATTTCTGTACTTTTTACACAGTTAAAATTCTAACGGGCCCATTGAAAGGCCCATTTAGACCTGCTCGTTCGAAACCTCGATTCAAGGGACCACAAAACAAGTTTTAATCAAATTTTAGGAGTTCAAATAATTTATTAGGAGCTTTTCAACACAATTATATTGCAAAACCTCAATTTCTGTACTTTTTACACAGTTAAAATTCTAACGGGCCCATTGAAAGGCCCATTTCGACCCGCTCGTCTGAAACCTCTACTAAAAGAACTGCAAAACAAGTTTTAATCAAATTTTAGGAGTTCATGTAATTGATTAGGAGCTTTTCAACACAATTATATTGCAAAACCTCAATTTATATACTTTTTACTCAGTTAAAATTCCAACGGGTCCATTGAAAGGCCCATTTAGACCTGCTCGTTCGAAACCTCGATTCAAGGGACCACAAAACAAGTTTTAATCAAATTTTAGGAGTTCAAATAATTTATTAGGAGCTTTTCAACACAATTATATTGCAAAATCTCAATTTCTGTACTTTTTACTCAGTTAAAATTCCAACGGGTCCATTGAAAGGCCCATTTAGACCCGCTCGTCTGAAACCTCTACAAAAAGGACTGCAAAACAAGTTTTAATCAAATTTTAGGAGTTCATGTAATTGATTAGGAGCTTTTCAACACAATTATATTGCAAAACCTCAATTTCTGTACTTTTTACTCAGTTAAAATTCTAACGGGTCCATTGAAAGGCCCATTTCGACCCGCTCGTCCGAAACCTCTACTAAAAGAACTGCAAAACAAGTTTTAATCAAATTTTAGGAATTCATGTAATTGATTAGGAGATTTTCAACACAATTATATTGCAAAACCGCAATTTATATACTTTTTACTCAGTTAAAATTCCAACGGGTCCATTGAAAGGCCCATTTAGACCTGCTCGTCCGAAACCTCGATGAAAGGGACCACAAAACAAGTTTTAATCAAATTTTAGGAGTTCAAATAATTGATTAGGAGCTTTTCAACACAATTATATTGTAAAACCTCAATTTATATACTTTTTACTCAGTTAAAATTCCAACGGGTCCATTGAAAGGCCCATTTAGACCTGCTCGTCCGAAACCTCGATTAAAGGGACCGCAAAACAAGTTTTAATCAAATTTTATGAGTTCAAATAATTGATTAGGAGCTTTTCAACACAATAATATTGCAAAACCTCAATTTATGTACTTTTAACTCAGTTAAAATTCCAACAGGTCCATTGAAAGGCCCATTTTGACCCGCTCGTCCGAAACCTCTACAAAAAGGACTGCATAACACGTTTTAATCATATTTTAGGAGTTCATGTAATTGATTAGGAGCTTTTCAACACAATTATATTGCAAAATCTTAATTTCTGTACTTTTTACTCAGTTAAAATTCTAACGGGTCCATTGAAAGGCCCATTTAGACCTGCTCCTCTGAAACCGATACAAAAAGTAAGAAATTTAGGTTTTAATCAAATCTTAGGAGTTCAAATAAATGATTAGGAGTTCATGTAATCGATTAGGAGCTTTTCAACACAATTATATTGCAAAACCTCAATTTATGTACTTTTACTCAGTTAAAATTCCAACGGGTCCATTGAAAGGCCCATTTAGACCTGCTCGTCCGAAACCTTGATTAAAGGTACCACAAAACAAGTTTTAATCAAATTTTAGGAGTAAAAATAATTGATTAGGAGCTTTTAAACACAATTATATTGAAAAACCTCAATTTTATACTTTTTACTCAGTTAAAATTCCAACGGGTCCATTGATAGGCCCATTAAGACCTGCTCGTCCGAAACCTCTACAAAAAGGATCGCAAAAAAGTTTTATTCAAATATTAGGAGTTCAAATAAATGATTAGGAGCTTTTCAACACAATTATATTGCAAAACCTTAATTTCTGTACTTTTTACTCAGTTAAAATTCCAACGGGTCTATTGAAAGGCCCATTTCTACCCGCTCGTCCGGAACCTCTACAAAAGGGAATGCGAAACAGGTTTTAATCAAATTTTAGGAGTTCATGTAATTGATTAGGAGGTTTTCAACACAATTATATTGCAAAACCTAAATTTCTTACTTTTTAATCAGTTAAAATTCCAACGGGTCCATTGAAGGCCCATTTAGACCTGCACGTCCGAAACCGATACAAAAAGGACCGCAAAAAAGTTTTAATCAAATCTTAGGAGTTCAAATAAATGATTAGGAGTTCATGTAATCGATTAGGAGCTTTTCAACACAATTATATTGCAAAACCTCAATTTCTGTACTTTTTACTCAGTTAAAATTCTAACGGGTCCATTGAAAGGCCCATTTTAGACATGCTCGTCCGAAACCTCGACAAAAAGGACCGCAAAAATATTTTTAATCAAATTTTAGGAGTAAAAATAATTGATTAGGAGCTTTTCAACACAATTATATTCAAAAACCTCAATATTATACTTTTTAATCATTTAAAATTCCAACGGGCCCATTGATAGGCCCATTAAAAACCGCTCGTCCGAAACCTCTACAAAAAGGATCGCAAAAAATTTTTATTCAAATATTAGGAGATCAAATAAACGATTAGGAGCTTTTCAACACAATTATATTGCACAACCTCAATTTCTATACTTTTTACTCAGTTAAAGTTCCAACGGGTCCAATGAAAGGCCCATTTCGACCCGCTCGTCGGAAACCTCTACAAAAAGGACTGCAAAACAAGTTTTAATCAAATTTTAGGAGTTCATGTAATTTATTAGGAGCTTTTTAACAAAATTATATTGCAAAACCTCAATTTTTGTACTTTTTACTCAGTTAAAATTCCAACGGGTCCATTGAAAGGCCCATTTCGACCTCCTCGTCTGAAACCTCTACAAAAAGGACTGCAAAACAAGTTTTAATAAAATTTTAGGAGTTCATGTAATTGATTAGGAGCTTTTATAAACAATTATATTGCAAAACCTCAATTTCTGTACTTTTTACTCAGTTAAAATACCAACGGGTCCATTGAAAGGCCCATTTCGACCCGCTCGTCCGAAACCTCTACAAAAAGAACTGCAAAACAAGTTTTAATCAAATCTTAGGAGTACATGTAATTCATTAGGAGCTTTTCAACACAATTATATTGCAAAACCTCAATTTCTGTAGTTTTTACTCAGTTAAAATTCCAACGGGTCCATTGAAAGGCGCATTTCGACCCGCTCGTCCGAAACCTCTACAAAAAGGACTTCAAAACACGTTTTAATCAAATTTTAGGAGTTCATGTAATTGATTAGGAGCTTTTCAACACAATTATATTGCAAAATTTCAATTTTTGTACTTTTTACTCAGTTAAAATTCCAACGGGTCCATTGAAAGGCCTATTTAGACCTGCTCGTCTGAAACCTCGACATAAAGGACCGCAAAACAAGTTTTAATCAAATTTTAGGAGTTCAAATGATTGATTAGTAGCTTTTCAACACAATTATATTGCAAAACCTCAATTTTTATAATTTTTACTCAGTTAAAATTCCAACGGGCCCATTGAAAGGCCCATTTAAACATGCTCGTCCGAAACCTCTACGAAAAGGACCGCAAAAATGTTTTATTCAAATATTAGGATTTCAAATAATTGATTAGGAGTTTTTCAACACAATTATATTGCACAACCTCAATTTCTGTACTTTTTACTCAGTTAAAATTCCAACGGGTCCATTGAAAGGCCCATTTCTACCCGCTCGTCCGAAACCTCTACAAAAGGGACTGCGAAACAGGTTTTAATCAAATTTTAGGAGTTCATGTAATTGATTACGAGCTTTTCAACACAATTATATTGCAAAACCTCAATTTCTTACTTTTTAATCAGTTAAAATTCCAACGGGTCCATTGAAGACCCATTTAGACCTGCACGTCCGAAACCGATACAAAAAGGACCGCAAAAAAGTTTTAATCAAATTTTAGGAGTTCAAATAAATGATTAGGAGCTTTTCAACACAATTATATTGCAAAACTTCAATTTCTGTACTTTTTACTCAGTTAAAATTCCAACGGGTCCATTGAAAGGCCCATTTCGATCCGCTCGCCGAAACCTATACAAAAAGGACTCCAAAACAAGTTTTAATCAAATTTTAGGAGTTAATGGAATTTATTAGGAGCTTTTCAACACAATTATATTGCAAAACCTCAATTGCTGTACTTTTTACTCAGTTAGAATTCCAACGGGTCCATTGATAGGCCCATTTAGACTTGCTCGTCCGAAACCTAGACAAAAAGGACCGCAAAACAAGTTTTAATCAAACTTTAGAAAGTTCAAATAATTGATTAGGAGCTATTCAACACAATTATATTGCAAAACCTCAATTTCTATACTTTTTACTCAGTTAAAATTCTAACGGGTCCATTGAAAGGCCCATTTAGACCTGCTCGTCCGAAACCTCGACAAAAAGGACCGCAAAAATATTTTTAATCAAATTTTAGGAGTAAAAATAATTGATTAGGAGCTTTTCAACACAATTATATTGAAAAACCTCAATTTTATACTTTTTACCCAGTTAAAATTCCAACGGGCCCATTGATAGGCCCATTAAGACCTGCTCGTCCGAAACCTCTACAAAAAGGATCGCAAAAAAGTTTTATTCAAATATTAGGAGTTCAAATAAATGATTAGGAGCTCTTCAACACAATTATATTGCAAAACCTCAATTTTTGTACTTTTTACTCAGTTAAAATTCCAACGGGTCCATTGAAAGGCCCATTTCGACCCGCTCGTCTGAAACCTCTACAAAAAGGACCGCAAAACAAGTTTTATTCAAATTTTAGGAGTTCAAATAATTTATTAGGAGCTTTTCAACACAATTATATTGCAAAACCTCAATTTTTATAATTTTTACTCAGTTAAAATTCCAACGGACCCATTGAAAGGCCCATTTAGACCTGCTCGTTTGAAACCTCGACAGAAAGGACCGCAAAACAAGTTTTAATCAAATTTTAGGATTTCAAATAATTGATTAGGAGATTTTCAACACAATTATATTGTAAAACCTCAATTATTATACTTTTTACCTAGTTAAAATTCCAACGGGCCCATTGAAAGGCCTATTTAGATATGCTCGTCCGAAACCTCTAGGAAAAGGACCGCAAAAATGTTTTATTCAAATATTAGGAGATCAAATAATAGATTAGGAGCTTTTCAACACAATTATATTGCAAAACCTCAATTTATGTACTTTTTACTCAGTTAAAATTCCAACGGATCCATTGAAAAGCCCATTTCTACCTGCTCGTCCGAAACCTCTACAAAAGGGACTTTAGAACAGGTTTTAATCAAATTTTAGGAGTTCATGTAATTGATTAGGAGCTTTTCAACACAATTATATTGCAAAACCTCAATTTCTTACTTTTTACTAAGTTAAAATTCCAACGGGTCCATTGAAGGCCCATTTAGACCTGCTCGTCCGAAACCGATACAAAAAGGACCGCAAAACAAGCTTTAATCAAATTTTAGGAGTTCATGTAATTGATTAGGAGCTTTTCAACACAATTATATTGCAAAACCTCAATTTTTGTACTTTTTACTCAGTTAAAATTCCAATGGGTCCATTGAAAGGCCCATTTAGACATGCTCGTCTGAAACCTCGATTAAAGGGACCGCAAAACAAGTTTTAATCAAATTTTAGGAGTTCAAATAATTGATTAGGAGCTTTTCAACACAATTATATTGCAAAACCTCAATTTCTGTACTTTTTACTCAGTTAAAATTCCAACGGGTCCATTGAAAGGCCCATTTCGACCCACTCGTCTGAAACCTCTACAAAAAGGACTGCAAAACAAGTTTTAATCAAATTTTACGGGTTCATGTAATTGATTAGGAGCTTTTCAGCACAATTATATTGCAAAACCTCAATTTCTGTACTTTTTACTCAGTGAAAATTCCAACGGGTCCATTGAAAGGCCCATTTTGACCTGCTCGTCCGAAACCTCTACAAAAAGGACTGCAAAACACGTTTTAATCAAATTTTAGGTGTTCATGTAATTTATTAGGAGCTTTTCAACACAATTATATTGCAAAATCTCAATTTCTGTACTTTTTACTCAGTTAAAATTCCAACGGGTCCATTGAAAGGCCCATTTAGACCTGCTCCTCTGAAATCTCGGCAGAAAGGACCGCAAAACATGTTTTAATCAAATTTTAGGAGTTCAAATAATTGATTAGGAGCTTTTCAACACAATTATATTGTAAAACCTCAATTATTATACTTTTTACCTAGTTAAAATTCCAACGGGCCCATTGAAAGGCCTATTTAGATATGCTCGTCCGAAACCTCTAGGAAAAGGACCGCAAAAATGTTTTATTCAAATATTAGGAGATCAAATAATAGATTAGGAGCTTTTCAACACAATTATATTGCAAAACCTCAATTTATGTACTTTTTACTCAGTTAAAATTCCAACGGATCCATTGAAAAGCCCATTTCTACCTGCTCGTCCGAAACCTATACAAAAGGGACTTCAGAACAGGTTTTAATCAAATTTTAGGAGTTCATGTAATTGATTAGGAGCTTTTCAACACAATTATATTGCAAAACCTCAATTTCTTACTTTTTACTAAGTTAAAATTCCAACGGGTCCATTGAAGGCCCATTTAGACCTGCTCGTCCGAAACCGATACAAAAAGGACCGCAAAACAAGCTTTAATCAAATTTTAGGAGTTCATGTAATTGATTAGGAGCTTTTCAACACAATTATATTGCAAAACCTCAATTTCTGTACTTTTTACTCAGTTAAAATTCCAATGGGTCCATTGAAAGGCCCATTTAGACATGCTCGTCTGAAACCTCGATTAAAGGGACCGCAAAACAAGTTTTAATCAAATTTTAGGAGTTCAAATAATTGATTAGGAGCTTTTCAACACAATTATATTGCAAAACCTCAATTTCTGTACTTTTTACTCAGTTAAAATTCCAACGGGTCCATTGAAAGGCCCATTTCGACCCACTCGTCTGAAACCTCTACAAAAAGGACTGCAAAACAAGTTTTAATCAAATTTTAGGGGTTCATGTAATTGATTAGGAGCTTTTCAGCACAATTATATTGCAAAACCTCAATTTCTGTACTTTTTACTCAGTGAAAATTCCAACGGGTCCATTGAAAGGCCCATTTTGACCTGCTCGTCCGAAACCTCTACAAAAAGGACTGCAAAACACGTTTTAATCAAATTTTAGGTGTTCATGTAATTTATTAGGAGCTTTTCAACACAATTATATTGCAAAATCTCAATTTCTGTACTTTTTACTCAGTTAAAATTCCAACGGGTCCATTGAAAGGCCCATTTAGACCTGCTCCTCTGAAATCTCGGCAGAAAGGACCGCAAAACATGTTTTAATCAAATTTTAGGAGTTCAAATAATTGATTAGGAGCTTTTCAACACAATTATATTGAAAAACCTCAATTATTATACTTTTTACTCAGTTAAAATTCCAACGGGCAACGGGGAAAAAGTCCAACAGGTGTGGGTGATGGGGTCTCTCGAAATTCTCTCAACTCTCTCGGGTCTCATTTGGGGTTTAGCGTATTTTTTTGCTATTCCCTTTTCTTTTTTCATTTGCATCGCCGCATTACCCTCTCCCCTTCTTTCTTTTCAACCTAGCTTTCCTTCACATGTGTTTCTCTCTGCCGCCGCCAATGCTTCCTATACGCCGTCCGCCTCCGTTCCTTTCCCCTCACCAGCCGACGTTTACCCCCACCATGAGATCCAGGTGATAAAAGGTAAAGTTGCGTTGAGACCCCATCCCAGCCCAATCCCGATTTCCCTATTTTTTAGATCGGTCTTTTCATGTTCCGATTTCAATATTTTCTCTCTTTTCATGTTATTTTGTCTTACAATATTGTTTCTTTGTTGTTTTGCGAGGCTTTTCCTCACCGATGCATTTTCGCTGTGCAAAATCAAGATTTATACAACCGGTGATGTGATTTGCTATTTTTTTACCAACCGAGTACTCTCTTGCGTTTCTTTGAGTTCCTTCCCGTTTCCGAGGCTGCTGTGGCCGCTCCGGTTATGTTTCCGGCCATCCTTCCTTTATTTTTTTATTATTCCCTTAATTTTCTTTTCTAATCTAATAGCTTCTTTCCCTTTTGCAAGGGTTATTGCAACTGGTCCAGGGTTTTCTCTGCACCATCTCCGAATGACCATCCATCTTTACCCATTCTTTCATATTGCTTTATTTTTATTTAATCTGATTTTTTTAATCCTCTTCTATCTTTCTACTTTGTTTGTCTCTCCACTGATCCTGATTTTCTCTTACCGTTGGTTTGTCCTGACAGTGGATTTTTGGACCTCAGCCACTCACGTGGAGTTTTCGGTTTTAGGGTTATTTCTTTTGTATATACAATGGGTATTTATTTCTCCACCCCCATTTTTGTTTTTATATGTGTTTCTCTTATCTTTAATCCTCCTCTGACTTTTGTGTTTTTCTTTTTTATGGCAAATTTCCGCCTGAGATGAAACCTGGTTTGCCTTTCTCTGCCGGGTTCCCGACGGTAAAGCTCCCCCTTCATCATTTTTTATTTCTGCTATCTATTTTTGTCTGATCTATGGGCTTTACTCAATTCTGTTTTACTATATTCCTCTTAATTTCTATGCTAATTTTTACTTTAACCCCCTGTATTGTTCTATCATGAGGTTCCCTTTTTCTAATTGTTATTTGTCCCTAATTAGTCATTTCCAAAGTTTATTTTGGACTGATTCTCTATTATGGCTGTATCTTTTGAACCTGTATTTAATCTTACGACTCGTTTCTTCTTGTTATGTGGCTTTCTTTTTCTCTGTCCTCATTCGATCCCTTTTAGGGAACTTGCTTTCGACCCACCATGTGGGATATTATATTTTTCTTATTGATTCTTCTTTGTCATGTTATCATTCCCTTATAGGAATGTTGTCAACAATTCCAATTTTTGTGTTTCGGCATTGTTACCGTCTTCTCCCCCTTTATCTTCTTGCTTATGGGCTCTTCTTATTTAATTTTATGATGCTATCTTCTCTATTCTGGTTGATCTGTGGGTTCTGTCAGGGTCTTCGTCTGTAGTTACCATTAATGGTTTGGGTAGGGCGAGAATGCGGAACCAGATACGCATAGGGTTGAATGAGTATTCATCCATGCTCTTGCCAGGATTGTATTCAGCTAGAGCTAACCACTCATCTTTGTATAACCAAGGTCCTCTCTCAAAAACATCATCGCGATCACTTGGAGTAGCGAACTCTATCCTAAAGAAAGAGTCACGAACAATGGACATAGATTTGAGGTTATTTTTTTTCCATATTCCTTCGAAGGCTTGAAGGACTGCCCAATCATCAATGGGTTTGGATGAGATGAATTTCCCAATCAGTATGGTGTTTGGATTTTCGTCAAAGAAATCAAAGTCAGGTGTATAGATGTCATTAGCTTCTTCATTGGTAAGATCAAGGTTGGAGTAATGGGTTTGGATGAGAAAAGACCCTTTATCTCCTTTTCTTTTCCTATTTTGTACCCAAGGGCTTTCAGCTTTCTTGGCCGATGCTAAACAAAAAGGCCTACTCTCAGGATTAGGGGCTTGTAAGCATGGGCCCAAGGTTAACCACCTCTTATTTGCTGATGATTGTATAGTTTTCCTTAATTCAAAAACCGATGAAGCTGCACACCTTAAGCTGGCCCTCCAGACTTATGCTTCTGCCTCTGGGCAAGCAGTCAACTTTGATAAGTCTACTATCTTTTACAATCCCCGTACTCCTACTTCAACTCGTCAAACTATTAACTCCTATCTTCAAGTGCGTGAGGTCTCCAACCCTGGTGTCTATCTCGGGGTACCTCTTCTTATTGGTAAAAATAAGACCCTTGCTTTAGGGTTTATACGCGATAAAGTTCACGATAGATTATCCAACTGGGACAAACAGCTTCTTTCCTTCAGTGGTAGGGAAATTTTTATTAAAGTCGTTTTACAATCTCACCCCAATATGTTATGTCCTGTTATTTATTACCCCAAAATATTATTGATGATATGACATCTGCCATTCGTCGATGTTGGTGGTCTGGGAAAACCAACAAGAAAGGTTGGCATATGCTCCCGTGGGATCAGGTATGCCTGCCTAAATCTGTTGGCGGTATGGGTTTCCGGGACCTCAATAATTTTAACATTGCACTTCTCGGCAAACAACTATGGCGCCTTATTTGCGAACCTGACTCCCTCTTGGGAAAAATCTACAAATTCAAATACTTCCCGTCAGGTAACATCCTTAATGCCTCTCGGCCTTCTCGAGGTTCATTTGCCTGGCAAGGTCTTTATAATGCTATGCAACACCTCTTTGGTGGTTTCCTCTATCGTCCGGGTATTAACAGTAACATACGCATCCATCGTGATAACTGGGGAGGCTCCTCGACTGTTCACCTCTATGGGGATTATGAGCTATCGGAGGAAGTCCACATTCGTTGTCGCGATTTTATGATGCGAAACCAAGCATCCTGGGATCCTGTCAAAGTTTGCGCATACTTTACTGTGGATGATGCCAATTCCATTCTTTTTGTTCCTATCATTAATGACACTCGGGACTCCATCCTCTGGAATCCTAACGATTCTGATATCTATTCTGTTAGATCTAGCTATCTCTTTCTGCAACGTCCCCCTGAGCCTAGACTTCGTCCCCCTCGAATTTGGAAATTTCTTGCCAAGCTCAAGGTTTTACCTAAGGTTAAAACTTTTGGTTGGCGTCTGGGGTCAGAAGCCCTACCTGTTGGGGTTCGCCTTCAGACTTTTGCTCCAGACTCCGGTCCATGCCCCATTTGTAATTCTGGTACAGAGACGATTCTCCATGCTCTCCGAGACTGCTCTGGTGCTTCGGAGACTCTTAAATTGATTGGTCTTCCCTCTTCTTTTATTAATAGTTCCGCTTCCACGGGCCTCCAATGGCTTGAGGAAGGTGCTTCCCTTCTTTCTCCTGATCTTTTTGGGCTATTCTTGACTACCCTTTGGAACATCTGGAACAGGCGTAACGACTGGATCCATAATAAACATCTTCAACCCCCTTGGCTAATTGCCGTCAACTCTATTAGTCTTCATCGTGACTACTCTAATTCTCTATCCTCATCTACATAATCCATCCCCTTGTCATCGACTCCTCCTTCTCGCTGGAGTCATCCCCCTCGTGGATTTATTAAAGTTAATGTGGATGGGGCTTTTGATCCTTCCACTCGTGCAGCGGCGGTTGGAGTTGTCGCTCGTGATGACACAGGGACGGTTGTTGGTGGCCTGGCTTTTCCGCTAGGCAGTTGTTCTGATGCTATCTCATTTAAAGGAAGAGGTCTTCTTGTCGGTATTACTTTTGCCCTATCCCAGGGATGGAGCCATTTGATTTTCGAGACAGATTGTGCATCTCTAGCGAACAGGATCAACTCTCTTGGGCCAGATCTTTCTCCTTTGGGTCCGACGATTCTGCAGGCTCATACTGCTTTAGAGGATTTTTCTGTAGCTCATGTACAGTATGTTCGCCGTGAGGCTAACTTTGTAGCTCATACGTTGGCTACCCATGCCCTTAGATCCATGTCTTCTATGTCTTTTGGATCTATGTATCCTGATTGTATCAAAAACGATGTACTTTGCGAGGTTTAACCTCGTTTTAATATAATATTATAGGTACTCTTTTCCCCTTTTAGGTTTCCCCAAGCCTTGTGCCTGGGGATATTAGTAGGGGTTTTTAATGAGGCCCATTTCCTTCAAAAAAAAATTCCAACGGGCCCATTGAAAGACCCATTTAGACATGCTCGTCCGAAACCTCTACGAAAAGGACCGCAAAAATGTTTTATTCAAATATTAGGAGTTCAAATAATTGATTAGGATCTTTTCAACACAATTATATTGCAAAACCTCAATTTCTGTACTTTTTACTCAGTTAAAATTCCAACGGGTCCATTGAAAGGCCCATTTCTACCCGCTCGTCCGAAACCTCTACAAAAGGGACTATGAAACAGGTTTAATCAAATTTTAGGAGTTCATGTAATTGATTACGAGCTTTTCATCACAATTATATTGCAAAAACTCAATTTCTTACTTTTTACTCAGTTAAAAATTCCAACGGGTCCATTAAAGGCTCATTTAGACCTGCACGTCCGAAATCGATACAAAAAGGACCGCAAAAAAGTTTTGATCAAATTTTAGGAGTTCAAATAAATGATTAGGAGCTTTTCAACACAATTATATTGCAAAACTTCAATTTCTGTACTTTTTACTCAGTTAAAATTCCAACGGGTCCATTGAAAGGCTCATTTCGATCCGCTCGTCCGAAACCTATACAAAAAGGACTCCAAAACAAGTTTTAATCAAATTTTAGGAGTTCATGTAATTTATTAGGAGCTTTTCAACACAATTATACTGCAAAACCTCAATTTCTGTACTTTTTACTCAGTTAAAATTCTAACGGGTCCATTGAAAGGCCCATTTAGACCTGCTCGTCCGAAACCTCGACAAAAAGGACCGCAAAACAAGTTTTAATCAAATTTTAGGACTTCAAATAATTGATTAGGAGCTTTTCAACACAATTATATTGCAAAACCTCAATTTCTGTACTTTTTACTCAGTTAAAATTCTAACGGGTCCTTTTTAAGGTCCTCTAGCTCTGCTTGAAGGACAGTAGTAGGGGTTTTTAATGAGGCCTTTTCTTCAAAAAACAATTCTAACGGGTCCATTGAAAGGCCCATTTTAGACCTGCTCGTCCGAAACCTCGACAAAAAGGACAGCAAAAATATTTTTAATCAAATTTTAGGAGTAAAAATAATTGATTAGGAGCTTTTCAACACAATTATATTGAAAAACCTCAATTTTATACTTTTTAACCAGTTAAAATTCCAACGGGCCCATTGATAGGCCCATTAAAACCTGCTCGTCCGAAACCTCTACAAAAAGGATCGAAAAAAAGTTTTATTCAAATATTAGGAGTTCAAATAAATGATTAGAAGCTTTTCAACACAATTATATTGCAAAACCTCAATTTCTATACTTTTTACTCAGTTAAAATTCCAACGAGTCCATTGAAAGGCCCATTTCGACCCGCTCGTCTGAAACCTCTACAGAAAGGACTGCAAAACAAGTTTTAATCAAATTTTAGGAGTTCATGTAATTGATTAGGAGCTTTTCAACACAATTATATTGCAAAACCTCAATTTATGTACTTTTTACTCAGTTAAAGTTCCAACGGGTCCATTGAAAGGCCCATTTCGACCCGCTCATCCGAAACCTCTACAAAAAGGAATGCAAAACACGTTTTAATCAAATTTTAGGAGTTCATGTAATTGATTAGGAGCTTTTCAACAAAATTATATTGCAAAACCTCAATTTCTGTACTTTTTACTCAGTTAAAATTCCAACGGGTCCATTGAAAGGCCCATTTCGACCCGCTCGTCTAAAACCTCTACAAAAAGGACTGCAAAACAAGTTTTAATCAAATTTTAGGATTTCATGTAATTGATTAGGAGCTTTTCAACACAATTATATTGAAAAACCTCAATTTCTGTACTTTTTACTCAGTTAAAATTCCAGCGGGTCCATTGAAAGGCCCATTTCGACCCGCTCGTCCGAAACCTCTACAAAAAGAACTGCAAAACAAGTTTTAATCAAATTTTAGGAGTTCATGTAATTGATTAGGAGCTTTTCAACACAATTATATTGCAAAATCTCAATTTCTGTACTTTTTACTCAGTTAAAATTCCAACGGGTCCATTGAAAGGGGCATTTCGACCCGCTCGTCCGAAACCTCTGCAAAAAGGACTGCAAAACACGTTTTAATCAAATTTTAGGAGTTCAAATAATTGATTAGGAGCTTTTCAACACAATTATATTGTGAAATCTCAATTTATGTACTTTTTACTCAGTAAATTTATCTTTAAATCTTAGGATTCAAAAGATATTTTTTAAATTTAAATCCTTGCACTACTTCCTCACTACTCTATTTGAATTTAAATTCATATCCTTTTATAATCTTATGATTATAAAGACTCTATTCAAATTCAAATTATTGATTACATTATCTGTTAATCACAAGTTGGTTAGGATAATGTATAAATTCAATTTCTATCTATTATGGGATAAAATTCTACTTGGTTGGGATTTAATATTATCCTATAATCCTAGTCATTCACATGAATTAAAATTACTATCCCCTTTTAATCTCAGAATTATCAAGATAGTAATTAAATTCAATTCTTTTAAATATTATCTTAATAATAACTTTGAATTTAATTTAATATTCTCTTCTAATGTAATGATTATTAAGAGATTACTTAAATTTAAATTTCTTCCTCCTTATCCTACATCACAACGCATAGTAGGAAATTATACAAACTCAATTCGTTTTCTTATATGGGATAATCTATATGAATTTCAATTAATTCTAATTTTTAATCTTACGATTATTATTTGGATATTAATTAAATTCATATACATTTTAAAATATATATGGAATTTTAAATTTCATTTCACATTATCCTATCCTTATCGAGACTCTCCATTTCACCAATGGTTTGAATATTATTCTCTTTGCATAGAGATTTATCGCCTAAGTATATTGTTCACTAGGCATTCTCTCCCTCTTCCCACGCTACACTTCAGTTGTGTGAAACCTTTCTCAATCGTCGAGTACACACAAGCACCTATGGCTTCCACCGATTCCTTTCTCTCTCGCTTTGATAACCTTCAGTTTACAACAGAAGAGAAACATGTAATCTGTGCTCCTGCCTCAACAAAGGCCATTCCCCTTGATGACTACAAATTGTCACTCATCGGAAAACTGTTCAACACAAAAGAGTATGAAGAGAATGTTGTGATACGACTCTTCACTAATATTTGGAGAGAATACAAGCTCTCATCGGTAACATCTCTTGGCTCTGGACATTTTTTGTTTAAATTTGAAACTAAAGCTTGTAGGGATGTTGTCCTAAATGGAGGGCCCTGGACTTTTAAGAAAGATTGGCTTGCAGTCTTACCGGTGCAGCCAAAGCTCACCATTAAGGGATACCGATATGACCAGATGCGAATTTGGGTAAGAATACATTGTGTTCCGATCGCTATGATGACTAGCGTTGTGATAGCAAATGCCACCGGCCGAGCCATTGGCGGAGGAATAGGTGCAGTAATAGGGACTGACTCTCGTCAATCGGAGGAGGGGAATATGACTGAATTCCTCCGAGTCTTAGTCATAATTGATGTACACCAGCCGCTGCGACGGTTTGTGTTTGTTCAGCTTGAGGAGGATGAAGACCCTCAGATGCTGCCTATACAATATGAGAGTCTACCATCTTTCTGTCATGGATGTGGTATTTTGTGCCACCTTAAAGCCACTTGTGTGGATTTTAAGGATGATAAAACCGTGCCCCAACAGTATGGTGATTGGTTGCGTGCTCCGGCACCAAAGAAAAAATCTAAAATAACTACCAGAGGAAGGGTTAGTTATTTTGAGCCAGCTAAGCCTTCGATGGCCAACAATGGTACATGGCTATTTCACAATATGTACTCACTTTGGATTTGGCTTATGCTTTATTATTTTTGCCTTCCACTTTACGATGATTTACATAATCTTTTCGCCTCATTGCAGGTGAAGGATCAACCAAAAGGAAACACATCAATACAGGTATCATATACATGTTATCCTGCACTTGTTGTAGTTTTTTTCTATTTAGTGGGAATTTTTCCTACTATTTATATTCACTTTTCCCTTTGTCGAATCTGCTCCTCAGGACCAGAACGTAAAGGAAAGTCAGTGGCGGTAGCTGATGCTGTCTCAGCCACGAAACATTCAGAAGCGGCAGCAGCCTCGGCTTCGAGGAAAGAATGCATACCAGGGCAGCCAGCCACTGCTGATGCCAAAACCGCTGATTCTGCTGATTCTGCTGTACCCCTGGGTGCGGAACTGATGCAGGAGCAGCCAGGTGCCAAAGTTCTTGATGCTACAGCACCCCTGGGTGAGGCAACGCTGCAGGAGCAGCCAGCTCCACTCGCGCCTGTTGCTGCCCCTGAGGAGCTAATGGCGGATTCGGATGGGGAGGCCACGGGACAGCTCTCGATTGAAGCTCTTGATGTAGCCCCCTTAGCTGTCATCCCAGCCGATGCGGAATCAGCAAATACGGGTGCCCCCGATGCTGCCAAGACAGCCACAATGGCTGAGGATGCATCTTCCACTCCACCGAACAAGAGGTTCGTCTTGATCGATTCTGAAGGCTTCCCTGTGCCCACTGCAGTGCCGGCAAAGTCTACTACCGCTGGACATGGAAGTAATGCCTTTGTCAACCCAGATTTTGAGGATTGGCTCGCTACTTCCTCGAGCCCACCAAAGAATGCTGCCGAACCACGCAAGGCAAAACGCAGCCCCCCCTTGACTGCTCCTACGTTGGCTAAACGTCCACGTACCACTCCAAAGGTTCCACTACGACCGGCTAAGCACGGAACAGTTCCTACAGAAAAAACTAAACACTCTAAAGCTGGGATGAGCAGCAAAATCTCTTCGGCGGCGGTTGATATTCAACCCCGCCGAGAGAAATGAGACTCATGTGCTGGAACTGCCGTGGGCTTGGTTCACCAGAGGCAGTTCGAGGGCTTATTTCAATGGTCCGCAAATTAGAACCTTTAATCATTTTCTTATCTGAAACTCGGTTATGTAATTTTAATTTTGAAAGATTGAAACTTTCTTTAGGTATGGAGGGCTGCTTCCATGTGACAAGCAGTCCAAATTGCTCTGGTTTAATATTACTTTGGAATAATAAATTGAATGTTGATCTTTTATCGTATTCTGATCGTCATATAGATTCCATTGTTACATCGTCCAATGATTGCTTTCGTTTTACTGGAATCTATGGGTTTGCTGAAACTAGCATGAAATATAAAACGTGGGAACTCATTGATTCTCTTTGTAAGAATTCACCTCTACCTTGGTTAATTGGAGGGGACCTAAACGATATTTTATCAGACTCCGAAAAACAAGGCGGAGGTCGTCGACCGCAATCACAAATCACCAACTTTCGCGAGTGCCTTGTACGTAATGGGATTTTTGATTGCAAACCATGTTCGGGTTGGTTCACTTGGTCGCGCACTGGGCCAAACGTTACACCTGTCTGTGAACGTCTGGATAGATATCTTGCTTGCAATGCATGGCTCAATGCCCACTTAACATTCCAATGTAGGAATATTTTTTCTCCAAACTCGGATCACTACATCATTATTATGGACACTACACGTACTGCACCTCACGAGCATCGTGACCAATATGATGCGCATACTGGTGACCATTTCCGATTCGAGGCATGCTGGGCAAAGGACCCGTCATGTGTCTCCACGGTTCACCAAGCGTGGTCCAACGCGTCGGGCACTCTACTCGACAAACTGACTGTCGTAGGGAACCAATTACATAATTGGCAAGCAAATAGACGCTCCACCTCCAACAATCGCATAGCTGAACTTCAGCGTAAAATTAACTACTATATGCGTAGGAGAAGATTGTCACAAGACATGTTACTCAATCTTCGTGACGCAAAATTGGAACTTAAACGCCTTCTGGATGCCAAGGAAGCATATTGGGCACAACGTTCTCGTGTTACCTGGCTTTCGCAAGGTGATAAGAACACTTCCTTTTTCCATGCTCGAGCTTCAAAGCGACGGAAAAAGAACACCATACGTGGTCTTTTCGATGTGGACCAAACTTGGCATACAGAGAAAACTGAGCTTCTTCAAATTGCATCCGAGTATTTTCAGGATTTATTCACATCGGCTAATCCAAGCCCCTCTCCGGTGCTCTTGGAACATATTACCCCAGTGGTTAGTGCTGAAATGAATACATCTTTGCTACGACCCTTCACTGAAGAAGAGGTAACCACAGCTTTCAGGGATATGGGCCCTCGGAAAGCCCCAGGCTTTGACGGCTTCCCTAGTAGTTTCTATAGACAATACTGGGACGTCATAGGACCTGAGTTTATACGCCTTTGTTTGCGCCTGTTACGAGGCGAAGAGGATATGGCAACGGTAAACAAAGCTATCATTTTCCTCATCCCTAAGGTGTCCGACGCCTCAAACATGTGCCAATTTCGACCGATCAGCTTATGTACTGTTATCTACAAGACCATAGCTAAGGTTCTTGTGAATAGACTTAAACCTATATTACCATTTTGCATCAGTGACGCGCAAGCTGCTTTTGTCAGTGGTCGGAACATTACTGACAATATTTTGATTGCGCACGAACTTGTGCATACCCTCCATACTAATACCGCCTCGATATATCAGGGGGCTGCCTTAAAGCTCGATATGGAAAAAGCTTTTGATAAGGTTGAATGGTCTTTTCTTAAAGACGTAATGTTACGTATGGGGTTTGCATCTGAATGGGTACAATTACTGCTCCGATGTGTATCCACTGTTTCTTTTTCAGTTCGGCTTAATGGCACTCTGTCAAACGAGTTCTTTCCGACTAGAGGAATTCGGCAAGGGGACCCTCTCTCGCCTTTTCTCTTTTTAATCTGCTCCCAAGGGCTTTCAGCGGCCCTTGAGGCTGAACAGCATTCGGGACGTCTAATTGGGCTACAGGCCAATAGACGTGGCCCAATAATTAACCATCTGCTCTTTGCGGATGATAGTATTGTCTTTGTCCGTAACTCCCCAGGGGAAATAGACCAGTTGAAGGAAATTTTTCGGCTGTATGAGGCATCCTCAGGTTAGTCAGTCAACTTTTCCAAGTCGACTGCCTTTTGTAGCTCCCTCTGTTCGAGGGAGTTCACACATGCGCTCCAACATACTCTTGGCATCCGTTTGGTTGATGACCCTGGAACATATCTAGGTGTCCCTCTTCTCATCGGGAGGAATCGAACGGCCAGTCTTGGTTTCATTAGAGACAAAGTCAATTCTCGCATGACTAAATGGGATACTAACTTGCTGTCGTACAGTGGGCGAGAAGTTCTCATAAAATCAGTGGCGCAAGCTTTGCCTCAATATGTCATGTCATGTTATTTGCTCCCACAGAACATTGTGGATGATGCGACACGATCAATCCGCCGTTACTGGTGGACGGGCAGAAGTAACAAAAATGGATGGCCCATGCTCTCCTGGGATACTATGTGCACCCCCAAATCTGTGGGGGGCATGGGTTTCCGTGATCTAAGGGACTTTAATATTGCCCTCCTTGGGAAACAAATCTGGCGACTAATCCACTCGCCCGACTCCTTACTCGCTCGGGTCCTCAAATCACGCTATTATCCATCCGGGAATATTATGGAGGCGAAAGTTGACCATCGAGCCTCCTATGCTTGGAGAGGTATATGGCAGGCTTTGCAACAATTATAATCCGGTTTCTTCTGGAGACCTGGAATAAATAGTCGCTTGCGCATCCATCGTGATAATTGGGGTGGATCTAGTGGGCTCTCCTTTTTTGGTAGTTATCAAGATAATGAGGAAATACCCTTGCAATGCGGAGATTTTATGATTCGTCATCATAATGCATGGGATGAACATAAAGTATGTCAACATTTTGACAAAGACGACGCAGCCCACATATTGCAAGTACCAATATTTGATGTCCAACGCGATACCTTGCTATGGGGCTTTCATGATACCAATATTTATTCCGTACGCTCCGGTTATCTATTCTTACGTCAGCCCCCACGACCTCTTGAGCGTCCGAACCCTCTATGGAAGATTATTGCTAAATCCAACACACTACCGAAAGTTCGCACCTTTGGATGGCGGGTAGGACGGGGAGCGCTACCCACAGGTGACCGACTTGCGACTATTGGATTGGGCAACGGCATGTGTCCGTTCTGCCCTTCGATGCTCGAGTCTGCACTTCATGCTTTCAGGGACTGTCCAGGCGCTGCTGAGACACTCCGCCTTGCAGGTTTCCCGAGCGCACTTCGTGATAGCAGCGCAACCTCGATGTCACTTTGGTTGGAACAAGGAGCTAGGCTCCTCCCCTGCGCACAATTTGATCTCCTCCTAACTACACTGTGGAATCTTTGGAATAGGAGGAATGAGTGGGTCCATTCTCAGCGCCTGCAGCCCCCTTGGCTCACCTTAATGAACTCACAGGATCTTCTTCGCGACTACCTATCAGCCACAGCAGACAATCCCACGACGAGGCAGCATACGACGACAGCACTCTCCCCACCTGTCTGGAGGCCGCCGCCTGCTGGATCAATCAAAATCAATGTTGATGGTGCTTTTCACCCTTCTACAGGATCGGCTGGAATTGGCATCGTGGCCCGTGATGCTTCTGGAGCTATCCTGCTTGGACGAGCTGTTTACTTGGACTCTATTGCCGATTCTACGTCGGCAGAGCTACGGGCGATATCGGATGGCGTCCAATTCGGTGTGGAGGCGGGTTGGACTGGGTTTCTCCTTGAATCAGATGCGGCCCTGCTGATCAATCGGTTGAGTAGAGCAGGCGAGGATGCCTCCCCTATTCAGCACCAGTTACAGGATACTAGATCTTTAATTGACAATGTATCAGGTCTTAGTTTACATTATGTACCGCGTGGAGCTAACGTTTTAGCTCATTCTGTAGCCAATTGGGCTTTGCACTTTCATTCATCCATGTATTTTGGGCCGGGCTTGCCCGATGCTCTACGAATATTTGTACCGGTTGTTAACCAACCACCTTGATTTATAATATATTTTGGGCACTCTTTTCCCCTCCTAGGGCTTTGCTGGGCTTGCCCAGTAAGGTTTAGTGGGGTTTTTAATGAGGCCCTTTCTTCAAAAAAAAAAAATTCCAACGGGTCCATTGAAAGGCCCATTTAGACCTGCTCGTCTGAAACCTCGACAGAAATGACCGCAAAACAAGTTTTAATCAAGTTTTAGGAGTTCAAATGATTGATTAGGGGCTTTTCAACACAATTATATTGCAAAACCTCAATTTTTATAATTTTTACTCAGTTAAAATTCCAACGGGCCCATTGAAATGCCCATTTAGACATGCTCGTCCGAAACCTCTACGAAAAGGACCGCAAAAATGTTTTATTCTAATATTAGGAGTTCAAATAATTGATTAGGAGCTTTTTAAAACAATTATATTGCAAAACCTCAATTTCTGTACTTTTTACTCAGTTAAAATTCCAATGGGTCCATTGAAAGGACCATTTCTACCCGCTCGTCCGAAACCTCTACAAAAGGGAATGTGAAACATGTTTTAATCAAATTTTAGGAGTTCATGTAATTGATTAGGAGCTTTTCAACACAATTATATTGCAAAACCTCAATTTCTTACTTTTTAATCATTTAAAATTCCAACGGGTCCATTGAAGGCCCATTTAGACCTGCACGTCCGAAACCAATACAAAAAGGACCGCAAAAAAGTTTTAATCAAATCTTAGGAGTTCAAATAAATGATTAGGAGTTCATTTAATCGATTAGGAGCTTTTCAACACAATTATATTGCAAAACCTCAATTTCTGTACTTTTTACTCAGTTAAAATTATAACGGGTCCATTGAAAGGCCCATTTTAGAACTGCTCGTCCGAAACCTCGACAAAAAGGACCGCAAAAATATTTTTAATCAAATTTTAGGAGTAAAAATAATTGATTAGGAGCTTCTCAACACAATTATATTGAAAAACCTCAATTTTATACTTTTTAATCAGTTAAAATTCCAATGGGCCCATTGATAGGCCCATTAAAACCTGCTCGTCCGAAACCTCTACAAAAAGGATCGCAAAAAAGTTTTATTCAAATATTAGGAGTTCAAATAAATGATTAGGATCTTTTTAACACAATTATATTGCAAAACGTCAATTTCTATACTTTTTACTCAGTTAAAATTCCAAGGAGTCCATTGAAAGGCCCATTTCGACCCGCTCGTCTGAAACCTCAACAAAAAGGACTGCAAAACAAGTTTTAATCAAATTTTAGGAGTTCATGTAATTGATTAGGAGCTTTTCAACACAATTATATTGCAAAACCTTAATTTCTGTACTTTTTACTCAGTTAAAGTTCCAACGGGTCAATTGAAAGGCCCATTTCGACCCGCTCGTCCGAAACCTCTACAAAAAGGACTGCAAAACACGTTTTAATCAAATTTTAGGAGTTCATGTAATTGATTAGGAGCTTTTCAACAAAATTATATTGCAAAACCTCAATTTCTGTACTTTTTGCTCAGTTAAAATTCCAACGGGTCCATTGAAAGGCTCATTTCGACCCGCTCGTCTAAAACCTCTACAAAAAGGACTGCAAAACAAGTTTTAATCAAATTTTAGGAGTCATGTAATTGATTAGGAGCTTTTCAACACAATTATATTGCAAAACCTCAATTTCTGTACTTTTTACTCAGTTAAAATTCCAACGGGTCCATTGAAAGGCCCATTTCGACCCGCTCGTCCGAAACCTCTACAAAAAGAACTGCAAAACAAGTTTTAATCAAATTTTAGGAGTTCATGTAATTGATTAGGAGCTTTTCAACACAATTATATTGCAAAATCTCAATTTCTGTACTTTTTACTCAGTTAAAATTCCAACGGGTCCATTGAAAAGGGCATTTCGACCCACTTGTCCGAAACCTCTACAAGAAGGACTGCAAAACACGTTTTAATCGAATTTTAGGAGTTCATGTAATTGATTAGGAGCTTTTCAACACAATTATATTGGAAAATCTCAATTTGTGTACTTTTTACTCAGTTAAAATTCCAACGGGTCCATTGAAATGCCCATTTAGACCTGCTCGTCTGAAACCTCGACAGAAAGGACCGCAAAATAAGTTTTAATAAATTTTAGGAGTTCAAATGATTGATTAGGGGCTTTTCAACACAATTATATTGCAAAACCTCAATTTTTATAATTTTTACTCAGTTAAAATTCCAATGGGCCCATTGAAAGGCCCATTTAGACATGCTCGTCCGAAACCTCTACGAAAAGGACCGCAAAAATGTTTTATTCAAATATTAGGAGTTCAAATATTTGATTAGGAGCTTTTTAACACAATTATATTGCAAAACCTCAAATTCTGTACTTTTTACTCAGTTAAAATTCCAACGGGTCCATTGAAAGGCCCATTTCTACCCGCTCGTCTGAAAACTCTACAAAAGGGAATGCGAAACAGGTTTTAATCAAATTTTAGGAGTTCATGTAATTGATTAGGAGCTTTTCAACACAATTATATTGCAAAACCTCAATTTCTTACTATTTAATCACTTAAAATTCCAACAGGTCCATTGAAGGCCCATTTAGACCTGCACGTCCGAAACCAATACAAAAAGGACCGCAAAAAAGTTTTAATCAAATCTTAGGAGTTCAAATAAATGATTAGGAGTTCATGTAATCGATTAGGAGCTTTTCAACACAATTATATTGCAAAACCTCAATTTCTGTTCTTTTTACTCAGTTAAAATTCCAACGGGTCCATTGAAAGGCCCATTTCGATCCGCTCGTCCGAAACCTATACAAAAAGGACTCCAAAACAAGTTTTAATCAAATTTTAGGAGTTCATGTAATTTATTAGGAGCTTTTCAACACAATTATATTGCAAAACCTCAATTGATGTACTTTTTACTCAGTTAAAATTCCAACGGGTCCATTGAAAGGCCCATTTAGACCTGCTCGTCTGAAACCTCGACAAAAAGGACCGCAAAACAAGTTTTAATCAAATTTTAGGAGTTCAAATAATTGATTAGGAGCTTTTCAACACAATTATATTGCAAAACCTCAATTTCTATACTTTTTACTCAGTTAAAATTCTAACAAGTCCATTGAAAGGCCCATTTAGACCTGCTCGTCCGAAAAACCTCGACAAAAAGGACCGCAACAATATTTTTAATCAAATTTTAGGAGTAAAAATAATTTATTAGGAGCTTTTCAACACAATTATATAGAAAAACCTCAATTTTATGCTTTTTACTCAGTTAAAATTCCAACGGGCCCATTGATAGGCCAATTAAGACCTGCTCGTCCGAAACCTCTACAAAAAGGATCGCAAAAAAGTTTTATTCAAATATTAGGAGTTCAAATAAATAATTAGGAGCTTTTCAACACAATTATATTGCAAAACCTCAATTTCTGTACTTTTGACTCAGTTAAAATTCCAACGGGTCCATTGAAAGGCCCATTTCGACCCGCTCGTCCGAAACCTCTACAAAAAGGACCGCAAAACAAGTTTTATTCAAATTTTAAGAGTTCAAATAATTGATTAGGAGCTTTTCAACACAATTATATTGCAAAACCTCAATTTTTATAATTTTTACTCAGTTAAAATTCCAACGGGCCCATTGAAAGGCCCATTTAGACCTGCTCGTCTGAAACCTCGACAGAAAGGACCGCAAAACAAGTTTTAATCAAATTTTAGGAGTTCAAATAATTGATTAGGAGCTTTTCAACACAATTATATTGCAAAACCTCAATTATTATACTTTTTACTCAGTTAAAATTCCAACGGGCCCATTGAAAGGCCCATTTAGACATGCTCGTCCGAAACCTCTACGAAAAGGACCGAAAAATGTTTTATTCAAATATTAGGAGTTCAAATAATTGATTAGGAGCTTTTCAACACAATTATATTGAAAAACCTCAATTTCTGTACTTTTTACTCAGTTAAAATTCCAACGGGTCCATTGAAAAGCCCATTTCTACCCGCTCGTCCGAAACCTCAACAAAAGGGACTTCAGAACAGGTTTTAATCAAATTTTAGGAGTTCATGTAATTGATTAGGAGCTTTTCAACACAATTATATTGCAAAACCTCAATTTCTTACTTTTTACTCAGTTAAAATTCCAACGGGTCCATTGAAGGCCCATTTAGACCTGCTCGTCCGAAACCTCTACAAAAAGAACCGCAAAACAAGTTTTAATCAAATTTTAGGAGTTCATGTAATTGATTAGGAGCTTTTCAACACAATTATATTGCAAAACCTCAATTTCTGTACTTTTTACTCAGTTAAAATTCCAACGGGTAGCTCTTGAAAACAAAACCCTAGAGGAGCCTTTTGTTTTTCCTGCTACAAAATCTTCCATTTTCGAAAAACTAATAGGAACACATTTTTAACAAGCTCTCAAGCTGAGCGAAGCTCCGAAAAAACTCGAAAAATGGATACTCCATTAAGAAGAAAAAGTGGCCTGAACCTCCATGCTGGGATGAACGAAACTTCACTACGGCTGGAAACTTCTGTTGCCCCTGCTTCTGCTCTTTCTTCTTCCTTCTGTTCGATTTCGATATCTTCGTCGCGCATGGTATCGAGTTTGACTTCACCGTCGTCGTCAAAATCGTCGATTTGTAGCGATAGGTTTATTCCGTGTAGATCATCTTCGAGGCTACACCTGTTTTGGTTGATGGACAAGGAGTCGCCCGCTAAAGAAGGAGGGAATGAAGTTTATTCCAGGATTTTGAGATCTGAACTTTTCGGTCCTGATTTTGGGTCTTTTTCTCCTGCAGGTCAGGGTTCACCGATGAGTCCCAATCGGAACTTGTTGCGGTTCAAGACCGAGCATTCAGCGCCTAGCTCACCGTATTCTCCTTCGCTTCTGGGGCAGGATAGTGGATTCTCTAGTGAAGCATCTACACCTCCCAAGCCCCCTAGGAAAGTCCCCAAGACACCCCATAAGGTCCTGGATGCCCCGTCGCTGCAAGATGACTTCTATTTGAACCTAGTTGATTGGTCGTCTCAGAATGTACTTGCAGTTGGGTTGGGGATTTGTGTTTATTTGTGGACTGCATCAAATAGCAAAGTAACCAAGTTGTGTGATTTAGGACCAAATGATAGTGTGTGTGCTGTTCAATGGACTCGGGAAGGCTCTTACATATCGATCGGTACAAGTCTCGGTAAAGTACAGGTTTGGGATGGAACTCAGTGCAAGAGGGTCCGAACGATGGCCGGACATCAAACGAGAACCGGTGTCTTGGCTTGGAATTCACGGACACTGTCATCTGGAAGCAGGGATCGCAACATTCTTCAACATGATCTTCGAGTTTCGAGTGACTATGTTGGCAAGCTTGTTGGACACAAATCCGAGGTTTGTGGATTGAAATGGTCACGCGACGACCGTGAACTTGCATACGGTGGGAATGATAATCAGCTTTTGGTCTGGAACCAGCATTCGCAGCAGCCGGTTCTTAAATTGACAGAACACACAGCTGCTGTCAAAGCCATTTCTTGGTCACCCCATCAAAGCAACCTTCTCGCATCGGGTGGCGGAACCGCAGATCGATGTATCCGGTTTTGGAACACGACCAATGGTCATCAATTGAACCACATAGACACAGGGAGCCAAGTATGCAATCTATCATAGAGAAAGAATGTGAATGAATTGGTTAGCACTCATGGATATTCTCAGAATCAGATCATGGTGTGGAAATATCCTTCAATGGCAAAGGTTGCGACACTAACCAGCCATAGTCTTCGAGTCCTCTATCTCGCCATGTCACCCGATGGACAGACCATAGTGACTGGTGCAGGGGACGAGACTCTGAGGTTTCGGAATGTTTTCCCTTCAGTGAAAACACAAACACCAGTTAAAGACACTGGACTCATGTCTTTAGGACGAACCTACATAAAATGAGACTCGAAATTTCAAATTTCTTACATCTCATTGTGAATGACACTTCTGCAGTACCAAACAAAGGGGAATTTTGTTTATTGGTTTTATCTTATGGTATTTGTAAGTGAGAAAAGAAAAGCAAACATACAAAATATGACAAAGTGATGATTTTTTCAAAAAAAAATCCAACTGGTCCATTGAAAGGCCCATTTCAACCCGCTCGTCTGAAACCTCTACAAAAAGGACTACAAAACAAGTTTTAATCAAATTTTAGTAGTTCATGTAATTGATTAGGAGCATTTCAACACAATTATATTGCAAAACCTCAATTTCTGTACTTTTTACTCAGTTAAAATTCCAACGGGTCCATTGAAAGGCCCATTTCGACCCGCTCGTCCGAAACATCTACAAAAAGGACTGTAAAACACGTTTTAATCAAATTTTAGGAGTTCATGTAATTGATTAGGAGCTTTTCAACAAAATTATATTGCAAAACCTCAATTTCTGTACTTCTTACTCAGTTAAAATTCCAACGGGTCCATTGAAAGGCCCATTTCGACCCGCTCGTCTAAAACCTCTACAAAAAGGACTGCAAAACAAGTTTTAATAAAATTTTAGGAGTCCATGTAATTGATTAGGAGATTTTCAACACAATTATATTGAAAAAACTCAATTTCTGTACTTTTTACTCAGTTAAAATTCCCACGGGTCCAATGAAAGGTCATTTCAACCCGCTCGTCCGAAACCTCTACAAAAAGGACTGCAAAACAAGTTTTAATCAAATTTTAGGAGATCATATAATTTATTAGGAGCTTTTCAACACAATTATATTGCAAAACCTCAATTTATGTACTTTTAACTCAGTTAAAATTCCAACAGGTCCATTAAAAGGCCCATTTCGACCCGCTCGTCCGAAACCTCTACAAAAAAGACTGCAAAACACGTTTTAATCAAATTTTAGGAGTTCATGTAATTGATTAGGAGCTTTTAAACACAATTATATTGCAAAATCTCAATATCTGTACTTTTTACTCAGTTAAAATTTCAACGGGTCCATTGAAAGGCCCATTTAGACCTGCTCGTCTGAAACCTCGACAGAAAGGACCGCAAAACAAGTTTTAATCAAATTTTAGGAGTTCAAATAATCTATTAGGAGCTTTTCGACACAATTATATTGCAAAACCTCAATTATTATAGTTTTTACTCAGTTAAAATTCTAACGGGCCCATTGAAAGTCCCATTTAGACATGGTCGTCTGAAACCTCTACGAAAAGGACCACAAAAATGTTTTATTCAAATATTAGGAGTTCAACTAATTGATTAGGAGCTTTTCAAGACAATTATATTGCAAAACCTCAATTTCTGTACTTTTCACTCAGTTAAAATTTCAACGGGTCCATTGAAAGGCCCATTTCTACCCGCTCGTCCGAAACCTCTACAAAAGGGACTGCGAAACAGGTTTTAATCAAATTTTAGGAGTTCATGTAATTGATTAGGAGCTTTTCAACACAATTATATTGCAAAACCTCAATTTATTACTTTTTACTCAGTTCAAATTCCAACTGGTCCATTGAAGGCCCATTTAGACCTGCTCGTCCGAAACCGATACAAAAAGGACCGCAAAACAAGTTTTAATCAAATTTTAGGAGTTGATGTAATTTATTAGGAGCTTTTCAACACAATTATATTGAAAAACCTCAATTTCTGTACTTTTTACTAAGTTAAAATTCCAATAGGTCCATTGAAAGGCCCATTTAGACCTGCTCGTCCGAAACCTCGATTAAAGGGACCGCAAAACAAGTTTTAATCAAATTTTAGGAGTTCAAATAATTGATTAGGAGCTTTTCAACACAATTATATTGCAAAACCTCAATTTCAGTACTTTTTACTCAGTTAAAATTCCAACGGGTCCATTTTAAGGCCCATTTAGACTTGCTCGTCTGAAACCGATAGAAAAAGGACTGCAAAAAAGTTTTAATCAAATTTCAGGAGTTCTAATAAATGATTAGGAGCTTTTCAACACAATTATATTGCAAAACTTCAAATTTTATACATTTTACTCAGTTAAAATTCCAACGGGTCCATTGAAAGGCCCATTTAGACCCGCACGTCCGAAACCTCTACATAAAGGACCGCAAAACAAGTTTTGATCATATTTTAGAGTACAAATAATTGATTATGAGCTATTCAACACAATTATATTGCAAAACCTTAATTTCTGTACTTTTTACTCAGTTAAAATTCCAACAGGTCCATTGAAAGGCCCATTTAGACATGCTGGTCTAAAACCTCTACAAAAAGGACCGCAAAACAAGTTTTAATCAAATTTTAGGAGATCATGTAATTGATTAGGACATTTTCAACACAATTATATTCCAAAACCTCAATTTCTATACTTTTTACTCAGTTAAAATTCCATCGGGTCCATTGAAAGGCCCATTTAGACCTACTCGTCCGAAACCTCTGCAAAAAGGACCGCAAAACAAGTTTTAATCAAATTTTAGGAGTTCAAATAACTGATTAGGAGCTTTTCAACACAATTATATTGCAAAACAACAGTTTCTGTACTTTTTACTCAGTTAAAATTTCAACGGGTTCTTTGAAAGGCCCATTTAGACCCGCTCGTCCGAAACCTCCACAAAAAGGACCACAAAAAAGGTTTTAATCAAATTTTAGGAGTTCATGTAATTGATTATGAGCTTTTCAACACAATTACATTGAAAAACCTCAATTTCTTACTTTTTATTCAGTTAAAATTCTAACGGGTCCATTGAAAGGCCCATTTAGACCTGCTCGTCCGAAACCTCGACAAAAAGGACCGCAAAAATAGTTCTAATCAAATTTTAGGAGTTCAAATAATTGGTTTCGAGATTTTCAACACAATTATATTGAAAAACCTCAATTTCTGTACTTTTTACTTAGTTAAAATTCTAACGGGACCATTGATAGGCCCATTTAGACATGCTCGTCCGAAACCTCGACAAAAAAGACCGCAAAACAAGTTTTACTCAAATATTAGGAGTTTAAATAATTGATTAGGAGCTTTTCAACACAATTATATTGCAAAACCTCAATTTTTGTGCTTTTTACTCAGTTAAAATTCCAACGGGCCCATTGAAAGGCCCATTTAGACATGCTCGTCCGAAACCTCTACAAAAATGACCGAAAAACAAGTTTTAATCAAATTTTAGGAGTTCAAATAATTGATTAGGAGCTTTTCAACACAATAAATTTCAAAACCTCAATTTCTGTACTTTTTACTCAATTAAAATTTCAACGGGTCCATTGAAAGGCCCATTTAGACCCGCTCGTTCGAAACCTCTACAAAAAGGACCACAAAAAAGTTTTAATCAAATTTTAGGAGTTCATGTAATTGATTAGGAACTTCAACACAATTGTATTGCAAAATCTCAATTTCTGTACTTTTTACTAAGTTAAAATTCTAACGGGTCCATTGAAAGGCCCATTTAGACCTACTCGTCCGAAACCTCGACAAAAAGGATCGCAAAATTTTTTTTTAATCAAATTTTAGGAGTTCAAATAATTGATAAGGATCTTTTCAGCACAATTATATTGAAAAACCTCAATTTTATACTTTTTACTGATTTAAAATTCCAACGGGCCCATTGAAAGGCCCATTTAGACCTGCTCGTCTGAAACCTCTACAAAAAGGATCGCAAAAATGTTTTAATCAAATATTAGGAGTTCAAATAATTGATTAGGAGCTTTTCAACACAATTATATTGCAAAACCTCGATTTCTGTACTTTTTACTTAGTTAAAATTCCAACAGGTCCATTGAAAGGCCTATTTCTACCCGCTTGTCTGAAAACTCTACAAAAGGGACTGCGAAACAGGTTTTAACCCAATTTTAAGAGTTCATCTAATTGATTAGGAGCTTTTCAACACAATTATATTGCAAAACCTCAATTTCTTACTTTTTACTCAGTTAAAATTCCAACGGGTCCATTGAAGGCCCATTTAGACCTGCACGTTCGAAACCGATACAAAAAGGACCTCAAAAAAGTTTTAATCAAATTTTAGGAGTTCAAATAAATGATTCGGAGCTTTTCAACACAATTATATTGCAAAACCTCAATTGTTGTACTTTTTACTCAGTTAAAATTTCAACGGGTCCATTGAAAGGCCCATTTAGACCTGCTCGTCCGAAACCTCGACAAAAAGGACCGCAAAACAAGTTTTAATCAAATTTTAGGAGTTCAAATAATTGATTAGGAGCTTTTCAACACAATTATATTGCAAAACCTTAATTTCTGTACTTTTTAGTCAGTTAAAATTCTAACGGATCCATTAAAAGGCCCATTTAGACATGCTCGTCCGAAACCTCGACAAAAAGGACCGCCAAAATATTTTTAATCAAATTTTAGGTGTAAAAATAATTGATTATGAGCTTTTCAACACAATTATATTGAAAAACCTCAATTTTATACTTTTTACTCAGTTAAAATTCCAACGGACCCATTGATAGGCCCATTAAGACCTGCTCGTCTGAAACCTCTACGAAAAGGATCGCAAAAAAGTTTTATTTAAATATTAGGAGTTCAAATAAATTATTAGGAGCTTTTCAACACAATTATATTGCAAAACCTCAATTTCTGTACTTTTTACTCAATTAAAATTCCAACGGGTCCATTGAAAGGCTCATTTCGACCCTCTCGTCTGAAACCTCTACAAAAAGGACTGCAAAACAAGTTTTAATCAGATTTTAGGAGTTCATGTAATTGATTAGGAGCTTTTCAACACAATTATATTGCAAAACCTCAATTTCTATACTTTTTACTCAGTTAAAATTCCAACGGGTCCATTAAAAGGCCCATTTCGACCCGCTCGTCCGAAACCTCTACAAAAAGGACTGCAAAACACGTTTTAATCAAATTTTAGGAGTTCATGTAATTGATTAGGAGCTTTTCAAGAAAATTATATTGCAAAACCTCAATTTCTGTAATTTCTACTCAGTTAAAATTCCAACGGGTCCATTGAAAGGCCCATTTCGACCCGCTCGTCTGAAACCTCTACAAAAAGGACTGCAAAACAAGTTTTAATCAAATTTTAGGAGTTCATGTAAATGATTAGGAGCTTTTCAACACAATTATATTGCAAATCCTCAATTTCTGTACTTTTTACTCAATTAAAATTCCAACGGGTCCATTGAAAGGCCCATTTCGACCCGCTCGTCCGAAACCTCTACAAAAAGGACTACAAAACAAGTTTTAATCAAATTTTAGGAGTTCATGTAATTGATTAGGAGCTTTTCAACACAATTATATTGCAAAACCTCAATTTCTGTACTTTTAACTCAGTTAAAATTCCAACGGGTCCATTGAAAGGCCCATTTCGACTCGCTCGTCCGAAACCTCTACAAAAGGACTGCAAAACACGTTTTAATCAAATTTTAGGAGTTTAAATAATTGATTAGGAGCTTTTCGACACAATTATATTGCAAAACCTCAATTTCTATACTTTTTACTCAATTAAAATTCCAACAGGTCCATTGAAAAGCCCATTTCGACCCGCTCGTCTGAAACCTCTACAAAAAGTACTGCAAAACAAGTTTTAATCAAATTTTAGGAGTTCAAATAAATGATTAGGAGCTTTTCAACACAATTATATTGCAAAACCTCAATTTCTGTACTTTTTACTCAGTTAAAATTCCAACGGGTCCATTGTAAGGCCCATTTAGACTTGCTCGTCTAAAACCGATAGAAAAAGGACTGCAAAAAAGTTTTAATTAAATTTTAGGAGTTCTAATAAATGATTAGGAGATTTTCAACACAATTATATTGCAAAACTTCAAATTTTATACATTTTACTCAGTTAAAATTCCAATGGGTCCATTTAAAGGCCCATTTAGACCCGCACGTTCGAAACCTCTACATAAAGGACCGCAAAACAAGATTTGATCATATTTTAGGAGTACAAATAATTGATTAGGAGCTTTTCAACACAATTATATTGCAAAACCTCAATTTCTGTACTTTTTACTCAGTTAAAAATTCCAACGGCTCCATTGAAAGGCCCATTTTGACCCGCTCGTTCGAAACCTCTACAAAAAGGACTGAAAAACAAGTTTTAATCAAATTTTAGGAGTTCATGTAATTGATTAGGAGCTTTTCAACACAATTATATTGCAAAACCTCAATTTCTGTACTTTTTACTCAGTTAAAATTTCAACGGATCCTTTGAAAGGCCCATTTTGACCCGCTCGTCCGAAACCTCTACAAAAAGGTCTGCAAAACAAGTTTTAATCAAATTTTAGGAGTTCATGTAATTGATTAGGAGCTTTTCAACACAATTATATTGCAAAACCTCAATTTATGTACTTTTTACTCAGTTAAAATTTCAACGGGTCCATTGAAAGGCCCATTTAGACCCGCTCGTCCGAAACCTCTACAAAAAGGAACACAAAAAGGTTTTAATAAATTTTAGGAGTTAATGTAATTGATTAGGAGCTTTTCAACACAATTGTATTGCAAAACCTCAATTTATTACTTTTTACTCAGTTCAAATTCCAACTGGTCCATTGAAGGCCCATTTAGACCTGCTCGTCCGAAACCGTTACAAAAAGGACCGCAAAACAAGTTTTAATCAAATTTTAGGAGTTGATGTAATTTATTTGGAGCTTTTCAACACAATTATATTGAAAAACCTCAATTTCTGTACTTTTACTCAGTTAAAATTCTAACGGGTCCATTGAAAGGCCCATTTAAACCTGCTCGTCTGAAACCTCGACAAAAAGGACCGCAAAATTTTTTTTAATCAAATTTTAGGAGTTGAAATAATAGATTAGGAGCTTTTCAACACAATTATATTGCAAAACCTCAATTTATGTACTTTTTACTCAGTTAAAATTTCAACGGGTCCATTGAAAGGCCCATTTAGACCCGCTCGTCCGAAACCTCTACAAAAAGGACCACAAAAAGGTTTTAATAAATTTTAGGAGTTAATGTAATTGATTAGGAGCTTTTCAACACAATTGTATTGCAAAACCTCAATTTATTACTTTTTACTCAGTTCAAATTCCAACTGGTCCATTGAAGGCCCATTTAGACCCGCTCGTCCGAAACCTCTACAAAAAGGATTGCAAAACAAGTTTTAATCAAATTTTAGGAGTTCATGTAATTGATTAGGAGCTTTTCAACACAATTATATTGAAAAACCTCGATTTCTGTACTTTTTACTCAGTTAAAATTCCAACGGGTCCATTGAAAGGCCCATATCGACCCGCTCGTCCGAAACCTCTACAAAAGGGCTGCAAAACAAGTTTTAATCAAATTTTAGGAGTTCATGTAATTGATTAGGAGATTTTCAACACAATTATATTGAAAAACCTCAATTTTTGTACTTTTTACTCAGTTAAAATTCCAACGGGCCCATTGAAAGGCCCATTTAGACCTGCTCGTCCGAAACCTCTACAAAAGGGCCGCAAAACAAGTTTTAATCAAATATTACGAGTTCAAATAATTTATTAGGAGCTTTTCAACACAATTATATTGCAAAACCTCGATTTCTGTACTTTTTACTCGGTTAAAATTCCAACGGGTCCATTGAAAGGCCCATATCGACCCGCTCGTCCGAAACCTCTACAAAAAGGACTGCAAAACAAGTTTTAATCAAATTTTAGGAGTTCATGTAATTGATTACGAGCTTTTCAACACAATTATATTGCAAAACCTAAATTTCTTTGCATTTTACTTAGTTAAATTTCCAACGGGTCCATTGAAAGGCCCATTTAGACTTGCTCGTCCGAAACCCTTACAAAAAGGACTGCAAAACAAGTTTTAATAAAATTTTAGGAGTTCAAATAATTGATTAGGAGCTTTTCAACACAATTATATTGCAAAACCTCAATTTCTGTACTTTTTACTCAGTAAAAATTCCAACGGGTCCATTGAAAGGCCCATTTCGACCCGCTCGTTCGAAACCTCTACAAAAAGGATTGAAAAACAAGTTTTAATCAAATTTTAGGAGTTCATGTAATTGATTAGGAGCTTTTAAACACAATTATATTGCAAAACCTCAATTTCTGTACCTTTTACTCAGTTAAAATTCCAACGGATCCATTGAAAGGCCCATTTCGACCCGCTCGTCCGAAACCTCTACAAAAAAGGTCTACAAAACAAGTTTTAATAAAATTTTAGGAGTTCATGTAATTGATTAGGAGCTTTTCAACACAATTATATTGCAAAACCTCAATTTCTGTACTTTTTACTCAGTTAAAATTTCAACGAGTCCATTGAAAGGCCCATTTCGACCCGCTCGTCCGAAACCTCTACAAAAAGGACAACAAAAAAAGTTTTAATCAAATTTTAAGTAGTTCATATAATTGATTAGGAGCTTTTCAACACAATTGTATTGCAAAACCTCAATTTCTGTACTTTTTACTCAGTTAAAATTCTAACGGGTCCATTGAAAGGCCCATTTAGACCTGCTCGTCCGAAACCTCGACAAAAAGGACCGCAAAAATTGTTTTAATCAAATTTTAGAAGTTCAAATAAATGATTAGGAGCTTTTCAACACAATTATATTGCAAAACCTCAATTTCTGTACTTTTTTACTCAGTTAAAATTCCAACGGGTCCATTGAAAGGCCCATTTCGACCCGCTCGTTCGAAACCTCTACGAAAAGGAGTGCAAAACAAGTTTTAATCAAATTTTAGGAGTTCAAATAATTTATTAGGAGCTTTTCAACACAATTATATTGCAAAACCTCAATTTCTGTACTTTTTTACTCAGTTAAAATTCCAACGGGTCCATTGAAAGGCCCATTTCGACCCGCTCGTTCGAAACCTCTACAAAAAGGATTGAAAAACAAGTTTTAATAAACCCGCTCGTCCGAAACCTCTACAAAAAGGACTGCAAAACAAGTTTTAATCAAATTTTAGGAGTTCATGTAATTGATTAGGAGCTTTTCAACACAATTATATTGCAAAACCTCGATTTTTGTACTTTTTACTCAGTTAAAATTCCAACGGGTCCATTGAAAGGCCCATATCGACCCGCTCGTCCGAAACCTCTACAAAAAGGACTGCAAAACAAGTTTTAATCAAATTTTAGGAGTTCATGTAATTGATTAGGAGCTTTTCAACACAATTATATTGAAAAACCTCAATTTTTGTACTTTTTACTCAGTTAAAATTCCAACGGGCCCATTGAAAGGCCCATTTAGACCTGCTCGTCCGAAACCTCTACAAAAAGGCCGCAAAACAAGTTTTAATCAAATATTACGAGTTCAAATAATTTATTAGGAGCTTTTCAACACAATTATATTGCAAAACCTCGATTTCTGTACTTTTTACTCGGTTAAAATTCCAACGGGTCCAATGAAAGGCCTATATCAACCCGCTCGTCCGAAACCTCTACAAAAAGGACTGCAAAACAAGTTTTAATCAAATTTTAGGAGTTCATGTAATTGATTACGAGCTTTTCAACACAATTATATGGCAAAACCTAAATTTCTTTGCATTTCACTTAGTTAAATTTCCAACGGGTCCATTGAAAGGCCCATTTAGACTTGCTCGTCCGAAACCTTTACAAAAAGGACTGCAAAACAAGTTTTAATCAAATTTTAGGAGTTCAAATAATTGATTAGGAGCTTTTCAACACAATTATATTGCAAAACCTCAATTTCTGTACTTTTTACTCAGTAAAAATTCCAACGGGTCCATTGAAAGGCCCATTTCGACCCACTCGTTCGAAACCTCTACAAAAAGGATTGAAAAACAAGTTTTAATCAAATTTTAGGAGTTCATGTAATTGATTAGGAACTTTTCAACACAATTATATTGCAAAACCTCAATTTCTGTACTTTTTACTCATTTAAAATTCCAACGGATCCATTGAAAGGCCCATTTCGACCCGCTCTTCCGAAACCTCTACAAAAAGGTCTACAAAACAAGTTTTAATAAAATTTTAGGAGTTCATGTAATTGATTAGGAGCTTTTCAACACAATTATATTGCAAAACCTCAATTTCTGTACTTTTTACTCAGTTAAAATTTCAACGAGTCCATTGAAAGGCCTATTTCGACCCGCTCGTCCGAAACCTCTACAAAAAGGACCACAAAAAAAGTTTTAATCAAATTTTAAGTAGTTCATTTAATTGATTAGGAGCTTTTCAACACAATTGTATTGCAAAACCTCAATTTCTGTACTTTTTACTCAGTTAAAATTCTAACGGGTCCATTGAAAGGCCCATTTAGACCTGCTCGTCCGAAACCTCGACAAAAAGGACCGCAAAAATTGTTTTAATCAAATTTTAGAAGTTCAAATAATTGATTAGGAGCTTTTCAACACAATTATATTGCAAAACCTCAATTTCTGAACTTTTTACTCAGTTAAAATTCCAACGGGTCCATTGAAAGGCCCATTTCTTTACAATTATATTGATTAGGAGCATGCGATAATGGTCTGGTGGTCAGAGCACGCTCATCTGCTCCACTCCCTTCCCCTTAGGTCCCGGGTTCAAGACCCCTCAGGAGCATTGCCTTCACCTAGATTTCCCCCCTCCCCCTCTAGGTAGAAGTAGAATAGGATTTTCAAAAAAAAAAAAAATTCCAAAGGGTCCATTGAAAGGCCCATTTAGACCTACTCGTTCGAAACCTAGACAAAAAGGACCGCAAAACAAGTTTTAATCAAATTTTAGGAGTTCAAATAATTTATTAGGAGCTTTTCAACACAATTATATTGCAAAACCTCAATTTCTGTACTTTTTACTCAGTTAAAATTCCAACGGGTCCATTGAAAGGCCCATTTCGACCCGCTCGTTCGAAACCTCTACAAAAAGGATTGAAAAACAAGTTTTAATCAAATTTTAGGAGTTCATGTAATTGATTAGGAGCTTTGAAACACAATTATATTGCAAAACCTCGATTTCTGTACTTTTTACTCAGTTAAAATTCCAACGGATCCATTGAAAGGCCCATATCGACCCGCTCGTCCGAAACCTCTACAAAAAGGACTGCAAAACAAGTTTTAATCAAATTTTAGGAGATCATGTAATTGATTAGGAGCTTTTCAACACAATTATATTGAAAAACCTCAATTGTTGTACTTTTTACTCAGTTAAAATTCCAACGGGCCCATTGAAAGGCCCATTTAGACCTGCTCGTCCGAAACCTCTACAAAAGGACCGCAAAACAAGTTTTAATCAAATATTAAGAGTTCAAATAATTTATTAGGAGCTTTTCAACAAAATTATATTGCAAAACCTCGATTTCTGTACTTTTTACTCGGTTAAAATTCCAACGGGTCCATTGAAAGGCCCATATCAACCCGCTCGTCCGAAACCTCTACAAAAAGGAATGCAAAACAAGTTTTAATCAAATTCTAGGAGTTCATGTAATTGATTAGGAGCTTTTCAACACAATTATATTGCAAAACCTAAATTTCTTTGCATTTTACTTAGTTAAATTTACAACGGGTCCATTGAAAGGCCCATTTAGACTTGCTCGTTCGAAACCTTTACAAAAAGGACTGCAAAACAAGTTTTAATCAAATTTTAGAGTTCAAATAATTGATTAGGAGCTTTTCAACACAATTATATTGCAAAACCTCAATTTCTGTACTTTTTACTCAGTTAAAATTCCAACGGGTCCATTGAGAGGCCCATTTCGACCCGCTCGTTCGAAACCTCTATAAAAAGGATTGAAAAACAAGTTTTAATCAAATTTTAGGGGTTCATGTAATTAATTAGGAGCTTTTCAACACAATTATATTGCAAAACCTAAATTTTTGTACTTTTTACTCAGTTAAAATTCCAACGGATCCATTGAAAGGCCCATTTCCACCCGTTCGTCCGAAACCTCTACAAAAAGGTCTACAAAACAAGTTTTAATCAAATTTTAGGAGTTCATGTAATTGATTAGGAGCTTTTCAACACAATTATATTGCAAAACCTCGATTTCTGTACTTTTTACTCAGTTAAAATTCCAACGAGTCCATTGAAAGGCCCATATCGACCCGTTCGTCCGAAACCTCTACAAAATAGACTGCAAAACAAGTTTTAATCAAATTTTAGGAGTTCATGTAATTGATTAGGAGATTTTCAACACAATTATATTGCAAAACCTCAATTTTTGTACATTTTACTCAGTTAAATTTCCAACGGGTCCATTGAAAGGCCCATTTAGACCTGCTCGTCCGAAACCTAGACAAAACGGACCGCAAAACAAGTTTTAATCAAATTTTAGGAGTTCAAATAATTTATTAGGAGCTTTTCAACACAATTATATTGCAAAACCTCGATTTCTGTACTTTTTACTCAGTTAAAATTCCAACGGGCCCATTGAAAGGCCCATATCGACCCGCTCGTCCGAAACCTCTACAAAAAGGACTGCAAAACAAGTTTTAATCAAATTCTAGGAGTTCATGTAATTGATTAGGAGCTTTTCAACACAATTATATTGAAAAACCTCAATTTTTGTACTTTTTACTCAGTTAAAATTCCAACGGGCCCATGGAAAGGCCCATTTAGACCTGCTCGTCCGAAACCTCTACAAAAGGACCACAAAAGAAGTTTTAATCAAATATTAAGTGTTCAAATAATTTATTAGGAGCTTTTCAACACAATTATATTGCAAAACCTCGATTTCTGTACTTTTTATTCGGTTAAAATTCCAACGGGTCCATTGAAAGGCCCATATCGACCCGCTCGTCCGAAACCTCTACAAAAAGGACTGCAAAACATGTTTTAATCAAATTTTAGGAGTTCATGTAATTGATTAGGAGCTTTTCAACACAATTATATTGCAAAACCTAAATTTCTTTGCATTTTACTTAGTTAAATTTCCAACGGGTCCATTGAAAGGCCCATTTAGACTTGCTCGCCCGAAACCTTTACAAAAAGGACTGGAAAACAAGTTTAAATCAAATTTTAGGAGTTCAAATAATTGATTAGGAGCTTTTCAACACAATTATACTACAAAACCTCAAATTCTGTACTTTTTACTCAGTTAAAATTCCAACGGATCCATTGAAAGGCCCATTTCGACCCGCTCGTCCGAAACCTCTACAAAAAGGTCTACAAAACAAGTTTTAATCAAATTTTAGGAGTTCATGTAATTGATTAGGAGCTTTTCAACACAATTATATTGCAAAACCTCGATTTCTTTACTTTTTACTCAGTTAAAATTCCAACGGGTCCATTGAAAGGCCCATATCGACCCGCTCGTCCGAAACCTCTACAAAAAGGACTGCAAAACAAGTTTTAATCAAATTTTAGGAGTTCATGTAATTGATTAGGAGATTTTCAACACAATTATATTGAAAAACCTCAATTTTTGTACTTTTTACTCAGTTAAAATTCCAACGGGCCCATTGAAAGGCCCATTTAGACCTGCTCGTCCGAAACCTCTACAAAAGGGCCGCAAAACAAGTTTTAATCAAATATTAGGAGTTCAAATAATTTATTAGGAGCTTTTCAACACAATTATATTGCAAAACCTCGATTTTTGTAATTTTTACTCGGTTAAAGTTCCAACGGATCCATTGAAAGGCCCATATCGACCCGCTCGTCCGAAACCTCTACAAAAAGGACTGCAAAACAAGTTTTAATCAAATTTTAGGAGTTCATGTAATTGATTACGAGCTTTTCAACACAATTATATTGCAAAACCTAAATTTCTTTGCATTTTACTTAGTTAAATTTCCAACGGGGAAGGCCCACTTAGTTAAAATTCCAACGGGTATCGGGTGTGGGTATGGCTCTCGAAATTCTCTCAACTTTCTCGGGGTTTTCTCTCTTTTTCGGCCTTTCATTTTCCTTTTCCTTTCACGCCCCCACCTTTTTCCTTTTCATTGTTTCCCCTTTTTTCACGGTCGCCTCCCATCTTTTCTCTTCTGCCGCTTCAGATTCCGCTTCAGACGCTTCACCGCTCACCACGCCGTTCCCCGTCGAGTTTATCACTCTTCTGGCTGGCGCTCCCTTTCGAGAAGCCCATGAGTTTTTTGTTTTTGAGATTTCGAGAGCCTACTCAGGTTTTTTCATCTTTATCTTTCGATCTGCAAATCCTCTTTTTTTCTTTCAATTTTTATGTGGTTTAACGAGTTTTGTTGTGGTTTTTCACGATTTTGCGAGGCTTCACCGTTTCCGTTTCGTTTGCCGCCCCAAAGGATTTTCTACTGTTCTCGAGCGGAGATTGTTCTGCTCTCCTCTTTACAACACCAATTTCTTTTTCCCTAAACTTTTTTTCATTTTTGTTTTATTAGGTTTTCCTATTATTTTTTCTAATATCTTGCGATGTTTTTGTTTAACCCTTTTTCAGATCTGTTGGACGATTCAGATCGACCATCCAGTTTGGTTGTCAGAGATGGATCGCTTCCCGGCTTCTCAACCTCTGCTCGCCTTTGTTCGTTTCAGTCTCCTGGATTATCCCGGTTTTTTATCTTTTCCTCAGCATCTTCTTCTTTGGCAGTGTTTCTTTTTGTTCTTTTCTTTTATCTGCATCAATGTTTACTGGTTTTCATCTTATTCTCATACCTTTTCCTGTTGCTATAGGTTTATCTTTTTCCATTGTCCATATCGACTGTTTTGGTGCTTTCCTATTTACGGTATCTGTTTCATTTTTCTTTCTCAATTTTATCTATTTATTTGTGTTGTTTTCTTAGTTTCTATTTTATATCGTCTGAATTGGTTTAATAATTTTTTCTGTAACTCTACATTCTTTTCTGATATGTTTATTTTTCTGAGTTTGAATTTTGATGATGTATCTAGTTTAATTTCAATATGTCTTGTTTCTATGCTAAGTACCTATTTCGGTTATCCATTACTTCTTCTTCTTAAGTTCTACCTTATTTCTTTTTATCTTCTGTTTTTACTCATAATATCAGCTACTATTGTTGACTTATTTTCTGTTTTGTTTAATGTGCAATTTCCTTGGTGGATTTCTTCTCAGTTCATTTTCATTTATTGTCAAATGTATATTGTATGGACAAATTATCTTATTGATGTTTTGTTTATAACCTGGTATTTTGACATTATCTTATACGCCATACAATATATGTTCTATTGTTCAATGTTCATGTGTTGCTTTTTGTTTATCTATCTTACTTACCCTACATCTTTATTATCCTTGATTACTTCTATATATTTTAAATTCATATTATCTATCTATATTGTAACTATGTTTAATTGGGCAGTTGTTCAAAATCCATCTATGGATTTATTTATTGCTTATACTCTTACCACCATCCTCCATTTGAGGAACTTTCGACCCCTTCTAAGGGAGAATTTATCGAACCATCCTGTGGTATTTATTCATATGTATTTCCTTTCTAATAGACACATGTGTCACAAATGCTATTATACTTTTAAATATGTATTTCTGTTTTATGTTCACCTTCTAATGTGGATGAACATTATATTATGCTTTCGTATTCTCTTTTATAACTTGTTATCCTCTCTTGAATCGAATCTGCCCTGCCCAAAAAAAAATTTTCATCCATCTCTTCATTTTTATTTTTTATATTCTTTTTTATCTATTGTTTCTTATAATTTTTTCATCTCTCGGTTTCAATAGATTCTCTATCAATCGACCGTATATTACTGGAGTTCACTTTCAATATCGGCGGTTCTCTAATCTGTCATGGCCTCCGGTAACCATCGGCAACCAACGTGGTTCTCATCAATTTTCCATATGCGGACCCTTCAATGCCCAAGACATCCTTCTTTTTATTTTCTTAGCTTTGTTTTTGTATTATTTTATTGCCCCCTTTTATTTGCTCTTTTGGTCTGTTTTATTTTTCTTCACCCCCTCCTCTTGTTAATCCGATTGGGTATTTATCTTTTCTCTCTCCTTTTAGTTTCTTTATTTTTTTCTTCATGCTTTGCTTTATTAGTTGCTGATATGTTTTTTGTTTTCCTTATTATTTCCATATTGGTTAATCTCATCGTTTCTTTTTCTTCTCCATATGCTATTCATGTTGTCTTTATTTTTGTTTTATTTTATATAACTTGCTTTTATCTGCTTCTGTCCTTTTCTGTTACCCACTACACCTCCTATGGTGCATTCTTTCGAACCCTTTCTAGGGGAATTTATACGATCACCACTCAGGTGAAAATAATCAGTTATATAACTTTTTTATATAATTTAATTACTAAATCTCCACCTACCTTTTCAACCCAAATCCTCCATTGGAATTTCTGTGTAATATTATTTACATTACCTAAAAATTTAAGGCCATTCTCAGCTATCTATTCCTCACGGAATCAAGTTTTTTCACAACCTTCTGCTATCAACCAAGCTAGTTTCTTTTTTCTACCTAGTCATATTGACAACTGCTTCTATAAGCTTTTATTTAAATTCCATCTAATTATTACAACAAAACTATTCATTCTATTTATTTAAATCCCACATTTTTTGCACTACTATCGTATCTTAACAGCATTTACCATCCTTTATCTTTTCTTTTATTGCTAATACTTATTACTATCATAACTGCCATTTTTTCAATTTATCATTCTATGCATTTATTTCCTTCTTGGAATCTTGGGCTACTTACTTTAAATATTTATACCAATTACTTGGATATTTCCCCTTTTAAATTTTATAACGTTCACAGCTACTTTTCAGCTCTGACTTTAAATAACTCACCCTATTTCCCAAATTGTAACTCTCCTTCCTTAAATCTCTCTTTTCTTATATTACTCATTATGTATTTATACATACCATATCATTTCTTAAGGCATTTTCCTTATTTTAACCTACATAAATTCATTTTTCCTTTCATTTATATCACCCTTTTCATACTACCTACATTTCCTCTCCTTGTCTTACATTATTTCCTTATAAACCTTCGAATCTCATCCCTTTTCATTGGAAATTACACAATCTGTTTTGTTTACTTATTTTGTTTCCCTTTTACGATTGTTTCCTATTTTAACATTATATCATGCTCTAATTATCAAAATTTTAGGAAACTATTTACTATGTTTTTATTTTCCATATCTCTATATTCCATTAATTTTATAATCACATTAAATTCTATTAGTAATAACTTTCTATCATTACATCCAATTTTAGGAAACTTTTCCCACTTTCCGATTGCAATCCTTCTTATTTATTTCACATTTCTATTTTTCTTACACTATTATCCAATTAATATCTCTTTCTACATCTTCTCCCTAAAATCTAGACAATCAATCTTCTATTATTCCTTTTATTTTAATTGCCTTTTATTTAATTCATTAATTACTCCTGTTTCGAACCTATATCTTCAGTCATTTCTTTTACTCAATTTCCTTTTACCTTTTTCCCACTTTCTGTTTGATTTTACTTCTCCATATCTTTTCTCCAATCAAATGGCTTCCTCTTCCTCCCTTCCTAACTTCATCAATCTCGACCTCACCAATGAGGAAGCTAATGCTATCTACACTCCCGACTTCGACTTCTTTGAGGAAGATCCGAGAGCAATTCTTATAGGCAAATTCATTTCCACGAAACCGATTGATGATTGGGCGATCCTCCAAGCCTTTGAAGGTATTTGGAAGAAGAATCATCTGAAATCTATCTCCACTATTCGTGAATCGTTCTTTCGAATTGAGTTTGCTTCTGTTGTTGAAAGAGATGATGTTTATGAAAGTGGCCCATGGCTATTCAAAGACGAATGGATGGCACTTGCCGAATATGTACCAGGGAAAAGCATGGATGATTACTCTTTTAATCCGATGCGCATATGGTTTCGAATTCTAGCTTTACCTAAGCCGTTTTTGGAAGATCCCGAAAGGACCCACTTAGTGGGACAATCCCTTGGCGCCATGGTTGGCACTGTACTGCGAACTGATACACAGAAAGAAAGGGGTAATATGACCGAATTCTTACGTGTGGAAATTTTAATGGACATCTCTAAGCCAATCCGTCGTTTCCTCCTTATTGGGAAAGGTACACGTACAACTTCCTGTCGACTTCAATATGAGCGTCTCCCTCTCCTCTGCCACGGGTGTGGCCTCATCGGCCATATCTTTGAACACTGTCCCAACAAGGCATTGATTGACCCAGCTAAACTCCAGTATGGTGATTGGCTTCGTTGGCTTCCCCCCCGGTCGTCGGGAACAGGGCTCACGAGGTCGGATCAGATCTGTTGAGCCTTCCGATTCTGCTAACCGCCAACCTCCTTCAGGTATTCCACTTACTAACTTCTGGATTCGTCAATTATTTTCCTTTACATCATTACTTTACTCAAATTCTTTCTTTGATACAGACCCAACAGATAAGGGTAAAGCTGTTGAGACTCCTATTCCTACCAATCAGCAACAACCATTAGGTATTTTATCATCTTTTTTAAAATTATCATTTTACGGCTTTTCATTTTTACATCTTCTTACTATTCTCCCCTATTGCTCAGGCCCCTTGGATAAGGGTAAATCTATCGTTGAGCTTGTGCCCTCAGCACAAGATTCAGGTATACATCTTACTATATCCTTTCATTTCTCTTTTCTCCGAAGTTTCCAACATCTAATCTTTTCCTCCCCTTTTTCTATTTTTTTAGGGAATCTCAATGAAGGGGACGCTGCTTCTTTTGCAGACTTACCTAATGAGGAAAATGATAACATTGAAGAGATGGTGGGAGAGGAATCCTCAGAGCAGCCTCCTCCAAAAGTGGACCCCAAGCAATCTCCTAAAGAACCAATCCCTTCTAGGGTTATTTCTCCAAAGCCATTGAATACCATCTACCCTGTTCAAGTCGATCTGGATGATGATACTGCTCAACAAGTGAGGAAGTTAGATGCTCAACTAAGTAAGCCTTTCCTCCAAACCGGTATTTCATTTTTTGATGATTTTGATTCTTGGCTACTTAAGCATTACCCAAATGATGCAGCATCTGCTCCAGCCCCTATACCCATTCCTCCTAACCGTGGTGTCAAGAGACGTTCTCCCATTCAAGTGGTTCTCCAGCCCAAAAAGTCTAGACCCTCTCCTTCTCCAACCTTAAAAGCTGGGATGAGCAGCGGAAAAAACTCTCCGGCGGCGGCTGATGCACAGCCCCGCCGAGGGAAATGATTATTTTATGTTGGAACTGCCAGGGCCTTGGTAAAGCCCAGGCAGTTCAACATCTCCAGCATTATGTTAAGCTTCATCAACCCGATTTACTTTTTTTATGCGAAACTAAACTCAAAAATACGGCTTATAGCCGTCTTGGTGATTTGCTAGGGATGGCCCTAGCTTTTTCTGTTGATTTTTCTTCTACTTGTTCTGGATTAGCTTTATTTACTATGAATAATAATAATGTTGATTTGCTTGCTTACTCTGATCGCTTTATTCATACGTATGTTAAATGCAACTCTTCTTCGTTCTATTTCATTGGTATTCATGGTTTTTCTGAAACATGTAACAAACCTAAAAGTTGGGATTTAATTGATTCACTCAATACTAATGATGGCCATTCTTGGCTTATCGGTGGCGATTTTAATGAAATCTTATCTGACAATGAAAAACAAGGAGGTTGCCGACGGCCCAGATCTCAAATTAATAATATCCGCAATTGCCTTTCTCGTAATAATATTTTTGATTGCAAACCTACAACGGGATGGTTTACATGGTCCAAATTGGGGCCCAAAACCCCTACTTTATTCGAGCGTTTAGATCGTTTCGTTGGGAATATGACATGGAAAGCTTCCTTTCCTAATTATAACATCATCTCAGACTTTGATGCGAAATCAGATCACTGCTTTTTACTATTAAATACGGAGCCACCTTCCCCAACAAATCACCGTTCCCCTCCAAATACGTTCAGGTTTGAAAATTGCTGGGCCTCAAATGATGAAGGCATTGCTGTTATAAAACAAACTTGGTCAAGTACCAAAGGTACTACTCTGGATAAAATTAAAGCCATTGGCTCCTGTCTAGGAGACTGGCAATCCCAACAAAGATTTAAGACCAATGGACGTATCAACTTTCTCACTAAGAAAATTAATAAATTATTACAACGGCCTCTTTCAGCTTCTGCCAAAAAAAGATATATCTCTGCTAAAATTGAGCTCCATAAACTTCTTGATGTGCAAGAAGCATATTGGGTACAACGTTCTCGTAACCTATGGCTTTCCCAAGGGGATAAAAATACACGTTTCTTTCATGCCCGAGCTTCTAATAGGAAGAAAAAGAACACTATCTCAGGTCTTTTAGACTCCAACAATGTTTGGCGCACGGATGATTCTGACCTTATGGAAATTGCTTCCTCATATTTCCATAATCTTTTTACTTCCTCCAATCCTCACTTTTCAGACCAAATTCTATCAAAAATCACTCCTACTATTACGACTGCTATGAATGAGTCCCTTTCCAGGGATTTCACTCAAGAAGAAATTATCACCGCTTTCCGAGACATCGATCCTAGGAAAGCCCCGGGTATCGATGGTCTACCAAGCGGTTTTTTTCGTCAACATTGGGACACTGTAGGGCCAGATATTATAACGCTCTGCCTTAATCTTCTTAAAGGGTCAGCTGATATGGCTTCAGTTAACCAAACTATTTTGGTACTCATACCTAAGATTAAGGATCCAACTACCATGAGGCATCTTCGGCCCATCAGTCTCTGTACGGTAATCTACAAAATCATTGCTAAAGTTTTAGTTAACCGTATGAAACATACCATTCCTTTCTGTATCAGTTCAAATCAAGTTGCTTTTGTTCAGGGACGTAATATCACAGATAACATCCTTATTGCCCACGAAATAATTCATTCAATTAATACTGGTACCTCTAAATCCTCTCGTGGAGCTGCCCTTAAACTTGATATGGAAAAGGCCTTTGACAGGGTCGAGTGGTCATTCCTCGAAAATGTTATGAACCGTATGGGGTTTGCCTCATCATGGGTCTCTCTTATCATGAGATGTATTTCTTTAGTTTCCTTTACAGTTAAGGTCAACAATTCTTTTCCCCTTTGTTTCGACCTCAAAGGGGTCTCCGCCAAGGTGACCCTTTGTCTCCTTTTCTTTTCTTATTTTGTACCCAAGGGCTTTCAGCTTTCTTGGCCGATGCTAAACAACAAGGCCTACTCCCAGGTCTAGGGGCTTGTAAGCATGGTCCTAAGGTTAACCATCTCTTATTTGCTGATGATTGCATAGTTTTCCTTAACTCAAACCCCGATGAAGCTGCACACCTTAAGCTGGCCCTCCAGACTTATGCCTCTGCCTCTGGGCAAGCAGTCAATTTTGATAAGTCTACTATTTTTTACAATCCCCGCACTCCTACTTCTACTCGTCAAGCTATTAATTCCTATCTTCAAGTACGTGAGGTCTCCAACCCTGGTGTCTATCTGGGGGTACCTCTTCTTATTGGCAAAAATAAGACCCTTGCTTTAGGGTTTATACGTGATAAAGTTCATGATAGATTATCCAACTGGGATAAACAGCTTCTTTCCTTCAGTGGTAGGGAAATTTTTATTAAAGCTGTATTACAATCTTTACCCCAATATGTTATGTCCTGTTATTTATTACCCCAAAACATTATTGATGATATGACATCTGCCATTCGACGATATTGGTGGTCTGGGAAATCCAATAAGAAAGGTTGGCATATGCTCCCATGGGATCAGGTATGCTTGCCTAAATCTGTTGGCGGTATGGGCTTCCGGGATCTCAATAATTTTAACATTGCTCTTCTTGGCAAACAACTATGGCGCCTTATTTGCGATCCTGATTCCCTCTTGGGACAAATCTATAAATTCAAGTACTTCCCGTCAGGTAATATCCTTAATGCCTCTTGGCCTTCGCGAGGTTCTTTTGCCTGGCAAGGTCTTTATAATGCTATGCAACACCTATTTGGTGGTTTCCTCTACCAACCGGGTATTAATAGTCACATACGCATCCATCATGATAACTGGGGAGGCTCCTCGCCTATTCACCTCTATGGGGATTATGAGCTATCGGAGGAAGTACACATTCGTTGTCGAGATTTTATGTTGCGGAACCAAGCTGCCTGAGACCCTGACAAAGTTCGTGCTTACTTTACTGTGGATGATGCCAATACCATTCTTTCTGTTCCTATCATTAATGACATTCGAGATACCATCCTCTGGAATCCCAATGATTCCGGAATCTATTCTGTTAGATCTGGCTATCTTTTTTTGCAACGACCCCCGGCGCCTAGACTTCGTCCCCCTCGATTCTGGAAATATCTTGCCAAACTCAAGGTTTTGCCTAAGGTTAAAACTTTTGGTTGGCGTTTGGGGGCAGAAGCCCTGCCTGTTAGGGTTCGCCTTCAGACTTTTGCTCCAGACTCTGGCCCATGCCCCATCTGTAACTCTAGTTCAGAGTCGGTTTTACACGCTCTCCGAGACTGCTCTGGTGCTTCAGAAACCCTTAAATTGATTGGTCTTCCCTCTTCTTTTATCAATAGCTCCGCCTCTACGGGCCTCCAATGGCTTGAGGAAGGTGCTTCCCTTCTTTCTCCTGATCTTTTTGGCCTCTTCTTAACTACCCTTTGGAATATTTGGAATAGGCGTAACGACTGGATCCATAATAAACATCTTCAACCCCCTTGGCTAATTGCCGCCAACTCTATTAGTCTCCATAAGGACTACTCTAACTCAACTTCTTCATCTACATCATCCATTCCTTTGGCATCCCCTCCTTGATGGAGACATCCCCCTCGTGGGTTTATTAAAGTTAATGTGGATGGAGCTTTTGATCCTTCCACTCGTGCAGCGGCGGTTGGTGTTGTCGCTCGTGATGACACTGGGACGGTTGTTGGTGGTCTAGCTTTTCCGCTGGGCAGTTGTTCCGATGCTATTTGATCTGAAGGGAGAGGTCTTCTTGCCGGTATTACCTTTGCTCTATCTCAGGGATGGAGCCACTTGATTTTCGAGACAAACTGTGCATCTCTAGCAAACCGGATCAACTCTCTTGGGCCAGATCTTTCTCCTTTGGGGCCGTTGATTCTGCAGGCTCATACTGCTTTGGAGGATTTTTCTGTAGCACATGTTCAATTTATTCGCCGTGAGGCTAATTTTGTAGCTCATACGTTGGCTACTCATGCCCTTAGATCCATGCCTTCTTTGTCTTTTGGATCTATTTACCCTGATTGTATCAAAAATCTTGTACTTTGCGAGGTTTAACCTCGTTTTAATAATATATTTTGGGTACTCTTTTCCCCTTCTTATGTTTCTCCAAGTCTTGTGCTTGGGGATTTTAGTAGGGGTTTTTAATGAGGCCCGCTTTCTTCAAAAAAAAATTCCAACGGGTCCATTGAAAGGCCCATTTAAACTTGCTCGTCCGAAACCTTTACAAAAAGGACTGCAAAACAAGTTTTAATCAAAATTTAGGAGTTCAAATAATTGATTAGGAGCTTTTCAACACAATTATATTGCAAAACCTCAATTTCTGTACTTTTTACTCAGTAAAAACTCCAACAGGTCCATTGAAAGGCCCATTTCGACCCGCTCGTTCGAAACCTCTACAAGAAGGATTGAAAAACAAGATTTAATCAAATTTTAGGAGTTCATGTAATTGATTAAGAGATTTTCAACACAATTATATTGCAAAACCTCAATTTCTGTACTTTTTACTCAGTTAAAATTCCAACGGATCCATTGAAAGGCCCATTTCGACCCGCTCGTCCGAAACCTTTACAAAAAAGGTCTACAAAACAAGTTTTAATCAAATTTTAGGAGTTCATGTAATTGATTAGGAGCTTTTCAACACAATTATATTGCAAAACCTCAATTTCTGTACTTTTTACTCAGTTAAAATTTCAACGAGTCCATTGAAAGGCCAATTTAGACCCGCTCGTCCGAAACCTCTACAAAAAGGACCACAAAAAAAGTTTTAATCAAATTTTAAGGAGTTCATGATGTAATTGATTAGGAGCTTTTCAACACAATTGTATTGCAAAACCTCAATTTCTGTACTTTTTACTCTGTTAAAATTCTAATGGGGCCATTGAAAGGCCCATTTAGACATGCTCGTCCGAAACCTCGACAAAAAGGACCGCAAAAATTGTTTTAATCAAATTTTAGAAGTTCAAATAATTGATTAGGAGCTTTTCAACACAATTATATTGAAAAACTAACACCCTATGTGAAGCTTACCCGTTCTTGGCAATAACCACGTCCGCTGAATAGAAACATTAAACTAAAAGCCCATACAAAATGAGCACCTAAGAAAAGAAGGCTATATGCAGATAATGAAGAACCATAAGACTGAATTACCTGGGATGCTTGTGCCCATAAGAAATCGCAGAGCTATCCATTAATAGTAATAGAGCTCTGCGCAAAATTTCCTCCTGTGATATGAGTTACCACCCCTTGATCACTTATACTACCGCGTTTTCGACCCGAAAGGAATTGAAAATGAAAGCAGAATCTGTGTTCACTATCTATGAGGTGGAGTGCTTCGAATAGGATCTGATCCCATCCCAGCAATCAAACTCCTTCCTGCAAAAATGTTTTAATCAAATATTAGGAGTTCAAATAATTGATTAGGAGCTTTTCAACACAATTATATTGCAAAACCTCGATTTCTGTACTTTTTACTCAATTAAAATTCCAACGGGTCCATTGAAAGGCCCATATCGACCCGCTCGTCCAAAACCTCTACAAAAAGGACTGCAAAACAAGTTTTAATCAAATTTTAGGAGTTCATGTAATTGATTAGGAGCTTTTCAACACAATTATATTGCAAAACCTCAATTTCTTTACATTTTACTCAGTTAAATTTCCAACGGGTCCATTGAAAGGCCCATTTAGACCTGCTCGTCCGAAACCTAGACAAAAAGGACCGTAAAACAAGTTTTAATCAAATTTTAGGAGTTCAAATAATTTATTAGGAGCTTTTCAACACAATTATATTGCAAAACCTCAATTTCTGTACTTTTTACTCAGTTAAAATTCCAACGGGTCCATTGAAAGGCCCATTTTGACCCGCTCGTTCGAAACCTCTACAAAAAGGATTGAAAAACAAGTTTTAATAAAATTTTAGGAGTTCATGTAATTGATTAGGAGCTTTGCAACACAATTATATTGCAAAACCTCGATTTCTGTACTTTTTACTCAGTTAAAATTCCAACGGGTCCATTGAAAGGCCCATATCGACCCGCTCGTCCGAAACCTCTACAAAAAGGACTGCAAAACAAGTTTTAATCAAATTCTAGGAGTTCATGTAATTGATTAGGAGCTTTTCAACACAATTATATTGAAAAACCTCAATTTTTGTACTTTTTACTCAGTTAAAATTCCAACGGGCCCATTGAAAGGCCCATTTAGACCTGCTCGTCCGAAACCTCTACAAAATGACCGCAAAACAAGTTTTAATCAAATATTAAGAGTTCAAATAATTTATTAGGAGCTTTTCAACACAATTATATTGCAAAACCTCGATTTCTGTACTTTTTACTCGGTTAAAATTCCAACGGGTCCATTGAAAGGCCCATATCGACCTGCTCGTCCGAAACCTCTACAAAAAGGACTGCAAAACAAGTTTTAATCAAATTTTAGGAGTTCATGTAATTGATTAGGAGCCTTTCAACACAATTATATTGCAAAACCTCAATTTCTGTACTTTTTACTCAGTTAAAATTCCAACGGGTCCATTGAAAGGCCCATTTCGACCCGCTCGTTCGAAACCTCTTCAAAAAGGATTGAAAAACAAGTTTTAATCAATTTTTAGGAGTTCATGTAATTAATTAGGAGCTTTTCAACACAATTATATTGCAAAACCTCAATTTCTGTACTTTTTACTCAGTTAAAATTCCAACGGGTACATTGAAAGGCCCATTTAGACCTGCTCGTCCGAAACCTCGACAAAAAGGACAGTAAAACAAGTTTTAATCAAATTTTAGGAGTTCAAATAATTGATTAGGAGCTTTTCAACACAATTATACTACAAAACCTCAAATTCTGTACTTTTTACTCAGTTAAAATTCCAACGGATCCATTGAAAGGCCCATTTCGACCCGCTCGTCCGAAACCTCTACAAAAAGGTATACAAAACAAGTTTTAATCAAATTTTAGGAGTTCATGTATTTGATTATGAGCTTTTCAACACAATTATATTGCAAAACCTCGATTTCTGTACTTTTTACTCAGTTAAAATTCCAACGGGTCCATTGAACGGCCCATATCGACCCGCTCGTCCGAAACCTCTACAAAAAGGACTGCAAAACAAGTTTTAATCAAATTTTAGGAGTTCATGTAATTGATTAGGAGATTTTCAACACAATTATATTGAAAAAACTCAATTTTTGTACTTTTTCTTAGTTAAAATTCCAACGGGCCCATTGAAAGGCCCATTTAGACCTACTCGTCCGAAACCTCTACAAAAGGGCCGCAAAACAAGTTTTAATCAAATATTAGGAGTTCAAATAATTTATTAGGAGCTTTTCAACACAATTATATTGCAAAACCTCGATTTCTATACTTTTTACTCGGTTAAAATTCCAACGGGTCCATTGAAAGGCCCATATCGACCCGCTCGTCCGAAACCTCTACAAAAAGGACTGCAAAACAAGTTTTAATCAAATTTTAGGAGTTCATGTAATTGATTACGAGCTTTTCAACACAATTATATTGCAAAACCTAAATTTCTTTGCATTTTACTTAGTTAAATTTCCAACGGGTCCATTGAAAGGCCCATTTAGACTTGCTCGTCCGAAACCTTTACAAAAAGGACTGCAAAACAAGTTTTAATCAAATTTTAGGAGTTCAAATAATTGATTAGGAGCTTTTCAACACAATTATATTGCAAAACCTCAATTTCTGTACTTTTTACTCATAAAAATTCCAACGGGTCCATTGAAAGGCCCATTTCGACCCGCTCGTTCGAAACCTCTACAAAAAGGATTGAAAAACAAGTTTTAATCAAATTTTAGGAGTTCATGTAATTGATTAGGAGCTTTTCAATATAATTATATTGCAAAACCTCAATTTCTGTAATTTTTACTCCGTTAAAATTCCAACGGATCCATTGAATGGCCCATTTCGACCCGCTCGTCCGAAACCTCTACAAAAAGGTCTACAAAACAAGTTTTAATCAAATTTTAGGAGTTCATGTAATTGATTAGGAGCTTTTCAACACAATTATATTGCAAAACCTCAATTTCTGTACTTTTTACTCAGTTAAAATTTCAACGAGTCCATTGAAAGGCCCATTTAGACCTGCTCGTCCGAAACCTTTACAAAAAGGACCACAAAAAAAGTTTTAATCAAATTTTAAGGAGTTCATGTAATTGATTAGGAGCTTTTCAACACAATTGTATTGCAAAACCTCAATTTCTGTACTTTTTACACAGTTAAAATTTCAACGAAGCCATTGAAAGGCCCATTAAGACCCGCTCGTCCGAAACCTCTACAAAAAGGACAGCAAAAATGTTTTATTCAAATATTAGGAGTTCAAATAATTGATTAGGAGCTTTTCAACACAATTATATTGCAAAACCTCGATTTCTGTACTTTTTACTCAGTTAAAATTCCAATGGGTCCATTGAAAGGCCCATATCGACCCGCTCGTCCGAAACCTCTACAAAAAGGACTGCAAAACAAGTTTTAATCAAATTTTAGGAGTTCATGTAATTGATTAGGAGCTTTTCAACACAATTATATTGCAAAACCTCAATTTCTTTACATTTTACTAAGTTAAACTTCCAACGGGTCCATTGAAAGGCCCATTTAGACCTGCTCGTCCGAAACCTAGACAAAAAGGGCCGCAAAACAAGTTTTAATCAAATTTTAGGAGTTCAAATAATTTATTAGGAGCTTTTCAACACAATTATATTGCAAAACCTCAATTACTGTAATTTTTACTCAGTTAAAATTTCAACGGGTCCATTGAAAGGCCCATTTCGACCCGCTCATTCGAAACCTCTACAAAAAGGATTGAAAAACAAGTTTTAATCAAATTTTAGGAGTTCATGTAATTGATTAGGAGCTTTTCAACACAATTATTTTGCAAAACCTCGATTTCTGTACTTTTTACTCATTTAAAATTCCAACGGGTCCATTGAAAGACCCATATCGACCCGCTCGTCCGAAACCTCTACAAAAAGGACTGCAAAACAAGTTTTAATCAAATTTTAGGAGTTCATCTAATTGATTAGGAGCTTTTCAACACAATTATATTGCAAAACCTCGATTTCTGTACTTTTTACTCAGTTAAAATTCCAACGGACCCATTGAAAGGCCCATTTAGACCTGCTCGTCCTAAACCTCTACAAAAGGGACGCAAAACAAGTTTTAATCAAATATTAGGAGTTCAAATAATTTATTAGGAGATTTTCAACACAATTATATTGCAAAACCTCGATTTCTGTACTTTTTACTCGGTTAAAATTCCAACGGGTCCATTGAAAGGCCTATATCGACCCGCTCGTCCGAAACCTCTACAAAAAGGACTGCAAAACAAGTTTTAATCAAATATTAGGAGTTCAAATAAATTATTAGGAGATTTTCAACACAATTATATTGCAAAACCTCGATTTCTGTACTTTTTACTCGGTTAAAATTCCAACGGGTCCATTGAAAGGCCCATATCGACCCGCTCGTCCGAAACCTCTACAAAAAGGACTGCAAAAAAAGTTTTAATCAAATTTTAGGAGTTCATGTAATTGATTACGAGCTTTTCAACACAATTATATTGCAAAACCTAAATTTCTTTGCATTTTACTTAGTTAAATTTCCAACGGGTCCATTGAAAGGCCCATTTAGATTTGCTCGTCTGAAACCTTTACAAAAAGGACTGCAAAAGAAGTTTTAATCAAATTTTAGGAGTTCAGATAATTGATTAGGAGCTTTTAAACACAATTATATTGCAAAACCTCAATTTCTGTACTTTTTACTCAGTAAAAATTCCAACGGGTCCATTGAAAGGCCCATTTCGACCCGCTCGTTCGAAACCTCTACAAAAAGGATTTTAAAACAAGTTTTAATCAAATTTTAGGAGTTCATGTAATTGATTAGGAGCTTTTCAACACAATTATATTGCAAAACCTCAATTTCTATACTTTTTACTCAGTTAAAAATCCAACAGATCCATTGAAAGGCCCATATCGACCTGCTCGTCCGAAACCTCTACAAAAAGGTCTACAAAACAAGTTTTAATCAAATTTTAGGAGTTCATGTAATTGATTAGGAGCTTTTCAACACAATTATATTGCAAAACTTCAATTTCTGTACTTTTTACTCAGTTAAAATTTCAACGAGTCCATTGAAAGGCCCATTTAGACCCGCTCGTCCGAAACCTCTACAAAAAGGACCACAAAAAAAGTTTTAATCAAATTTTAAGGAGTTCATGTAATTGATTAGGAGCTTTTCAACACAATTGTATTGCAAAACCTCAATTTCTGTACTTTTTACTCAGTTAAAATTCTAACGGGTCCATTGAAAGGCCCATTTAGACCTGCTCGTCCGAAACCTCTACAAAAAGGACCGCAAAAATTGTTTTAATCAAATTTTAGAAGTTCAAATAATTGATTAGGAGCTTTTCAACACAATTATATTGAAAAACCTCAATTTTATACTTTTTACTCAGTTAAAATTCCAACGGGCCCATTGGAAGGCCCGTTTAGACCTGCTCGTTCGAAACCTCGACAAAAAGGACCGCAAAAATTGTTTTAATCAACTTTTAGGAGTTCATGTAATTGATTAGGAGTTTTTCAACACAATTATAATGCAAATCCTCAATTTCTATACTTTTTACTCAGTTAAAATTTCAACGGGTCCATTCAAAGGCCCATTTAGACCCGCTCGTCCAAAACCTCTACAAAAAGGACCACAAAAAATGTTTTAATCAAGTTTTAGGAGTTCATGTAATTTATTAGGAGCTTTTCAACACAATTGTATTGCAAAACCTCAATTTCTGTACTTTTTACTCAGTTAAAATTCCACTGGGTCCATTGAAAGGCCCATATCGACCTGCTCGTCCGAAACCTCTACAAAAAGGACTGCAAAACAAGTTTTAATCAAATTTTAGGAGTTCATGTAATTGATTAGGAGCCTTTCAACACAATTATATTGCAAAACCTCAATTTCTTTACATTTTACACAGTTAAATTTCCAACGGGTCCATTCAAAGGCCCATTTAGAGCTGCTCGTTCCAAACCTCTACAAAAAGGACTGCAAAACAAGTTTTAATCAAATTTTAGGAGTTCAAATATTTGATTAGGAGCATTTCAACACAATTATATTGCAAAACCTCAATTTCTTTACATTTTACTCAGTTAAATTTCCAACGGGTCCATTGAAAGGCCCATTTAGACCTGCTCGTCCGAAACCTCTACAAAAAGGATTGAAAAACAAGTTTTAATCAAATTTTAGGAGTTCATGTAATTGATTAGGAGTTTTTCAACAAAATTATATTGCAAAACCTCAATTTCTGTACTTTTTACTCAGTTAAAATTCCAACGGATCCATTGAAAGGCCCATTTCGACCCGCTCGTCCGAAACTTCTACAAAAAGGTCTGCAAAAAAGTTTTAATCAAATTTTAGGAGTTCATGTAATTGATTAGGAGCTTTTCAACACAATTATATTGCAAAACCTCAATTTTTGTACTTTTTACTCAGTTAAAATTTCAACGGGTCCATTGAAAGGCCCATTTAGACCCGCTCGTTCGAAACTTCTACAAAAAGGACCACAAAAAAGTTTTAATCATATTTTAGGAGTTCATGTAACTGATTAGGAGCTTTTCAACACAATTGTATTGCAAAACCTCAATTTCTGTACTTTTTACTCAGTTAAAATTCTAACGGGTCCATTAAAAGGCCCATTTAGACCTACACGTCCGAAACCTCGACAAAAAGGACCGCAAAAATTGTTTTAATCAAATTTTACGAGTTCAAATAATTGATTAGGAGCTTTTCAAAACAATTATATTGAAAAACCTCAATTTTATACTTTTTACTCAGTTAAAATTCCATCGGGCCCATTGTTAGGCCCATTTAGACCTGCTCGTCCGAAAACTCTAAAAAAGGACCGCAAAAATGTTTTATTCAAATATTAGGAGTTCAAATAATTTATTAGGAGCTTTTCAACACAATTATGTTGCAAAACCTCGATTTCTGTACTTTTTACTCAGTTAAAATTCCAACGGGTCCATTGAAAGGCCCATATCGACCTGCTCGTCCGAAACCTCTAAAAAAGGACTGCAAAACAAGTTTTAATCAAATTTTAGGAATTCATGTAATTTATTAGGTGCTTTTCAACACAATTATATTGCAAAACCTCAATTTATGTACTTTTTACTCAGTTAAAATTCCAACGGGTCCATTGAAAGGCCCATTTCGACCCGCTCGTCCGAAACCTCTACAAAAAGGACTGCAAAACAAGTTTTAATAAAATTTTAGGAGTTCATGTAATTGATTAGGAGCTTTTCAAAAATAATTATATTGCAAAACCTCAATTTTTGTACTTTTTACTCAGTTAAAATTCCAACGGGTCCATTGAAAGGCCCATTTCGACCCGCTCGTTCGAAACCTCGACAAAAAGGACTGAAAAACAAGTTTTAATCAAATTTTAGGAATTCATGTAATTGATTAGGATCTTTTCAACACAATTATATTGCAAAACCTCGATTTCTGTACTTTTTACTCAGTTAAAATTCCAACGGATCCATTGAAAGGCCCATTTCGACCCGCTCGTCCGAAACCTCTACAAAAAGGTCTGCAAAACAAGTTTTAATCAAATTTTAGGAGTTCATGTAATTGATTAGGAGCTTTTTAACACAATTATATTGCAAAACCTCAATTTCTGTACTTTTTACTCAGTTAAAATTCCAACGGGTACATTGAAAGTCCCATTTAGACCTGCTCGTCCGAAACCTCGACAAAAAGGACAGTAAAACAAGTTTTAATCAAATTTTAGGAGTTCAAATAATTGATTAGGAGCTTTTCAACACAATTATACTACAAAACCTCAAATTCTGTACTTTTTACTCAGTTAAAATTCCAACAGGTCCATTGAAAGGCCCATTTAGACCTGCTCGTCCGAAACCTCTGCAAAAAGGACTGCAAAACAAGTTTTAATCAAATTTTAGGAGTTCAAATAATAGATTAGGATCTTTTCAACACAATTATATTGCAAAACCTCAATTTATGAACTTTTTAATCAGTTAAATTCCAATGAGTCCATTGAAAGGCCCATTTCAACCCGCTCGTCCGAAACCTCTGCAAAAAGGACTGCAAAAAAAGTTTTAGTCAAATTTTAGGAGTTCATGTAATTGATCAGGAGCTTTTCAACACAATTATATTGCAAAACCTCAATTTCTATACTTTTTAGTCAGTTAAAATTCCAACGGGTCCATTGAAAGGCCCATTTAGACTTGCTCGTCCGAAACCTAGACAAAAAGGTCTGCAAAACAAGTTTTAATCAAATTTTAGGAGTTCATGTAATTGATTAGGAGCTTTTCAACACAATTATATTGCAAAACCTCAATTTCTGTACTTTTTACTTAGTTAAAATTTCAACGGGTCCATTGAAAGGCCCATTTAGACCCGCTCGTCCGAAACCTCTACAAAAAGGACCACAAAAAAGTTTTAATCAAATTTTAGGAGTTCATGTAATTGATTAGGAGCTTTTCAACACAATTGTATCGCAAAACCTCAATTTCTGTACTTTTTACTCAGTTAAAATTCTAAAGGGTCCATTGAAAGGCCCATTTAGACCTGCTCGTCCGAAACCTCGACAAAAAGGACCGCAAAATTGTTTTAATCAAAATTTAGGAGTTCAAATAATTGATTAGGAGCTTTTCAACACAATAATATTGTAAAACCTCAATTTCTGTACTTTTTACTCAGTTAAAATTCCAACGGGTCCATTGAAAGGCCCTTTTCGACCCGCTCGTTCGAAACCTCTACAAAAAGGATTGAAAAACAAACTTTAATCAAATTTTAGGAGTTCATGTAATTGATTAGGAGCTTTTCAACACAATTATATTGCAAAACCTCAATTTCTTTACATTTTACTCAGTTAAATTTCCTACGGGTCCATTGAAAGGCCCATTTAGACCTGCTCGTCCGAAACCTCTACAAAAAGGACTGCAAAACAAGTTTTAATCAAATTTTAGGAGTTCATGTAATTGATTAGGAGCTTTTCAACACAATTATATTGCAAAACCTCAATTTCTGTACTTTTTACTCAGTTAAAATTCCAACGGGTCCATTGTAAGGCCCATTTAGACCTGCTCGTCCAAAACCGATACAAAAAGAACCGCAAAAAAGTTTTAAACAAATTTTAGTAGTTCAAATAAATGATTAGGAGCTTTTCAACATAATTATATTGCAAAGCTTTAATTTTTATACATTTAAATTAGTTAAAATTCCAGCGGGTCCACTGAAAGGCTCATTTAGACCCGCACGTCGGAAACCTCTACATAAAGGACTGCAAAACAAGTTATAATCATATTTTAGGAGTACAAATAATTGATTAAGAGCTTTTCAACAGCATTATATTGCAAAACCTCAATTTTTATTCTTTTTACTCAGTTAAATTTCCAACGGGTCCATTGAAAGGCTCATTTCGACCAGCTCGTACGAAACCTCTACAAAAAGGACTGCAAGACAAGTTTTAATCAAAATTTAAGAGTTCATATAATTGATTAGGAGCTTTTCAACACAATTATATTGCAAAACCTCAATTTCTGTACTTTTTACACACTTAAAATTCCAACAGGTCCATTGAAAGGCCTATTTAGACATGCTCGTCCGAAACCTCGACAAAAAGGACCACACAACAAGTTTTAATCAAATTTTAGGAGTTCAAATAATTTATTAGGAGCTTTTGAACACAATCATATTGCAAAACCTCAATTTTTGTACTTTTTACTCAGTTAAAATTCCAACGGGTCCATTGTAAGGCCCATTTAGACCTGCTCGTCTAAAACCGATACAAAAAGGACCGCAAAAAAGTTGTATTCAAATATTTGGAGTTCAAATAAATGATTAGGAGCTTTTCAACACAATTATATTGCAAAACCTCAATTTTTATACATTTTACTCAGTTAAAATTCCAACAGGTCCACTGAAAGGCCCATTTCTACCCGCTCGTCCGAAACCTTTATAGAAAGTACTGCAAAACAAGTTTTGATCATATTTTAGGAGTACAAATAATTGATTAAGAGCTTTTAAACACAATTATATTGCAAAACCTCAATTTCTGTACTTTTTACTCTGTTAAAATTCCAACGGGTCCATTGAAAGGTCCATTTAGACCCGCTCGTCCGAAACCTCTACAAAAGGACTGCAAAACAAGTTTTAATCAAATTTTACGAGTTCATGTAATTGATTAGGAGCTTTTCAACACAATTATATTGTAAAACCTCAATTTCTGTACTTTTTAGTCAGTTAAATTTCCAACGGGTCCATTGAAAGGCCCATTTAGACCTGCTCGTCCGAAACCTCGACAAAAAGGACCGCAAAATAAGTTTTAATCAAATTTTAGGAGTTCAAATAATTTATTAGGAGCTTTTCAACACAATTATATTGCAAAACCTCAATTTCTTTACATTTTACTCAGTTAAATTTCCAACGGGTCCATTGAAAGGCCCATTTAGACCTGCTCGTCCGAAACCTCGACAAAAAGGACCGTAAAACAAGTTTTAATCAAATTTTATGACCGTAAAACCTCAAATTCTGTAATTTTTACTCAGTTAAAATTCCAACAGGTCCATTGAAAGGCCCATTTAGACCTGCTCGTCCGAAACCTCTACAAAAAGGATCGCAAAAATGTTTTATTCAAATATTAGGAGTTCAAATAATTGATTAGGAGCTTTTCAACACAATTATATTGCAAACCTCAATTTCTGTACTTTTTACTCAGTTAAAATTCTAACGGGTCCATTGAAAGGCCCATATCGACCCGCTCGTCCGAAACCTCTACAGAAAGGACTGCAAAACAAGTTTTAATCAAATTTTAGGAGTTCATGTAATTGATCAGGAGCTTTTCAACACAATTATATTGCAAAACCTCAATTTCTATACTTTTTACTCAGTTAAAATTCCAACTGGTCCATTGAAAGGCCCATTTAGACTTGCTCGTCCGAAACCTAGACAAAAAGGTCTGCAAAACAAGTTTTAATCAAATTTTAGGAGTTCATGTAATTGATTAGGAGTTTTCAACACAATTATATTGCAAAACCTAAATTTCTGTAGTTTTTACTCAGTTAAAATTTCAACGGGTCCATTGAAAGGCCCATTTAGACCCGCTCGTCCGAAAGCTCTACAAAAAGGACCACAAAAAAGTTTTAATCAAATTTTAGGAGTTCATGTAATTGATTAGGATCTTTTCAACACAATTGTATTGCAAAACCTCAATTTCTGTACTTTTTACTCAGTTAAAATTCTAACGGGTCCATTGAAAGGCCCATTTAGACCTGCTCGTTCGAAACCTCGACAAAAAGAACCGCAAAAATTGTTTTAATCAAATTTTAGGAGTTCAAATAATTGATTAGGAGCTGTTCAACACAATTATATTGAAAAACCTCAATTTTATACTTTTTACTCAGTTAAAATTCCAACGGGCCCATTGAAAGGCCCATTTAGACATGCTCGTCTGAAACCTCTACAAAAAGGACCGCAAAAATGTTTTATTCAAATATTAGGAGTTCAAATAATTGATTAGGAGCTTTTCAACACAATTATATTGCAAAACCTCGATTTCTGTTCTTTTTACTCGGTTAAAATTCCAACGGGTCCATTGAAAGGCCCATATCGACCCGCTCGTCCGAAACTTCTACAAAAAGGACTGCAAAACAAGTTTTAATCAAATTTTAGGAGTTCATGTAATTGATTAGGAGCTTTTCAACACAATTATATTGCAAAACCTAAATTTCTTTGCATTTTACTTAGTTAAATTTCCAACGAGTCCATTGAAAGGCCCATTTAGACTTGCTCGTCCGAAACCTTTACAAAAAGGACTGCAAAACCAGTTTTAATCAAATTTTAGGAGTTCAAATAATTGATTAGGAGCTTTTCAACACAATTATATTGCAAAACCTCAATTTCTGTACTTTTTAGTCAGTTAAAATTCTGACGGGTCCATTGAAAGACCCATTTCGACCCGCTCGTTCGAAACCTCTACAAAAAGGATAGAAAAACAAGTTTTAATCAAATTTTAGGAGTTCATGTAATTGATTAGGAGCTTTTCAACACAATTATATTGCAAAACCTCATTTCTGTCCTTTTTACTCAGTTAAAATTCCAAGGGATCCATTGAAAGGCCCATTTCGACCCGCTCGTCCGAAACCTCTACAAAAAGGTCTGCAAAACAGGTTTTAATCAAATTTTAGGAGTTCATATAATTGATTAGGAGCTTTTCAACACAATTATAATGCAAAACCTCAATTTCTGTACTTTTTACTCAGTTAAAATTCCAACAAATCCATTGAAAGGCCCATTTCGACCCGCTCGTCTGAAACCTCTACAAAATGGTCTGCAAAACATGTTTTAATCAAATTTTAGGAGTTCATGTAATTGATTAGGAACTTTTCAACACAATTATATTGCAAAACCTCAATTTCTTTACATTTTACTCAGTTAAATTTCTAACGGGTCCATTAAAAGGCCCATTTAGACCTGCTCGTCCGAAACCTCGACAAAAAGGACCGCAAAACAAGTTTTAATCAAATTTTAGGAGTTCAAATAATTTATTAGGAGCTTTTCAACACAATTATATTGCAAAACCTCAATTTATGTACTTTTTACTCAGTTAAAATTCCAACGGGTCCATTGTAAGGCCCATTTCGTCCCGCTCGTTCGAAACCTCTACAAAAAGGTTTGAAAAACAAGTTTTAATGAAATTTTAGGAGTTCATGTAATTGATTAGGAGCTTTTCAACATAATTATAATGCAAAACCTCAATTTCTGTAATTTTTACTCAGTTAAAATTCCAACGGATCCATTGAAAGGCCCATTTCGACCCGCTCGTCCGAAACCTCTACAAAAAGGTCTGCAAAACAAGTTTTAATCAAATTTTAGGAGTTCACGTAATTGATTAGGAGCTTTTCAGCACAATTATATTGCAAAACCTCAATTTCTGTACTTTTTACTAAGTTAAAATTTCAACGGGTTCATTGAAAGACCCATTTAGACCCGCTCGTCCGAAACCTCTACAAAAAGGACCACAAAAAAAGTTTTAATCAAATCTTAGGAGTTCATGTAATTGATTAGGAGCTTTTCAACACAATTGTATTGCAAAACCTCAATTTCTGTACTTTTTACTCAGTTAAAATTCTAACGGGTCCTTTGAAAGGCCCATTTAGACCTGCTCATCCGAAACCTCGACAAAAAGGACCGCAAAAATTGTTTTAATCAAATTTTAGGAGTTCAAATAATTGATTAGGAGCTTTTCAACACAATTATATTGCAAAACCTCAATTTCTGTACTTTTTACTCAGTTAAAATTCCAACGGATCCATTGAAAGGCCCATTTCGACCCGTTCTTCCGAAACCTCTATAAAAAGGTCTGCAAAACAAGTTTTAATCAAATTTTAGGAGTTCATGTAATTGATTAGGAGCTTTTCAACACAATTATATTGCAAAACCTCAATTTCTGTACTTTTTACTCAGTTAAAATTTCAACGGGTCCATTGAAAGGCCCATTTAGACCCGCTCGTCCGAAACCTCTACAAAAAGGACCACAAAAAAAGTTTTAATCAAATCTTAGGAGTTCATGTAATTGATTAGGATCTTTTCAACACAATTGTATTCCAAAACCTCAATTTCTGTACTTTTTACTCAGTTAAAATTCTAACGGGTCCATTGAAAGGCCCATTTAGACCTGCTCGTCCGAAACCTCGACAAAAAGGACCACAAAAATTGTTTTAATCAAATTTTAGGAGTTCAAATAATTGATTAGGAGCTTTTCAACACAATTATATTGAAAAACCTCAATTTTATACTTTTTACTCAGTTAAAATTCCAACGGGTCCATTGAAAGGTCCATTTAGACCTGCTCGTCCAAAACCTCTACAAAAAGGAACACAAAAATGTTTTATTCAAATATTAGGAGTTCAAATAATTGTATAGGAGCTTTTCAACACAATTATATTGCAAAACCTCGATTTCTATACTTTTTACTCAGTTAAAATTCCAACAGGTCCATTGAAAGGCCCATAACGACCCGCTCGTCCGAAACTTCTACAAAAAAGACTACAAAACAAGTTTTAATCAAATTTTAGGAGTTCATGTAATTGATTAGGAGCTTTTCAACACAATTATATTGCAAAACCTCAATTTCTGTACTTTTTACTCAGTTAAAATTCCAACGGGTCCATTGAAAGGCCCATTTCGACCCGCTCGTCCGAAACCTCTACAAAAAGGACTGCAAAACAAGTTTTAATCAAATTTTAGGAGTTCATGTAATTGATTAGGAGCTTTTAAAAATAATTATATTGCAAAACCTCAATTTTTGTAATTTTTACTCAGTTAAAATTCCAACGGGTCCATTGAAAGGCCCATTTATACTTGCTCGTCCGAAACCTCGACAAAAAGGACCGCAAAACAAGTTTTAATCAAATTTTAGGAGTTCAAATAATTGATTAGGAGCTTTTGACCACAATTATATTGCAAAACCTCAATTTCTGTACTTTTTACTCAGTTAAAATTCCAACGGGTCCGTTGTAAGGCCCATTTAGTCCTGCTCGTCCAAAACCGATGCAAAAAGGACCGCAAAAAAGTTTTAAACAAATTTTAGGAGTTCAAATAAATGATTAGGAGCCTTTCAACATAATTATATTGCAAAACTTTAATTTTTATACATTTAACTCAGTTAAAATTCCATTGGGTCCACTGAAAGGCCCATTTAGACCTGCACGTCAGAAACCTCTACATACAGGACCGCAAAACAAGTTTTGATTATATTTTAGGAGTACAAATAATTGATTAAGAGCTTTTCAATAGAATTATATTGAAAAACCTCAATTTTTATACTTTTTACTCAGTTAAATTTCCAACGGGTCCATTGAAAGGCTCATTTCGACCCGCTCGTACGAAACCTCGACAAAAAGGACCGCAAAAATTGTTTTAATCAAATTTTAGGTGTTCAAATAATTGATTAGGAGCTTTTCAACACAATTATATTGAAAAACCTCAATTTTATACTTTTTACTCAGTTAAAATTCCAACGGGCCCATCGTTAGGCAAATTTAGACCTGCTCGTCCGAAAACTCTACAAAAAAGACCGCAAAAATGTTTTATTCAAATATTAGGAGTTCAAATAATTGATTAGGAGCTTTTCAACACAATTACATTGCAAAACCTCGATTTCTGTACTTTTTACTCAGTTAAAATTCCAACGGGTCCATCGAAAGGCCCATATCGACCCGCTCGTCCGAAACTTCTACAAAAAGGACAGCAAAACAAGTTTTAATCAAATTTTAGGAGTTCATGTAATTGATTAGGAGTTTTTCAACACAATTACATTGCAAAACCTCAATTTCTGTACTTTTTACTCAGTTAAAATTCCAACGGGTCCATTGAAAGGCCCATTTCGACCCGCTCGTCCGAAACCTCTACAAAAAGGACTGCAAAACAAGTTTTAATCAAAATTTAGGAGTTCATGTAATTGATTAGGAGCTTTTCAAAATAATTATATTGCAAAACCTCAATTTTTGTACTTTTTACTCAGTTAAAATTCCAACGGGTCCATTGAAAGGCCTATTTAGACATGCTCGTCCGAAACCTAGACAAAAAGGACCGCAAAACAGGTTTTAATCAAATTTTAGGAGTTCAAATAATTTATTAGGAGCTTTTGAACACAATTATATTGCAAAACCTCAATTTCTGTACTTTTTACTCAGTTAAAATTCCAACGGGTCCGTTGTAAGGCCCATTTAGTCCTGCTCGTCCAAAACCGATGCAAAAAGGACCGCAAAAAAGTTTTAAACAAATTTTAGGAGTTCAAATAAATGATTAGGAGCCTTTCAACATAATTATATTGCAAAACTTTAATTTTTATACATTTAACTCAGTTAAAATTCCATTGGGTCCACTGAAAGGCCCATTTAGACCTGCACGTCAGAAACCTCTACATACAGGACCGCAAAACAAGTTTTGATTATATTTTAGGAGTACAAATAATTGATTAAGAGCTTTTCAATAGAATTATATTGAAAAACCTCAATTTTTATACTTTTTACTCAGTTAAATTTCCAACGGGTCCATTGAAAGGCTCATTTCGACCCGCTCGTACGAAACCTCGACAAAAAGGACCGCAAAAATTGTTTTAATCAAATTTTAGGTGTTCAAATAATTGATTAGGAGCTTTTCAACACAATTATATTGAAAAACCTCAATTTTATACTTTTTACTCAGTTAAAATTCCAACGGGCCCATCGTTAGGCAAATTTAGACCTGCTCGTCCGAAAACTCTACAAAAAAGACCGCAAAAATGTTTTATTCAAATATTAGGAGTTCAAATAATTGATTAGGAGCTTTTCAACACAATTACATTGCAAAACCTCGATTTCTGTACTTTTTACTCAGTTAAAATTCCAACGGGTCCATCGAAAGGCCCATATCGACCCGCTCGTCCGAAACTTCTACAAAAAGGACAGCAAAACAAGTTTTAATCAAATTTTAGGAGTTCATGTAATTGATTAGGAGTTTTTCAACACAATTACATTGCAAAACCTCAATTTCTGTACTTTTTACTCAGTTAAAATTCCAACGGGTCCATTGAAAGGCCCATTTCGACCCGCTCGTCCGAAACCTCTACAAAAAGGACTGCAAAACAAGTTTTAATCAAAATTTAGGAGTTCATGTAATTGATTAGGAGCTTTTCAAAATAATTATATTGCAAAACCTCAATTTTTGTACTTTTTACTCAGTTAAAATTCCAACGGGTCCATTGAAAGGCCTATTTAGACATGCTCGTCCGAAACCTAGACAAAAAGGACCGCAAAACAGGTTTTAATCAAATTTTAGGAGTTCAAATAATTTATTAGGAGCTTTTGAACACAATTATATTGCAAAACCTCAATTTCTGTACTTTTTACTCAGTTAAAATTCCAACGGGTCCGTTGTAAGGCCCATTTAGTCCTGCTCGTCCAAAACCGATGCAAAAAGGACCGCAAAAAAGTTTTAAACAAATTTTAGGAGTTCAAATAAATGATTAGGAGCCTTTCAACATAATTATATTGCAAAACTTTAATTTTTATACATTTAACTCAGTTAAAATTCCAGTGGGTCCACTGAAAGGCCCATTTAGACCTGCACGTCAGAAACCTCTACATACAGGACCGCAAAACAAGTTTTGATCATATTTTAGGAGTACAAATAATTGATTAAGAGCTTTTCAATAGAATTATATTGAAAAACCTGAATTTTTATACTTTTTACTCAGTTAAATTTCCAACGGGTCCATTGAAAGGCTCATTTCGACCCGCTCGTACGAAACCTCGACAAAAAGGACCGCAAAAATTGTTTTAATCAAATTTTAGGAGTTCAAATAATTGATTAGGAGCTTTTCAACACAATTATATTGAAAAACCTCAATTTTATACTTTTTACTCAGTTAAAATTCCAACGGGCCCATCGTTAGGCAAATTTAGACCTGCTCGTCCGAAAACTCTACAAAAAAGACCGCAAAAATGTTTTATTCAAATATTAGGAGTTCAAATAATTGATTAGGAGCTTTTCAACACAATTACATTGCAAAACCTCGATTTCTGTACTTTTTACTCAGTTAAAATTCCAACGGGTCCATTGAAAGGCCCATATCGACCCGCTCGTCCGAAACTTCTACAAAAAGGACTGTAAAACAAGTTTTAATCAAATTTTAGGAGTTCATGTAATTGATTAGGAGTTTTTCAACACAATTACATTGCAAAACCTCAATTTCTGTACTTTTTACTCAGTTAAAATTCCAACGGGTCCATTGAAAGGCCCATTTCGACCCGCTCGTTAGAAACCTCTACAAAAAGGACTGCAAAACAAGTTTTAATCAAAATTTAGGAGTTCATGTAATTGATTAGGAGCTTTTCAAAATAATTATATTGCAAAACCTCAATTTTTGTACTTTTTACTCAGTTAAAATTCCAACGAGTCCATTGAAAGGCCTATTTAGACATGCTCGTCCGAAACCTAGACAAAAAGGACCGCAAAACAGGTTTTAATCAAATTTTAGGAGTTCAAATAATTTATTAGGAGCTTTTGAACACAATCATATTGCAAAACCTCAATTTCTGTAGTTTTTACTCAGTTAAAATTCCAACGGGTCCATTGTAAGGCCCATTTAGACCTGTTCGTCCGAAACTGATACAAAAAGGACCGCAAAAAAGTTGAATTCAAATATTAGGAGTTCAAATAAATGATTAGGAGCTTTTCAACACAATTATATTGCAAAACCTCAATTTTTATACATTTTACTCAGTTAAAATTCCAACGGGTCCACTAAAAGGCACATTTCGACCCGTTCGTCCGAAACCTCTACAGAAAGGACTTCAAAACAAGTTTTGAACATATTTTACGAGTACAAATAATAGATTATAAGCTTTTAAACACAATTATATTGCAAAACCTCAATTTCTGTACTTTTTACTCAGTTAAAATTCTAACGGGTCCATTGAAAGGCCCATTTAGACCCGCTCGTCCGAAACCTCTACAAAAAGGACTGCAAAACAAGTTTTAATCAAATTTTAGGAGTTCATGTAATCGATTAGGAGCTTTTCAACACAATCATATTGCAAAACCTCAATTTCTGTACTTTTTACTCAGTTAAAATTCCAACGGGTACATTGAAAGGCCCATTTCGACCCGCTCGTCCGAAACCTCTACAAAAAGGACTGCAAAACAAGTTTTAATCAAATTATAGGAGTTCATGTAATTGATTAGGAGCTTTTCAACACAATTATATTGCAAAACCTCAATTTTGGTACTTTTTACTCAGTTAAAATTCCAACGGGTCCATTGAAAGGCCCATTTAGACCTGCTCGTCCGAAACCTCTACAAAAAGGACCGCAAAACAAGTTTTAATCAAATTTTAGGAGTTCATGTAATTGATTAGGAGCTTTTCAACACAATCATATTGCAAAACCTCAATTTCTGTACTTTTTACTCAGTTAAAATTCCAACAGGTCCATTGAAAGGCCCATTTAGACCTGCTCGTCCGAAACCTCGACAAAAAGGACCGTAAAACAAGTTTTAATCAATTTTTAGGAGTTCAAATAATTGATTAGGAGCTTTTCAATACAATTGTACTACATAACCTCAAATTATGTACTTTTTACTCAGTTAAAATTCGAACAGGTCCATTGAAAGGCCCATTTAGACCCGCTCGTCTGAAACCTCTACAAAAAGGACTGCAAAACAAGTTTTAATCAAATTTTAGGAGTTCATGTAATTGATTAGCAGCTTTTCAACACAATCATCATGCAAAACCTCAATTTCTGTACTTTTTACTCTGTTAAAATTCCAACGGGTCCATTGAAAGGCCCATAACGACCCGCTCGTCCGAAACTTCTACAAAAAGGACTGTAAAACAAGTTTTAATCAAATTTTAGGAGTTCATGTAATTGATTAGGAGCCTTTCAACACAATTATATTGCAAAACCTCTATTTCTGTACTTTTTACTCAGTTAAAATTCCAACGGGTCCATTGAAAGGCCCATTTCGACCCGCTCGTCCGAAACCTCTACAAAAAGGACTGCAAAACAAGTTTTAATCAAATTTTAGGAGTACATGTAATTTATTAGGAGCTTTTCAAAATAATTATATTGCAAAACCTCAATTTTTTTACTTTTTACTCAGTTAAAATTCCAACGGGTCCATTGAAAGGCCCATTTAGACTTGGTAGTCCGAAACCTCGACAAAAAGGACCGCAAAACAAGTTTTAATCAAATTTTAGGAGTTCAAATAATTGATTATGACCTTTTCAACACAATTATCTTGCAAAACCTCAATTTCTGTACTTTTTACTCAGTTAAAATTCCAACGGGTCCATTGTAAGGCCCATTTAGACCTGCTCGTCCAAAACCGATACAAAAAGGACCGCAAAAAAGTTTTAAACAAATTTTAGGAGTTCAAATAAATGATTAGGAGCTTTTCAACATAATTATATTGCAAAACTTTAATTTTTATACATTTAACTCAGTTAAAATTCCAGCGGGTCCACTGAAAGGCCCATTTAGACCCGCACGTCGGAAACCTCTACATAAAGGACCGCAAAACAAGTTTTGATCATATTTTAGGAGTACATATAATTGATTAAGAACTTTTAAACAGAATTATATTGCAAAACCTCAATTTTTATACTTTTTACTCAGTTAAATTTCCAACGGGTCCATTGAAAGGCTCATTTCGACCCGCTCGTACGAAACCTCTACAAAAAGGACTACAAAACAAGTTTTAATCAAAATTTAGGAGTTCATATAATTGATTAGGAGCTTTTCAACACAATTATATTGCAAAACCTCAATTTCTGTACTTTTTACTCAGTTAAAATTCCAACGGGTCCATTGAAAGGCCTATTTAGACATGCTCGTCCGAAACCTCGACAAAAAGGACCGCAAAACAACTTTTAATCAAATTTTAGGAGTTCAAATAATTTATTAGGAGCTTTTGAACACAATCATATTGCAAAACCTAAATTTCTTTACTTTTTACTCAGTTAAAATTCCAACGGGTCCATTGTAAGGCCCATTTAGACCTGCTCGTCCGAAACCGATACAAAAAGGACCGCAAAAAAGTTGTATTCAAATATTAGCAGCTCAAATAAATGATTAGGAGCTTTTCAACACAATTATATTGCAAAACCTCAATTTCTGTACTTTTTACTCTGTTAAAATTCCAACGGGTCCATTGAAAGGCCCATTTAGACGCGCTCGTCCGAAACCTCTACAAAAAGGACTGCAAAACAAGTTTTAATCAAATTTTAGGAGTTCATGTAATTGATTAGGAGATTTTCAACACAATTATATTGCAAAACCTTAATTTCTGTACTTTTTACTTAGTTAAAATTCCAACGAGTGCATTGAAAGGCCCATTTCGACCCGCTCGTCCGAAACCTCTACAAAAAGGACTGCAAAACAAGTTTTAATAAAATTTTAGGAGTTCATGTAATTGATTAGGAGCTTTTCAAAATAATAATATTGCAAAACCTCAATTTTTGTACTTTTTACTTAGTTAAAATTCCAACGGGTCCATTGAAAGGCCCATTTAGACGCGCTCGTCCGAAACCTCTACAAAAAGGACTGCAAAACAAGTTTTAATCAAAAATTAGGAGTTCATATAATTGATTAGGAGCTTTTCAACACAATTATATTGCAAAACCTCAATTGATGTACTTTTTACTCAGTTAAAATTCCAACGGGTCCATTGAAAGGCCCATTTAGACCTGCTCGTCCGAAACCTCGACAAAAAGGACCGCAAAACAAGTTTTAATCAAATTTTAGGAGTTCAAATAATTGATTAGGAGCTTTTCAACACAATTATCTTGCAAAACCTCAATTTCTGTACTTTTTAATCAGTTAAAATTCCAACGGGTCCATTGTAAGGCCCATTTAGACCTGCTCGTCCAAAACCGATACAAAAAGGACCGCAAAAAAGTTTTAAACAAATTTTAGGAGTTCAAATAAATGATTAGGAGCTTTTCAACATAATTATATTGCAAAACTTTAATTTTTATACATTTAACTCAGTTAAAATTCAAGCGGGTCCACTGAAAGGCCCATTTAGACCCGCACGTCGGAAACCTCTACATAAATGACCGCAAAACAAGTTTTGATCATATTTTAGGAGTACAAATAATTGATTAAGAGCTTTTCAACAGAATTATATTGTAAAACCTCAATTTTTATACTTTTTACTCAGTTAAATTTCCAACGGGTCCATTGAAAGGCTCATTTCGACCCGCTCGTACGAAACCTCTACAAAAAGGACTGCAAAACTAGTTTTAATCAAAATTTAGGAGTTCATATAATTGATTAGGAGCTTTTCAACACAATTATATTGCAAAACCTAAATTTATGTACTTTTTACTCAGTTAAAATTCCAACGGGTCCATTGAAAGGCCTATTTAGACATCCTTCTTCGAAACCTTGACAAAAAGGACCGTAAAACAAGTTTTAATCAAATTTTAAGAGTTCAAATAATTTATTAGGAGCTTTTAAACACAATCATAATGCAAAACCTAAATTTATGTACGTTTTACTCAGTTAAAATTCCAACGGGTCCGTTGTAAGGCCCATTTAGACCTGCTCGTCCGAAACCGATACAAAAAGGACTGCAAAAAAGTTGTATTCAAATATTAGGAGTTCAAATAAATGATTAGGAGCTTTTCAACACAATTATAGTGCAAAACCTCAATTTTCATACATTTTACTCAGTTAAAATTCCAACAGGTCCACTAAAAGGCCCATTTCGACCCGCTCGTCCGAAACCTCTACAGAAAGGACTACAAAACAAGTTTTGATCATATTTTAGGAGTACAAATAATTGATTATGAGCTTTTAAACACAATTATATTGCAAAACCTCAATTTCTGTACTTTTTACTCAGTTAAAATTTCAACGGGTCCATTGAAAGGCCCATTTAGACCCGCTCGTCCGAAACCTCTACAAAAAGGACCACAAAAAATTTTGATCAAATTTTAGGACCGCAAAAAAGTTGTATTCAAATATTAGCAGTTCAAATAAATGATTAGGAGCATTTCAACACAATTATATTGCAAAACCTCAATTTCTGTACTTTTTACTCTGTTAAAATTCCAACGGGTCCATTGAAAGGCCCATTTAGACCCGCTCGTCCGAAACCTCTACAAAAAGGACTGCAAAACAAGTTTTAATCAAATTTTAGGAGTTCATGTAATTGATTAGGTGCTTTTCAACACAATTATATTACAAAAGCTCAATTTCTGTACTTTTTACTTAGTTAAAATTCCAACGGGTCCATTGAAAGGCCCATTTCGACCCGCTCGTCCGAAACCTCTACAAAAAGGACTGCAAAACAAGTTTTAATCAAATTTTAGGAGTTCATGTAATTTATTAGGAGCTTTTCAACACAATCATATTGCAAAACCTCAATTTCTGTACTTTTTACTCTGTTAAAATTCCAACGGGTCCATTGAAAGGCACATTTAGACCCGCTCGTCCGAAACCTCTACAAAAAGGACTGCAAAACAAGTTTTAATCAAATTTTAGGAGTTCATGTAATTGATTAGAAGATTTTCAACACAATTATATTGCAAAACCTCAATTTCTGTACTTTTTACTTAGTTAAAATTCCAACGGGTCCATTGAAAGGCCCATTTCGACCCGCTCGTCCGAAAACTCTACAAAAAGGACTGCAAAACAAGTTTTAATAAAATTTTAGGAGTTCATGTAATTGATTAGGAGCTTTTTAAAATAATAATATTGCAAAACCTCAATTTTTGTACTTTTTACTTAGTTAAAATTCCAATGGGTCCATTGAATGGCCTATTTAGACTTGCTCGTCCAAAACCTCGACAAAAAGGACCGCAAAAAAGTTGTATTCAAATATTAGTAGTTCAAATAAATGATTAGGAGCTTTTCAACACAATTATATTGCAAAACCTCAATTTTTATACATATTACTCAGTTAAAATTCGAACGGGTCCACTAAAAGGCCCATTTCGACCCGCTCGTCCGAAACCTCTACAGAAAGGACTGCAAAACAAGTTTTGATCATATTTTAGGAGTACAAATAATTGATTATGAGCTTTTAAACACATTTATATTGCAAAACCTCAATTTCTGTACTTTTTACTCTGTTAAAATTCCAACGGGTCCATTGAAAGGCCCATTTAGACCCGCTCGTCCAAAACCTCTACAAAAAGGACTGCAAAATAAGTTTTAATCAAATTTTAGGAGTTCATGTAATTGATTAGGAGCTTTTCAACACAATTATATTGCAAAATCTCAATTTCTGTACTTTTTACTCAGTTAAAATTCCAACGGGTACATTGAAAGGCCCATTTCGACCCGCTCGTCCGAAACCTCTACAAAAAGGACTGCAAAACAAGTTTTAATCAAATTATAGGAGTTCATGTAATTGATTAGGAGCTTTTCAACACAATTATATTGCAAAACCTCAATATCTGTACTTTTTACTCAGTTAAAATTCCAACGGATCCATTGAAAGTCCCATTTAGACCTGCTCGTCCGAAACCTCTACAAAAAGGACCGTAAACCAAGTTTTAATCAAATTTTAGGAGTTCAAATAATTGATTAGGAGCTTTTCAACACAATTATACTACAAAACCTCAAATTCTGTACTTTTTACTCAGTTAAAATTCCAACAGATCCATTGAAAGGCCCATTTAGACCTGCTCGTCCGAAACCTCTGCAAAAAGGACCGCAAAAATGTTTTATTCAAATATTAGGAGTTCAAATAATTGATTAGGAGCTTTTCAACACAATTATATTGCAAAACCTCGATTTCTGTACTTTTTACTCAGTTAAAATTCCAACGGGTAACTGGTGTGGGTTGCTCTCAATTCTCTCTCGATGTTTTCCGGGTTCTTTGTTTGGTTTTGGCTTCCTCTTTTTCCGGTGGGATTTCTCACCAATTCCCTTCCCCTTCACGACATCTCCCTTTCTGCCGCTTTTGCCAATATCAATTCAATTTTCACGGTTTCCCTTATCTCCTTGGGAATCGGGATGAGAATCCCAAGAGCTATCCCACTCACCCAACCACCTCCGATTTCAGGTTGTATCTATCCCTTTATCTCCTATTTTATCTTTTATTGTTTTATATCATTTTGGCAGTATTTCATTTATCATGTTTTTTGGGTGGCCTTTGAGATCTATCTCTGGTTCACAAGATTTGTTTACTTTTTTGCGAGATTCTTCCTTCGCGGTGGTTGCTGTCACCGTTTGGCTCCATTGAGGCCCTATCAGATAACCACAGATCCGGATTGTAACGATAGTAATTTTTTTCGCAAACCCAGATCTGGGTTTCAAGTTTCCTTTCCGGCGACGGGCCTTGTTGCTTTTAATCTTTTTACCATTTTGGATCTGGTGATCCTCTATCTTCAGACTCCGATCGACTATAAAGGTATGTCCGGTCGGGCCTATTCCCTTTTCGTTTATTATTTTATATTTCTTTTCTTTTTTACCTTTTTTATAACCTATGGGATCTGGATTTCTCTTTTCATGTCCTGCTTTTGCTGCATCATCGGAGACCCCTCTTTCCGGCGGTGGTCCGCGGCGGCGGCATACTATTTTACCCTATGGCTTTCTCCTCTTTATATGATCTATCCTTTAATTTTTATTTCTGTTTTTGTCTGGATTTTGCTTAAAATCTTTTTAGGGTTTCCCTCTAGATTAATCCTCTCATATATTTTTCTTCTCGTTATCTTAAGTTCTCAGATTCTTACTGGAGTTTTGGATCCGAGATTTCTCAATAGAGCTTCCTCCTTGAAGAATATGATTCACCATCTAGGGCTCCGTACCATCTTTGTTTTTTAATCTACGTCTTTTTCCCCTATTCTGTTTTTTTCCATTTCCTTCTTACTTTTTTACATGGTTTATCTAACCCTCTGTTTTTTTTTTCAGTTCTTCAAATCAAAACCGCAAATCCTCATTCGTCCGGCTTATGGGTTCCTTCATGGCTTTCATCCCTCACCTCTTTTTTTCTCATTCATATTTATCTATTCTTTTATTTAATTTATTGTTATCTATTTCTCAGATAGACTGCATCTCCTTTCCCCTCTGGGCTTATCGTCTTGGCTGGTTCTCAATTCGAAGGTATGCTCCTATGCTTTCTAGGGTTTTAATCTCTTTATTGTATTTTCTATGGATTGTATTATCTCCCTGGTATTATCATCTGATTCTTCATTACTTTCCTTACCAGTCACAAATTATCATATGTTTCTTTTGTTGCTTACATAAATCTTTTCAAGCCTTACTAAATACTCATATCTCTAGTTCTTTATTTTATATCCATTTCAGACATATTCATATATCTCTTCTTAAAATCATTTTATCTACTAACTCTGTTATCAATGATATTATCATATACTACTCTTATAATCATCCAGCCCTTTCAGGGAACCAATTACCAGCCCTTTTATTGGGAAATTTTATAATTATACATATTCTAAAACATGATATCTCAATTCTTGCTAACATGTGGGCACCATGTACTATCAACTCTTTTCAGGGGAACATATTATGCACAAATGGATTATTCTATGTTATCAATAATAACACTATCCATATTATTCTTCTATATTTATCTATGTTGTTACATTCCTATCGTTTTTTACTTACTTGTCATTTGTCTCGCTATCAATGGTATGCTGCCATTAATTTTTATCTAGAAAAAATCTACTTACCTTCAAACTTTCTGCCTCTATCACACGCTCCCAATTCAATTTTAAAAAGCTCATTGCATAACCTCTCTAAAATTTATGATATAAAATTTACTTATATACTATATATTATAATCCTCTTATCTTCGTTTATGCATACTTATTTAAGCATAATATTGTTAACTGAATACACTGTAATCTGCATGTTCTTTTGCTCTTTTGGTTTGTAATTATTTTCTTATCCCCGCTTCTATCTCCCTCTGGGTCTGTAATTTTTTATTGGCTTTTTTCTTTCATGCTTTTCCTTTATTTTTCCTATGCTTTTATCTGCTTTCTAGTTTACTTCAATACTGCCATGCATGTTTTTTATTTTTCCTTAGATGTATGTTGTTATATTATCGTGATGTTATGCCTGATAGAAATCTATTCCCACTACACCTCTTTAGGTGAAATACTACAAGCCCATACTTGGGATCTATATCCAATCCTTTTTACAAGGTGCTTTTCAAACAAAACGCATATTACGTTTTCAAATTTCCTGATAACCTTTATCTCTTTAAAAAAATGGGTTTACCTTACTTTCAATCTATTTATTCCGTTTTTTTCAAAACTTATTAATTACCTATTAATGTATTCAACCTCTCAAATTCCCTTAATTTGTTCAACTATAATTATTTTCCTAATATATAGTCTGAACATATTTATACTTAAAAAATCAGCCTTACTTCCTCTTTTAACAGAAAATAAAAACCAATTACCGTCTTTTATGTACAAACTTTCCTCATTTCGGTTTCATAAATTACTAAACACCAATAAATTTCCTTTTAAAAAGGGTTTTAATACAGCTAATAAGAATTATATATTTCTATTTTTATACTATCTATCATATTAAACTTTTATTATTAAATTATTCTCATTAAATCTTGCCACTTATTTTGCACCATCAATACCATTAAAGATATTTTCCTTCGGATCTAACTTACCTTACCCATCACCTTTTGTTTCACAAAAAATTTCCCTCCGTTTTAAATATTTGTTCGTTAAAATATTCCCTTTTATATTTTACCATAAATTCCTTTCAATTTTACCATTATACTTTAATTTAACTTTATATTGGTATTTACAATATAATTTATTAATATCTTCCAAAATTCCCTTCATTATTAATATTTATAGATCTTTTAAGGAAAGCACCTTTTATATTTTACATTGTGCTTTTAATAGTTCCAATCTTTCACAATCGTTTCCTATTTCTAGAAATTCTCTTCACTCTACTTTCCATATTTCATCCTTCTTAACCGTACTCTTTATATACGCACATCACTATTACTCCAACCCACAAAACCATCAATATCCTTCTACTCTCTTATTCCCTCCAACTCTCTCAATGGCTTCATCATCTTCCATCCCCCAACTCAACTCGATCAATCTCACCAATGAAGAATCAGAACTGCTCTACACACCTAATTTTGACTTCATCAAGGAAGACCCCAAGCTCATTGTTATTGGTCGCTTTATATCGTCCAAGGCCTTAGATATTTATGCTGTTATCAATGCTTTCGAAGGTATCTGGAAACCTAATGAAGTTGTATCCATCTCGGTGATACAAGATAACTTCCTCAAAATCAAGTTCAAGGAAATAAAGAATTGCTATGAGATTATCAACCGTGGACCTTGGCTGTACAAGGATGAATGGCTAGCAGTCACCGAATATGATCCAGCCAAATCCTTAAACGACTACAACTTCAACACCATGAGAATCTGGATCCGAATTTTCTCCCTCCCTGATTCACTTTTTGCTGATGCTGACCGATCCCATCTGGTGGGACATGCTCTAGGATCAATGGTTGGTCAAGTCCTCCGAACGGATACCCGCCAAATCGATGGGAATATGAATGAATTCCTTCGAGTTGAAATCCTGCTCAACATTACAAGACCTGTCACCCGATTTGTGTTTATTGGATCTGGTGAAAACAAAATTATGTGTCGTCTTCAGTATGAAAGGCTCCCGACTCTATGTCCTGGTTGTGGTATTATCAGCCACACCCTAGAAAACTGTCCTATCCGTTCTTCTCTCGATCCCAACAAGTTACAATACGGAGAATGGCTCCGCTACCTTCCACCTAGACGTCGCCCAGCTGGTATTCGGGGACGTATCCGCAATGTGGAACCAAATCTGATTCCAAACATCCCTCCATGTAACGGTAACTTCACATTAGCACTTACAATAATCTCTTTTTTCACTTGTTTTTTCACCCCAAATTTTCTATTAATATTCTTAACTACTGGTTTTATCGTAGTGGCCCCAATGAATGTCCCAGAAGCTCCGGTCAATCCAATAGCTCCTCCTAACGAACAAAACAATATGGACTCTCTAAATGAAGGCGATGCCGCCTCATTTATGGAACAAGCTACCGAAGAAGGCCAAAACGTCGACGTCACCATGGATGATGGCCCCAATTCTGTTAAAGACCCCCCTACAACTAATTTGAAGCAAAAAGCTCCTCTTGAGGCCCAACCCCTGAATACCATCTATCCCATTCCGGAAGATGGTTCTGATGATGTTTTGAACACCACGGATGATTATGGTGTCCCTAGCCCTACTGCCGAGCAGATTAAGAAGTTTGACTCTGAATCGAGTAAGCCTTCTAAACCCACTGATACAATATTCAATGACTTTAATCAGTGGTTACTTAAAACTTACCCGAATGATGCAGCCCTTGCACCTGTTCCTGTACCTGCACCTGCACCTGCACCAATTCAAACAAACCGAGGCATGAAACGCCGCTCTCCAATACAAGTATCGCTCCCGCCGAAAAAATCCAAACAGTCAGGATCTACTCCAAAAGCTGGGACGAGCAGCTCTAAAAACTCTCCGGCGACGGCTGACTCTCAGCCCCACCGAGCAAAATGAGGATCCTATGCTGGAACTGTCAGGGTCTTGGACAAGCCCCGACGGTTCAACATTTCCGGTCCTATGTCCAACGCACCAACCCCGATATCATTTTCTTATGCGAGACTAAATTAAATAATGCAGATTGTAACCGCCTATGTCTTTTATTAGGTATGTTAGACATTATTTCTATTTCCCCTTCGTAAGGGTGTTCCGGAATTTCCTTATTTGCAGCAAACAACATTAATATAAGTTTAATTTCTTATTCGTCGCGTTACATTCATATTCAAATTATAAAGAATAATTCCACAATGTTCTTCACTGGTATGCACGGTTTTCCGGAAACTAGCCAAAAATTTAAAACATGGGAGCTAATTGATTCTTTATACCCTTCTACTAAAGATAACCCTTGGCTTCTCGGCGGAGACTTCAATGAAATTTTAACAGATTCGGAAAAACAAGGGGGGGCCCGTAGAGCTAGGTCCCAAATTAAAAACTTTCGTAATTGTTTAACTCGAAACAACCTCTTTGATTGTAAGCCAACCTCAGGTTGGTTCACATGGACAAAAGTGGGACCCTTAACCCCGGTAATACATGAAAGACTAGATCGATTTATCGCTAATTCCGCATGGCAAGATCTCTACCCTTCTCATCGAATCACCACATATTATGTTGCTAAATCTGACCATTGTTTCCTTCTTCTTGATTTAGACACCTCGACTACTACTCCAAAAATACAACCACCCAAGAATTTCAAATTCGAAAGTTGTTGGGCTAATAATATAGACAATATCCAAACAATTAAAAGGGCATGGGCCGATACTCCCGGAACAGCCATAAATAAAATTGAAGCGGTAGGTACTTACCTAGAAGAATGGCAAAACCAACAACGTTTTAAATCAACCGGAAGAATTAAGTTCCTCACTAAAAAAATAAATAAATTACTTTACCGTCCCTTAACAACCACAAATGAACAAGTCTACCTAAATTACATAACTGAATTAAATAAACTTTTAGCAGAACAAGAAGTTTATTGGGCTCAAAGATCCCGAACTCTTTGGCTCTCCCAAGGGGACAAAAACACCAAGTTCTTCCATGCCCGTGCTTCTAATAGGAGCAAGAAAAATTCAATCATAGGCCTTTACGATGCCAATTCCAATTGGCGCACCTCTGAATCGGACATTATGAATATCGCTTCTGATTATTTCCAAAAATTGTTCACAACATCTAACCCCCAAATCTCGAACATCATTCTTGATAAAATTCACCCTTCCATCAATTCTTCAATGAATGAAAACCTACTAAAGGCGTTCACTAGAGAGGAAATTCTTCATGCCTTTAAAGATATTGACCCTAGGAAAGCTCCTGGTTCTGATGGTCTACCCAGTAGCTTCTTTAGACAACACTGGGATACAGTGGGAGACGATGTTATTAACCTTTGTATTAATCTATTAAACGGCAGCGCAAATATGGCCTCAGTAAACAAAACTATATTAGTACTAATACCTAAAGTACAGGACCCAACCTCCATTAAACAACTTAGACCAATTAGCCTCTGCACCGTTCTCTATAAAAGAGTTTCCAAAACAATAGTCAACAGAATGAAACAGGTCATACCTCTATGCATTAGCCCTAATCAAGCAGCCTTTGTCCAGGGACGCAACATATCTGACAACATCCTTGTTGCTCATGAAATTATTCACAATATTAACTCAGGAGCTTCTAAATCCTCTCAAGGAGCTGCTCTCAAGCTAGACATGGAAAAAGCTTTCGATAGAGTATAATGGTCTTTTCTCGCTAATGTAATGGAACGCATGGGCTTTGCATACGAATGGATCGAGCTTATAATGCGTTGTATTACTACAGTATCTTTTTCGGTTAAAATTAATAATTCGTATTCACCCACCTTTCAACCTCAACATGGTATTCGACAGGGGGATCCCCTCTCCCCTTTCCTCTTTCTCTTCTGTACTCAAGGCCTCTCGGCTTTCTTAGCAGCTACTCAACAAACTAAACTACTTCCAGGACTAGGCGCAAGTAAACATGGGCCCAAAGTCAACCACCTTCTCTTTGCTGATGATTGTATGGTATTTATTAATACTAATCGGTCTGAAGCGTCCCTTCTGAAAAATGCTCTTCAAACGTATGCCAATGCTTTCGGTCAAGCAGTCAATTTTGAGAAGTCAACTATTTTCTATAATCTGCGTACGCCATCTGCAACAAGAAATGCTATTAACAGCCTTTTACAAGTACGTGAGGTTACTAACCCTGGGGTATACCTAGGCATCCCGCTCCTAATTGGGAAAAATAAAACTGAATCATTAGGTTTTGTACGTGATAAAGTACATGATCGTCTCTCTAGTTGGGACAAACATCTACTATCTTTTAGTGGCCGTGAGATTTTCATCAAAGCTGTCTTGCAATCTCTCCCACAATATGTTATGTCTTGCTATCTACTACCACAAAATATCATCGACGACATGACTACATCAATCTGTCAATACTGGTGGACTGGTAAATCCAACAAAAAAGGTTGGCATATGTTACCTTGGAATCGTATATGCTTACCTAAATCTGCTGGTAGCATGGGTTTTAAGGATTTACACGACTTTAACATTGCTCTATTGGGCAAGCAAATTTGGAAACTCATCTGTGAACCAGATTCCTTATTAGGACAAATATACCGGTCTAAATACTTTCCTTCAGGCAACATTTTGGATGCAACAAAACCCAACAGGGGCTCCTTCGCTTGGCAAGGTATATATAACGCTCTTCAGCGTCTTTTCCCTGGCTTTCTTCACCGCCCTGGTATAAACAGTAATATTAGAATACACAAAGATATATGGGGAGGGTCTTCCCCGATTGAGCTTACTGGGGATTACGAAATCTCCGATGAATTTCACATTCGTTGTCGTGATTTTATGATACGTAACCAAACTGCCTGGGATACGAGCAAGATAAACAATTATTTCAATCCAATTGATGCCGATGCCATTCTCCGTATTCCCATTATAAATGATCAACGTGACTCAATACTCTGGTCTCCCAACGACTCGGGTATTTACTCAGTCCGTTCTGGATATATTTTCTTACAACGTTCAATAACCCAACCTTCACCCCCAACACGCTTTTGGAAGTTTTTATCCAAAATCAAAGCTTTACCCAAAGTTAAAACTTTTGGCTGGCGTATGGCTTCTGATGCTCTACCAGTTGGATCTAAAATGCAATCCTTTTCCCCTACCTCGGGACCTTACTCTATCTGTGGTAGCCACTCGGAATTGATCCTTCATGCGTTTCGTGACTGCCCTGGGGTATCTGAAGCTCTCCAAATTAGTGGTATCCCTATCTCTCTCTATAAGAGTTTAGCTCATACGCCCATGCAATGGTTAGAGGAAGTAGCCTCTAAAATTTCCTCTGAAAAATTTGGTCTCTTTCTTACTGTTTTATGGAATATATGGAACAGACGAAATGACTGGGTTCACAACCACCATATACAACCTCTATGGCTAATTGCTGTTAACTCAATTAGCTTACATGACGAATTTTGTAAATCTTTAAATTCGACTGGCCCAGCTCCAGCTACATTTTCTAATTCTTCCCGAACACCTCCACCTAATCATATCAAAATAAATGTGGATGGTGCCTTTAACCCATCTACTCGTGCAGCAACCGTTGGCGTTGTTGCTCGTGATTCTGTAGGAGCAGTCGTGGGTGGTCTCGCTTTCCCTCTCGGTAGCTGTCAGGACGCTATCACCAGTGAAGGGGAAAGCATCCTAGCTGGTCTCACCTTTGCCCGATCTCAAGGTTGGACTCGTATCTTGATTGAAACTGACTGCGCTTCTCTCGCGAATAGGATCAACAATCCTGCTCAGGATCTCTCTACTATGGGACCAACTATTCTCCAGATACAAGCCGCTCTTCACGACTTTGACTTTACTTCTATTTCTTTTGTACGCCGTGAGGCAAATATTATAGCCCATACTTTGGCTACCTTTTCGCTGAATTCTATGACTTCTACGTCATTTAACTCGGATATCCCACATTGTATCCAACAATTTGTAACATATCCTTTGTGATTAATAATATTTGGGCACTCTTTTCCCCTTTTTAGGGTCCTCTAGCTCTGCTTGAAGGACAGTAGTAGGGGTTTTTAATGAGGCCTTTTCTTCAAAAAAAATTCCAACGGCTCCATTGAAAGGCCCATATCGACCCGCTCATCCGAAACCTCATCAAAAAGGACTGCAAAAAAAGTTTTAATCAAATTTTAGGAGTTCATGTAATTGATTAGGAGCTTTTCAACACAATTATATTGCAAAACCTCAATTTCTATACTTTTTACTCAGTTAAAATTCCAACGGGTCCATTGAAAGGCCCATTTCGATCCACTCGTCCGAAACCTCTACAAAAGGACTGCAAAACAAGTTTTAATAAAATTTTAGGAGTTCATGTAATTGATTAGGAGCTTTTCAAAATAATTATATTGCAAAACCTCAATTTTTGTACTTTTTACTCAGTTAAATTTCCAACGGGTCCATTGAAAGGCCCATTTAGGCTTGCTCGTCCGAAACCTCTACAAAAAGGACCGCAAAACAAGTTTTAATCAAATTTTAGGAGTTCAAATAATTGATTAGGAGCTTTTCAACACAATTATCTTGCAAATCTTCAATTTCTGTACTTTTTACTCAGTTAAAATTCCAACGGGTCCATTGTAAGGCCCATTTAGACCTGCTCGTCCAAAACCGATACAAAAAGGACCGCGAAAAAGTTTCAAACAAAATTTAGGAGTTCAAATAAATGATTAGGAGCTTTTCAACATAATTATATTGCAAAACTATAATTTTTATACATTTAACTCAGTTAAAATTCCAGCGGGTCCACTGAAAGGCCCATTTAGACCCGCACGTCGGAAACCTCTACATAAAGGACCGCAAAACAAGTTTTGATCATATTTTAGGAGTACAAATAATTGATTAAGAGCTTTTCAACATAATTATATTGCAAAACCTCAATTTTTATACTTTTTACTCAGTTAAATTTCCAACGGGTCCATTGAAAGGCTCATTTCGACCCGCTCGTACGAAACCTCTACAAAAAGGATTGCAAATCAAGTTTTAATCAAAAATTAGGAGTTCATATAATTGATTAGGAGCTTTTCAACACAATTATATTGCAAAACCTCAATTTCTGTACTTTTTACTCAGTTAAAATTCCAACGGGTCCATTGAAAGGCCTATTTAGACATGCTCGTCCGAAACCTCGACAAAAAGGACCGCAAAACAACTTTTAATCAAATTTTAGGAGTTCAAATAATTTATTAGGAGCTTTCGAACACAATCATATTGCAAAACCTCAATTTATGTACTTTTTACTCAGTTAAAATTCAAACGGGTCCATTGTAAGGCCCATTTAGACCTGCTCGTCTGAAACCGATACAAAAAGGACCGCAAAAAAGTTGTATTCAAATATTAGGAGTTCAAATAAATGATTAGGAGCTTTTCAACACAATTATATTGCAAAACCACAATTTTTATACATTTTACTCAGTTAAAATTCCAACGGGTCCACTGAAAGGCCCATTTCGACCCGCTCGTCAGAAACCTCTGCAGAAAGGACTGCAAAATAAGTTTTAATCAAATTTTAGGAGTTCATGTAATTGATTAGGAGCTTTTCAACACAATTATATTGCAAAATCTCAATTTCTGTACTTTTTACTCAGTTAAATTTCCAACGGGTACATTGAAAGGCCCATTTCGACCCGCTCGTCCGAAACCTCTACAAAAAGGACTGCAAAACAAGTTTTAATCAAATTATAGGAGTTCATGTAATTGATTAGGAGCTTTTCAACACAATTATATTGCAAAACCTCAATATCTGTACTTTTTACTCAGTTAAAATTCCAACGGATCCATTGAAAGGCCCATTTAGACCTGCTCGTCCGAAACCTCGACAAAAAGGACCGTAAACCAAGTTTTTAAAATTCCAACGGATCCATTGAAAGGCCCATTTACAAGTTTTGATCATATTTTAGGAGTACAAATAATTGATTATGAGCTTTTAAACACAATTATATTGCAAAACCTCAATTTCTGTACTTTTTACTCTGTTAAAATTCCAACTGGTCCATTGAAAGGCCCATTTAGACCCGCTCGTCCGAAACCTCTACAAAAAGGACTGCAAAACAAGTTTTAATCAAATTTTAGGAGTTCATGTAATTGATTAGGAGCTTTTCAACACAATTATATTGCAAAATCTCATTTTCTGTATTTTTTACTCAGTTAAAATTCCAACGGGTACATTGAAAGGCCCATTTCGACCCGCTCGTCCGAAACCTCTACAAAAAGGACTACAAAACAAGTTTTAATCAAATTATAGGAGTTCATGTAATTGATTAGGAGCTTTTCAACACAATTATATTGCAAAACCTCAATTTCTGTACTTTTTACTCAGTTAAATTTCCAACGGGTACATTGAAAGGCCCATTTCGACCCGCTCGTCCGAAACCTCTACAAAAAGGACTGCAAAACAAGTTTTAATCAAATTATAGGAGTTCATGTAATTGATTAGGAGCTTTTCAACACAATTATATTGCAAAACCTCAATATCTGTACTTTTTACTCAGTTAAAATTCCAACGGATCCATTGAAAGGCCCATTTAGACCTGCTCGTCCGAAACCTCGACAAAAAGGACCGTAAACCAAGTTTTTAAAATTCCAACGGATCCATTGAAAGGCCCATTTACAAGTTTTGATCATATTTTAGGAGTACAAATAATTGATTATGAGCTTTTAAACACAATTATATTGCAAAACCTCAATTTCTGTACTTTTTACTCTGTTAAAATTCCAACTGGTCCATTGAAAGGCCCATTTAGACCCGCTCGTCCGAAACCTCTACAAAAAGGACTGCAAAACAAGTTTTAATCAAATTTTAGGAGTTCATGTAATTGATTAGGAGCTTTTCAACACAATTATATTGCAAAATCTCATTTTCTGTATTTTTTACTCAGTTAAAATTCCAACGGGTACATTGAAAGGCCCATTTCGACCCGCTCGTCCGAAACCTCTACAAAAAGGACTACAAAACAAGTTTTAATCAAATTATAGGAGTTCATGTAATTGATTAGGAGCTTTTCAACACAATTATATTGCAAAACCTCAATTTCTGTACTTTTTACTCAGTTAAAATTCCAACGGGTCCATTGAAAGGCCCATTTAGACCTGCTCGTCCGAAACCTCGACAAAAAGGACCGTAAAACAAGTTTTAATCAAATATTAGGAGTTCAAATAATTGATTAGGAGCTTTTCAACACAATTATACTACAAAACCTCAAATTCTGTACTTTTTACTCAGTTAAAATTCCAACAGGTCCAATGAAAGGCCCATTTAGACCTGCTCGTCCGAAACCTAGACAAAAAGGTCTGCAAAACAAGTTTTAATCAAATTTTAGGAGTACATGTAATTGATTAGGAGCTTTTCAACACAATTATATTGCAAAACCTCAATTTCTTTACTTTTTACTCAGTTAAAATTTCAACGGGTCCATTGAATGGCCCATTTAGACCCGCTCGTCCGAAACCTCTACAAAAAGGACCACAAAAAATTTTAATCAAATTTTAAGGAGTTCATGTAATTGATTAGGAGCTTTTCAACACAATTTTATTGCAAAACCTCAATTTCTGTACTTTTTACTCAGTTAAAATTCTAACGGGTCCATTGAAAGGCCCATTTAGACCTGCTCGTCCGAAACCTCGACGAAAAGGACCGCAAAAATTGTTTTAATCAAATTTTAGGAGTTCAAATAATTGATTAGGAGCTTTTCAACACAATTATATTGAAAACCTCAATTTTATACTTTTTACTCAGTTAAAATTCCAACGGGCCCATTGAAAGGCCCATTTAGACCTGCTCGTCCGAAACCATGACAAAAAGGACCGCAAAAATGTTTTATTCAAATATTAGGAGTTCAAGTAATAGATTAGGAGCTTTTCAACACAATTATATTGCAAACCCTCAATTTATGTACTTTTTAATCAGTTAAATTTCAACGGGTCCATTGAAAGGCCCATTTCAACCTGCTCGTCCGAAACCTCTACAAAAAGGACTGCAAAACAAGTTTTAGTCAAATTTTAGGAGTTCATGTAATTGATCAGGAGCTTTTCAACACAATTATATTGCAAAACCTCAATTTCTATACTTTTTAGTCAGTTAAAATTCCAACGGGTCCATTGAAAGGCCCAATTAGACTTGCTCGTCCGAAACCTAGACAAAAAGGTCTGCAAAACAAGTTTTAATCAAATTTTAGGAGTACATGTAATCTATTAGGAGCTTTTCAACACAATTATATTGAAAAACCTCAATTTCTGTACTTTTTACTCAGTTAAAATTTCAACGGGTCCATTGAAAGGCCCATTTAGACCCGCTCGTCCGAAACCTCTACAAAAAGGACCACAAAAAATTTTAATCAAATTTTAGGAGTTCATGTAATTGATTAGCAGCTTTTCAACACAATTGTATTGCAAAACCTCAATTTCTGTACTTTTTACTCAGTTAAAATTCTAACGGGTCCATTGAAAGGCCCATTTAGACATGCTCGTCCGAAACCTCGACAAAGAGGACCGCAAAAATTGTTTTTATCAAATTTTAGGTGTTCAAATAATTGATTAGTAGATTTTCAACACAATTATATTGAAAACCTCAATTTTATACTTTTTACTCAGTTAAAATTCTAACGGGTCCATTGAAAGGCCCATTTAGACCTGCTCGTCCGAAAACTCGACAAAAAGGACCGCAAAAATTGTTTTAATCAAATTTTTGGAGTTCAATTAATTGATTAGCAGCTTTTCAACACAATTGTATTGCAAAACCTCAATTTCTGTACTTTTTACTCAGTTAAAATTCTAACGGGTCCATTGAAAGGCCCATTTAGACCTGCTCGTCCGAAACCTCTACAAAAAGGACCGCAAAAATGTTTTATTCAAATATTAGGAGTTGAAATAATTGATTAGGAGCTTTTCAACGCAATTATATTGCAAAACCTCGATTTCTGTACTTTTTACTCAGTTAAAATTCCAACGGGTCCATTGAAAGGCCCATATCGACCCGCTTGTCCGAAACCTCTATAAAAAGGACTGCAAAACAAGTTTTAATCAAATTTTAGGAGTTCATGTAATTGATTAGGAGCCTTTCAACACAATTATATTGCAAAACCTCAATTTCTTTACATTTTACTCAGTTAAATTTCCAACGGGTCCATTGAAAGGCCCATTTAGACCTGCTCGTCCCAAACCTCTACAAAAAGGACTGCAAAACAAGTTTTAATCAAATTTTAGGAGTTCAAATAATTGATTAGGAGCTTTTCAACACAATTATATTGCAAAACCTCAATTTCTTTACATTTTACTCAGTTAAATTTCCAACGGGTCCATTGAAATGCACATTAAGACTTGCTCGTCCGAAACCTCTACAAAAAGGACTACAAAACAAGTTTTAATCAAATTTTAGGAGTTCAAATAATTGATTAGGAGCTTTTCAACACAATTGTATTGCAAAACCTCAATTTCTGTACTTTTTACTCAGTTAATATTTCAACGGGTCCATTGAAAGGCCCATTTCGACCCGCTCGTTCGAAACCTCTACAAAAAGGATTGAAAAACAAGTTTTAATCAAATTTTAGGAGTTCATGTAATTGATTAGGAGCTTTTCAACACAATTATATTGCAAAACCTCAATTTATGTACTTTTTACTCAGTTAAAATTCCAACGGATCCATTGAAAGGCCCATTTCGACCCGCTCGTCCGAAACCTCTACAAAAAGGTCTGCAAAACAAGTTTTAATCAAATTTTAGGAGTTCATGTAATTGATTAGGAGCTTTTCAGCACAATTATATTGCAAAACCCCAATTTCTGTACTTTTTACTCAGTTAAAATTTCAACGGGGCCAATGAAAGGCCCATTTAGACCCGCTCGTCCGAAACCTCTACAAAAAGGACCACAAAAAAGTTTTAATCAAATTTTAGGAGTTCATGTAATTGATTAGGAGCTTTTCAACACAATTGTATTGCAAAACCTCAATTTCTGTACTTTTTACTCAGTTAAAATTCTAACGGGTCCATTGAAAGGCCCATTTAGACCTGCTCGTCCGAAACCTCGACAAAAAGGACCGCAAAAATTGTTTTAATCAAATTTTAGGAGTTCAAATAATTGATTAGGAGCTTTTCAACACAATTATATTGAAAAAACTCAATTTTATACTTTTTACTCAGTTAAAATTCCAACGGGCCCATTGTTAGGCCCATTTAGACATGCTCGTCAGAAAACTCTACAAAAAAGAATGCAAAAATGTTTTATTCAAATATTAGGAGTTCAAATAATTGATTAGGAGCTTTTCAACACAATTATATTGCAAAACCTCGATTTCTGTACTTTTTACTCACTCAAAATTCTAACGGGTCCATTGAAAGGCCCATATACCCGCTCGTCCGAAACCTCTACAAAAAGGACTGAAAAACATGTTTTAATCAAATTTTAGGAGTTCATGTAATTGATTAGGAGCTTTTCAACACAATTATATTTAAAACCTCAATTTTATACTTTTTACTCAGTTAAAATTCCAACGGGCCCATTGAAAGGCCCATTTCAACCCGCTCGTCCGAAACCTCTACAAAAAGGACAGCAAAAATGTTTTATTCAAATATTAGGAGTTCAAATAATAGATTAGGAGCTTTTCAACACAATTATATAGCAAAACCTCAATTTATGTACTTTTTAATCAGTTAAATTCCAACGGGTCCATTGAAAGGTCCATTTCAACCTGCTCGTCCAAAACCTCTACAAAAAGGACTGCAAAACAAGTTTTAGTCAAATTTTAGGAGTTCATGTAATTGATCAGGAGATTTTCAACACAATTATATTGCAAAACCTCAATTTCTATACTTTTTAGTCAGTTAAAATTCCAACGGGTCCATTGAAAGGCCCATTTAGACTTGCTCGTCCAAAACCTAGACAAAAAGGTCTGCAAAACAAGTTTTAATCAAATTTTAGGAGTACATGTAATCTATTAGGAGCTTTTCAACACAATTACATTGCAAAACCTCAATTTCTGTACTTTTTACTCAGTTAAAATTTCAACGGGTCCATTGAAAGGCCCATTTAGACCCGCTCGTCCGAAACCTCTACAAAAAGGACCACAAAAAATTTTAATCAAATTTTAGGAGTTCATGTAATTGATTAGCAGCTTTTCAACACAATTGTATTGCAAAACCTCAATTTCTGTACTTTTTACTCAGTTAAAATTCTAACGGGTCCATTGAAAGGCCCATTTAGACATGCTCGTCCGAAACCTCGATAAAAAGGACCGCAAAAATTGTTTTAATCAAATTTTAGGAGTTCAAATAAATTATTAGTAGCTTTTCAACACAATTATATTGAAAACCTCAATTTTATACTTTTTACTCAGTTAAAATTCTAACGGGTCCATTGAAAGGCCCATTTAGACCTGCTCGTCCGAAAACTCGACAAAAAGGACCGCAAAAATTGTTTTAATCAAATTTTTGGAGTTCAAATAATTTATTAGGAGCTTTTCAACACAATTATATTGAAAAACCTCAATTTTATACTTTTTACTCAGTTAAAATTCCAACGGGCCCATTGAAAGGCCCATTTAGACCAGCTCGTCCGAAACCTCTACAAAAAGGACCGCAAAAATGTTTTATTCAAATATTAGGAGTTCAAATAATTGATTAGGAGCTTTTCAACGCAATTATATTGCAAAACCTCGATTTCTGTACTTTTTACTCAGTTAAAATTCCAACGGGTCCATTGAAAGGACTATATCGACCCGCTTGTCCGAAACCTCTACAAAAAGGACTGAAAAACATGTTTTAATCAAATTTTAGGAGTTCATGTAATTGATTAGGAGCTTTTCAACACAATTATATTTAAAACCTCAATTTTATACTTTTTACTCAGTTAAAATTCCAACGGGCCCATTGAAAGGCCCATTTCAACCCGCTCGTCCGAAACCTCTACAAAAAGGACAGCAAAAATGTTTTATTCAAATATTAGGAGTTCAAATAATAGATTAGGAGCTTTTCAACACAATTATATAGCAAAACCTCAATTTATGTACTTTTTAATCAGTTAAATTCCAACGGGTCCATTGAAAGGCCCATTTCAACCTGCTCGTCCGAAACCTCTACAAAAAGGACTGCAAATCAAGTTTTAGTCAAATTTTAGGAGTTCATGTAATTGATCAGGAGATTTTCAACACAATTATATTGCAAAACCTCAATTTCTATACTTTTTAGTCAGTTAAAATTCCAACGGGTCCATTGAAAGGCCCATTTAGACTTGCTCGTCCGAAACCTAGACAAAAAGGTCTGCAAAACAAGTTTTAATCAAATTTTAGGAGTACATGTAATCTATTAGGAGCTTTTCAACACAATTATATTGCAAAACCTCAATTTCTGTACTTTTTACTCAGTTAAAATTTCAACGGGTCCATTGAAAGGCCCATTTAGACCCGCTCGTCCGAAACCTCTACAAAAAGGACCACAAAAAATTTTAATCAAATTTTAGGAGTTCATGTAATTGATTAGCAGCTTTTCAACACAATTGTATTGCAAAACCTCAATTTCTGTACTTTTTACTCAGTTAAAATTCTAACGGGTCCATTGAAAGGCCCATTTAGACATGCTCGTCCGAAACCTCGATAAAAAGGACCGCAAAAATTATTTTACTCAAATTTTAGGAGTTCAAATAATTGATTAGTAGCTTTTCAACACAATTATATTGAAAACCTCAATTTTATACTTTTTACTCAGTTAAAATTCTAACGGGTCCATTGAAAGGCCCATTTAGACCTGCTCGTCCGAAAACTCGACAAAAAGGACTGCAAAAATTGTTTTAATCAAATTTTTGGAGTTCAAATAATTTATTAGGAGCTTTTCAACACAATTATATTGAAAAACCTCAATTTTATACTTTTTACTCAGTTAAAATTCCAACGGGCCCATTGAAAGGCCCATTTAGACCAGCTCATCCGAAACCTCTACAAAAAGGAACGCAAAAATGTTTTATTCAAATATTAGGAGTTCAAATAATTGATTAGGAGCTTTTCAACGCAATTATATTGCAAAACCTCGATTTCTGTACTTTTTACTCAGTTAAAATTCCAACGGGTCCATTGAAAGGACCATATCGACCCGCTTGTCCGAAACCTCTACAAAAGGACTGCAAAACTAGTTTTAATCAAATTTTAGGTGTTCATGTAATTGATTAGGAGCCTTTCAACACAATTATATTGCAAAACCTCAATTTCTTTACATTTTACTCAGTTAAATTTCCAACGGGTCCATTGAAAGGCCCATTTAGACCTGCTCGTCCCAAACCTCTACAAAAAGGACTGTAAAACAAGTTTTAATCAAATTTTAGGAGTTCAAATAATTGATTAGGAGCTTTTCAACACAATTATATTGCAAAACCTCAATTTCTTTACATTTTACTCAGTTAAATTTCCAACGGGTCTATTGAAATGCACATTAAGACTTGCTCGTCCGAAACCTCTACAAAAAGGACTACAAAACAAGTTCTAATCAAATTTTAGGAGTTCAAATAATTGATTAGGAGCTTTTCAACACATATATATTGCAAAACCTCAATTTCTGTACTTTTTACTCAGTTAAAATTCCAACGGGTATCCGATTCAAATGACGTAGAAGTCATAGAATTCAAAGAAAAAGAAGCCAAAGTATGGGCTATAACATTTGCCTCACGGCGAACAAAGGAAATAGAAGTAAAGTCCAAGTCATGAAGAGCAGCTTGTATCTGAAGAATAGTTGGTCCCATAGCAGAGAGGTCCTGAGCAGGATTGTTGATCCTATTCGTGAGAGAGGCGCAGTCAGTTTCGATCAAAATACAATTCCATCCGTGAGATCGGGCAAAGGTGAGACCAGCAAGGATACTTTCCCCCTCACTGGTGATAGCGTCCTGACGGCTACCAAGAGGGAAAGCAAGACCACCCACGACTGTTCTTGCAGGATCACGAGCAACAACGCCTACGGCTGCTGCACGAGTTGATGGGTTAAAAGCTTCGTCCACATTAATTTTGATATAATTAGGTGGAGGAGTACAGGATGGGTTAGAAAATGTAGATGGAGATGGATCGGATGAAATTGAAGATTTACAAAATTCATCATGTAAGCTAATTGAATTGACAACAATTAGCCATGGAGGTTGTAGATGGTGGTTGTGAACCCAATCATTTCGTCTGTTCCAAATATTCTATCTTGTAACAAATATTCATTGATTAATAATATTTGGGCACTCTTTTCCTCTTTTTAGGGTCCTCTAGCTTTGCTTGAAGGACAGTAGTAGGGGTTTTTAATAAGGCCTTTTCTTCAACAAAAAAAATTCCAACGGGTCCATTGAAAGGCCCATTTCGACCCGCTCGTTCGAAACCTCTACAAAAAGGATTGAAAAACAAGTTTTAATCAAATTTTAGAAGTTCATGTAATTGATTAGGAGCTTTTCAACACAATTATATAGCAAATACTCAATTTCTGTACTTTTTACTCAGTTAAAATTCCAACAGATCCATTGAAAGGCCCATTTCGACCCGCTCGTCCGAAACCTCTACAAAAAGGTCTGCAAAACAAGTTTTAATCAAATTTTAGGAGTTCATGTAATTGATTAGGAGCTTTTCAACACAATTATATTGCAAAACCTCAATTTCTGTACTTTTTACTCAGTTAAAATTTCAACGGGTCCATTGAAAGGCCCATTTAGACCCGCTCGTCCGAAACCTCGACAAAAAGGACCACAAAAAATTTTAATCAAATTTTAGGAGTTCATGTAATTGATTAGCAGCTTTTCAACACAATTGTATTGCAAAACCTCAATTTCTGTACTTTTTACTCAGTTAAAATTCTAACGGGTCCATTGAAAGGCCCATTTAGACCTGCTCGTCCGAAACCTCGACAAAAAGGACCGCAAAAATTGTTTTAATCAAATTTTAGGAGTTCAAATAATTGATTAGGAGCTTTTCAACACAATCATATTGAAAACCTCAATTTTATACTTTTTACTCAGTTTAAATTTCTAACGGGTCCATTGAAAGGCCCATTTAGACCTGCTCGTCCGAAAACTCGACAAAAAGGACCGCAAAATTATTTTAATCAAATTTTTGGAGTTCAAATAATTTATTAGGAGCTTTTCAACACAATTATATTGAAAAACCTCAATTTTATACTTTTTACTCAGTTAAAATTCCAACGGGCCCATTGAAAGGCCCATTTAGACCTGCTCGTCCGAAACCTCTACAAAAAGGACCGCAAAAATGTTTTATTCAAATATTAGGAGTTCAAATAAATGATTAGGAGCTTTTCAACGCAATTATATTGCAAAACCTCGATTTATGTACTTTTTACTCAGTTAAAATTCCAACGGGTCCATTGAAAGGCCCATATCGACCCGCTTGTCTGAAACCTCTACAAAAAGGACTGCAAAACAAGTTTTAATCAAATTTTTGGAGTTCATGTAATTGATTAGGAGCCTTTCAACACAATTATATTGCAAAACCTCAATTTCTTTACATTTTACTCAGTTAAATTTCCAACGGGTCCATTGAAAGGCCCATTTAGACCTGCTCGTCCCAAACCTCTACAAAAAGGACTGCAAAACAAGTTTTAATCAAATTATAGGAGTTCAAATAATTTATTAGGAGCTTTTCAACACAATTATATTGCAAAACCTCAATTTCTTTACATTTTACTCAGTTAAATTTCCAACGGGTCCATTGAAATGCACATTAAGACTTGCTCGTCCGAAACCTCTACAAAAGGGACTACAAAACAAGTTCTAATCAAATTTTAGGAGTTCAAATAATTGATTAGGAGCTTTTCAACACAATTATATTACAAAACCTCAATTTCTGTACTTTTTACTCAGTTAAAATTCCAACGGGTTCATTGAAAGGCCCATTTCGACCCGCTCGTTCGAAACCTCTACAAAAAGGATTGAAAAACAAGTTTTAATCAAATTTTAGGAGTTCATGTAATTGATTAGGAGCTTTTCAACACAATTATATTGCAAAACCTCAATTTCTGTACTTTTTACTCAGTTAAAATTCCAACGGATGCATTGAAAGGCCCATTTCGACCCGCTCGTCCGAAACCTCTACAAAAAGGTCTGCAAAACAAGTTTTAATCAAATTTTAGGAGTTCATGTAATTGATTAGGAGCTTTTCAACAAAATTATATTGCAAAACCTCAATTTCTGTACTTTTTACTCAGTTAAAATTTCAACGGGTCCATTGAAAGGCTCATTTAGACCCGCTCGTCCGAAACCTCTACAAAAAAGAACACAAAAAATTTTAATCAAATTTTAGGAGTTCATGTAATTGATTAGCAGCTTTTCAACACAATTGTATTGCAAAACCTCAATTTCTATACTTTTTACTCAGTTAAAATTCTAACGGGTCCATTGAAAGGCCCATTTAGACCTGCTCGTCCGAAACCTCGACAAAAAGGACCGCAAAAATTGTTTTAATCAAATTTTAGGAGTTCAAATAATTGATTAGGAGCTTTTCAACACAATTATATTGAAAACCTCAATTTTATACTTTTTACTCAGTTAAAATTCTAACGGGTCCATTGAAAGGCCCATTTAGACCTGCTCGTCCGAAAACTCGACAAAAAAGACCGCAAAAATTGTTTTAATCAAATTTTTGGAGTTCAAATAATTTATTAGGAGCTTTTCAACACAATTATATTGAAAAACCTCAATTTTATACTTTTTACTCAGTTAAAATTCCAACGGGCCCATTGAAAGGCCCATTTAGACCTGCTCGTCCGAAACCTCTACAAAAAGGACCGCAAAAATGTTTTATTCAAATATTAGGAGTTCAAATAATTGATTAGGAGCTTTTCAACGCAATTATATTGCAAAACCTCGATTTCTGTACTTTTTACTCAGTTAAAATTCCAACGGGTCCATTGAAAGGCCCATATCGACCCGCTTGTCCGAAACCTCTACAAAAAGGACTGCAAAACAAGTTTTAATCAAATTTTAGGAGTTCATGTAATTGATTAGGAGCCTTTCAACACAATTATATTGCAAAACCTCAATTTCTTTACATTTTATTCAGTTAAATTTCCAACGGGTCCATTGAAAGGCCCATTTAGACCTGCTCGTCCGAAACCTCTACAAAAAGGACTGCAAAACAAGTTCTAATCAAATTTTAGGAGTTCAAATAATTTATTAGGAGCTTTTCAACACAATTATATTGCAAAACCTCAATTACTGTACTTTTTACTCAGTTAAAATTCCAACGGGTCCATTGCAAGGCCCATTTCGACCCGCTCGTTCGAAACCTCTACAAAAAGGATTGAAAAACAAGTTTTAATCAAATTTTAGGAGTTCATGTAATTGATTAGGAGCTTTTCAACACAATTATATTGCAAAACCTCAATTTCTGTACTTTTTACTCAGTTAAAATTCCAATGGATCCATTGAAAGGCCCATTTCGACCCGCTCGTTCGAAACCTCTACAAAAAGGATTGAAAAACAAGTTTTAATCAAATTTTAGGAGTTCATGTAATTGATTAGGAGCTTTTCAACACAATTATATTGCAAAACCTCAATTTCTGTACTTTTTACTCAGTTAAAATTCCAATGGATCCATTGAAAGGCCCATTTCGACCCGCTCGTCCGAAACCTCTACAAAAAGGTCTGCAAAACAAGTTTTAATCAAATTTTAGGAGTTCATGTAATTTATTAGGAGCTTTTCAACACAATTATATTGCAAAACCTCAATTGATGTACTTTTTACTCAGTTAAAATTTCAACGGGTCCATTGAAAGGCCCATTTAGACCTGCTCGTCCGAAACCTCTACAAAAAGGACCACAAAAAATTTTAATCAAATTTTAGGAGTTCATGTAATTGATTAGCAGCTTTTCAACACAAATGTATTGCAAATCCTCAATTTCTGTACTTTTTACTCAGTTAAAATTCTAACGGGTCCATTGAAAGGCCCATTTAGACCTGCTCGTCCGAAACCTCGACAAAAAGGACCGCAAAAATTGTTTTAATCAAATTTTAGGAGTTCAAATTGTTGATTAGGAGCTTTTCAACACAATTATATTGAAAACCTCAATTTTATACTTTTTACTCAGTTTAAATTTCTAACGGGTCCATTGAAAGGCCCATTTAGACCTGCTCGTCCGAAAACACGACAAAAAGGACCGCAAAAATTGTTTTAATCAAATTTTTGGAGTTCAAATAATTCATTAGGAGCTTTTCAACACAATTATATTGAAAAACATCAATTTTATACTTTTTACTCAGTTAAAATTCCAACGGGCCCATTGAAAGGCCCATTTAGACCTGCTTGTCCGAAACCTCTACAAAAAGGACCGCAAAAATGTTTTATTCAAATATTAGGAGTTCAAATAAATGATTAGGAGCTTTTCAACGCAATTATATTGCAAAACCTCGATTTATGTACTTTTTACTCAGTTAAAATTCCAACGGGTCCATTGAAAGGCCCATATCGACCCGCTTGTATGAATCCTCTACAAAAAGGACTGCAAAACAAGTTTTAATCAAATTTTTGGAGTTCATGTAATTGATTAGGAGCCTTTCAACACAATTATATTGCAAAACCTCAATTTCTTTACATTTTACTCAGTTAAATTTCCAACGGGTCCATTGAAAGGCCCATTTAGACCTGCTCGTCCCAAACCTCTACAAAAAGGACTGCAAAACAAGTTTTAATCAAATTTTAGGAGTTCAAATAATTTATTAGGAGCTTTTCAACACAATTATATTGCAAAACCTCAATTTCTTTACATTTTACTCAGTTAAATTTCCAACGGGTCCATTGAAATGCACATTAAGATTTGCTCGTCCGAAACCTCTACAAAAGGGACTACAAAACAAGTTCTAATCAAATTTTAGGAGTTCAAATAATTGATTAGGAGCTTTTCAACACAATTATATTACAAAACCTCAATTTCTGTACTTTTTACTCAGTTAAAATTCCAACGGGTCCATTGAAAGGCCCATTTCGACCCGCTCGTTCGAAACCTCTACAAAAAGGATTGAAAAACAAGTTTTAATCAAATTTTAGGAGTTCATGTAATTGATTAGGAGCTTTTCAACACAATTATATTGCAAAACCTCAATTTCTGTACTTTTTACTCAGTTAAAATTCCAACGGATCCATTAAAAGGCCCATTTAGACCTGCTCGTCCGAAAACTCGACAAAAAGGACCGGAAAAATTGTTTTAATCAAATTTTTGGAGTTCAAATAATTTATTAGGAGCTTTTCAACAGAATTATATTGAAAAACCTCAATTTTATACTTTTTACTCAGTTAAAATTCCAACGGGCCCATTGAAAGGCCCATTTAGACCTGCTCGTCCGAAACCTCTACAAAAAGGACCGCAAAAATGTTTTATTCAAATATTAGGAGTTCAAATAATTTATTAGGAGCTTTTCAACGCAATTATATTGCAAAACCTCGATTTCTGTACTTTTTACTCAGTTAAAATTCCAATGGGTCCATTGAAAGGCCCATATCGACCCGCTGGCCCGAAACCTCTGCAAAAAGGACTGCAAAACAAGTTTTAATCAAATTTTAGGAGTTCATGTAATTGATTAGGAGCCTTTCAACACAATTATATTGCAAAACCTCAATTTCTTTACATTTTACTCAGTTAAATTTCCAACGGGTCCATTGAAATGCACATTAAGACTTGCTCGTCCGAAACCTCTACAAAAAGGACTACAAAACAAGTTCAAATCAAATTTTAGGAGTTCAAATAATTTATTAGGAGCTTTTCAACACAATTATATTGCAAAACCTCAATTTCTTTACATTTTACTCAGTTAAAATTCCAACGGGTCCATTGAAAGGCCCATTTCGACCCGCTCGTTCGAAACCTCGACAAAAAGGACCGCAAAAATTGTTTTAATCAAATTTTAGGAGTTCAAATAATTGATTAGGAGCTTTTCAACACAATTATATTGCAAAACCTCAATTTCTGTACTTTTTACTCAGTTAAAATTCCAACGGGTCCATTGAAAGGCCCATTTCGACCCGCTCGTCCGAAACCTCTACAAAAAGGTCTGCAAAACAAGTTTTAATCAAATTTTAGGAGTTCATGTAATTGATTAGGAGCTTTTCAACACAATTATATTGCAAAACCTCAATTTCTGTACTTTTTACTCAGTTAAAATTCCAATGGATCCATTGAAAGGCCCATTTCGACCCGCTCGTCCGAAACCTCTAGAAAAAGGTCTGCAAAACAAGTTTTAATCAAATTTTAGGAGTTCATGTAATTGATTAGGAGCTTTTCAACACAATTATATTGCAAAACCTCAATTTCTGTACTTTTTACTCAGTTAAAATTTCAACGGGTGGGTAACAGGTAACGGGTGTGTATGAAAATTCTCTCAATTTCTCTCTCAAATTTTCTCTCAAACTCTCCCTTCTCTCTTCTCCCTCTCCTCCTTATCTTTTCCCTTCTCCGCCTCCTCCTCCTCCTCTTAGCCGCCTGCTTCCGCCCCAATCTCCGCCGTCATACATGCCTCCGGCCTTCCCCTTTGATTTCATCATGGTGCTTGCTTAGCACAAATATGATGAAATCGATCACCACCCACATCGCCCGAAGGAATTTTCACTGCCCACCAGTTCCGTTTCCATCTTTGATGCAATTTTGGCTTTGGCAATGGCCACATCCTACCATTCAGGTAAATGATGTACTTCATGTACATCACACATATGCTGGGATTTCATTTTTGATTCCCTTCGTAAACCCTGTCTCCGTTCACGGAGTACAAGGATTTTCCTGGTCAAAACGACCTTGTATCCAATCTTTTCACAGCAAATTACTGCTGGGGAAATTAATATTTTTGAATGAAACCATCCATCAGTGGCTGTTAATGCAGGCAATTCATTTTGCTTCTACGAATTTGTTACTACAACAAGATGATACTATATTGATTTATGTTTATTTTATCATCATGTCTACAACGATATGGATTTTAAATTTTAACACGATGCATGAGCACCGTCAATTAAACCGACATATCGGGGAGAGGGTGGTCGCTAGATGTCGGGCGACAGCAGCCTTCTTGCTCCACGACTGTTGGAGCACCAGATATGTTTCACATTTTTTTTGGAATGGTGAATTGCCACGTCACAAGTCTGCATGGAAGACTTTGGCCCATTCAAGTGTACCATGCACTGCATGCAATCCGGTGGAATCCCACCAAAAAATATCACTTTTTAACTTATTCCTATTTCTAAGGGATTCAATATCTTACTACGATTTTAATATCGTACATAATAATTTTAAAATGATGCTTTCTTTACAGATTATAGATATTAAAATACAAATGTATTTTTCTATTTATTATCTAGACGAGTCCATCCACTATAGGGCTCTATTTGAATTTAAAATAAATTTATCTTTAAATCTTGGGATTCAAAAGATATTTTTTAAATTCAAATCCTTTCACTACTTCCTCACTACTCTATTTGAATTTAAATTCATAGCCTTTTATAATCTTATGATTATAAAGACTCTATTCAAATTCAAATTATTGATTACATTATCTGTTAATCACAAGTTGGTTAGGATATTGTATAAATTCAATTTCTCTCTATCCTGGGATAAAATTCTACTTGGTTGGGATTTAATATTATCCTATAATCATAGTCATTCACATGAATTAAAATTACTATCCCCTTTTAATCTCAGAATTATCAAGATAGTAATTAAATTCAATTCTTTTAAATATTATCTTAATAATAACTTTGAATTTAATTTAATATTCTCTTCTAATGTAATGATTATTAAGAGATTACTTAAATTTAAATTTCTTCCTCCTTATCCTACATCACAACGCATAGTAGGAAATTATACAAACTCAATTCGTTTTCTTATATGGGATAATCTATATGAATTTCAATTAATTCTAATTTTTAATCTTACGATTATTATTTGGATATTAATTAAATTCATATACATTTTAAAATATATATGGAATTTTAAATTTCATTTCACATTATCCTATCCTTATCGAGACTCTCCATTTCATCAATGGTTTGAATATTATTCTCTTTGCATAGAGATTTATCGCCTAAGTATATTGTTCACTAGGCATTTTCTCCCTCTTCCCACGTTTCACTTCAGTTGTGTGAAACCTTTCTCAATCGTCGAGTATACACAAGCACTTATGGCTTCCACCGATTCCTTTCTCTCTCGCTTTGATAACCTTCAGTTTACAGCAGAAGAGAAAAATGTAATCTGTGCTCCTGCCTCAACAAAGGCCATTCCCCTTGATGACTACAAATTGTCACTCATCGGAAAATTGTTCAACACAAAAGAGTATGAAGAGAATGTTGTGATGCGACTCTTCACTAATATTTGGAGAGAATACAAGCTCTCATCGGTAACATCTCTTGGCTCTGGACATTTTTTGTTTAAATTTGAAACTAAAGCTTGCAGGGATGTTGTTCTAAATGGAGGGCCCTGGACTTTTAAGAAAGATTGGCTTGCAGTCTTACCAGTGCAGCCAAAGCTCACCATTAAGGGATACCGATATGACCAGATGCGAATTTGGGTAAGAATACATCGTGTTCCGATCGCTATGATGACTAGCGTTGTGATAGCAAATACCACCGGCCAAGCCATTGGCGGAGGGATAGGTGCAGTAATAGGGACTGACTCTCGTCAATCGGAGGAGGGGAATATGACCGAATTCCTCCGAGTCTTAGTCATAATTGATGTACACCAGCCGCTGCGACGGTTTGTGTTTGTTCAGCTTGAGGAGGATGAAAACCCTCAGATGCTGCCTATACAATATGAGAGTCTACCATCTTTCTGTCATGGATGTGGTATTTTGTGCCACCTTAAAGCCACTTGTGTGGATTTTAAGGATGATAAAACCGTGCCCCAACAGTATGGAGATTGGTTGCGTGCTCCGGCACCAAAGAAAAAATCTAAAATAACTACCAGAGGAAGGGTTAGTTATTTTGATGCAGCTAAGCCTTCGATGGCCAACAATGGTACATGGCTTTTTCACAATATGTACTCACTTTGGATTTGGCTTAGGCTTTATTATTTTTGCCTTCCACTTTACGATGATTTACATAATCTTTTTGCCTCATTGCAGGTGAAGGATCAACCAAAAGGAAAAACATCAAAACAGGTATCATATACATGTTATCCTGCACTTGTTGTAGTTTTTTTCTATTTAGTGGGAATTTTTCCTACTATTTATATTCACTTTTCCCTTTGTCGAATCTGCTCCTCAGGACCAGAACGTAAAGGAAAGTCAGTGGCGGTAGCTGATGCTGTCTCAGCCACGAAACATTCAGAAGCGGCAGCCTCGGCTTCGAGGAAAGAACGCATACCAGGGCAGGCAGCCACTGCTGATGCCAAAACCGCTGATTCTGCTGCACCCCTGGGTGCGGAACTGATGCAGGAGCAGCCAGTTGACAAAGTTCCTGATACTACAGCACCCCTGGGTGCGGCAATGCTGCAGGAGCCGCCAGCTCCATTCGCGCCTGTTGCTGCCCCTGAGGAGCTAATGGCGGACTCGGATGGGGAGGCCACGGGACAGCTCTCGATTGAAGCTCTTGATGTAGCCCCCTTAGCTGTCATCCCAGCCGATGCGGAATCAGCAAATACGGGTGCCCCCGATGCTGCCAAGACAGCCACAATGGCTGAGGATGCATCTTCCACTCCACCGAGCAAGAGGTTCGTCTTGATCGATTCTGAAGGCTTCCCGGTGCCCACTGTAGTGCCGGCTAAGTCTACTACCGCTGGACATGGAAGTAATGCCTTTGTCAACCCAGATTTTGAGGATTGGCTCACTACTTCCTCGAGCCCACCAAAGAATGCTGTCGAACCACGCAAGGCAAAACGCAGCCCCCTTTGACTGCTCCTACGTTGGCTAAACGTCCACGTACCACTCCAAAGGTTCCACTACGACCGGCTAAGCACGGAACAGTTCCTACAGAAAAAACCAAACACTCTAAAGCTGGGATGAGCAGCAAAGTCTCTTCGGCGGCGGTTGATATTCAACCCCGCCGAGAGAAATGAGGCTCATGTGCTGGAACTGCCGTGGGCTTGGTTCACCAGAGGCAGTTCGAGGGCTTATTTCAATGGTCCGCAAATTAGAACCTTTAATTATTTTCTTATCTGAAACTCGGTTATGTAATTTTAATTTTGAAAGATTGAAACTTTCTTTAGGTATGGAGGGCTGCTTCCGTGTGACAAGCAGTCCAAATTGCTCTGGTTTAATAATGCTTTGGAATAATAAATTGAATGTTGATCTTTTATCGTATTCTGATCGTCATATAGATTCCACTGTTACATCGTCCGATGATTGCTTTCGTTTTACTGGAATCTATGGGTTTGCCGAAACTAGCATGAAATATAAAACGTGGGAACTCATAGATTCTCTTCGTAACAATTCCCCTTTACCTTGGTTAATTGGAGGGGACCTAAACGATATTTTATCAGACTCCGAAAAACAAGGCGGAGGTCGTCGACCGCAATCACAAATCACCAACTTTCGCGAGTGCCTTGTACGTAATGGGATTTTTGATTGCAAACCATGTTCGGGTTGGTTCACTTGGTCGCGCACTGGGCCACACGTTACACCTGTCTGTGAACGTCTGGATAGATATCTTGCTTGCAATGCATGGCTCAATGCCCACTTAACATTCCAATGTCGGAATATTTTTTCTCCGAATTCCGATCACTACATCATTATTATGGACACTACACGTACTACACCTCACGAGCATCATGACCAATATGATGCGCATACTGGTGACCATTTCCGATTCGAGGCATGCTGGGCAAAGGACCCGTCATGTGTCTCCACGGTTCACCAAGCGTGGTCCAATGCGTCGGGCACTCTACTCGACAAATTGACCGTCGTAGGGAACCAATTACATAATTGGCAAGCAAATAGACGCTCCACCTCCAACAATCGCATAGCTGAACTTCAGCGTCAAATTAACTACTATATGCGTAGGAGAAGATTGTCACAAAACATGTTACTCAATCTTCGTGACGCAAAATTGGAACTTAAACGCCTTCTGGATGCCAAGGAAGCATACTGGGCACAACGTTCTCGTGTTACCTGGCTTTCGCAAGGTGATAAGAACACTTCCTTTTTCCATGCTCGAGCTTCAAAGCGACGGAAAAAGAACACCATACGTGGTCTTTTCGATGTGGACCAAACTTGGCATACAGAGAAACCTGAGCTTCTTCGAATTGCATCCGAGTATTTTCAGGATTTATTCACATCGGCTAATCCAAGCCCCTCTCCGGTGCTCTTGGAACATATTACCCCAGTGGTTAGTGCTGAAATGAATACATCTTTGCTACGGCCCTTCACTGAAGAAGAGGTCACCACAGCTTTCAGGGATATCGGCCCTCGGAAAGCCCCAGGCTTTGACGGCTTCCCTAGTAGTTTCTATAGACAATACTGGGACATCATAGGACCTGAGTTTATACGCCTTTGTTTGCGCCTGTTAAGAGGCAAAGAGGATATGGCAACGGTAAACAAAGCTATCATTGTCCTCATCCCTAAGGTGTCCGACGCCTCAAACATGCGCCAATTTCGACCGATCAGCTTATGTACTGTTATCTACAAGACCATAGCTAAGGTTCTTGTGAATAGACTTAAACCTATATTACCATATTGTATCAGTGACGCGCAAGCCGCTTTTGTCAGTGGTCGGAACATTACTGACAATATTTTGATTGCGCACGAACTTGTGCATACCCTTCATACTAATACCGCCTCGATATATCAGGGGGCTGCCTTAAAGCTCGATATGGAAAAAGCTTTTGATAAGGTTGAATGGTCTTTTCTTAAAGACGTAATGTTACGTATGGGGTTTGCATCTGAATGGGTACAATTACTGCTCCGATGTGTATCCACTGTTTCTTTTTCAGTTCGGCTTAATGGCACTCTATCAAACGAGTTCTTTCCGACTAGAGGAATTCGGCAAGGGGACCCTCTCTCGCCTTTTCTCTTTTTAATCTGCTCCAAAGGGTTTTCAGCGGCCCTCGAGGCTGAACAGCATTCGGGACGTCTAATTGGGTTACAGGCCAATAGACGTGGCCCACGAATTAACCATCTGCTCTTTGCGGATGATAGTATTGTCTTTGTCCGTAACTCCCCAGGGGAAATAGACCAGTTGAAGGAAATTCTCCGGATGTATGAGGCATCCTCAGGTCAGTCAGTCAACTTTTCCAAGTCGACTGCCTTTTGTAGCTCCCTCTGTTCGAGGGAATTCACACATGCGCTCCAACATACTCTTGGCATCCGTTTGGTTGATGACCCTGGAACATATCTAGGTGTCCCTCTTCTCATCGGGAGGAATCGAACGGCCAGTCTTGGTTTCATTAGAGACAAAGTCAATTCTCGCATGACTAAATGGGATACTAACTTGCTGTCATACAGTGGGCGTGAAATTCTCATAAAATCAGTGGCGCAAGCGTTGCCTCAATATGTCATGTCATGTTATTTGCTCCCACAGAACATTGTGGATGATGCGACACGATCAATCCGCCGTTACTGGTGGACGGGCAGAAGTAACAAAAATGGATGGCCCATGCTCTCCTGGGATACTATGTGCACCCCCAAATCTATGGGGGCATGGGTTTCCGTGATCTAAGGGACTTTAATATTGCCCTTCTTGGGAAACAAATCTGGCGACTAATCCACTCGCCCGACTCCTTACTCGCTCGGGTCCTCAAATCACGCTATTATCCATCCGGGAATATTATGGAGGCGAAAGTTGACCATCGAGCCTCCTATGCTTGGAGAGGTATATGGCAGGCTTTGCAACAATTACAATCCGGTTTCTTCTGGAGACCTGGAATAAATAGTCGCCTGCGCATCCATCGTGATAATTGGGGTGGATCTAGTGGGCTCTCCTTTTTTGGTAGTTATCAAGATAATGAGGAAATACCCTTGCAATGCGGAGATTTTATGATTCGTCATCATAATGTATGGGATGAACATAAAGTACGTCAACATTTTGACGAAGACGACGCAGCCCACATATTACAAGTACCAATATCTGATGTCCAACGCGATACCTTGCTATGGGGCTTTCATGATACCAATATTTATTCCGTACGCTCCGGTTATCTTTTCTTACGTCAGCCCCCACGACCTCTTGAGCGTCCGAACCCTCTATGGAAGATTATTGCTAAATCCAACACACTACCGAAAGTCCGCACCTTTGGATGGCGTGTAGGACGGGGAGCGCTACCCACAGGTGACCGACTTGCGACTATTGGATTGGGCAACGGCATGTGTCCGTTCTGCCCTTCGATGCTCGAGTCTGCACTTCATGCTTTCAGGGACTGTCCAGGCGCTGCTGAGACACTCCGCCTTGCAGGTTTCCCGAGCGCACTTCGTGATAGCAGCGCAACCACGATGTCCCTTTGGTTGGAACAAGGAGCTAGGCTCCTCCCCTGCGCACAATTTGATCTCCTCCTAACTACACTGTGGAATCTTTGGAATAGGAGGAATGAGTGGGTCCATTCTCAGCGCCTGCAGCCCCCTTGGCTCACCTTAATGAACTCACAGGATCTTCTTCGCGACTACCTATCGGCCACAGCAGACAATCCCACGACGAGGCAGCATACGACGACAGCACTCTCCCCACCTGTCTGGAGGCCGCCGCCAGCTGGATCAATCAAAATCAACGTTGATGGTGCTTTTCACCCTTCTACAGGATCGGCTGGAATTGGTATCGTGGCCCGTGATGCTTCTGGAGCTATCCTGCTTGGACGAGCTGTTTACTTGGACACTATTGCCGATTCTACGTCGGCAGAGCTACGGGCGATATCGGATGGCGTCCAATTAGGTGTGGAGGCGGGTTGGACTGGGTTTCTCCTTGAATCAGATGCGGCCCTGCTGATCAATCGGTTGTGTAGAGCGGGCGAGGATGCCTCCCCTATTCAGCACCAGTTGCAGGATACTAGATCTTTAATTGACAATGTATCAGGTCTTAGTTTACATTATGTACCGCGTGGAGCTAACGTTTTAGCTCATTCTGTAGCCAATTGGGCTTTGCACTTTCATTCATCCATGTATTTTGGGCTGGGCTTGCCCGATGCTCTACGAACTTTTGTACCGGTTGTTAACCAACCACCTTGATTTATAATATATTTTGGGCACTCTTTTCCCCTCCTAGGGCTTTGCTGGGCTTGCCCAGTAAGGTTTAGTGGGGTTTTTAATGAGGCCCTTTCTTCAAAAAAAAATTCAACGGGTCCATTGAAAGGCCCATTTAGACCCGCTCGTCCGAAACCTTTACAAAAAGGACCACAAAAAATTTTAATCAAATTTTAGGAGTTCATGTAATTGATTAGCAGCTTTTCAACACAATTGTATTGCAAAACCTCAATTTCTGTACTTTTTACTCAGTTAAAATTCTAACGGGTCTATTGAAAGGCCCATTTAGACCTGCTCGTCCGAAACCTCGACAAAAAGGACCGCAAAAATTGTTTTAATCAAATTTTAGGAGTTCAAATAATTGATTAGGAGCTTTTCAACACAATTATATTGAAAACCTCAATTTTATATTTTTTACTCAGTTAAAATTCTAACGGGTCCATTGAAAGGCCCATTTAGACCTGCTCGTCCGAAAACTCGACAAAAAGGACCGCAAAAATTGTTTTAATCAAATTTTTGGAGTTCAAATAATTTATTAGGAGCTTTTCAACACAATTATATTGAAAAACCTCAATTTTATACTTTTTACTAGGTTAAAATTCCAACGGGCCCATTGAAAGGCCCATTTAGACCTGCTCGTCCGAAACCTCTACAAAAAGGACTGCAAAAATGTTTTATTCAAATATTAGGAGTTCAAATAATTGATTAGGAGCTTTTCAACGCAATTATATTGCAAAACCTCGATTTCTGTACTTTTTACTTAGTTAAAATTCCAACGGGTCCATTGAAAGGCCCATATCGACCTGCTTGTCCGAAACCTCTACAAAAAGGACTGCAAAACAAGTTTTAATCAAATTTTAGGAGTTCATGTAATTGATTAGGAGCCTTTCAACACAATTATATTGCAAAACCTCAATTTCTTTACATTTTACTCAGTTAAATTTCCAACGGGTCCATTGAAAGGCCCATTTAGACCTGCTCGTCCCAAACCTCTACAAAAAGGACTGCAAAACAAGTTTTAATCAAATTTTAGGAGTTCAAATAATTGATTAGGAGCTTTTCAACACAATTATATTGCAAAACCTCAATTTCTTTACATTTTACTCAGTTAAATTTCAAACGGGTCCATTGAAATGCACATTAAGACTTGCTCGTCCGAAACCTCTACAAAAAGGACTACAAAAAAGTTCTAATCAAATTTTAGGAGTTCAAATAATTTATTAGGAGCTTTTCAACACAATTATATTGCAAAACCTCAATTACTGTACTTTTTACTCAGTTAAAATTCCAACGGGTCCATTGAAAGGCCCATTTCGACCCGCTCGTTCGAAACCTCTACAAAAAGGATTGAAAAACAAGTTTTAATCAAATTTTAGGAGTTCATGTAATTGATTAGGAGCTTTTCAACACAATTATATTGCAAAACCTCAATTTCTGTACTTTTTACTCAGTTAAAATTTCAACGGGTCCATTGAAAGGCCCATTTAGACCCGCTCGTCCGAAACCTCTACAAAAAGGACCACAAAAAATTTTAATCAAATTTTAGGAGTTCATGTAATGGATTAGCAGCTTTTCAACACAATTGTATTGCAAAACCTCAATTTCTGTACTTTTTACTCAGTTAAAATTCTAGCGGGTCCATTGAAAGGCCCATTTAGACCTGCTCGTCCGAAACCTCGACAAAAAGGACCGCAAAAATTGTTTTAATCAAATTTTAGGAGTTCAAATAATTGATTAGGAGCTTTTCAACACAATTATATTGAAAACCTCAATTTTATACTTTTTACTCAGTTAAAATTCTAACGGGTGCATTGAAAGGCCCATTTAGACCTGCTCGTCCGAAAACTCGACAAAAAGGACCGCAAAAATTGTTTTAATCAAATTTTTGGAGTTCAAATAATTTATTAGGAGCTTTTCAACACAATTATATTGAAAAACCTCAATTTTATACTTTTTACTCAGTTAAAATTCCAACGGTCCCATTGAAAGGCCCATTTAGACCTGCTCGTCCGAAACCTCTACAAAAAGGACTGCAAAAATGTTTTATTCAAATATTAGGAGTTCAAATAATTGATTAGGAGCTTTTCAACGCAATTATATTGCAAAACCTCGATTTCTGTACTTTTTACTCAGTTAAAATTCCAACGGGTCCATTGAAAGGCCCATATCGACCTGCTTGTCCGAAACCTCTACAAAAAGGACTGCAAAACAAGTTTTAATCAAATTTTAGGAGTTCATGTAATTGATTAGGAGCCTTTCAACACAATTATATTGCAAAACCTCAATTTCTTTACATTTTACTCAGTTAAATTTCCAACGGGTCCATTGAAAGGCCCATTTAGACATGCTCGTCCCAAACCTCTACAAAAAGGACTGCAAAACAAGTTTTAATCAAATTTTAGGAGTTCAAATAATTGATTAGGAGCTTTTCAACACAATTATATTGCAAAACCTCAATTTCTTTACATTTTACTCAGTTAAATTTCAAACGGGTCCATTGAAATGCACATTAAGACTTGCTCGTCCGAAACCTCTACAAAAAGGACTACAAAAAAGTTCTAATCAAATTTTAGGAGTTCAAATAATTTATTAGGAGCCTTTCAACACAATTATATTGCAAAACCTCAATTACTGTACTTTTTACTCAGTTAAAATTCCAACGGGTCCATTGAAAGACCCATTTCGACCCGCTCGTTCGAAACCTCTACAAAAAGGATTGAAAAACAAGTTTTAATCAAATTTTAGGAGTTCATGTAATTGATTAGGAGCTTTTCAACACAATTATATTGCAAAACCTCAATTTCTGTACTTTTTACTCAGTTAAAATTCCAATGGATCCATTGAAAGGCCCATTTCGACCCGCTCGTCCGAAACCTCTACAAAAAGGTCTGCAAAACAAGTTTTAATCAAATTTTAGGAGTTCATGTAATTGATTAGGACCTTTTCAACACAATTATATTGCAAAACCTCAATTTCTGTACTTTTTACTCAGTTAAAATTTCAACTGGTCCATTGAAAGGACCATTTAGACCCGCTCGTCCGAAACCTCTACAAAAAGGACCACAAAAAAAGTTTTAATCAAATTTTAGGAGTTCATGTAATTGATTAGGAGCTTTTCAACACAATTGTTTTGCAAAACCTCAATTTCTGTACTTTTTACTCAGTTAAAATTCTAACGGGTCCATTGAAAGGCCCATTTAGACCTGCTCGTTCGAAACCTCGACAAAAAGGACCGCAAAATTGTTTTAATCAAATTTTAGGAGTTCAAATAATTGATTAGGAGCTTTTCAACACAATTATATTGAAAAACCTCAATTTTATACTTTTTACTCAGTTAAAATTCCAACGGGCCCATTGTTAGGCCCATTTAGACCTGCTCGTCCGAAAACTCTACAAAAAAGAATGCAAAAATGTTTTATTCAAATATTAGGAGTTCAAATAATTGATTAGGAGCTTTTCAACACAATTATATTGCAAAACCTCGATTTCTGTACTTTTTACTCAGTTAAAATTCCAACGAGTCCATTGAAAGGCCCATATCGACCCGCTCGTCCGTAACCTCTACAAAAAGGACTGAAAAACATGTTTTGATCAAATTTTAGGAGTTCATGTAATTGATTAGGAGCTTTTAAACACAATTATATTGAAAACCTCAATTTTATACTTTTTACTCAGTTAAAATTCCAACGGGCCCATTGAAAGGCCCATTTCAACCCGCTCGTCCGAAACCTCTACAAAAAGGACCGCAAAAATGTTTTATTCAAATTTTAGGAGTTCAAATAATAGATTAGGAGCTTTTCAACACAATTATATTGCAAAACCTCAATTTATGTACTTTTTAATCAGTTAAATTCCAACGGGTCCATTGAAAGGCCCATTTCAAACTGCTCGTCCGAAACCTCTACAAAAAGGACTGCAAAACAAGTTTTAGTCAAATTTTAGGAGTTCATGTAATTGATCAAGAGCTTTTCAACACAATTATATTGCAAAACCTCAATTTCTATACTTTTTAGTCAGTTAAAATTCCAACGGGTCCATTGAAAGGGCCATTTAGACTTGCTCGTCCGAAACCTAGACAAAAAGGTCTGCAAAACAAGTTTTAATCAAATTTTAGGAGTACATGTAATTGATTACGAGCTTTTCAACACATTTATATTGCAAAACCTCAATTTCTGTACTTTTTACTCAGTTAAAATTTCAACGGGTCCATTGAAAGGCCCATTTAGACCCGCTCGTCCGAAACCTCTACAAAAAGGACCATAAAAAATTTTAATCAATTTTTAGGAGTTCATGTAATTGATTAGCAGCTTTTCAACACAATTGTATTGCAAAACCTCAATTTATGTACTTTTTACTCAGTTAAAATTCTAACGGGTCCATTGAAAGGCCCATTTAGACCTGCTCGTCCGAAACCTCGACAAAAAGGACCGCAAAAATTGTTTTAATCAAAATTTAGGAGTTCAAATAATTGATTAGGAGCTTTTCAACACAATTATATTGAAAACCTCAATTTTATACTTTTTACTCAGTTAAAATTCTAACGGGTCCATTGAAAGGCCCATTTAGACCTGCTCGTCCGAAAACTCGACAAAAAGGACCGCAAAATTGTTTTAATCAACTTTTTGGAGTTCAAATAATTTATTAGGAGCTTTTCAACACAATTATATTGAAAAACCTCAATTTTATACTTTTTACTAGGTTAAAATTCCAACGGGCCCATTGAAAGGCCCATTTAGACCTGCTCGTCCGAAACCTCTACAAAAAGGACTACAAAAATGTTTTATTCAAATATTAGGAGTTCAAATAATTGATTAGGATCTTTTCAACGCAATTATATTGCAAAACCTCGATTTCTGTACTTTTTACTCAGTTAAAATTCCAACGGGTCCATTGAAAGGCCCATATCGACCCGCTTGTCCGAAACCACTACAAAAAGGACTGCAAAACAAGTTTTAATCAAATTTTAGGAGTTCATGTAATTGATTAGGAGCCTTTCAACACAATTATATTGCAAAACCTCAATTTCTTTACATTTTACTCAGTTAAATTTCCAACGGGTCCATTGAAAGGCCCATTTAGACCTGCTCGTCCCTAACCTCTACAAAAAGGACTGCAAAACAAGTTTTAATCAAATTTTAGGAGTTCAAATAATTGATTAGGAGCTTTTCAACACAATTATATTGCAAAACCTCAATTTCTTTACATTTTACTCAGTTAAATTTCCAACGGGTCCACTGAAATGCACATTAAGACTTGCTCGTCCGAAACCTCTACAAAAAGGACTACAAAACAAGTTCTAATCAAATTTTAGGAGTTCAAATAATTGATTAGGAGCTTTTCAACACAATTATATTGCGAAACCTAAATTTATGTACTTTTTACTCAGTTAAAATTCCAACGAGCCCATTGAAAGGCCCATTTCGACCCGCTCGTTCGAAACCTCTACAAAAAGGATTGAAAAACAAGTTTTAATCACATTTTAGGAGTTCATGTAATTGATTAGGAGCTTTTCAACACAATTATATTGCAAAACCTCAATTTCTGTACTTTTTACTCAATTAAAATTCCAACGGATCCATTGAAAGGCCCATTTCGACCCGCTCGTCCGAAACCTCTACAAAAAGGTCTGCAAAACAAGTTTTAATCAAATTTTAGGAGTTCATGTAATTTATTAGGAGCTTTTCAACACAATTATATTGCAAAACCTCAATTTCTGTACTTTTTACTCAGTTAAAATTTCAATGGGTCCATTGAAAGGCCCATTTAGACCCGCTCGTCCGAAACCTCTACAAAAAGGACCACAAAAAATTTTAATCAAATTTTAGGAGTTCATGTAATTGATTAGCAGCTTTTCAACACAATTGTATGGCAAAACCTCAATTTCTGTACTTTTTACTCAGTTAAAATTCTAACGGGTCCATTGAAAGGCCCATTTAGACCTGCTCGTCCGAAACCTCGACAAAAAGGACCGCAAAAATTGTTTTAATCAAATTTTAGGAGTTCAAATAATTGATTAGGAGCTTTTCAACACAATTATATTGAAAACCTCAATTTTATACTTTTTACTCAGTTAAAATTCTAACGGGTCCATTGAAAGGCCCATTTAGACCTGCTCGTCCGAAAACTCGACAAAAAGGACCGCAAAAATTGTTTTAATCAAATTTTTGGAGTTCAAATAATTTATTAGGAGCTTTTCAACACAATTATATTGAAAAACCTCAATTTTATACTTTTTACTCAGTTAAAATTCCAACGGGCCCATTGAAAGGCCCTTTTAGACCTGCTCGTCCGAAACCTCTACAAAAAGGACCGCAAAAATGTTTTATTCAAATATTAGGAGTTCAAATAATTGATTAGGAGCTTTTCAACGCAATTATATTGCAAAACCTCGATTTATGTACTTTTTACTCAGTTAAAATTCCAACGGGTCCATTTAAAGGCCCATATCGACCCGCTTGTCCGAAACCTCTACAAAAAGGACCGCAAAACAAGTTTTAATCAAATTTTAGGAGTTCATGTAATTAATTAGGAGCCTTTCAACACAATTATATTGCAAAACCTCAATTTCTTTACATTTTACTCAGTTAAATTTCTAACGGGTCCATTGAAAGGCCCATTTAGACCTGCTCGTCCCAAACCTCTACAAAAAGGACTGCAAAACAAGTTTTAATCAAATTTTAGGAGTTCAAATAATTGATTAGGAGCTTTTCAACTCAATTATATTGCAAAACTTCAATTTCTTTACATTTTACTCAGTTAAATTTCCAACGGGTCCATTGAAATGCACATTAAGACTTGCTCGTCCGAAACCTCTACAAAAAGGACTACAAAACAAGTTTTAATCAAATTTTAGGAGTTCAAATAATTGAATAGGAGCTTTTCAACACAATTATATTGCAAAACCTCAATTTATGTACTTTTTACTCAGTTAAAATTTCAACGGGTCCATTGAAAGGCCCATTTAGACCCGCTCGTCCGAAACCTCTACAAAAAGGACCACAAAAAATTTTAATCAAATTTTAGGAGTTCATGTAATTGATTAGCAGCTTTTCAACACAAATGTATTGCAAAACCTCAATTTCTGTACTTTTTACTCAGTTAAAATTCTAACGGGTCCATTGAAAGGCCAATTTAGACCTGCTCGTCCGAAACCTCGACAAAAAGGACCGCAAAAATTGTTTTAATCAAATTTTAGGAGTTCAAGTAATTGATTAGGAGCTTTTCAACACATTTATATTGAAAACCTCAATTTTATACCTTTTACTCAGTTAAAATTCTAACGGGTCCATTGAAAGGCCCATTTAGACCTGCTCGTCCGAAAACTGTACAAAAAGGACCGCAAAAATTGTTTTAATCAAATTTTTGGAGTTCAAATAATTTATTAGGAGCTTTTCAACACAATTATATTGAAAAACCTCAATTTTATACTTTTTACCCAGTTAAAATTCCAACGGGCCCATTGAAAGGCCCATTTAGACCTGCTCGTCCGAAACCTCTACAAAAAGGACCGCAAAAATGTTTTATTCAAATATTAGGAGTTCAAATAATTGATTAGGAGCTTTTCAACGCAATTATATTGCAAAACCTCGATTTCTGTACTTTTTACTTAGTTAAAATTCCAACGGGTCATTGAAAGGCCCATATCGACCCGCATGTTCGAAACCTCTACAAAAAGGACTGCAAAACAAGTTTTAATCAAATTTTAGGAGTTCATGTAATTGATTAGGAGCCTTTCAACACAATTATATTGCAAAACCTCAATTTCTTTACATTTTACTCAGTTAAATTTCCAACGGGTCCATTGAAAGGCCCATTTAGACCTGCTCGTCCCAAACCTCTACAAAAAGGACTGCAAAACAAGTTTTAATCAAATTTTAGGAGTTCAAATAATTGATTAGGAGCTTTTCAACACAATTATATTGAAAAATCTCAATTTCTTTACATTTTACTCAGTTAAATTTCCAACGGGTCCATTGAAATGCACATTAAGACTTGCTCATCCGAAACCTCTACAAAAAGGACTACAAAACAAGTTCTAATCAAATTTTAGGAGTTCAAATAATTGATTAGGAGCTTTTCAACACAATTATATTGCAAAACCTCAATTTCTGTACTTTTTACTCAGTTAAAATTCCAACGGGTACATTGAAAGGCCCATTTCGACCCGCTCGTCCGAAACCTCTACAAAAAGGACTGCAAAACAAGTTTTAATCAAATTATAGTAGTTCATGTAATTGATTAGGAGCTTTTCAACACAATTATATTGCAAAACCTCAATTTTTGTACTTTTTACTCAGTTAAAATTCCAACGGGTCCATTGAAAGGCCCATTTAGACCTGCTCGTCCGACACCTCGACAAAAAGGACCGTAAAACAAGTTTTAATCAAATTTTAGGAGTTCAAATAATTGATTAGGATCTTTTCAACACAAATATACTACAAAACCTCAAATTCTGTACTTTTTACTCAGTTAAAATTCCAACAGGTCCTTTGAAAGGCCCATTTAGACCTGCTCGTCTGAAACCTCTACAAAAAGGACCGCAAAAATGTTTTATTCAAATATTAGGAGTTCAAATAATTGATTAGGAGCTTTTCAACACAATTATATTGCAAAACCTCGATTTCTGTACTTTTTACTCACTTAAAATTCCAACGGGTCCATTGAATGGCCCATATCGACCCGATCGTCCGAAACCTCTACAAAAAGGACTGCAAAACAAGTTTTAATCAAATTTTAGGAGTTCATGTAATTGATTAGGAGCTTTTCAACACAATTATATTGCAAAACCTCAATTTCTGTACTTTTTACTCAGTTAAAATTCCAACGGGTCCATTGAAAGGCCCATTTCGACCCGCTCGTCCGAAACCTCTACAAAAAGGACTGCAAAACAAGTTTTAATAAAATTTTAGGAGTTCATGTAATTGATTAGGAGCTTTTCAAAATAATTATATTGCAAAACCTCAATTTTTGTTCTTTTTACTTAGTTAAAATTCCAACGGGTCCATTGAAAGGCCCATTTAGACTTGATCGTCCGAAATCTCGACAAAAAGGACCGCAAAACAAGTTTTTATCAGATTTTAGGAGTTCAAATAATTGATTAGGAGCTTTTCAACACAATTATCTTGCAAAACCTCAATTTCTGTACTTTTTACTCAATTAAAATTCCAACGGGTCCATTGTAAGGCCCATTTAGACCTGCTCGTCCAAAACCGATACAAAAAGGACCGCAAAAAAGTTTTAAACAAATTTTAGGAGTTCAAATAAATGATTAGGACCTTTTCAACATAATTATATTGCAAAACTTTAATTTCTATACATTTAACTCAGTTAAAATTCCAGCGGGTCCACTAAAAGGCCCATTTAGACCAGCTCATCGGAAACCTCTACATAAAGGGCCGCAAAACAAGTTTTGATCATATTTTAGGAGTACAAATAATTGATTAAGAGCTTTTCAAAAGAATTATATTGCCAAACCTCAATTTTTAAACTTTTTACTCAATTAAATTTCCAACGGGTCCATTAAAAGACTCATTTTGACCCGCTCGTACAAAACCTCTACAAAATGGACTGCAAAACAAGTTTTAATCAAAATTTAGGAGTTCATATAATTGATTAGGAGCTTTTCAACACAATTATATTGCAAAACCTCAATTTCTGTACTTTTTACTCAGTTAAAATTCCAACGGGTCCATTGAAAGGCCTATTTAGACATGCTCGTCCAAAACCTCGACAAAAAGGACCGCAAAACAATTTTTAATCAAATTTTAGGAGTTCAAATAATTTATTAGGAGCTTTTGAACACAATCATATTGCAAAACCTCAATTTTTGTACTTTTTACTCAGTTAAAATTCCAACGGGTCCATTGTAAGGCCCATTTGGACCTGCTCGTCCGAAAACGATACAAAAAGGACCGCAAAAAAGTTGTATTTAAATATTAGGAGTTCAAATAAATGATTAGGAGCTTTTCAACACAAATATATTGCATAACCTCAATTTTTATACATTTTACTCAGTTAAAATTCCAACGGGTCCACTGAAAGGCCCATTTCGACCCGCTCGTTCGAAACATTTACAGAAAGGACTGCAAAACAAGTTTTGATCATATTTTAGGAGTACAAATAATTGATTATGAGCTTTTAAACACAATTATATAGAAAAACCTCAATTTATATACTTTTTACTCTGTTAAAATTTCAACGGGTCCATTGAAAGACCCATTTAGACCCGCTCGTCCGAAACCTCTGCAAAAAGGACTGCAAAACAAGTTTTAATCAAATGTTAGGAGTTCATGTAATTGATTAGGATCTTTTCAACACAATTATATTGCAAAACCTCGCTTTTTGTACTTTTTACTCAGTTAAAATTCCAACGGGTACATTGAAAGGCCTATTTCGACCCGCTCGTCCGAAACCTCTACAAAAAGGACTGCAAAACAAGTTTTAATCAAATTGTAGGAGTTCATGTAATTGATTAGGAGCTTTTCAACACAATTATATTGCAAAACCTCAATTTCTGTACTTTTTACTTAGTTAAAATTCCAACGGGTCCATTGAAAGGCCCATTTAGACCTACTCGTCTGAAACCTCGACAAAAGGACCGTAAAACAAGTTTTAATCAAATTTTAGGAGTTCAAATAATTGATTAGGAGCATTTAAACACAATTATACTACAAAACCTCAAATTCTGTACTTTTTACTCAGTTAAAATTCCAACAGGTCCATTGTAAGGCCCATTTCGACCCGCTCGTTCGAAACCTCTACAAAAAGGATTGAAAAACAAGTTTTAATCAAATTTTAGGAGTTCTTGTAATTGATTAGAAGCTTTTCAACACAATTATATTGCAAAACCTCAATTTATGTACTTTTTACTAAGTTAAAATTCCAACGGGTCCATTGTAAGGCCCATTTCGACACGCTCGTCCGAAGCCTCTACAAAAAGGACTTCAAAATAAGTTTTAATCAAATATTAGGAGATCATGTAATTGATTAGGAGATTTTCAACACAATTATATTGCAAAACCTCAATTTTTGTAGTTTTTACTCAGTTAAAATTCCAACGGGTCCATTGAAAGGCCCATTTGGACTTACTCGTCCGAACCTCTACAAAAAGGACCGCAAAATAAGTTTTAATCAAATTTTAGGAGTTCATGTAATTGATTAGGAGCTTTTCAACCCAATTATATAGAAAAACCTCAATTTTTATACTTTTTACTCAGTTAAAATTTCAACGGGTCCATTGTAAGGCCCATTTAGACCCGCTCGTCCGACACCTCTACAAAAAGGACCACAAAAAAAGTTTTAATCAAATTTTAGGAGTTCATGTAATTGATTAGGAGCTTTTCAACACAATTGTATTGCAAAACCTCAATTTTTGTACTTTTTACTCAGTTAAAATTCTAACGGGTCCATTGAAAGGCCCATTTAGACCTGCTCGTCCGAAAACTCGACAAAAAGGACCGCAAAAAATTGTTTTAATCAAATTTTAGGAGTTCAAATAATTTATTAGGAGCTTTTCAACACAATTATATTGAAAAACCTCAATTTTATACTTTTTACTCAGTTAAAATTCCAACGGGCCCGTTGAAAGGCCCATTTACACCTGCTCGTCCGAAACCTCTACAAAAAGGACCGCAAAAATGTATTATTCAAATATTAGGAGTTCAAATAATTTATTAGGAGCTTTTCAACACAATTATATTGCAAAACTTCAATTTTTATACATTTTACTCAGTTAAAATCATTGATTAGGACCGCAAAACAAGTTTTGATCAAATTTTAAGAGTTCAAATCATTGATTAGGAGCTTTTCAACACAATTATATTGATAAACCTCAATTTTTATACTTTTTACTTAGTTAAAATTCCAACGAGTCAATTGAAAGGCCCATTTCGACCCGCTCGTCCGAAACCTCGACAAAAAGGACTGTAAAACAAGTTTTAATCAAATATTAGGAGTTCATGTAATTGATTAGGAGCTTTTCAACACAATTATATTGCAAAACCTCAATTTCTGTACTTTTTACTTAGTTAAAATTCCAACGGGTCCATTGAAAGGCCCATTTCGACCCGCTCGTCCGAAACCTCTACAAAAAGGACTCCAAAACAAGTTTTAATCAAATTTTAGGAGTTCATGTAATTGATTAGGAGCTTTTAAACACAATTATATTGCAAAACCTCAATTTCTGTACCTTTTACTCAGTTAAAATTCCAAAGGGTCCATTGTAAGGCCCATTTAGACTTGCTCGTCTGAAACCTCGACAAAAAGGACCGCAAAACAACTTTTAATCAAAATTTAGGAGTTCATATAATTGATTAGGAGCTTTTCAACAAAATTATATTGCAAAACCTCAAATTCTGTACTTTTTACTCAGTTAAAATTCCAACGTGTCCATTGTATGGCCCATTTAGACTTGCTCGTTCTAAACTGATACAAAAAGGACCATAAAAAAGTTTTAATCAAATTTTAGTAGTTCAAATAAATTATTAGGATATTTTCAACACAATTATATTGCAAAACTTCAATTTTTATACATTTTAATCATTTAAAATTCCAACGGGTCCATTGAAAGGCCCATTTAGACCCGCACGTCTGAAACCTCTACATAAAGGACCGCAATACAAGTTTTGATCAAATTTTAAGAGTTCAAATAATTGATTAGGAGCTTTTCAACACAATTATATTGAGAAACCTCAATTTTTATACTTTTTACTTAGTTAAAATTCCAACGAGTCCATTGAAAGGCCCATTTTGACCTGCTCGTCCGAAACCTCTACAAAAAGGACGGCAAAACAAGTTTTAATCAAATTTTAGGAGTTCATGTAATTGATTAGGAGATTTTCAATGCAATTATATTGCAAAACCTCAATTTCTGTACTTTTTACTCAGTTAAAATTCCAACGGGTCCATTGAAAGGCCCATTTCGACCCGCTCGTCCGAAACCTCTACAAAAAGGACTGCAAAACAAGTTTTAATCAAATTTTAGGAGTTCATGTAATTGATTAGGAGCTTTTCAACACAATTATATTGCAAAACCTCAATTTATGTACTTTTTACTTAGTTAAAATTCCAACGGGTCCATTGAAAGGCCTATTTCGACCCGCTCGTCCGAAACCTCTACAAAAAGGACTCCAAAACAAGTTTTAATCAAATTTTAGGAGTTCATGTAATTGATTAGGAGCTTTTAAACACAATTATATTGCAAAACCTCAATTTCTGTACTTTTTACTCAGTTAAAATTCCAAAGGGTCCATTGTAAGGCCCATTTAGACTTGCTCGTCTGAAACCTCGACAAAAAGGACCGCAAAACAACTTTTAATCAAAATTTAGGAGTTCATATAATTGATTAGGAGCTTTTCAACAAAATTATATTGCAAAACCTCAATTTCTGTACTTTTTACTCAGTTAAAATTCCAACGTGTCCATTGTATGGCCCATTTAGACTTGCTCGTTCTAAACTGATACAAAAAGGACCATAAAAAAGTTTTAATCAAATTTTAGTAGTTCAAATAAATTATTAGGATCTTTTCAACACAATTATATTGCAAAACTTCAATTTTTATACATTTTAATCATTTAAAATTCCAACGGGTCCATTGAAAGGCCCATTTAGACCCGCACGTCTGAAACCTCTACATAAAGGACCGCAATACAAGTTTTGATCAAATTTTAAGAGTTCAAATAATTGATTAGGAGCTTTTCAACACAATTATATTGAGAAACCTCAATTTTTATACTTTTTACTTAGTTAAAATTCCAACGAGTCCATTGAAAGGCCCATTTTGACCTGCTCGTCCGAAACCTCTACAAAAAGGACGGCAAAACAAGTTTTAATCAAATTTTAGGAGTTCATGTAATTGATTAGGAGATTTTCAACGCAATTATATTGCAAAACCTCAATTTCTGTACTTTTTACTCAGTTAAAATTCCAACGGGTCCATTGAAAGGCCCATTTCGACCCGTTCGTCCGAAACCTCTACAAAAAGGACTGCAAAACAAGTTTTAATCAAATTTTAGGAGTTCATGTAATTGATTAGGAGCTTTTAAACATTATTATATTGCAAAACCTCAAATTCTGAACTTTTTACTTAGTTAAAATTCCAACAGGTCCATTGAAAGGCACATTTAGACCTGCTCGTCCGAAACCTCTACAAAAAGGACCGCAAAACAAGTTTTAATCAAATTTTAGGAGTTCAAATAATTGATTAGGAGATTTTCAACACAATTATATCGCAAAACCTCAATTTCTGTACTTTTTACTCAGTTAAAATTCCGACGTGTCCATTGTAAGGCCCATTTAGACCTACTCGTTCGAAACTGATACAAAAAGGACCGTAAAAAAGTTTTAATCAAATTTTAGGGGTTCAAATAAATTATTAGGATCTTTTCAACACAATTATATTGCAAAACTTCAATTTTTATACATTTTACTTAGTTAAAATTCCAACGAGTCCATTGAAAGGCCCATTTTGACCTGCTCGTCCGAAACCTCTACAAAAAGGACGGCAAAACAAGTTTTAATCAAATTTTAGGAGTTCATGTAATTGATTAGGAGATTTTCAACGCAATTATATTGCAAAACCTCAATTTCTGTACTTTTTACTCAGTTAAAATTCCAACGGGTCCATTGAAAGGCCCATTTCGACCCGCTCGTCCGAAACCTCTACAAAAAGGACTGCAAAACAAGTTTTAATCAAATTTTAGGAGTTCATGTAATTGATTAGGAGATTTTAAACATTATTATATTGCAAAACCTCAAATTCTGAACTTTTTACTTAGTTAAAATTCCAACAGGTCCATTGAAAGGCACATTTAGACCTGCTCGTCCGAAACCTCTACAAAAAGGACCGCAAAACAAGTTTTAATCAAATTTTAGGAGTTCAAATAATTGATTAGGAGATTTTCAACACAATTATATCGCAAAACCTCAATTTCTGTACTTTTTACTCAGTTAAAATTCCGACGTGTCCATTGTAAGGCCCATTTAGACCTACTCGTTCGAAACTGATACAAAAAGGACCGTAAAAAAGTTTTAATCAAATTTTAGGAGTTCAAATAAATTATTAGGATCTTTTCAACACAATTATATTGCAAAACTTCAATTTTTATACATTTTACTCAGTTAAAATTCCAACGGGTCAATTGAAAGGTCCATTTAGACCCACACGTCCGAAACCCCAACATAAAGGACCGCAAAACAAGTTTTGATCAAATTTTAAGAGTTTAAATAATTGATTAGGAGCTTTTCAACACAATTATATTGAGAAACCTCAATTTTTATACTTTTTACTCAATTAAAATTCCAATGAGTCCATTGAAAGGCCCATTTCGACCCGCTCGTCCGAAACCTCTACAAAAAGGACTGCAAAACAAGTTTTAATCAAATTTTAGGAGTTCATGTAATTCATTAGGAGCTTTTCAACACAATTATATTGCAAAACCTCAATTTCTGTACTTTTTACTCAGTTAAAATTCCAACGGGTCCATTGAAAGGCCCATTTCGACCCGCTCGTCCGAAACCTCTACAAAAAGGACTACAAAACAAGTTTTAATCAAATTTTAGGAGTTCATGTAATTGATTAGGAGATTTTCAACACAATTATATTGCAAAATCTCAATTTCTTTACTTTTTACTCAGTTATAATTCAAACGGGTCCATTGAAAGGCCCATTTAGACCTGCTCGTCCGAAACCTCGACAGAAAGGACCGCAAAACAAGTTTTGATCATATTTTAGGAGTACAAATAATTGATTAGTAGATTTTCAAGACAATTATATTGCAAAACCTCAATTTTTATACTTTTTACTCAGTTAAAATTCCAACGGGTCCAGTGAAAGGCCCATTTCGACCCGCTCGTCCGAAACCTCTACAAAAAGGACTGCAAAACAAGTTTTAATTAAATTTTAGGAGTTCATGTAATTGATTAGGAGCTTTTCAACACAATCATATTTTAGGAGTACAAATAATTGATTATGAGATTTTCAACACAATTATATTGCAAAACCCCATTTAGACCTGCTCGTCCGAAACCTCTACAAAAAGGGGCGCAAAACATGTTTTAATCAAATTTTAGGAGTTAAAATAATTGATTAGGAGCTTTTCAACACAATTATATTGTAAAACCTCAATTTCTGTACTTTTTACTCAGTTAAAATTCCAACGTGTGTAACCCCCTCATCCCGGTCTAGCCGAATGACCGGTCCAAGTAGGTCACACGGGGAAAACCGAAGCGAAACCCGTTAAGGTTCCCCCTCGGTTAGCAACCCTATTTTTTTTTCTTTTTAATTAATCTTGTCTAAATGCATTATTAAGTCCTAAGTGAAGCATGACAGCGGAAACACGAACGATATATCAACGACCCACCAAATCTGCATATTAAAACAACCCATTTATCCTTTCTAAGCATACCGTATCAATACAGCTCTCTAGTGTATCAATACAGCTATAGTGTATCGATACACTCTCTAGTGTATCAATACAGCTATAGTGTATCGATACACTCTCTAGTGTATCAATACAGCTATAGTGTATCGATACACTCTCTAGTGTATCAATACAGATATAGTGTATCAATACACTCTCTAGTGTATCAATACAGCTATAGTGTATCGATACACTCTCTAGTGTATCAATACAGCTATAGTGTATCGATACACTCTCTAGTGTATCAATACAGCTATAGTGTATCAATACACTCTCGAGTGTATCAATACAGCTATTGGTCAACTAGGTCAAACCGTATCGATACGCTTAGTCACCGTATCGATACGACCCACACTCCACCACTCCTAAAAAAAACAGAGAGTTGGGACCGTATCGATACACTCTAGTGTATCGATACGCCCGTATCGATACACCCTAGTGTATCGATACGCCTGACCAAAAATCTGCCATTTATGCAAGAGTGTATTGATACAGCACTTTAGTGTATCAATACGCCCTGTTTTGCAAGACTCCCAACTTCAACATATTCGAAGCATGATTATGAACCATAATACATACATGGTAAATTATACATTAAGAACCTTTCATACATGATACTCAACATGAGCATACCTTAATCAACTAAGGAAAATCATGCATTCAATCAAAAGAAAGCAAGCAAGCACATAAGGTCTCATGCTTCAACATCCATACACTTAGGCATCCTCACAAGACATATGTCCAACACACATGATAAGCAATTTAAATATCTACCAACATACATCACTCAAGCATTCATCAAGGCATGCATCATAAGTGACATTTACAAATCAAACAAGGCATCTAAGTGCCAAACCAAATCAACACACATCAAAGTATCAAGACACACAACACTTATCCCATTGCTTTACTATTACAATCTTTCAATTTATAAATCATACATTGAGCTCACCAAAGCAACACTTGAAGACCTTTCCTTTCCATTGCCACCCACAAGCTATTTATCTGCATTGTCGAACAAAAGAGAGCGTAAGCATAAAAGCTTAGTGAGGGTAAGCTCATAAAACAAACCTTCGACAATACAGGGTCCAAGCTCGAGCAATTATCATGACGAAATACATGACTTTATCTTTGATCCACATGAACCAAAATGAACATGATGCATGAACATATAATCAACATTATGTCATGCTCAACATCTCATAAGCTCAACTTACAACGATATATATATACCTCAATGCATTAACCAAATCATATATCACTTCACATTTGAAATTCACATTTCATATCACATTGATACACATATCAATTCATATTAGCATGTATGCATAATCTCATATTGGCATAAACATACTTTCTCATATTGGCACCTAGCTATGACTCGAATACGCGGATAACATGTTGGAACGCATTTTCCAACAACACAACCATTACCTGGCGGTGGGATTCCACTCATCACCGTTCATGCGGAGGGGATTCCACTCATCCTCACGCCTCATCTCACGCGGAGGGGATTCCACTCATCCTCACGCCCGTCGATGGGATTCCACTCATCACCGACCCTGCATGGACGGGATTCCACTCATCGCCACATGCCCTACGGATGGGATTCCACTCATCATCATGTAGAATATATATAAATTTCCGGTGGAATATTACATCACCGTACTCCTCCTTGGTGCCTTAACGCCACCAAGGCCACGTACGTTTTGACTCAATTTGTGTGCACACTCATCCTAATGATCGATCATTGTACCCAAGCATACTAGTGCCAATAATAATCAAATTTCACAACCTTTGATGTTCAAGAGTCATAATATGGCATCTTACATCATATTAAGCTCAACATCAAATATCTCAACAACATAATATCATTTTCAAGAGTAATAATATGGCATCTTACATCATATTAAGCTCAACATCATCATACACAATTTACAATCCAAACCACATGCATAGCAATGCATCAAACCATGCCTCAACAACATGTATAACACATTATACATAATCATCTTAACACAATTCATCATGAGGCATAACATAAATTAAAGAGATCATCCAATGTCTCTAACTAAAGCTTAGGATTAGGCTACCACCCTAATCCTAACTCTAGGTGAGTCTACTAATCTCAACCTAGTCCACATGCTCGAACCATTTGCTCAAAACCATTTAAAATATTTTAACCACTCACCGACTACTTCATTAGCACAAGCCGACAAGCCTACCAAGCATCCAAGTTTCCGGATTCGAGCCCGAAGCTTCACCATTGATTTCTCTTGCTTCTAACCATTCAAAAACAATATATTAACCTCAAAATCAGTCACAAACCCAAAGTTTAACATCAACACACAAATCCACTTCAATTCTCACAATTCAAAGCCAAGTTCATTCTTCAATTTCTCATTTTCGTACTTCCACAAAAACCCGTCAAAAATCAGAATTGTAGTCATCCAAAACACTCTTAAACATGTTCAAAACACTTCCCAACTATAGTATAACCATCAACCCCCAATTTCCAACATTAAACACACAATTTAAGCCATGAACAATCCCCAAAATCACCAAATCCGAGCAGCCATGAAAAACAGTCCAAAACTTGTGATTTCAACATATTTAACACATTCAAACACTTCCAAAACAACCCCCAAATATTACTCTAACATCAACCATCAAATTCCAACATAAATCATACCCAAAACTCATCTAAAAACCTTCCTAAAAATCCACCAAAACCCAATTTCGGATTTTTACCCAAAATTACTCATTTTAACATATTATGTATATTTTAACATGATTAAACAAAGCTCTAACTCAATTTATCAAAACAAGATGAAAAACCCCTTAAAAACCCAAACTTTGATATGAACCCTAATTTTCAAAACTCCATAACTTTGAAATCTAAGACTATAGATAGATAGAGGATGAAGAGGAGATTAAGAAAACATAATTACCTTTCAAAAACCCCTTGAATTGATGAAGAAATTTGATGAATTATCAAATTTGGGTTTGGGAGAGTTTGGGATATTTTACACGGTGGGGAGGGGAGGAAATGAGAAAGATGATAGCTTTATCTTATGATAAGGTTGTCATTATTTTTATTTTGGTTAAATTACCAAAATGATCCCTCCCTTTCTTTCTAAACTCAATTTGCTCACACTAAGGTCAATTTGATTAAAATAAATTTTACCGACTCGAACCAACTAACCCGACTAACTTCTAGCCCCAAAACACGGGTGTTACAACTCTCCCCCACTTAAGGAAATTTCGTCCTCGAAATTCATCGAACAAGAAGAGTCACTGAAACATGCTCCTCCACACATTCCTCTCTCACCACAACATACTAACCAACTCGTAAACTTACCACGCAACAACAGCTATCTAACACCAAGATCTCAATTGATTCTTCGTTCCACGCAAATTTCAAACTCAACTCCATCTCTTCAACAAACATAGCACAGAACAGATCTGACTCACACTTCCGAATTGTAGATACACAGACACATCACAACCCTCTTTCTAACTCTGGTGGTAACCGTAACAGATAAACAACAGGACTAGCCCGATTCAACAATCTCATATCACATTTCTTGAATACTCAACCCATAACTTTCTCTAACTGACCATCTGACTTTAACAGGTAACCAAACACTATGCAGACACCTTCAAGTAATCTAGTTGGAACCCCGGATCTCTATTACTCACTTCCATTAATAACCTTCCACGGATGCAACAAACTAGAAGAAAATTGACGTTCGGTCTTGACATGCTGGCCACACAACTGGACATTCTTATGTAGCAATCTGTCACAGTCTTGAGTTTCTTCCAACTCACATCTTCTTCTGCATAGTTAGGATTTACTCTAATGCACTCGGCTGATCTGCATGTCCTAGGAGAACATCCTCATTAACTCGAAGTTCACGTTGCGTAACTTGACATACAGCTGATTTTCTAAAAGGTGCTACCCCACTAACTTCAAAGCTCGTCATGGCCTTCTTCGATACTTCAACTTTTCTCACTTTCAACTGGTAGTAAACGAATCCCGAATTAATCTTCGGGAAGACTGAAGCACCCCCTAACTGATCAACAAATCGCTGACACTCGAAAGCGGATACTAATCATTCACTGCCACTGGTTTCAACTGTCTGAAATCTCAACACATTCTCGTACTGCCGCTCTTTCTTCTTCACAAACTGTACTATCATACTCTAAGATGATGCACTAAGCCTAATGAATCTAAGGCCTAACAGTTCTCGTAGTTGATTCTTCAACATTCTCAATTCTTCCGGGATTCATAAGTTACAGAGCTAACAAAACAGAAGCAACCTCGGAAACGATCTCAATGACGAACTCTTTTTCTTTATCAAGAGACAAACCAGGCAATTCTTCCAAGTACTTTTAGGAAAACACAAACTATACTAACATTCCGCGGTCTAATCTTCGTTCAAAAATCAAATCCATCACAATTGCCAAACAAGTCTGCCAACTAAACTCAATCAATCTTCGACCTCCACAGCTGGATCAACCATTCAATAAGAAGTTCACACCCTCGCCTACTACTACAGTCCCACTGAGACCTGCAACTTCAAGGCAACTCTCTATCTTTATCTCAACGTATACACTAACTCTGTGCTCTTCAAGCCAAATCTTGTCAAAACGTACCTCAAAACTGTAGGAAGACGATCACTTCACATCTACTGCATACACATAACCTTGAACCATCAACAAACATTTTCTGCACATTTTCTGACCACCACTATCTCACCACAAGGTCTAGTCACATGTGTCCCTACTTCCCAGGTCTCAACACGTACATAATTTTTTTTTCCGCATGCTCACACGAAACGGACAAATCCGAAGACATTGTAAATACACCTGTGCACAGCTGATAGTCTTCGACCCTCTTGTTTACAGACTGGTTCTTCAACAAAATCTGACTCTTCTAAACTATTCCTTAAGCTTTTTCGTAACCTCAAGATTCAATTCTGAACACCCGCAAACAGTCATGCTGGTCTTGCTCTACCTCTAACAAACAAACTAGAGTCAAAACTCAAGACTCCCTTCTCAACTCAACTATATCGGAAGTGACTTCATCTCTTTCGCTTGCTGAAACACAACTCAACGTGCACCGACCCAACCACACAAACTAGCTCCCACTCGCGAACACTAACTGGCTATCTTGTATTAAAATCATAAGTTGAACCCCAACGGTCACCAACTAACACTTCTGAATTTTCATATTACACAAACGAGACCCTTACCCTGATCTCGCCCCAAAGTACTAAGGTACTCATACCTACCTCTGACACCTCATCGGCACATTCAAATTTGCATGCTTGCTAACAATATATAGAAGTGTAGATTCAGAATCAATCAAAAGGGAACAAGCTCAAAACTGTACCAAATGCTTACCTACTATATCATCGATAACACTGACTCTCACTCATAGGTCGTCACCTCTTTCACCACTAACACCAGAAACGATCACATCGTTCCTCATCAACAGGAACCAACCCACATACACACTAACTCAGTCAACCAAATTGTACCTCAACTCCGGCACAACCATACCTCCCTAACCAAGATGATGGACTCTCTCAACATCATTCACATTTTCAGAACCCACAGTTTCCACTTACCGATTCACAGTCCATGCTTTGGCCTCAAACTTACCAAAAAGCAGTAAACTAACAACAACAATACATTAACATACAAACTGGGTTAGCAAAGGAAAAGGTCCAAGTGGCTCAAGTATGATTTCCTCACTCAAAATCTCTTTTTCCGATGTAATAGAAGCAATGGGACTCTACTCAACATGCTTCAAGCAACTCAACACACATACATGCTCAATCATGCATATTACAAGGCATACTTGCTAAACAAGCAAACATATGCGTAGGATCAAACAACATACCTTCTCCATCAAACAATCACACATCACCGCATACACGGGTAACGAGCAACATGCTTTTAAACAAACAATCAACATACCTGTCACACAAGCAATCATACCTACAAAGCAAGCAATCATTCATTACAGCATACTCGAATAACAAGCAACATGCTTACATGATAAGCAAACACCGTGCATCTTAATCATAAAACACAACTTACTCACTTACCTGCCCAAGGTTTCGGAAACCTTAAGCTCTGATGCCAACAAATGTAACCCCCTCATCCCGGTCTAGCCGAATGACCGGTCCAAGTAGGTCACACGGGGAAAACCGAAGCGAAACCCGTTAAGGTTCCCCCTCGGTTAGCAACCCTATTTTTTTTTCTTTTTAATTAATCTTGTCTAAATGCATTATTAAGTCCTAAGTGAAGCATGACAGCGGAAACACGAACGATATATCAACGACCCACCAAATCTGCATATTAAAACAACCCATTTATCCTTTCTAAGCATACCGTATCAATACAGCTCTCTAGTGTATCAATACAGCTATAGTGTATCGATACACTCTCTAGTGTATCAATACAGCTATAGTGTATCGATCCACTCTCTAGTGTATCAATACAGCTATAGTGTATCGATACACTCTCTAGTGTATCAATACAGCTATAGTGTATCGATACACTCTCTAGTGTATCAATACAGATATAGTGTATCAATACACTCTCTAGTGTATCAATACAGCTATAGTGTATCGATACACTCTCTAGTGTATCAATACAACTATAGTGTATCGATACACTCTCTAGTGTATCAATACAGCTATAGTGTATCAATACACTCTCGAGTGTATCAATACAGCTATTGGTCAACTAGGTCAAACCGTATCGATACGCTTAGTCACCGTATCGATACGACCCACACTCCACCACTCCTAAAAAAACAGAGAGTTGGGACCGTATCGATACACTCTAGTGTATCGATACGCCCGTATCGATACACCCTAGTGTATCGATACGCCTGACCAAAAATCTGCCATTTATGCAAGAGTGTATTGATACAGCACTTTAGTGTATCAATACGCCCTGTTTTGCAAGACTCCCAACTTCAACATATTCGAAGCATGATTATGAACCATAATACATACATGGTAAATTATACATTAAGAACCTTTCATACATGATACTCAACATGAGCATACCTTAATCAACTAAGGAAAATCATGCATTCAATCAAAAGAAAGCAAGCAAGCACATAAGGTCTCATGCTTCAACATCCATACACTTAGGCATCCTCACAAGACATATGTCCAACACACATGATAAGCAATTTAAATATCTACCAACATACATCACTCAAGCATTCATCAAGGCATGCATCATAAGTGACATTTACAAATCAAACAAGGCATCTAAGTGCCAAACCAAATCAACACACATCAAAGTATCAAGACACACAACACTTATCCCATTGCTTTACTATTACAATCTTTCAATTTATAAATCATACATTGAGCTCACCAAAGCAACACTTGAAGACCTTTCATTTCCATTGCCACCCACAAGCTATTTATCTGCATTGTCGAACAAAAGAGAGCGTAAGCATAAAAGCTTAGTGAGGGTAAGCTCATAAAACAAACCTTCGACAATACAGGGTCCAAGCTCGAGCAATTATCATGACGAAATACATGACTTTATCTTTGATCCACATGAACCAAAATGAACATGATGCATGAACATATAATCAACATTATGTCATGCTCAACATCTCATAAGCTCAACTTACAACGATATATATATACCTCAATGCATTAACCAAATCATATATCACTTCACATTTGAAATTCACATTTCATATCACATTGATACACATATCAATTCATATTAGCATGTATGCATAATCTCATATTGGCATAAACATACTTTCTCATATTGGCACCTAGCTATGACTCGAATACGCGGATAACATGTTGGAACGCATTTTCCAACAACACAACCATTACCTGGCGGTGGGATTCCACTCATCACCGTTCATGCGGAGGGGATTCCACTCATCCTCACGCCTCATCTCACGCGGAGGGGATTCCACTCATCCTCATGCCCGTCGATGGGATTCCACTCATCACCGACCCTGCATGGACGGGATTCCACTCATCGCCACATGCCCTACGGATGGGATTCCACTCATCATCACGTAGAATATATATAAATTTCCGGTGGAATATTACATCACCGTACTCCTCCTTGGTGCCTTAACGCCACCAAGGCCACGTACGTTTTGACTCAATTTGTGTGCACACTCATCCTAATGATCGATCATTGTACCCAAGCATACTAGTGCCAATAATAATCAAATTTCACAACCTTTGATGTTCAAGAGTCATAATATGGCATCTTACATCATATTAAGCTCAACATCAAATATCTCAACAACATAATATCATTTTCAAGAGTCATAATATGGCATCTTACATCATATTAAGCTCAACATCATCATACACAATTTACAATCCAAACCACATGCATAGCAATGCATCAAACCATGCCTCAACAACATGTATAACACATTATACATAATCATCTTAACACAATTCATCATGAGGCATAACATAAATTAAAGAGATCATCCAATGTCTCTAACTAAAGCTTAGGATTAGGCTACCACCCTAATCCTAACTCTAGGTGAGTCTACTAATCTCAACCTAGTCCACATGCTCGAACCATTTGCTCAAAACCATTTAAAATATTTTAACCACTCACCGACTACTTCATTAGCACAAGCCGACAAGCCTACCAAGCATCCAAGTTTCCGGATTCGAGCCCGAAGCTTCACCATTGATTTCTCTTGCTTCTAACCATTCAAAAACAATATATTAACCTCAAAATCAGTCACAAACCCAAAGTTTAACATCAACACACAAATCCACTTCAATTCTCACAATTCAAAGCCAAGTTCATTCTTCAATTTCTCATTTTCGTACTTCCACAAAAACCCGTCAAAAATCAGAATTGTAGTCATCCAAAACACTCTTAAACATGTTCAAAACACTGCCCAACTATAGTATAACCATCAACCCCCAATTTCTAACATTAAACACACAATTTAAGCCATGAACAATCCCCAAAATCACCAAATCCGAGCAGCCATGAAAAACAGTCCAAAACTTGTGATTTCAACATATTTAACACATTCAAACACTTCCAAAACAACCCCCAAATATTACTCTAACATCAACCATCAAATTCCAACATAAATCATACCCAAAACACATCTAAAAACCTTCCTAAAAATCCACCAAAACCCAATTTCGGATTTTTACCCAAAATTACTCATTTTAACATATTATGTATATTTTAACATGATTAAACAAAGCTCTAACTCAATTTATCAAAACAAGATGAAAAACCCCTTAAAAACCCAAACTTTGATATGAACCCTAATTTTCAAAACTCCATAACTTTGAAATCTAAGACTATAGATAGATAGAGGATGAAGAGGAGATTAAGAAAACATAATTACCTTTCAAAAACCCCTTGAATTGATGAAGAAATTTGATGAATTATCAAATTTGGGTTTGGGAGAGTTTGGGATGTTTTACACGGTGGGGAGGGGAGGAAATGAGAAAGATGATAGCTTTATCTTATGATAAGGTTGCCATTATTTTTATTTTGGTTAAATTACCAAAATGATCCCTCCCTTTCTTTCTAAACTCAATTTGCTCAAACTAAGGTCAATTTGATTAAAATAAATTTTACCGACTCGAACCAACTAACCCGACTAACTTCTAGCCCCAAAACACGGGTGTTACAACGTGTCCATTGTAAGGCCTATTTAGACCTGCTCGTTCGAAACTGATACAAAAAGGACCGTAAAAAAGTTTTAATCAAATTTTAGGAGTTCAAATAAATTATTAGGATGTTTTTAACACAATTATATTGCAAAACTTCAATTTTTATACATTTTACTCAGTTAAAATTCCAACGGGTCCATTGAAAGGCTCATTTAGACCCGCACGTCCGAAACCTCTACATAAAGGTCCGCAAAACAAGTTTTGATAAAATTTTAGGAGTTCAAATAATTGATTAGGAGATTTTCAACACAATTATATTGAGAAACCTCAATTTTTATACTTTTTACTCAGTTAAAATTCCAACGAGTCCATTGAAAGGCCCATTTCGACCCGCTCGTCCGAAACCTCTACAAAAAGGACTGCAAAATAAGTTTTAATCAAATTTTAGGAGTTCACTTAATTGATTAGGAGCTTTTCAACACAATTATATTGCAAAACCTCAATTTATGTACTTTTAACTCAGTTAAAATTCCAACAGGTCCATTGAAAGGCCCATTTCGACCCGCTCGTCCGAAACCTCTACAAAAAGGACTGCAAAACACGTTTTAATCAAATTTTAGGAGTTCATGTAATTGATTAGGAGCTTTTCAGCACAATTATATTGCAAAATCTCAATTTCTGTACTTTTTACTCAGTTAAAATTACAACGGGTCCATTGAAAGGCCCATTTAGACCTGCTCGTCCGAAACCTCGACAGAAAGGACCGCAAAACAAGTTTTAATCATATTTTAGGAGTACAAATAATTGATTATGAGCTTTTCAACACAATTTTATTGCAAAACCTTAATTTTTATACTTTTTACTTAGTTAAAATTCCAACGGGTCCATTGAAAGGCTCATTTCGACCCGCTCGTCCGAAACATCTACAAAAAGGACTGCAAAACAAGTTTTAATCAAAATTTAGGAGTTCATTTAATTGATTAGGAGCTTTTCAACACAATTATATTGCAAAAACTCAATTTATGTACTTTTTACTCAGTTAAAATTCCAACGTGTCCATTGTAAGGCCCATTTCGACCCGCTCGTCCGAAACCTCTACAAAAAGGACTGCAAAACACGTTTTAATCAAATTTTAGGAGTTCATGTAATTGATTAGGAGCTTTTCAGCACAATTATATTGCAAAATCTCAATTTCTGTACTTTTTACTCAGTTAAAATTCCAACGGGTCCATTGAAAGGCTCATTTAGACCCGCACGTCCGAAACCTCTACATAAAGGTCCGCAAAACAAGTTTTGATAAAATTTTAGGAGTTCAAATAATTGATTAGGAGATTTTCAACACAATTATATTGAGAAACCTCAATTTTTATACTTTTTACTCAGTTAAAATTCCAACGAGTCCATTGAAAGGCCCATTTCGACCCGCTCGTCCGAAACCTCTACAAAAAGGACTGCAAAATAAGTTTTAATCAAATTTTAGGAGTTCACTTAATTGATTAGGAGCTTTTCAACACAATTATATTGCAAAACCTCAATTTATGTACTTTTAACTCAGTTAAAATTCCAACAGGTCCATTGAAAGGCCCATTTCGACCCGCTCGTCCGAAACCTCTACAAAAAGGACTGCAAAACACGTTTTAATCAAATTTTAGGAGTTCATGTAATTGATTAGGAGCTTTTCAGCACAATTATATTGCAAAATCTCAATTTCTGTACTTTTTACTCAGTTAAAATTACAACGGGTCCATTGAAAGGCCCATTTAGACCTGCTCGTCCGAAACCTCGACAGAAAGGACCGCAAAACAAGTTTTAATCATATTTTAGGAGTACAAATAATTGATTATGAGCTTTTCAACACAATTTTATTGCAAAACCTTAATTTTTATACTTTTTACTTAGTTAAAATTCCAACGGGTCCATTGAAAGGCTCATTTCGACCCGCTCGTCCGAAACATCTACAAAAAGGACTGCAAAACAAGTTTTAATCAAAATTTAGGAGTTCATTTAATTGATTAGGAGCTTTTCAACACAATTATATTGCAAAAACTCAATTTATGTACTTTTTACTCAGTTAAAATTCCAACGTGTCCATTGTAAGGCCCATTTCGACCCGCTCGTCCGAAACCTCTACAAAAAGGACTGCAAAACACGTTTTAATCAAATTTTAGGAGTTCATGTAATTGATTAGGAGCTTTTCAGCACAATTATATTGCAAAATCTCAATTTCTGTACTTTTTACTCAGTTAAAATTCCAACGGGTCCATTGAAAGGCTCATTTAGACCCGCACGTCCGAAACCTCTACATAAAGGTCCGCAAAACAAGTTTTGATAAAATTTTAGGAGTTCAAATAATTGATTAGGAGATTTTCAACACAATTATATTGAGAAACCTCAATTTTTATACTTTTTACTCAGTTAAAATTCCAACGAGTCCATTGAAAGGCCCATTTCGACCCGCTCGTCCGAAACCTCTACAAAAAGGACTGCAAAATAAGTTTTAATCAAATTTTAGGAGTTCACTTAATTGATTAGGAGCTTTTCAACACAATTATATTGCAAAACCTCAATTTATGTACTTTTAACTCAGTTAAAATTCCAACAGGTCCATTGAAAGGCCCATTTCGACCCGCTCGTCCGAAACCTCTACAAAAAGGACTGCAAAACACGTTTTAATCAAATTTTAGGAGTTCATGTAATTGATTAGGAGCTTTTCAGCACAATTATATTGCAAAATCTCAATTTCTGTACTTTTTACTCAGTTAAAATTACAACGGGTCCATTGAAAGGCCCATTTAGACCTGCTCGTCCGAAACCTCGACAGAAAGGACCGCAAAACAAGTTTTAATCATATTTTAGGAGTACAAATAATTGATTATGAGCTTTTCAACACAATTTTATTGCAAAACCTTAATTTTTATACTTTTTACTTAGTTAAAATTCCAACGGGTCCATTGAAAGGCTCATTTCGACCCGCTCGTCCGAAACATCTACAAAAAGGACTGCAAAACAAGTTTTAATCAAAATTTAGGAGTTCATTTAATTGATTAGGAGCTTTTCAACACAATTATATTGCAAAAACTCAATTTATGTACTTTTTACTCAGTTAAAATTCCAACGTGTCCATTGTAAGGCCCATTTAGACTTGCTCGTTCGAAACTGATACAAAAAGGACTGTAAAAAAGTTTTAATCAAATTTTAGGAGTTCAAATAAATTATTATGATCTTTTCAACACAATTATATTGCAAAACTTCAATTTTTATACGTTTTACTCAGTTAAAATTCCAACGCGTCCATTGAAAGGCACATTTCGTCCCGCTCGTCTGAAACCTCTTTATAAAGGACCTCAAAACAAGTTTTGATCAAATTTTAGGAGTACAAATAATTGATTAGTAGATTTTCAAGACAATTATATTGCAAAACCTCAATTTTTATACTTTTTACTCAGTTCAAATTCCAACGGGTCCATTGAAAGGCCCATTTTGACTCGCTCGTCCGAAACCTCTACAAAAAGGATTACAAAACAAGTTTTAGTCAAATTTTAGGATTTCATATAATTGATTATGAGCTTTTCAACACAATTATATTGCAAAACCTCAATTTCTATACTTTTTAGTTAGTTAAAATTCCAACGGGTCCATTGAAAGGCCCATTTAGACTTGCTCGTCCGAAACCTCGACAAAAAGGACCGCAAAACAAGTTTTAATCAAAACTTAGGAGTTCATATAATTGATTAGGAGATTTTCAACACAATTATATTGCAAAACCTCAATTTCTGTACTTTTTACTCAGTTAAAATTCCAACGGGTCCATTGTAAGGCCCATTTAGACCTGCTCGTTCGAAACTGATACAAAAAGGACCCTAAAAAAAGTATTAATCAAATTTTAGGAGTTCAAATAAATTATTAGGAGCTTTTCAACAAAATTATATTGCTAAACTTTAATTTTTATACATTTTACTCAGTTAAAATTCCAACGGTTCCATTGAACGGCCCATTTAGACCCGCGCGTCCGAAACCTCTGTATAAAGAACCTCAAAACAAGTTTTGATCATATTTTAGGAGTACAAATAATTGATTATGAGCTTTTCAACAATTATATTTCAAAACCTCAATTTATATACTTTCTACTCAGGTAAAATTCCAACGGGTCCATTGAAAGGCCCATTTAGACATGCTCGTCCGGAAGCTCAACAAAAAGGGCCGCAAAATTAGTTTTAATCAAATTTTAGGAGATCATGTAATTGATTAGGAGAGTTTCAACACAATTATATTGCAAAACCACAATTTCTGTACTTTTTACTCAGTTAAATTTCCAACGGGTCCATTGTAAGGCCTATTTAGACCTGCTCGTTCGAAACCTCGACAAAAAGGACCGTGAAACAAGTTTTAATCAAATTTTAGGAGTTCAAATAATTTATTAGGAGCTTTTCAACACAATTATACTGCAAAACCTCAAATTCTGTACTTTTTACTAAGTTAAAATTCCAACAGGTCCATTGAAAGGCCCATTTAGACCTGCTCGTCCGAAACCTCGACAAAAGGACCGCAAAACAAGTTTAAATCAAATTTTAGGAGTTCAAATAATTTATTAGGAGCTTTTCAACACAATTATATTGCAAAACCACAATTTCTGTACTTTTTACTCAATTAAAATTCCAACGGGTCCATTGTTAGGCCCATTTAGACATGCTCGTCCGAAACCGGTACAAAAAGGACCGCAATATGGTTTTAATCAAAATTAAGGATTTCAAATAAATGATTAGGAGATTTTCAACACAATTATATTGAAAAATTTCGATTTTTATACATTTTACTCAGTTAAAATTCCAACGGGTCCATTGAAAGGCCCATTTAGACCCGCACGTCCGAAACCTCTTTATAAAGGACCTCAAAACAAGTTTTGATCATATTTTAGGAGTACAAATAATTGATTAGTAGATTTTCAAGACAATTATATTGCAAAACCTCAAATTGTATACTTTTTACTCAGTTAAAATTCCAACGGGTCCATTGAAAGGCCCATTTCGACCCTCTTGTCCGAAACCTCTACAAAAAGGACTGCAAAACAAGTTTTAGTCAAATTTTAGGATTTCACGTAATTGATTATGAGCATTTCAACACAATTATATTGCAAAACCTCAATTTCTATACTTTTTAGTCAGTTAAAATTCCAACGGGTCCATTGAAAGGCCCATTTAGACTTGCTCGTCCGAAACCTCGACAAAAAGGACCGCAAAACAAGTTTTAATCAAAACTTAGGAGTTCATATAATTGATTAGGAGCTTTTCAACACAATTATATTGCAAACCCTCAATTTTTGTACGTTTTACTTAGTTAAAATTCCAACGGGTCCATTGTAAGGCCCATTTAGACCTGCTCGTTCGAAACTGATACAAAAAGGACCCTAAAAAAGTTTTAATCAAATTTTAGGAGTTCAAATAAATTATTATGATCTTTTCAACACAATTATATTGCAAAACTTCAATTTTTATACATTTTACTCAGTTAATTTTCCAACGGGTCCATTGAAAGGCACATTTCGTCCCGCTCATCCGAAACTAATACAAAAAGGACCGCCAAACAAGTTGTATTCAAATTTTAGGAGTTCATGTAATTGATTAGGAGCTTTTCAACACAATTATATTGCAAAACTCAATTTCTGTACTTTTTACTCAGTTAAAATTCCAACGTGTCCATTGTAAGGCCCATTTAGACCTGCTCGTTCTAAACAGATACAAAAAGGATCGTAAAAAAGTTTTAATCAAATTTTAAGAGTTCAAATAAATTATTAGGATCTTTTCAACACAATTATATTGCAAAACTTCAATTTTTATACATTTTACTCAGTTAAAATTCCAACGGGTCCATTGAAAGGCCCATTTAGACCCGCACGTCCGAAACCTCTACATAAAGGACCGCAAAACAAGTTTTGATCATATTTTAGGAGTACAAATAATTGATTATGAGATTTTCAACACAATTATATTGCAAAACCCCATTTAGACATGCTCGTCCGAAACCTCTACAAAAAGGGGCGCAAAACAAGTTTTAATCAAATTTTAGGAGTTCAAATAATTGATTAGGAGCTTTTCAACACAATTATATTGCAAAACCTCAATTTCTGTACTTTTTACTCAGTTAAAATTCCAACGTGTCCATTGTAAGGCCTATTTAGACCTGCTCGTTTGAAACTGATAAAAAAGGACCGTAAAAAAGTTTTAATCAAATTTTAGGAGTTCAAATAAATTATTAGGATGTTTTCAACACAATTATGTTGCAAAACTTCAATTTTTATACATTTTACTCAGTTAAAATTCCAACGGGTCCATTGAAAGGCTCATTTAGACCCGCACGTCCGAAACCTCTACATAAAGGTCCGCAAAACAAGTTTTGATCAAATTTTAGGAGTTCAAATAATTGATTAGGAGATTTTCAACACAATTATATTGAGAAACCTCAATTTTTATACTTTTTACTCATTTAAAATTCCAACGAGTCCATTGAAAGGCCCATTTCGACCCGCTCGTCCGAAACCTCTACAAAAAGGACTGCAAAACAAGTTTTAATCAAATTTTAGGAGTTCACTTAATTGATTAGGAGCTTTTCAACACAATTATATTGCAAAACCTCAATTTATGTACTTTTAACTCAGTTAAAATTCCAACAGGTCCATTGAAAGGCCCATTTCGACCCGCTCGTCCGAAACCTCTACAAAAAGGACTGCAAAACACGTTTTAATCAAATTTTAGGAGTTCATGTAATTGATTAGGAGCTTTTCAGCACAATTATATTGCAAAATCTCAATTTCTGTACTTTTTACTCAGTTAAAATTCCAACGGGTCCATTGAAAGGCCCATTTAGACCTGCTCGTCCGAAACCTCGACAGAAAGGACCGCAAAACAAGTTTTAATCAAATTTTAGGAGTTAAAATAATAGATTAGGAGCTTTTCAACACAATTATATTGCAAAACCTCAATTTCTGTACTTTTTACTCAGTTAAAATTCCAACGTGTCCATTGTAAGGCCCATTTAGACCTGCTCGTTCGAAACTGATACAAGAAGGACAGTAAAAAAGTTTTAATCAAATTTTAGGAGTTCAAATAAATTATTATGATCTTTTCAACACAATTATATTGCAAAATTTCAATTTTTATACATTTTACTCAGTTAAAATTCCAACGTGTCCATTGAAAGGCACATTTCGTCCCGCTCGTCCGAAACTGATACAAAAGGACCGCAAAACAAGTTGTATTCAAATTTTAGGAGTTTATGTAATTGATTAGGAGCTTTTCAACACAATTATATTGCAAAACCTAAATTTCTGTACTTTTTACTTAGTTAAAATTCCAACGGGTAACGGGTGTGGGTTGCTCTCAATTCTCTCTCGATGTTTTCCGGGTTCTTTGTTTGGTTTTGGCTTCCTCTTTTTCCGGTGGGATTTCTCACCAATTCCCTTCCCCTTCACGGCATCTCTTTTTCTGCCGCTTTTGCCAATATCAATTCAATTTTCACGGTTTCCCTTATCTCCTTGGGAATCGGGATGAGAATCCCAAGAGTTATCCCACTCACCCAACCACCTCCGATTTCAGGTTGTATCTATCCCTTTATCTCCTATTTTATCTTTTATTGTTTTATATCATTTTGGCAGTATTTCATTTATCATGTTTTTTGGGTGGCCTTTGAGATCTATCTCTGGTTCACAAGATTTGTTTACTGTTTTGCGAGATTCTTCCTCCGCTGTGGTTGCTGTCACCGTTTGGCTCCGTTGATGCCCTATCAGATAACCACAGATCCGGATTGTAACGATAGTAATTTTTTTCGCAAACCCAGATCTGGGTTTCAAGTTTCCTTTCCGGCGACGGGCCTTGTTGCTTTTAATCTTTTTACCATTTCGGATCTGGTGATCCTCTGTCTTCAGACTCCGATCGACTATAAAGGTATGTCTGGTCGAGCCTCTTCCCTTTTCGTTTATTATTTTATATTTCTTTTCCTTTTTACCTTTTTTATAACCTATGGGATCTGGATTTCTCTTTTCATGCCCTGCTTTTGCTGCATCATCGGAGACCCCTCTTTCCGGTGGTGGTCCGCGGCGGCGGCAGACTATTTTACCCTATGGCTTTCTCCTCTTTATATGATCTATCCTTTAATTTTTATTTCTATTTTTGTCTGGATTTTGCTTAAAATCTTTTTAGGGTTTCCCTCTAGATTAATCCTCTCATATATTTTTCTTCTCGTTATCTTAAGTTCTCAGATTCTTACTGGAGTTTTGGATCCGAGATTTTTCAATAGAGCTTCCTCCTTGAAGAATATGATTCACCATCTAGGGCTCCGTACCATCTTTGTTTTTTTAATCTACGTCTTTTTCCCCTATTCTGTTTTTTTCCATTTCCTTTTTACTTTTTTACATGGTTTATCTAACCCTCTGTTTTTTTCAGTTCTTCAAATCAAAACCGCAAATCCTCATTCATCCGGCTTATGGGTTCCTTCATGGCTTTCATCCCTCACCTCTTTTTTTCTCATTCATATTTATCTATTCTTTTATTTAATTTATTGTTATCTATTTCTCAGATAGACTGCATCTCCTTTCCCCTCTGGGCTTATCGTCTTGGCTGGTTCTCAATTCGAAGGTATGCTCCTATGCTTTCTAGGGTTTTAATCTCTTTATTGTATTTTCTCTGGATTGTATTATCTCCCTGGTATTATCATCTGATTCTTCATTACTTTCCTTACCAGTCACAAATTATCATATGTTTCTTTTGTTGCTTACATAAATCTTTTCAAGCCTTACTAAATACTCATATCTCTAGTTCTTTATTTTATATCCATTTCAGACCTATTCATATATCTCTTCTTAAAATCATTTTATCTACTAACTCTGTTATCAATGATATTATCATATACTACTCTTATAATCATCCAGCCCTTTCAGGGAACCAATTACCAGCCCTTTTATTGGGAAATTTTATAATTATACATATTCTAAAACATGATATCTCAATTCTTGCTAACATGTGGGCACCATGTACTATCAACTCTTTTCAGGGGAACATATTATGCACAAATGGATTATTCTATGTTATCAATAATAACACTATCCATATTATTCTTCTATATTTATCTATGTTGTTACATTCCTATCGTTTTTTACTTATTTGTCATTTGTCTCGCCATCAATGGTATGCTGCCATTAATTTTTATCTATAAAAAATCTACTTACCTTCAAACTTTCTGCCTCTATCACACGCTCCCAATTCAATTTTAAAAAGCTCATTGCATAACCTCTCTAAAATTTATGATATAAAATTTACTTATATACTATATATTATAATCCTCTTATCTTCGTTAACTGAATACACTGTAATCTACATGTTCTTTTGCTGGCCATTTCCTGATTACAATATTGTCATCTTCAAATATAGGACTAGTCTGTGTAACGTAAATCAGTACAAGATACATTTCATTTTTGCCAACTACCTTAATATCATTCATGCATATCTTTCAAACTCAGAAGTGACCTTTTTTATGCTTTTATATGATTATCACTTGACTATTTTCACATCTAATTCTATTTCTATGTCTTCTATTTCCTTTTGTACTAATCGTATCATCAAATGCTTTCAATTAACTGACTGTATGTGTCTTCTTTTTGTCCCTCTCTTTGGTGCCTCTCATTATGTAAAAATAATGGATGCCACGACTCAAGTTACTTGGCAGCTGCTCAATGAATGCTGGATCTTCTATTCTCAGCCTGGTTTAAGATTTAATCTAATTTTATTTAATCTTCATTGCATTCCCCCTCTATTTATTTGCTCTTTTGGTTTGTAATTATTTTCTTATCCCCGCTTCTATCTCCCCCTGGGTCTGTAATTTTTTATTGGCTTTTTTCTTTCCTGCTTTTCCTTTATTTTTCCTATGCTTTTATCTGCTTTCTAGTTTACTTCAATACTGCCATGCATGTTTTATATTTTTCCTTAGATGTATGTTGTTATATTATCGTGATGTTATGCCTGATAGAAATCTATTCCCACTACACCTCTTTAGGTGAAATACTACAAGCCCATACTTGGGATCTATATCCAATCCTTTTTACAAGGTGCTTTTCAAACAAAACGCATATTACGTTTTCAAATTTCCTGATAACCTCTATCTCTTTAAGAAAATGGGTTTACCTTACTTTCAATCTATTTATTCCGTTTTTTTCAAAACTTATTAATTACCTATTAATGTATTCAGCCTCTCAAATTCCCTTAATTTGTTCAACTATAATTATTTTCCTAATATATAGTCTGAACATATTTATACTTAAAAAATCAGCCTTACTTCCTCTTTTAACAGAAAATAAAAACCAATTATCGTCTTTTATGTACAAACTTTCCTCATTTCGGTTTCATAAATTACTAAACACCAATAAATTTCCTTTTAAAAAGGGTTTTAATACAGCTAATAAGAATTATATATTTCCGTTTTTATACTATCTATCATATTCAACTTTTATTATTAAATTATTCTCATTAAATCTTGCCACTTATTTTGCACCATCAATACCATTAAAGATATTTTCCTTCGGATCTAACTTACCTTACCCATCACCTTTTGTTTCACAAAAAATTTCCCTCCGTTTTAAATATTTGTTCGTTAAAATATTCCCTTTTATATTTTACCATAAATTCCTTTCAATTTTACCATTATACTTTAATTTAACTTTATATTGGTATTTACAATATAATTTATTAATATCTTCCAAAATTCCCTTCATTATTAATATTTATAGATCTTTTAAGGAAAGCACCTTTTATATTTTACATTATGCTTTTAATAGTTCCAATCTTTCACAATTGTTTCCTATTTCTAGAAATTCTCTTCACTCTACTTTCCATATTTCATCCTTCTTAATCGTACTCTTTATATACGCACATCACTATTACTCCAACCCACAAAACCATCAATATCCTTCTACTCTCTTATTCCCTCCAACTCTCTCAATGGCTTCATCATCTTCCATCCCCCAACTCAACTCGATCAATCTCACCAATGAAGAATCAGAACTGCTCTACACACCTGATTTTGACTTCATCAAGGAAGACCCCAAGCTCATTGTTATTGGTCGCTTTATATCGTCCAAGGCCTTAGATATTTATGCTGTTATCAATGCTTTCGAAGGTATCTGGAAACCTAATGAGGTTGTATCTATCTCGGTGATACAAGATAACTTCCTCAAAATCAAGTTCAAGGAAATCAAGAATTGCTATGAGATTATCAACCGTGGACCTTGGCTGTACAAGGATGAATGGCTAGCAGTCACCGAATATGATCCAGCCAAATCCTTAAACGACTACAACTTCAACACCATGAGAATCTGGATCCAAATTTTCTCCCTCCCTGATTCACTTTTTGCTGATGCTGACCGATCCCATCTGGTGGGACATGCTCTAGGATCAATGGTTGGTCAAGTCCTCCGAGCGGATACCCGCCAAATCGATGGGAATATGAATGAATTCCTTCGAGTTGAAATTCTGCTCAACATTACAAGACCTGTCACCCGATTTGTGTTTATTGGATCTGGTGAAAACAAAATTATGTGTCGTCTTCAGTATGAAAGGCTCCCGACTCTATGTCCTGGTTGTGGTATTATTAGCCACACCCTAGAAAACTGTCCTATCCGTTCTTCTCTCGATCCCAACAAGTTACAATACGGAGAATGGCTCCGCTACCTTCCACCTAGACGTCGCCCAGCTGGTATTCGGGGACGTATCCGCTATGTGGAACCAAATCTGATTCCAAACATCCCTCCATGTAACGGTAACTTCACATTAGCACTTACAATAATCTCTTTTTTCACTTGTTTTTTCACCCCAAATTTTCTATCAATATTCTTAACTACTGGTTTTATCGTAGTGGCCCCAATGAATGTCCCAGCAGCTCCGGTCAATCCAATAGCTCCTCCTAACGAACAGAACAATATGGACTCTCTAAATGAAGGCGATGCCGCCTCATTTACGGAACAAGCTACCGAAGAAGGCCAAAACGTCGACGTCACCATGGATGATGGTCCCAATTCTGTTTAAGACCCCCCTACAACTGATTTGAAGCAAAAAGCTCCTCTTGAGGCCCAACCCCTGAATACCATCTATCCCATTCCGGAAGATGGTTCTGATGATGATTTGAACACCACGGATGATTATGGTGTCCCTAGCCCTACTGCAGAGCAGATTAAGAAGTTTGACTCTGAATCGAGTAAGCCTTCTAAACCCACTGATACAATATTCAATGAATTTAATCAGTGGTTACTTAAAACTTACCCGAATGATGCAGCCCCTGCACCTGTTCCTGTACCTGCACCTGCACCTGCACCAATTCAAACAAACCGAGGCATGAAACGCCACTCTCCAATACAAGTATCGCTCCCGCCGAAAAAATCCAAACAGTCAGGATCTACTCCAAAAGCTGGGATGAACAGCTCTAAAAACTCTCCGGCGGCGGCTGACTGTCAGCCCCGCCGAGCAAAATGAGGATCCTATGCTGGAACTGTCAGGGTCTTGGACAATCCCCGACGGTTCAACATTTCCGGTCCTATGTCCAACGCACCAACCCCGATATCATTTTCTTATACGAGACTAAATTAAATAATGCGGATTGTAACCGCCTATGTCTTTCATTAGGTATGTTAGACATTATTTCTATTTCCCCTACGGAAGGGTGTTCCGGAATTTCCTTATTTGCAGCAAACAACATTAATATAAGATTAATTTCTTATTCGTCGCGTTACATTCATATTCAAATTATAAAGAATAATTCCACAATGTTCTTCACTAGTATGCACGGTTTTCCGGAAACTAGCCAAAAATTTAAAACATGGGAGCTAATTGATTCTTTATACCCTTCTACTAAAGATAACCCTTGGCTTCTCGGCAGAGACTTCAATGAAATTTTAACAGATTCGGAAAAACAAGGGGGCCCCCGTAGAGCTAGGTCCCAAATTAAAAACTTTCGTAATTGTTTAACTCGAAACAACCTCTTTGATTGTAAGCCAACTTCGGGTTGGTTCACATGGACAAAAGTGGGACCCTTAACCCGGGTAATACATGAAAGACTAGATCGATTTATCGCTAATTCCGCATGGCAAGATCTCTACCCTTCTCATCGAATCACCACAGATTATGTTGCTAAATCTGACCATTGTTTCCTTCTTCTTGATTTAGACACCTCGACTACTACTCCAAAAATACAACCACCCAAGAATTTCAAATTCGAAAGTTGTTGGGCTAATAATATAGACAATATCCAAACAATTAAAAGGGCATGGGCCGATACTCCCAGAACAGCCATAAATAAAATTGAAGCGGTAGGTACTTACCTAGAAGAATGGCAAAACCAACAACGTTTTAAATCAACCGGAAGAATTAAGTTCCTCACTAAAAAAATAAATAAATTACTTTACTGTCCCTTAACAACCACAAATGAACAAGTCTACCTAAATTACAGAACTGAATTAAATAAACTTTTAGCAGAACAAGAAGTTTATTGGACTCAAAGATCCCGAACTCTTTGGCTCTCCCAAGGGGACAAAAACACCAAGTTCTTCCATGCCCGTGCTTCTAATAGGAGCAAGAAAAATTCAATCATAGGCCTTTACGATGCCAATTCCAACTGGCGCACCTCTGAATCGGACATTATGAATATCGCTTCTGATTATTTCCAAAAAATGTTCACAACATCTAACCCCCAAATCTCGAACATCATTCTTGATAAAATTCACCCTTTCATCAATTCTTCAATGAATGAAAACCTACTAAAGGCGTTCACTAGAGAGGAAATTCTTCATGCCTTTAAAGATATTGACCCTAGGAAAGCTCCTGGTTCTGATGGTCTACCCAGTAGCTTCTTTAGACAACACTGGGATACAGTGGGAGACGATGTTATTAACCTTTGTATTAATCTATTAAACGGCAGCGCAAATATGGCCTCAGTAAACAAAACTATATTAGTACTAATACCTAAAGTACATGACCCAACCTCCATGAAACAACTTAGACCAATAAGCCTCTGCACCGTTCTCTATAAAATAGTTGCCAAAACAATAGTCAACAGAATGAAACATGTCATACCTCTATGCATTAGCCCTAATCAAGCAGCCTTTGTCCAGGGACGCAACATATCTGACAACATCCTTGTTGCTCATGAAATTATTCACAATATTAACTCAGGAGCTTCTAAATCCTCTCAAGGAGCTGCTCTCAAGCTAGACATGGAAAAAGCTTTCGATAGAGTAGAATGGTCTTTTCTCGCTAATGTAATGGAACGCATGGGCTTTGCATCCGAATGGATCGAGCTTATAATGCGTTGTATTACTACAGTATCTTTTTCGGTTAAAATTAATAATTCGTATTCAACCACCTTTCAACCTCAACGTGGTCTTCGACAGGGGGATCCCCTCTCCCCTTTCCTCTTTCTCTTCTGTACTCAAGGCCTCTCGGCTTTCTTAGCAGCTGCTCAACAAACTAAACTACTTCCAGGACTAGGCGCAAGTAAACATGGGCCCAAAGTCAACCACCTTCTCTTTGCTGATGATTGTATGGTATTTATTAATACTAATCGGTCTGAAGCCTCCCTTCTGAAAAATGCTCTTCAAACGTATGCCAATGCTTCCGGTCAAGCAGTCAATTTTGAGAAGTCAACTATTTTCTATAATCCGCGTACGCCATCTGCAACAAGAAATGCTATTAACAGCCTTTTACAAGTACGTGAGGTTACTAACCCTGGGGTATACCTAGGCATCCCGCTCCTAATTGGGAAAAATAAAACTGAATCATTAGGTTTTGTACGTGATAAAGTACATGATCGTCTCTCTAGTTGGGACAAACATCTACTATCCTTTAGTGGCCGTGAGATTTTCATCAAAGCTGTCTTGCAATCTCTCCCACAATATGTTATGTCTTGCTATCTACTACCACAAAATATCATCGACGACATGACTACATCAATCCGTCAATACTGGTGGACTGGTAAATCCAACAAAAAAGGTTGGCATATGTTACCTTGGAATCGTATATGCTTACCTAAATCTGCTGGCGGCATGGGTTTTAAGGATTTACACGACTTTAACATTGCTCTATTGGGCAAGCAAATTTGGAAACTCATCTGTGAACCAGATTCCTTATTAGGACAAATATATCGGTCTAAATACTTTCCTTCAGGCAACATTTTGGATGCAACAAAACCCAACAGGGGCTCCTTCGCTTGGCAAGGTATATATAACGCTCTTCAGCGTCTTTTCCCTGGCTTTCTTCACCGCCCTGGTATAAACAGTAATATTAGAATACACAAAGATATATGGGGAGGGTCTTCCCCGATTGAGCTTACTGGGGATTACGAAATCTCCGATGAATTTCACATTTGTTGTCGTGATTTTATGATACGTAACCAAACTGCCTGGGATACGAGCAAGATAAACAATTATTTCAATCCAATTGATGCCGATGCCATTCTCCGTATTCCCATCATAAATGATCAACGTGACTCAATACTCTGGTCTCCCAACGACTCGGGTATTTACTCAGTCCGTTTTGGATATATTTTCTTACAACGTTCAATAACCCAACCTTCACCTGCAACACGCTTTTGGAAGTTTTTATCCAAAATCAAAGCTTTACCCAAAGTTGAAACTTTTGGCTGGCGTATGGCTTCTGATGCTCTACCAGTTGGATCTAAAATGCAAGCCTTTTCCCCTACCTCGGGACCTTGCTCTATCTGTGGTAGCCACTCGGAATCGATCCTTCATGCGTTTTGTGACTGCCCTGGGGCATCTGAAGCTCTCCAAATTAGTGGTATCCCTATCTCTCTCTATAAGAGTTTAGCTCCTACACCCATGCAATGGTTAGAGGAAGCAGCCTCTAAAATTTCCTCTGAAAAATTTGGTCTCTTTCTTACTGTTTTATGGAATATATGGAACAGACGAAATGACTGGGTTCACAACCACCATCTTCAACCTCCATGGCTAATTGCTGTTAACTCAATTAGCTTACATGACGAATTTTGTAAATCTTTAAATTCGACTGGCCCAGCTCCAGCTACATTTTCTAATTCTTCCCGAACACCTCCACCTAATCATATCAAAATAAATGTGGATGGTGCCTTTAACCCATCTACTCGTGCAGCAGACGTTGGCGTTGTTGCTCGTGATTCTACAGGAGCATTCGTGGGTGGTCTCGCTTTCCCTCTCAGTAGCTGTCAGGACGCTATCACCAGTGAAGGGGAAAGCATCCTAGTTGGTCTCACCTTTGCCCGATCTCAAGGTTGGACTCGTATCTTGATTGAAACTGACTGCGCTTCTCTCGCGAATAGGATCAACAATCCTGCTCAGGATCTCTCTACTATGGGACCAACTATTCTCCAGATACAAGCCGCTCTTCACGACTTTGACTTTACTTCTATTTCTTTTGTACGCCGTGAGGCAAATATTATAGCCTATACTTTGGCTACCTTTTCGCTGAATTCTATGACTTCTACGTCATTTAACTCGGATATCCCACATTGTATCCAACAATTTGTAACACATCCTTTGTGATTAATAATATTTGGGCACTCTTTTCCCCTTTTTAGGGTCCTCTAGCTCTGCTTGAAGGACAGTAGTAGGGGTTTTTAATTAGGCCTTTTCTTCAAAAAAAATTCCAACGGGTCCATTGAAAGGCCCATTTCGACCCGCTCGTCCGAAACCTCTACAAAAAGGACTGCAAAACAAGTTTTAATCAAATTTTAGGAGTTCATGTAATTGATTAGGAGCTTTTCAACACAATTATATTGCAAAACCTCAATTTCTGCACTTTTTACTCAGTTAAAATTCCAACGGGTCCATTGAAAGGCCTATTTAGACCTGCTCGTCCGAAACCTCGACAAAAAGGACCGCAAAACAAGTTTTAATCAAATTTTAGGAGTTCAAATAATTGATTAGCAGCTTTTCAACACAATTATATTGAATAACCTCAATTTCTGTACTTTTTACTCAGTTAAAATTCCAACGGGTCTATTGAAAGGCCCATTTCGTCCCGCTCGTCCGAAACCGATACAAAAAGGACCGCAAAACAAGTTGTATTCAAAATTTAGGAGTTTATGTAATTGATTAGGAGTTTTTCAACACAATTATATTGCAAAACCTAAATTTCTATACTTTTTACTCAGTTAAAATTCCAACGGGTCCATTGAAAGGCCCATTTAGACCTGCTCGTCCGAAACCTCGACAAAAAGGACCGCAAAACAAGTTTTGATCAAATTTTAGGAGTTCAAATAATTGATTAGGAGCTTTTCAACACAATTATATTGCAAAACCTCAATTTCTGTACTTTTTACTTAGTTAAAATTCCAACGGGTTCGTTGAAAGGCCCATTTAGACATGCTTGTCCGGAACCTCTACAAAAAGTGCCCTAAAAATAGTTTTAATCAAATTTTAGGAGATCATGTAATTGATTAGGAGATTTTAAACACAATTATATTGCAAAACCTCAAATTCTTTACTTTTTACTCAGTTAAAATTCCAACGGGTCCATTGAAAGGCCCATTTAGACCTACTCGTACGAAACCTCTACAAAAAGGACCGCAAAACAAGTTTTAATCAAATTTTAGGAGATCAAATAATTGATTAGGAGGTTTTCAACACAATTATATTGCAAAACTTCAATTTCTGTACTTTTTACTCAGTTAAAATTCCAACAGGTCTATTGAAAGGCCCATTTCTACCCGATAGTCCGAAACCTCTACAAAAGGACTGCAAAACAAGTTTTAATCAAATTTTAGGAGTACATGTAATTGATTAGGATCTTTTCAACACAATTATATTGCAAAACCTCAATTTATGTACTTTTTACTCAGTTAAATTTCCAACGGGTCCGTTGAAAGGCCCTTTTAAACCTGCTCGTCCGAAACCTCGACAAAAAGGACCGCAAAATAAGTATTAATCAAATTTTAATGTTCAAATAAATGATTAGGAGCTTTTCAACACAATTATATTGCAAAAATTCAATTTTTATACATTTTACTCAGTTAAAATTCCAACGGGTCCACTGAAAGGCCCATTTAGACTCGCACGTCCGAAACCTCTACATAAAGGACTGCAAAACAAGTTTTGATCATATTTTAGGAGTATAAATAATTTATTATGAGCTTTTCAACACAATTATATTGCAAAACCTCAATTTTTTTACTTTTTACTCAGTTAAAATTCCAACGGGTCCATTGAAAGGCCCATTTAGACACCGCTCGTCCGAAACCTCTACAAAAGGGCTGCAAAACAGGTTTTAATCAAATTTTAGGAGATCATGTAATTGATTAGGAAATTTTCAACAAAATTATATTACAAAACCTCAATTTTTGTACTTTTTACTCAGTTAAAATTCCAACGGGTCCATTGAAAGGCCCATTTAGACCTGCTCGTCCGAAACCTCTACAAAAAGGACCACAAAACAAGTTTTTATCAAATTTTAGGAGTTCAAATAATTGATTAGGAGCTTTTCAACACAATTATATTGCAAAACCTCAATTTCTGTACTTTTTACTCAGTTAAAATTCTAACGGGTCCATTGAAAGTCCCATTTAGACCTACTCGTCCAAAACCTCGACAAAAAGGACCGCAAAAATAGTTTTAATCAAAGTCCCATTTCTACCCGCTCGTCCGAAACCTCTACAAAAGGACTGCAAAACAAGTTTTAATCAAATTTTAGGAGTTCATGTAATTGATTAGGAGCTTTTCAACACAATTATATTGCAAAACCTCAATTTTTTTACTTTTTACTCAGTTTAATTTCCAACGGGTCCATTGAAAGGCCCATTTAGACCCGCACGTCCGAAACCTCTATATAAAGGGCCGCAAAACAAGTTTTGATCATATTTTAGGAGTACAAATAATTGATTATGAGCTTTTCAACACAATTATATTGTAAAACCTCAATTTTGATACTTTTTACTCAGTTAAAAATCCAACGGGTCCATTGAAAGGCCCATTTAGACATGCTCGTTCGAAACCTCTACAAAAAGGGCCGCAAAACAAGTTTAATCAAATTTTAGGAGATCATGTAATAGATTATGAGTTTTTAAACACAATTATAATACAAAACCTCAATTTTTGTACTTTTTACTCAGTTAAAATTCCAACGGGTCCATAGAAAGGCCCATTGAGACCTGCTCGTCCGAAACCTCTACAAAAAGGACCGCAAAACAAGTTTTAATCAAATTTTAAGTGTTCAAATAATTGATTAGGAGCTTTTCAACACAATTATATTGCAAAACCTCAATTTATGTACTTTTTACTCAGTTAAAATTCTAACGGGTCCATTGTAAGGCCCATTTAGACCTACTCATCCGAAACCTAGACAAAAGGACCGCAAAACAAGTTTTAATAACACTTTAGGAGTTCAAATAATTGATTAGGATCTTTTCAACACAATTATATTGCAAAACCTCAATTTTTTTACTTTTTACTCAGTCAAAAATTCCAACGGGTCCATTGAAAAGCCCATTTCGACCCGCTCGTCCGAAACCTCTACAAAAAGGTCTGCAAAACAAGTTTTAATCAAATTTTAGGAGATCATGTAATTGATTAGGAGATTTTCAACCCAATTATATTGCAAAACCTCTATTTCTATACTTTTTACTCAGTTAAAATTCCAACGGGTCCATTGAAAGGCCCATTTCGACCCGCTCGTCCGAAGCCTCTACAAAAAGGACTGCAAAATAAGTTTTAATCAAATTTTAGGAGATCATGTAATTGATTAGGATATTTTCAACACAATTATATTGCAAAACCTCAATTTTTGTAGTTTTTACTCAGTTAAAATTCCAACGGGTCCATTGAAAGGCCCATTTAGACTTGCTCGTCCGAAACCTCTACAAAAAGGACCGCAAAATATGTTTTAATCAAATTTTAGGAGTTCATGTAATTTATTAGGAGCTTTTCAACCCAATTATATTGAAAAACCTCAATTTTTATACTTTTTACTTAGTTAAAATTTCAACGGGTCCATTGAAAGGCCCATTTAGACCTGCTCGTCCGAAACCTCTACAAAAAGAACCGCAAAAAAGTTGTATTCAAATATTAGGAGTTCAAATAATTGATTAGGAGCTTTTCAACACAATTATATTGCAAAACCTCAATTTCTGTACTTTTTACCTAGTTAAAATTCCAACGGGTCCATTGAAAGTCCCATTTCGACCTGCTCGTCCGAAACCTCTACAAAAAGGACCGCGAAAAATTTGTATTCTAATATTAGGAGTTTTAGTAATTGATTAGGAGCTTTTCAACACATTTATATTGCAAAACCTCAATTTTTGTACTTTTTACTCAGTTAAAATTCCAACGAGTCCATTGAAAGGCCCATTTCGACCTGCTCGTCCGAAACCTCTACAAAAAGGGCTGCAAAACAAGTTATAATCAAATTTTAGGAGTTCATGTAATTGATTAGGAGCTTTTCAACACAATTATATTGCAAAACCTCAATTTTTGTACTTTTTACTCAGTTAAAATTCCAACGGGTCCATTGAAAGGCCCATTTCGACCGGCTCGTTCGAAACCTCTACAAAAAGGACTGCAAAACAAGTTTTAATCAAATTTTAGGAGATCATGTAATTGATTAAGAGATTTTCAAAACAATTATATTGCAAAACCTTAATTTCTGTACTTTTTACTCAGTTAAAATTCCAACGGGTCCATTGAAAGGCCCATTTCGACCTGCTCGTCCGAAACCTCTACAAAAAGGACTGCAAAACAAGTTTTAATCACATTTTAGGAGTTCATGTAATTGATTAGGAGGTTTTAAACACAATTATATTGCAAAATCTCAATTTCTGTACTTTTTACTCAGTTAAAATTCCAATGGGTCCATTAAAAAGGCCATTTATACCCGCTCGTCCGAAACCTCGACAAAAAGGGCCGCAAAACAAGTTTTAATCAAATTTTAGGAGTTCAAATAATTGATTAGGAGCTTTTCAACACAATTATACTGCAAAACCTCAAATTGTGTACTTTTTACTCAGTTAAAATTCCAACGGGTCCATTGAAAGGCCCATTTAGACCTGCTCGTCCGAAACCTCTACAAAAAGGACGACAAAAAAGTTGTATTCAAATATTAGGAGTTCAAATAATTGATTAGGATCTTTTCAACACAATTATATTGCAAAATCTCAATTTCTGTACTTTTTAATCAGTTAAAATTCCAACGGGTCCAATGAAATGCCCATTTCGACCCGCTCGTCCGAAACCTCTACAAAAAGGACTGCAAAACGAGTTTTAATCAAATTTTAGGAGTTCATGTAATTGATTAGGAGCTTTTCAACAGAATTATATTGCAAAACCTCAATTTCTGTACTTTTTACTCAATTATAATTCCAACAGGTCCATTGAAAGGCCCATTTAGACTTGCTCGTCTGAAACCTCGACAAAAAGGACCACAAAATAAGTTTTAATCAAAATTTAGGAATTCATATAATTGATTAGGAGCTTTTAAACACAATTATATTGAAAAACCTCAATTTCTGTACTTTTTACCCAGTTAAAATTCCAACGGGTCCATTGTAAGGCCCATTTAGACCTGCTCGCCCGAAACTGATACAAAAAGGACCGTAAAAAAAGTTCTAATCAAATTTTAGGAGTTCAAATAAATGATTAGTATCTTTTTAACACAATTATATTGCAAAACTTCAATTTTAATGCATTTTACTCAGTTAAAATTCCAACGGGTCCATTGAAAGGCCCATTTAGACCCGCACGTCCGAAACCTCTACATAAAGGACCGCAAACTAGTTTTGATAAAATTTTAGGAGTTCAAATTATTGATTAGGAGCTTTTCAACACAATTATATTGAAAAACCTCAATTTTTATACTTTTTACACAGTTAAAATTCCAACGAGTCCATTGAAAGGCCCATTTCGACCCGCTCGTCTGAAAACTTTACAAAAAGGACTGCAAAACAAGTTTTAATCAAATTTTAGGAGTTCATGTAATTGATTAGGAGCTTTTCAACACAATTATATTGCAAAACCTCAATTTTTGTACTTTTTACTCAGTTAAAATTTCAATGGGTCCATTGAAAGGCCCATTTAGACTCGCTCGTCCGAAACCTCTACAAAAAGGACCACAAATAAAGTTTTAATCAAATTTTAGGAGTTCATGTAATTGATTAGGAGCTTTTCAACACAATTATATTTCAAAACCTCAATTTATGTACTTTTTACTCACTTAAAATTCCAAAGAGGACCGCAAAACAAGTTTTAATCAAATTTTAAGAGTTCAAATAATTGATTAGGAGCATTTCAACACAATTATATTGCAAAACCTCAATTTCTGTACTTTTTACTCAGTTAAAATTTCAACGGGTCCATTGAAAGGCCCATTTAGACCCGCTCGTCCGAAACCTCTACAAAAAGGACCACAAATAAAGTTTTAATTAAATTTTAGGAGTTCATGTAATTGATTAGGAGCTTTTCAACACAATTATATTTCAAAACCTCAATTTCTGTACTTTTTACTCAGTTAAAATTCTAACGGGTCCATTGAAAAGCCCATTTAGACTTGCTCGTCCGAAACCTCGACAAAAAGGACCGCAAAAATAGTTTTAATCAAATTTTAGGAGTTCAAATAATTGATTAGAAGCTTTTCAACACAATTATATTGAAAAACCTCAATTTTATACTTTTTACTTACTTAAAATTCCAACGGGCCCATTGATAGGCCCTTTTAGACCTGCTCGTCCGAAACCTCTACAAAAAGGACCGCAAAAAAGTTTTATTCAAATATTAGGAGTTCAAATAAATGAGTAGGAGCTTTTCAACACAATTATATTTCAAAACTCAATTTCTGTACTTTTTACTCAGTTAAAATTCCAACGGGTCAGCAGATATGGCTTCGGTTGACCAACCAATTTTGGTACTCATACCTAAGATAAAGGATCCAACTACTATGAGGCAACTCAGGCCCATTAGTCTCTGCACAGTAATATACAAAATTATTGCCAAGGTCTTGGTAATAGGATGAAACATACTATCCCCTTTTACATTCTTATTGCTCATGAAATAATTCACTCTATTACCACCGGTACCTCTAAGTTTTCTTAAGGTGCTGCTCTTAAGCTTGATATGGAGAAGGCCTTTGATAGGGTTGAATTGACCTTCCTTGAAAATGTTATGACCCGTATGGGCTTTGCGCCAGCATGGGTATCTCTCATTATGCGTTGTATCTCTTCAATATCTTTTTCGGTTAAGGTCAACAACTCCTTCTCCCCCTTTTTTCGGCCTCAAGGGGTCTCCGTCAAGGTGACCCTTTATCCCCTTTCCTCTTCCTTTTTTGCACTCAAGGGCTCTCAGCTTTTCTGTCCGACGCTAAACAACAGGGTCTACTTCCTGGCCTTGGTGCCAGCAAGCAGGGTCCCAAGGTTAACCACCTCCTATTTGCAGATGATTGTATAGTTTTTCTCAATTCAAATCTAGAGGAAGCCGCTCATCTTAAATTAGCTCTCCAAACATATGCTTCTGCCTCTGGTCAGGCAGTTAATTTTGATATGTCCACTATTTTTTACAATCCTCGCACTCCCAGTTTAACTCGTCACGCTATTAATTCCTACCTTCAAGTTCGTGAGGTCTCCAACCCTGGTGTCTATCTGGAGGTACCACTCCTTATTGGTAAAAATAAGACCTTATCCTTAGGGTTTATAAGAGATAAAGTTCATGAAAGATTGTCCAAATGAGACAAACAACTCCTTTCTTTCAGTGGTAGGGAAATCTTTATCAAAGCTGTATTACAATCTCTACCTCAATATGTTATGTCATGCTATTTATTGCCCCAAAATATTATTGATGATATGACTTCTTCCATCAGACGATATTGGTGGTCAGGAAAAAATAACAAGAAAGTTTGGCACATGCTCCCTTGGGAACATGTGTGCTTACCCAAATCAGTAGGAGGTATGGGATTTAGGGATCTCAATAACTTTAACATTGCGCTTCTTGGTAAACAATTGTGGCGCCTTATCTGCGAACCGGATTCTCTTCTGGGTCAAATCTATAAAGCCAAATACTTTCCTTCAGGTAACATCCTTGATGCATCTCGGCCTTCTCGTGGATCTTTTGCCTGGAAAGATATCTATCGTGCTATGCAACACCTATTTGGTGGCTTCCTCTATCGTCCTGGTATTAATAGTAATATACGGCTCCATCAGGACAACTGGGGAGGCTCTTCGACTGTACACCTTTATGGGGATTATGAGATTTCGGATGAAGTCCACATCCGTTGTCGCGACTTTATGATTCGGAACCAAGCAGCTTGGGACCCTGATAAGGTCCGTGCGTACTTCACAACGGCCGATGCCGACTCAGTCTTGTCAATTCCTATTATCAATGATACTCGTGACTCCATCCTTTGGAGCCCTAATGATTCTGGTATTTACTCGGTCAGATCTGGCTACCTTTTTCTGCAACGCCCTCCAGAACCTAGAATTCGTCCTCTACGGATTTGGAAGTTTCTCTCCAAACTCAAGGTCTTACCTAAAGTCAAAACTTTTTGCTGGCGCTTGGGATCTGAGGCCCTACCCGTCGGGGTTCGTCTGCAGGCTTTTGCACCAGACTCAGGTCCCTGCCCCGTTTGTCACTACTGTACGGAATCGATTTTCCATGCTCTCCGTGATTGCTCGGGTGCCTCGGAGGCCCTTCGTTTGGTTGGCCTCCCTAACTCTCTGATCAACAGCACTGCATCCACCGGCCTTCAATGGTTAGAGGAAGGTGCTCGCCTTCTATCCTCTGACCTTTTTGGGCTTTTTTTGACTACTCTATGGAACATTTGGAACTGGCGCAATGAATGGATCCATAACCGCCATCTTCAACCCCCGTGGTTAATTGCTGTCAATTCTATCAGTCTTCTCGCTGGAGACATCCCCCTCGGGGGCATATCAAAATTAATGTGGATGGGGCTTTCGACCCTTCCACACGTACAGCGGCGGTTGGTGTAGTGGCCCGTGATGAAGCAGGTACGGTTGTCGGCGATCTGGCTTACCCTTTGGGCAGTTGCTCAGATGCCATTACGTCTAAAGGGAAAGGTCTTCTAGCCGGTATCACTTTTGCTCAATCTCAAGGATGGAGCCAATTGATTTTCGAGACAGACTGTGCTTCTCTTGCGAATAGGCTAAACTTTCTGGGTCCCAATCTCTCCTCTATGGGCCGACAATTCTACAAGCACATGCAGCTTTGGATTGTTTTTCTTTTGCTCATATACAATTTGTTTGTCGTGAGGCTAATATTGTTGCACATACTTTGGCTAACCATGCCCTTAGGACCATGACTTCTATGTCTTTTGGATCCATGTATCCTGGTTGTATTCGCAACGCTGTACTCTGCGAGGTCTCACCTCGGTCTACATAAATAAATTTTGGGTACTCTTTTCCCCTTTTAGGTTTCTCCAGGTCTTGTGCCTGGGGATATTAGTAGGGGTTTTTAATGAGGCCCATCTTCTTCAAAAAAAAATTCCAACGGGTCCATTGAAAGGCCCATTTCGACCCGCACGTCCGGAACCTCTACAAAAAGGACTACAAAACAACTTTTAATCAAATTTTATGAGTTCATGTAATTGATTAGTAGCTTTTCAACACAATTATATTGCAAAACCTCAATTTCTGTACTTTTTACTCAGTTAAAATTCCAACTGGTCCATTGAGAGGCCCATTTAGACCTGCTCGTTCGAAACTTCGACAAAAGGACCGCAAAAATAGTTTTAATCAAATTTTAGGAGTTCAAATAATTGATTAGGAGCTTTTCAACACAATTATATTGTAAAACCACAATTTCTGTACTTTTTACTCAGTTAAAATTCCAACGGGTCCATTTTTAGGCCCATTTAGACCTGCTCGTCCGAAACCGATACAAAAAGGACCGCAAAAAGGTTTTAATCAAAATTTAGGAGTTCAAATAAATGATTAGGAGATTTTCAACACAATTATATTGCAAAACTTCAATTTTTAAACATTTTACTTAGTTAAAATTCCAACGAGTCCATTAAAAGGCCCATTTAGACCCGCACGTCCGAAACCTCTGCATAAAGGACCTCAAAACAAGTTTTGATCATATTTTAGGAGTACAAATAATTGATTAGTAGCTTTTCAACACAATTGTACTGCGAAACCTCTTTTTTATACTTTTTACTCAGTTAAAATTCCAACGGGTCCATTGAAAGGCCCATTTAGACATGCTCGTCCGGAACCTCTACAAAAAGGGCCGCAAAACTAGTTTTAATAAAATTTTAGGAGATCATGTAATTGATTAGGAGATTTTCAACACAATTATATTGCAAAACCTTAATTTCTGTACTTTTTACTCAGTTAAAATTCCAACGTGTCCATTGAAAGGCCCATTTCGACCTGCTCGTCCAAAACCTCGACAAAAAGGACCGCAAAACAAGTTTTAATCAAATTTTAAGAGTTCAAATAATTAATTAGCAGTTTTTAACACAATTATATTACAAAACCTCAATTTTTGTACTTTTTACTCAATTAAAATTCCAACGGGTCCATTGAAAGGCCCATTTAGACCTGCTCGTCCGAAACCTCTACAAAATGGATCGCAAAACAAGTTTTTATCAAATTTTAGGAGTTCAAATAATTGATTAGGAGCTTTTCAACACAATTATATTGCAAAACCTCAATTTCTGTACTTTTTACTCAGTTAAAATTCCAACGGGTCTATTGAAAGGCCCATTTCGACCCGCTCGTCCGAAACCTCTACAAAAAGGACTGCAAAACAAGTTTTAATCAAATTTTCGGAGTTCATGTAATTGGTTTGGAGCTTTTCAACACAATTATATTGCAAAACCTCAATTTATGTACTTTTTAATCAGTTAAAATTCCAACGGGTCCATTGAAAGGCCCATTTTGACCCGCTCGTCCGAAACCTCTACAAAAAGGACTTCAAAACAAGTTTTAATCAAATTTTAGGAGATCATGTAATTGATTAGGAGCTTTTCAACACAATTATATTGCAAAACCTCAATTTCTGTACTTTTTACTCAGTTAAAATTCCAAGGGGTCCATTGAAAGGCCCATTTAAACCTGCTCGTCCGAAACCTCTTCAAAAAGGACCACAAAATAAGTTTTAATCAAATTTTAGGAGTTCATGTAATTGATTAGGAGATATTCAACACAATTATATTGAAAAACCTCAATTTTTATACTTTTTACTCAGTTAAAATTCCAACGGGTCCATTGAAAGGCCCATTTAGACATGCTCGTCCGAAACCTCTTCAAAAAGGGCCGCAAAACGAATTTTAATCAAATTTTAGGAGATTATGTAATTGATTAGGAGATTTTCAACACAATTATATTACAAAACCTCAATTTTTGTACTTTTTACTCAGTTAAAATTCCAACGGGTCCATTGAAAGGCCCATTTAGAACTGCTCGTCCGAAACCTCTACAAAAAGGACCGCAAAACAAGTTTTAATCAAATTTTAGGAGTTCAAATAATTGATTAGCACCTTTTCAACAGAAATTATATTGAAAAACCTCAATTTCTGTACTTTTTATTCAGTTAAAATTCCAACGGGTCCATTGAAAGGCCCATTTCGTCCCGCACGTCCAGAACCTCTATAAAAAGGACTGCAAAACGAGTTTTAATCAAATTTTATGAGTTCATGTAATTTATTAGGAGTTTTCAACACAATTATATTGCAAAAACCTCAATTTCTGTACTTTTTACTCAGTTAAAATTCCAACTGGTCCATTGAGAGGCCCATTTAGACCTGCTCGTTCGAAACCTCGACAAAAGGACCGCAAAACAAGTTTTAATCAAATTTTAGGAGTTCAAATAATTGATTAGGAGATTTTCAACACAATTATATTGCAAAACCACAATTTCTGTACTTTTTACTCAGTTAAAATTCCAACGGGTCCATTGTTAGGCCCATTTAGACCTGCTCGTCCGAAACCGATACAAAAAGTACCGCAGAAAGGTTTTAATCAAAATTTAGGAGTTCAAATAAATGATTAGGAGATTTTCAACACAATTATATTGCAAAACTTCAATTTTTATACATTTTACTCAGTTAAAATTCCAACGGGTCCATTAAAAGGCCCATTTAGACCCGCACGTCCGAAACCTCTGCATAAAGGTCCTCAAAACAAGTTTTGATCATATTTTAGGAGTACAAATAATTGATTAGTAGCTTTTCAACACAATTGTATTGCAAAACCTCTTTTTTTATACTTTTTACTCAGTTAAAATTCCAACGGGTCCAATGAAAGGCCCATTTAGACATGCTCGTCCGAAACCTCTACAAAAAGGGACGCAAAACTAGTTTTAATAAAATTTTAGGAGATCATGTAATTTATTAGGAGCTTTTCAACACAATTATATTGCAAAACCTCAATTTCTGTACTTTTTACTCAGTTAAAATTCCAACGGGTCTATTGAAAGGCCCATTTCGACCCGCTCGTCCGAAACCTCTACAAAAAGGACTGCAAAACAAGTTTTAATCAAATTTTCGGAGTTCATGTAATTGGTTAGGAGCTTTTCAACACAATTATATTGCAAAACCTCAATTTATGTACTTTTTAATCAGTTAAAATTCCAACGGGTCCATTGAAAGGCCCATTTTGACCCGCTCGTCCGAAACCTCTACAAAAAGGACTTCAAAACAAGTTTTCATCAAATTTTAGGAGATCATGTAATTGATTAGGAGCTTTTCAACACAATTATATTGCAAAACCTCAATTTCTGTACTTTTTACTCAGTTAAAATTCCAAGGGGTCCATTGAAAGGCCCATTTAAACCTGCTCGTCCGAAACCTCTTCAAAAAGGACCACAAAATAAGTTTTAATCAAATTTTAGGAGTTCATGTAATTGATTAGGAGATATTCAACACAATTATATTGAAAAACCTCAATTTTTATACTTTTTACTCAGTTAAAATTCCAACGGGTCCATTGAAAGGCCCATTTAGACATGCTCGTCCGAAACCTCTTCAAAAAGGGCCGCAAAACGAATTTTAATCAAATTTTAGGAGATTATGTAATTGATTAGGAGATTTTCAACACAATTATATTACAAAACCGCAATTTTTGTACTTTTTACTCAGTTAAAATTCCAACGGGTCCATTGAAAGGCCCATTTAGAACTGCTCGTCCGAAACCTCTACAAAAAGGACCGCAAAACAAGTTTTAATCAAATTTTAGGAGTTCAAATAATTGATTAGCACCTTTTCAACAGAAATTATATTGAAAAACCTCAATTTCTGTACTTTTTATTCAGTTAAAATTCCAACGGGTCCATTGAAAGGCCCATTTCGTCCCGCACGTCCAGAACCTCTATAAAAAGGACTGCAAAACGAGTTTTAATCAAATTTTATGAGTTCATGTAATTTATTAGGAGTTTTCAACACAATTATATTGCAAAAACCTCAATTTCTGTACTTTTTACTCAGTTAAAATTCCAACTGGTCCATTGAGAGGCCCATTTAGACCTGCTCGTTCGAAACCTCGACAAAAGGACCGCAAAACAAGTTTTAATCAAATTTTAGGAGTTCAAATAATTGATTAGGAGCTTTTCAACACAATTATATTGCAAAACTACAATTTCTGTACTTTTCACTCAGTTAAAATTCCAACGGGTCCATTGTTAGGCCCATTTAGACCTGCTCGTCCGAAACCGATACAAAAAGGACCGCAGAAAGGTTTTAATCAAAATTTAGGAGTTCAAATAAATGATTAGGAGATTTTCAACACAATTATATTGCAAAACTTCAATTTTTATACATTTTACTCAGTTAAAATTCCAACGGGTCCATTAAAAGGCCCATTTAGACCCGCACGTCCGAAACCTCTGCATAAAGGACCTCAAAACAAGTTTTGATCATATTTTAGGAGTACAAATAATTGATTAGTAGCTTTTCAACACAATTGTATTGCAAAACCTCTTTTTTTATACTTTTTACTCAGTTAAAATTCTAACGGGTCCAATGAAAGGCCCATTTAGACATGCTCGTCCGAAACCTCTACAAAAAGGGACGTAAAACTAGTTTTAATAAAATTTTAGGAGATCATGTAATTTATTAGGAGCTTTTCAACACAATTATATTGCAAAACCTCAATTTCTGTACTTTTTACTCAGTTAAAATTCCAACGGGTCTATTGAAAGGCCCATTTCGACCCGCTCGTCCGAAACCTCTACAAAAAGGACTGCAAAACAAGTTTTAATCAAATTTTAGGAGTTCATGTAATTGATTAGGAGCTTTTCAACACAATTATATTGCAAAACCTCAATTTCTGTATTTTTACTCAGTTAAAATTCCAACGGGTCCATTGAAAGGCCCATTTTGACCCGCTCGTCCGAAACCTCTACAAAAAGGACTTCAAAACAAGTTTTAATCAAATTTTAGGAGATCATGTAATTGATTAGGAGATTTTCAACACAATTATATTTCAAAACCTCGATTTCTGTACTTTTTACTCAGTTAAAATTCCAAGGGGTCCATTGAAAGGCCCATTTAAACCTGCTCGTCCGAAACCTCTTCAAAAAGGACCGCAAAATGAGTTTTAATCAAATTTTAGGAGTTCATGTAATTGATTAGGAGATATTCAACACAATTATATTGAAAAACCTCAATTTTTATACTTTTTACTCAGTTAAAATTCCAACGGGTCCATTGAAAGGCCCATTTAGACATGCTCGTCCGAAACCTCTTCAAAAAGGGCCGCAAAACGAATTTTAATCAAATTTTAGGAGATTATGTAATTGATTAGGAGATTTTCAACACAATTATATTACAAAACCTCAATTTTTGTACTTTTTACTCAATTAAAATTCCAACGGGTCCATTGAAAGGCCCATTTAGAACTGCTCGTCCGAAACCTCTACAAAAAGGACCGCAAAACAAGTTTTAATCAAATTTTAGGAGTTCAAATAATTGATTAGCACCTTTTCAACACAATTATATTGCAAAACCTCAATTTCTGTATTTTTACTCAGTTAAAATTCCAACGGGTCCATTGAAAGGCCCATTTTGACCCGCTCGTCCGAAACCTCTACAAAAAGGGCTTCAAAACAAGTTTTAATCAAATTTTAGGAGATCATGTAATTGATTAGGAGATTTTCAACACAATTATATTGCAAAACCTCAATTTCTGTACTTTTTACTCAGTTAAAATTCCAAGGGGTCCATTGAAACGCCAATTTAGACCTGCTCGTCCGAAACCTCTTAAAAAAGGACCGCAAAATAAGTTTTAATCAAATTTTAGGAGTTCATGTAATTGATTAGGAGATATTCAACACAATTATATTGAAAAACCTCATTTTTTATACTTTTTACTGAGTTAAAATTCCAACGGGTCCATTGAAAGGCCCATTTAGACATGCTCGTCCGAAACCTCTTCAAAAAGGGCCGCAAAACGAGTTTTAATCAAATTTTAGGAGATCATGTAATTGATTAGGAGATTTTCAACACAATTATATTACAAACCCTCAATTTTTTTACTTTTTACTCAGTTAAAATTCCAACGGGTCCATTGAAAGGCCCATTTAGACCTGCTCGTCCGAAACCTCTACAAAAAGGACCGCAAAACAAGTTTTAATCAAATTTTAGGAGTTCAAAGAATTGATTAGCACATTTTCAACAGAAATTATATTGAAAAATCTCAATTTCTGTACTTTTTATTCAGTTAAAATTCCAACGGGTCCATTGAAAGGCCCATTTCGACCCGCACGTCCAGAACCTCTACAAAAAGGACTGCAAAACGAGTTTTAATCAAATTTTATGAGTTCATGTAATTGATTAGGAGCTTTTCAACACAATGATATTGCAAAACCTAAATTTCTGTACTTTTTACTCAGTTAAAATTCCAACTGGTCCATTGAGAGGCCCATTTAGACCTGCTCGTTCGAAACCTCGACAAAAGGACCGCAAAACAAGTTTTAATCAAATTTTAGGAGTTCAAATAATTGATTAGGAGCTTTTCAACACAATTATATTGCAAAACCACAATTTATGTACTTTTTACTCAGTTAAAATTCCAACGGGTCCATTGTTAGGCCCATTTAGACCTGCTCGTCCGAAACCGATACAAAAAGGACCGCAGAAAGGTTTTAATCAAAATTTAGGAGTTCAAATAAATGATTAGGAGATTTTCAACACAATTATATTGCAAAACTTCAATTTTTATACATTTTACTTAGTTAAAATTCCAACGGGTCCATTAAAAGGCCCATTTAGACCCGCACGTCCGAAACCTCTTCATAAAGGACCTCAAAACAAGTTTTGATCATATTTTAGGAGTACAAATAATTGATTAGTAGCTTTTCAACACAATTGTATTGCAAAACCTCTTTTTTTATACTTTTTACTCAGTTAAAATTCCAACGGGTCCATTGAAAGGCCCATTTAGACATGCTCGTCCGGAACCTCTACAAAAAGGGACGCAAAACTAGTTTTAATAAAATTTTAGGAGATCATGTAATTTATTAGGAGATTTTCAAAACAATTATATTGCAAAACCTTAATTTCTGTACTTTTTACTCAGTTAAAATTCCAACGGGTCTATTGAAAGGCCCATTTCGACCCGCTCGTCCGAAACCTCTACAAAAAGGACTGCAAAACAAGTTTTAATCAAATTTTAGGAGTTCATGTAATTGATTAGGAGCTTTTCAACACAATTATATTGCAAAACCTCAATTTTTGTATTTTTACTCAGTTAAAATTCCAACGGGTCCATTGAAAGGCCCATTTTGACCCGCTCGTCCGAAACCTCTACAAAAAGGGCTTCAAAACAAGTTTTAATCAAATTTTAGGAGATCATGTAATTGATTAGGAGATTTTCAACACAATTATATTGCAAAACCTCAATTTCTGTACTTTTTACTCAGTTAAAATTCCAAGGGGTCCATTGAAACGCCAATTTAGACCTGCTCGTCCGAAACCTCTTCAAAAAGGGCCGCAAAACGAGTTTTAATCAAATTTTAGGAGATCATGTAATTGATTAGGAGATTTTCAACACAATTATATTACATACCCTCAATTTTTTTACTTTTTACTCAGTTAAAATTCCAACGGGTCCATTGAAAGGCCCATTTAGACCTACTCGTCCGAAACCTCTACAAAAAGGACCGCAAAACAAGTTTTAATCAAATTTTAGGAGTTCAAAGAATTGATTAGCACATTTTCAACAGAAATTATATTGAAAAATCTCAATTTCTGTACTTTTTATTCAGTTAAAATTCCAACGGGTCCATTGAAAGGCCCATTTCGACCCGCACGTCCAGAACCTCTACAAAAAGGACTGCAAAACGAGTTTTAATCAAATTTTATGAGTTCATGTAATTGATTAGGAGCTTTTCAACACAATGATATTGCAAAACCTAAATTTCTGTACTTTTTACTCAGTTAAAATTCCAACTGGTCCATTGAGAGGCCCATTTAGACTTGCTCGTTCGAAACCTCGACAAAAGGACCGCAAAACAAGTTTTAATCAAATTTTAGGAGTTCAAATAATTGATTAGGAGCTTTTCAACACAATTATATTGCAAAACCACAATTTATGTACTTTTTACTCAGTTAAAATTCCAACGGGTCCATTGTTAGGCCCATTTAGACCTGCTCGTCCGAAACCGATACAAAAAGGACCGCATAAAGGTTTTAATCAAAATTTAGGAGTTCAAATAAATGATTAGGAGATTTTCAACACAATTATATTGCAAAACTTCAATTTTTATACATTTTACTCAGTTAAAATTCCAACGGGTCCATTAAAAGGCCCATTTAGACCCGCACGTCCGAAACCTCTTCATAAAGGACCTCAAAACAAGTTTTGATCATATTTTAGGAGTACAAATAATTGATTAGTAGCTTTTCAACACAATTGTATTGCAAAACCTCTCTTTTTATACTTTTTACTCAGTTAAAATTCCAACGGGTCCATTGAAAGGCCCATTTAGACATGCTCGTCCGGAACCTCTACAAAAAGGGACGCAAAACTAGTTTTAATAAAATTTTAGGAGATCATGTAATTTATTAGGAGATTTTCAAAACAATTATATTGCAAAACCTTAATTTCTGTACTTTTTACTCAGTTAAAATTCCAACGGGTCTATTGAAAGGCCCATTTCGACCCGCTCGTCCGAAACCTCTACAAAAAGGACTGCAAAACAAGTTTTAATCAAATTTTAGGAGTTCATGTAATTGATTAGGAGCTTTTCAACACAATTATACTGCAAAACCTCAATTTTTGTATTTTTACTCAGTTAAAATTCCAACGGGTCCATTGAAAGGCCCATTTTGACCCGCTCGTCCGAAACCTCTACAAAAAGGGCTTCAAAACAAGTTTTAATCAAATTTTAGGAGATCATGTAATTGATTAGGAGATTTTCAACACAATTATATTGCAAAACCTCAATTTCTGTACTTTTTACTCAGTTAAAATTCCAAGGGGTCCATTGAAACGCCAATTTAGACCTGCTCGTCCGAAACCTCTTCAAAAAGGGCCGCAAAACGAGTTTTAATCAAATTTTAGGAGATCATGTAATTGATTAGGAGATTTTCAACACAATTATATTACATACCCTCAATTTTTTTACTTTTTACTCAGTTAAAATTCCAACGGGTCCATTGAAAGGCCCATTTAGACCTACTCGTCCGAAACCTCTACAAAAAGGACCGCAAAACAAGTTTTAATCAAATTTTAGGAGTTCAAAGAATTGATTAGCACATTTTCAACAGAAATTATATTGAAAAATCTCAATTTCTGTACTTTTTATTCAGTTAAAATTCCAACGGGTCCATTGAAAGGCCCATTTCGACCCGCACGTCCAGAACCTCTACAAAAAGGACTGCAAAACGAGTTTTAATCAAATTTTATGAGTTCATGTAATTGATTAGGAGCTTTTCAACACAATTATATTGCAAAACCTCAATTTCTGTACTTTTTACTCAGTTAAAATTCCAACTGGTCCATTGAGAGGCCCATTTAGACCTGCTCGTTCGAAACCTCGACAAAAGGACCGCAAAACAAGTTTTAATCAAATTTTAGGAGTTCAAATAATTGATTAGGAGCTTTTCAACACAATTATATTGCAAAACCACAATTTCTGTACTTTTTACTCAGTTAAAATTCCAACGGGTCCATTGTTAGGCCCATTTAGACCTGCTCGTCCGAAACCGATACAAAAAGGACCGCAGAAAGGTTTTAATCAAAATTTAGGAGTTCAAATAAATGATTAGGAGATTTTCAACACAATTATATTGCAAAACTTCAATTTTTATACATTTTACTCAGTTAAAATTCCAACGGGTCCATTAAAAGGCCCATTTAGACCCGCACGTCCGAAACCTCTGCATAAAGTACCTCAAAACAAGTTTTGATCATATTTTAGGAGTACAAATAATTGATTAGTAGCTTTTCAACACAATTGTATTGCAAAACCTCTTTTTTTATACTTTTTACTCAGTTAAAATTCCAACGGGTCCATTGAAAGGCCCATTTAGACATGCTCGTCCGGAACCTCTACAAAAAGGGACGCAAAACTAGTTTTAATAAAATTTTAGGAGATCATGTAATTTATTAGGAGATTTTCAACACAATTATATTGCAAAACCTTAATTTCTGTACTTTTTACTCAGTTAAAATTCCAACGGGTCTATTGAAAGGCCCATTTCGACCCGCTCGTCCGAAACCTCTACAAAAAGGACTGCAAAACAAGTTTTAATCAAATTTTAGGAGTTCATGTAATTGATTAGGAGCTTTTCAACACAATTATATTGCAAAACCTCAATTTTTGTATTTTTACTCAGTTAAAATTCCAACGGGTCCATTGAAAGGCCCATTTTGACCCGCTCGTCCGAAACCTCTACAAAAAGGGCTTCAAAACAAGTTTTAATCAAATTTTAGGAGATCATGTAATTGATTAGGAGATTTTCAACACAATTATATTGCAAAACCTCAATTTCTGTACTTTTTACTCAGTTAAAATTCCAAGGGGTCCATTGAAACGCCAATTTAGACCTGCTCGTCCGAAACCTCTTCAAAAAGGGCCGCAAAACGAGTTTTAATCAAATTTTAGGAGATCATGTAATTGATTAGGAGATTTTCAACACAATTATATTACATACCCTCAATTTTTTTACTTTTTACTCAGTTAAAATTCCAACGGGTCCATTGAAAGGCCCATTTAGACCTACTCGTCCGAAACCTCTACAAAAAGGACCGCAAAACAAGTTTTAATCAAATTTTAGGAGTTCAAAGAATTGATTAGCACATTTTCAACAGAAATTATATTGAAAAATCTCAATTTCTGTACTTTTTATTCAGTTAAAATTCCAACGGGTCCATTGAAAGGCCCATTTCGACCCGCACGTCCAGAACCTCTACAAAAAGGACTGCAAAACGAGTTTTAATCAAATTTTATGAGTTCATGTAATTGATTAGGAGCTTTTCAACACAATTATATTGCAAAACCTCAATTTTTGTACTTTTTACTCAGTTAAAATTCCAACTGGTCCATTGAGAGGCCCATTTAGACCTGCTCGTTCGAAACCTCGACAAAAGTACCGCAAAACAAGTTTTAATCAAATTTTAGGAGTTCAAATAATTGATTAGGAGCTTTTCAACACAATTATATTGCAAAACCACAATTTCTGTACTTTTTACTCAGTTAAAATTCCAACGGGTCCATTGTTAGGCCCATTTAGACCTGCTCGTCCGAAACCGATACAAAAAGGACCGCAGAAAGGTTTTAATCAAAATTTAGGAGTTCAAATAAATGATTAGGAGATTTTCAACACAATTATATTGCAAAACTTCAATTTTTATACATTTTACTCAGTTAAAATTCCAACGGGTCCATTAAAAGGCCCATTTAGACCCGCACGTCCGAAACCTCTGCATAAAGTACCTCAAAACAAGTTTTGATCATATTTTAGGAGTACAAATAATTGATTAGTAGCTTTTCAACACAATTGTATTGCAAAACCTCTTTTTTTATACTTTTTACTCAGTTAAAATTCCAACGGGTCCATTAAAAGGCCCATTTAGACATGCTCGTCCGGAACCTCTACAAAAAGGGACGCAAAACTAGTTTTAATAAAATTTTAGGAGATCATGTAATTTATTAGGAGATTTTCAACACAATTATATTGCAAAACCTTAATTTCTGTACTTTTTACTCAGTTAAAATTCCAACGGGTCTATTGAAAGGCCCATTTCGACCCGCTCGTCCGAAACCTCTACAAAAAGGACTGCAAAACAAGTTTTAATCAAATTTTAGGAGTTCATGTAATTGATTAGGAGCTTTTCAACACAATTATATTGCAAAACCTCAATTTCTGTATTTTTACTCAGTTAAAATTCCAATGGGTCCATTGAAAGGCCCATTTCGACCCGCTCGTCCGAAACCTCTATAAAAAGGGCTTCAAAACAAGTTTTAATCAAATTTTAGGAGATCATGTAATTGATTAGGAGATTTTCAACACAATTATATTGCAAAACCTCAATTTCTGTACTTTTTACTCAGTTAAAATTCCAAGGGGTCCATTGAAACGCCAATTTAGACCTGCTCGTCCGAAACCTCTTAAAAAAGGACCACAAAATAAGTTTTAATCAAATTTTAGGAGTTCATGTAATTGATTAGGAGATATTCAACACAATTATATTGAAAAACCTCATTTTTTATACTTTTTACTGAGTTAAAATTCCAACGGGTCCATTGAAAGGCCCATTTAGACATGCTCGTCCGAAACCTCTTCAAAAAGGGCCGCAAAACGAGTTTTAATCAAATTTTAGGAGATCATGTAATTGATTAGGAGATTTTCAACACAATTATATTACAAACCCTCAATTTTTTTACTTTTTACTCATTTAAAATTCCAACGGGTCCATTGAAAGGCCCATTTAGACCTGCTCGTCCGAAACCTCTACAAAAAGGATCGCAAAACAAGTTTCAATCAAATTTGAGAAGTTCAAAGAATTGATTAGCACATTATCAACAGAAATTATATTGAAAAATCTCAATTTCTGTACTTTTTATTCAGTTAAAATTCCAACGGGTCCATTGAAAGGCCCATTTCGACCCGCACGTCCAGAACCACTACAAAAAGGACTGCAAAACGAGTTTTAATCAAATTTTATGAGTTCATGTAATTGATTAGGAGCTTTTCAACACAATTATATTGCAAAACCTCAATTTCTGTACTTTTTACTCAGTTAAAATTCCAACTGGTCCATTGAGAGGCCCATTTAGACCTGCTCGTTCGAAACCTCGACAAAAGGACCGCAAAACAAGTTTTAATCAAATTTTAGGAGTTCAAATAATTGATTACGAGCTTTTCAACACAATTATATTGCAAAACCACAATTTTTGTACTTTTTACTCAGTTAAAATTCCAACGGGTCCATTGTTAGGCCCATTTAGACCTGCTCGTCCGAAACCGATACAAAAAGGACCGCAGAAAGGTTTTAATCAAAATTTAGGAGTTCAAATAAATGATTAGGAGATTTTCAACACAATTATATTGCAAAACTTCAATTTTTATACATTTTACTCAGTTAAAATTCCAACGGGTCCATTAAAAGGCCCATTTAGACCCGCACGTCCGAAACCTCTGCATAAAGGACCTCAAAACAAGTTTTGATCATATTTTAGGAGTACAAATAATTGATTAGTAGCTTTTCAACACAATTGTATTGCAAAACCTCTTTTTTTATACTTTTTACTCAGTTAAAATTCCAACGGGTCGATTGAAAGGCCCATTTAGACATGCTCGTCCGGAACCTCTACAAAAAGGGCCGCAAAACTAGTTTTAATAAAATTTTAGGAGATCATGTAATTTATTAGGAGATTTTCAACACAATTATATTGCAAAACCTTAATTTCTGTACTTTTTACTCAGTTAAAATTCTAACGGGTCTATTGAAAGGCTCATTTCGACCCGCTCGTCCGAAACCTCTACAAAAAGGACTGCAAAACAAGTTTTAATCAAATTTTAGGAGTTCATGTAATTGATTAGGAGCTTTTCAACACAATTATATTGCAAAACCTCAATTTCTGTATTTTTTACTCAGTTAAAATTCCAACGGGTCCATTGAAAGGCCCATTTCGACCCGCTCGTCCGAAACCTCTACAAAAAGGGCTTCAAAACAAGTTTTAATCAAATTTTAGGAGATCATGTAATTGATTAGGAGATTTTCAACACAATTATATTGCAAAACCTCAATTTCTGTACTTTTTACTCAGTTAAAATTCCAAGGGGTCCATTGAAACGCCCATTTAGACCTGCTCCTCCGAAACCTCTTAAAAAAGGACCGCAAAATAAGTTTTAATCAAATTTTAGGAGTTCATGTAATTGATTAGGAGATATTCAACACAATTATATTGAAAAACCTCAATTTTTATACTTTTTACTGAGTTAAAATTCCAACGGGTCCATTGAAAGGCCCATTTAGACATGCTCGTCCGAAACCTCTTCAAAAAGGGCTGCAAAACGAGTTTTAATCAAATTTTAGGAGATCATGTAATTGATTAGGAGATTTTCAACACAATTATATTACAAAACCTCAATTTTTGTACTTTTTACTCAGTTAAAATTCCAACGGGTCCATTGAAAGGCCCATTTAGACCTGCTCGTCCGAAACCTCTACCAGAAGGACCGCAAAACAAGTTTTAATCAAATTTTAGGAGTTCAAATAATTGATTAGCACCTTTTCAACAGAAATTATATTGAAAAACCTCAATTTCTGTACTTTTTATTCAGTTAAAATTCCAACGGGTCCATTGAAAGGCCCATTTCGACCCGCACGTCCAGAACCTCTACAAAAAGGACTGCAAAACGAGTTTTAATCAAATTTTATGAGTTCATGTAATTGATTAGGAGCTTTTCAACACAATTATATTGCAAAACCTCAATTTCTGTACTTTTTACTCAGTTAAAATTCCAACTGGTCCATTGAGAGGCCCATTTAGACCTGCTCGTTCGAAACCTCGACAAAAGGACCGCAAAACAAGTTTTAATCAAATTTTAGGAGTTCAAATAATTGATTAGGAGCTTTTCAACACAATTATATTGCAAAACCACAATTTCAGTACTTTTTACTCAGTTAAAATTCCAACGGGTCCAATGTTAGGCCCATTTAGACCTGTTCGTCCGAAACCGATACAAAAAGGACCGCAAAATGGTTTTAATCAAAATTTAGGAGTTCAAATAAATGATTAGGAGATTTTCAACACAATTATATTGCAAAACTTCAATTTTTATACATTTTACTCAGTTAAAATTCCAACGGGTCCATTAAAAGGCCCATTTAGACCCGCATGTCTGAAACCTCTGCATAAAGGACCTCAAAACAAGTTTTGATCATATTTTAGGAGTACAAATAAATGATTAGTAGCTTTTCAACACAATTGTATTGCAAAACCTCTGTTTTTATACTTTTTACTCAGTTAAAATTCCAACGGGTCCATTGAAAGGCCCATTTAGACATGCTCGTTCGGAACCTCTACAAAAAGGGCCGCAAAACTAGTTTTAATAAAATTTTGGGAGATCATGTAATTGATTAGAAGATTTTCAACACAATTATATTGCAAAACCTTAATTTCTGTAATTTTTACTCAGTTAAAATTCCAACGGGTCCATTGAAAGGCCCATTTCGACCTGCTCGTCCGAAACCTCGACAAAAAGGACCGCAAAACAAGTTTTAATCAAATTTTAGGAGTTCAAATAATTAATTAGCAGTTTTTAACACAATTATATTACAAAACCTCAATTTTTGTAACTTTTACACAGTTAAAATTCCAACGGGTCCATTGAAAGGCCCATTTAGACCTGCTCGTCCGAAACCTCTACAAAATGGACCGCAAAACAAGTTTTTATCAAATTTTAGGAGTTCAAATAATTGATTAGGGGCTTTTCAAAACAATTATATTGCAAATCCTCAATTTCTGTACTTTTTACTCAGTTAAAATTCCAACGGGTCTATTGAAAGGCCCATTTCGACCCGCTCGTCCGAAACCTCTACAAAAAGGACTGCAAAACAAATTTTAATCAAATTTTCGGAGTTCATGTAATTGATTAGGAGCTTTTCAACACAATTATATTGCAAAACCTCAATTTCTGTACTTTTTACTCAGTTAAAATTCCAACGGGTCCATTAAAATGCCCATTTCGACCCGCTCGTCTGAAACCTCTACAAAAAGGACTACAAAACAAGTTTTAATCAAATTTTAGGAGATCATGTAATTGATTAGGAGATTTTCAACACAATTATATTGCAAAACCTCAATTTCTGTACTTTTTACTCAATTAAAATTCCAAGGGGTCCTTTGAAAGGCCCATTTAGACCTGCTCGTCCGAAACCTCTTCAAAAAGGACCGCAAAATAAGTTTTAATCAAATTTTAGGAGTTCATGTAATTGATTCGGAGATATTCAACACAATTATATTGAAAAACCTAAATTTTTATACTTTTTACTCAGTTAAAATTCCAACGGGTCCATTGAAAGGCCCATTTAGACATGCTCGTCCGAAACCTCTTCAAAAAGGGCCGCAAAACGAGTTTTAATCAAATTTTAGGAGATCATGTAATTGATTCGGAGATTTTCAACACAATTATATTGAAAAACCTCAATTTTTTATACTTTTTACTCAGTTAAAATTCCAACGGGTCCATTGAAAGGCCCATATAGACCTGCTCGTCCGAAACCTCTACAAAAAGGACCGCAAAAAAGTTGTATTCAAATATTAGGAGTTCAAATAATTGATTAGGAGCTTTTCAACACAATTATATTGCAAAACCTCAATTTCTGTACTTTTTACTCAGTTAAAATTCCAACGGGTCCATTAAAATGCCCATTTCGACCCGCTCGTCCGAAACCTCTACAAAAAGGACTACAAAACAAGTTTTAATCAAATTTTAGGAGATCATGTAATTGATTAGGAGATTTTCAACACAATTATATTGCAAAACCTCAATTTCTGTACTTTTTACTCAATTAAAATTCCAAGGGGTCCTTTGAAAGGCCCATTTAGACCTGCTCGTCCGAAACCTCTTCAAAAAGGACCGCAAAATAAGTTTTAATCAAATTTTAGGAGTTCATGTAATTGATTCGGAGATATTCAACACAATTATATTGAAAAACCTAAATTTTTATACTTTTTACTCAGTTAAAATTCCAACGGGTCCATTGAAAGGCCCATTTAGACATGCTCGTCCGAAACCTCTTCAAAAAGGGCCGCAAAACGAGTTTTAATCAAATTTTAGGAGATCATGTAATTGATTCGGAGATTTTCAACACAATTATATTGAAAAACCTCAATTTTTTATACTTTTTACTCAGTTAAAATTCCAACGGGTCCATTGAAAGGCCCATATAGACCTGCTCGTCCGAAACCTCTACAAAAAGGACCGCAAAAAAGTTGTATTCAAATATTAGGAGTTCAAATAATTGATTAGGAGCTTTTCAACACAATTATATTGCAAAACCTCAATTTCTGTACTTTTTACTCAGTTAAAATTCCAACAGGTCCATTGAAAGGCCCATTTAGACTTGCTCGTCCGAAACCTTGACAAAAAGGACCGCAAAACAAGTTTTAATCAAAATTTAGGAGTTCATATAATTTACTAGGAGCTTTTAAACAATTATATTTCAAGGCCTCAATTTCTATACTTTTTACTCAGTTATAATTCCAACGGGTCCATTGTAAGGCCCATTTAGACTAGCTCGTCCGAAACTGATACAAAAAGTACCGCAAAAAAGTTTTAATCAAATTTTAGGAGTTCAAATAAATGATTAGGAGCTTTTCAACACAATTATATTGCAAAACTTTAATTTTTATACATTTTACTTAGTTAAAATTCCAACGGGTCCACTGAAAGGCCCATTTAGACCCGCACGTCCGAAACCTCTACATAAAGGACCGTAAAACATGTTTTGATCATATTTTTGGAGTACAAATAATTGATTATGAGCTTTTCAACACAATTATATTGCAAAACCTCAATTTTTATACTTTTTACTCAGTTAAAATTCCAACGGGTGAGTGTGGGATGGGTTCTCTCGATTTTCTCTCAACTTTTTCGGTTCTCTCTCGGGTTTTGGTAGGGCTTTCTCTCTTTTACGTTTACTTTCTGTTTTCTCCAGCTTCCGTCCCCTTTCATTTTTTCCTCTTCCTTGCTTTTCCATTTCATCTCCCCCTCTTCCCCACCACGTCGGCCGCCTTTCTCTCCTCCACCATACCATCGGGCGTTCATTTCGAGCAAGAGAACCATGTTCTACAAGGTAGAGTTTTTCAGAGAACCCACCCCTCCCGACCCTTGCATTTAATTTTTTCTGCGATTTCTTGTAATTTTATTCATCTAAACCTATTTCTTTATATTTTTTGTGCTATTATCTCACGGTTTTTGTCTTTTTGTACGAGGTATCCCGGCCGATCTGTATTTTATCACCATCGACGGTCTGCCCTAGATGATGGATCTTCTCTTTATCCCTCTATTTTTCCCCTTTCCGGCGGAAATCTCTCCTCCTCCCCCTATCGCCTTCCCTTTCTATTTTTTTACAGTTCCTTTCTAATATCTTTTATCATTTATGGGTTTTTCTTTTTGCAGATTCTGGTTTCCTCTCATGGCTACCCTCGCCGCCCTCGACGATGGTTTGCGATTTGGCCTCCTCTCGGCCCCGACAGTGAGCGTTTGCCATGTTTCATCGGTGGTTTGTTTTTCCCTCCTATCTTATCAGAGGCCTATTTTTATCAATGGTTTTTGTCTTTTCTATCTCATATCTGGATCAAGCTTTTTTGGTCTGGTTTCTCTCTACCGTCATTGCAACAACTTTGGCCCTCCAGCTCTAATGGTATAACGTTTTTGACCCTTCTCTATTTTTTGTCTTTGTTCCCTTTGTTGCTTCTCTCACTTATTCGACCTTTTCATGGATTAATAGTCTCTGTCTATTTTGTATTTTTCATCATGGATGCTTCTTCTCCTCTATTTTGATTAATTGCATAGTTTATTCGATAGTACTTGTTTTTTGCACTAAGATCTCTTCTTGCTTTCTTACCATCTTCCTCTCTTATATGTTTCTAGTTCTGAATGCTATGTTTATCATCATCTTTACATTTTTTCTCCTCTTGCCTTTGTTTTTATTTCCTCTTTGGTTATCTTTTTTTATTCTCGTCTATACTGGTTTAAGCATGCCCTTTCTAATTCTCTTGTCTACTGTTTCGAATACCTTTGTCACTGCCTCTAATTTCACTACCATGCAGTTTCGATCTATCTATGTTATCACTACCTTTGATAATTTTCATTTGTCTATTTTATGCAATTTTTATGCCATCTTATTTATTCCCTATCAATTCGGTTTTCTATGTTGCCAATTTGTAGAACTGCTTATAATTTCTACTCCATCTTTCTATTTATTTTACTCTGCATATCTTATTGAGCTTCCTTGGCTCTCTAAATTTCACACTTGCTATGGGCTTGTTCATGTTTGTTGGTTATCACCTTCTTACTCGCTTTGGGCCATGCTCATCTTGAGAAATTCTCGACCCCTTTTAGGGGAAAATCTTTCGAACCACTATGTGGGTCTACTCTTATTGCTTTCTGTACTTGCTATATGGTATATCATTACTTCATGTTCTACCTTTTTTCTCACTGCGCTAATTATTTTCCGTTACATTGTGCTACGGTTGCATATTATGTTTTTCCCCCTCCTTTTGCTTTTTGCACCATTTTACCAACAATTCTGTATACATACCATCTCCCTTATCACATTCTCTCGTAGTCATAATATTATTCCCCTTTTTGCTCATTTCCAGGACTTCTTTCTTTACTTTCTAATGTATACTTCTGGATTCACCTCCTTTATTCTAACCCATCTTTTTCCTTTTCTGCATGCATTTGAGGACTACAATGCTTCTGGACAACCCCTGTTACGGGTCTTCCTCTTACTCTGCCGGTTTCTCTTTTTCAATTTACCAATTTGTAATTATTCTTTCATACCCCCTTATTTATTTGCTCTTTTGGTCTGTAATAGGCTTCTTACCCCCTCTATGTCTCTATCCCTGGGTTGTACTAATTTTCCTTTTATCGTTTTTTTCTTTTTGCCTTTCTTTTCTTTATGCATGTTTCTTTAGTTTTTATGTCTGCTTGCTATGCATGTCTTACATCCTCTTGTTAGATCTCTTTATTCATGTATGCTTGCATATACATTTTGTGATATCCACGCATGCTCCCCATATCTGGTTCAAGCTTAGACTTTTGACTATTTTAAGCATGAATTTACTTATTCTTTCATTTCTACATGAAGCCTGTTTCTATAATCCTATCAACGCATGTACACTACATACTTCTAGCAACTGTTTTTACATTCACTCTTTTTTTGTTGCTCACTACACCTACCAGGGTGCATACACACGAGCCCTTTTAAGGGATAACATTACGATCACCTCTCCGGTGAAACTGCCTTCCTACAGGCCATTTATTACCAATACTTTTTACCACCTGCTTGGAATATCCTCCCTCCTCTTTACCCTCTTACGATCTCTGAAATCATTCGATCTATTTACCTTCTACTTAGCTTTGCCATCTATCAACCATAACTTTTATCCCAAACACTTCTATACTAATCTTGAAATAATTTTATATGCTCACTTTCTATGCTTTAAATCAAGCTGGCCAATAAACCTCTTTATTTCTTTTTCTAAAAACAACCCTCAATATGCAAGTTCTCAGTTAACTCTAAACACCTTGTTGTTAATCTTGCCTACACCTCAATTCTATTTAAACAAATCAATTTGAACTTATCTGAATTATTCTCACCAATCCCCAACTCCGATTCTCAACTTATGGGAGTGGGTATTAACTAGTTTTGATTTCCCCCTACATGGTTTCCACTATCAACCTGTCTTTATACCACAAATTATCATTCTCACACATATTCTAAGGAGACTACCCAGCTTTCCTTTTGACACACATCCACCTCTCTCTAACTTCAAGACTCTTACCCGTGATTTATTAACCTTTCATTATAATAATTTCTATTTTTCTTCTTTTCTACCATTGGCCAAATTTACCCTCCTCCTACTCCCTCTCCAACTCACTTTCTTATTTATGCTCAAAATTTACTCTTTACTTTATTTCATTCCTCTATCAATTCTTATTATTTCTATAAATACATTTATCTTACTTACTAAAGTTAAATCCGCGAATATACTTACCTTCTTGAATATCTTGTTTTTTAATATATTTACCTTATACAATTACTCTGTATTCCTTCTTCTATTATAGCTACAGATTATATATAGCTCTTTCCATAATTACTTATCACATCCTTTCCCTTTATGAATTTCTTTCCTCAATTTATTTCGTATTAATTCTCTTTACACTATCCTATCATACGATCCCCCATAAATCAAGGGGTCTCTTTCCATATTACATTCAATATGATTTCATCTCCTTGTTAATTGATCATATAAATCTGATCCTTAACTCTAAGCTTCTATTTCCCACGTTTCTTTCCATAAACTGTCATATTTCCATCCCTAATTCTAGGGATCTATTTTTAATAGTTCATTCCTCTTTCCGATTTAACCTCCGAATATCATCTCTAAAATTTGGAAACTTTCCTTCCACTCCTTTCAATTACATTTATTTCTCTTCCCTTATTCCATTAATTACCTTTCTCTATTCGGTAATGCTTATTTATAAGGTACTATTATTTTCCACTTCTCTCTACCTAATCTACCAATTCCCGTCCCTATCGTCTCCTATTACTCATTCTCCTCTCTTCATCCAAAACAATCAAATGGCTTCCTCATCCTCTCTCCCCCACTATACCAACCTAGACCTCACAAATGAAGAGGCAAATGTCATCTACACCCCATATTTTGATTTCTTTGAAGAGGACCCGAAAACAATCTTAATTGGAAAATTTATTTCCACAAAACCGATTGACGACTGGGCTGTTCTCTCAGCTTTCGAAGGTATCTGGAAGAAGAACAACCTCAAATCAATCTCCATTATTAGAGACTCCTTCTTTAGGATTGAATTTGCTACATTAAGTGATCGTGATGATATGAACGAGGCCCTGGCTATACAAAGACGAGTGGCTGGCTCTAGCTGAATATAATCCCGGGAAAAGTATGGATGAATATTCTTTCAACCCTATGTGGATCTGGTTCCGTATACTTGCACTACCCAAGCCTTTAATGGAAGATCCCGACAGAACCCACTTAATGGGCCAATCACTTGGTGCTATGGTTGGCACCGCTCTCAGAACTGATACACGAAGGAAAGAAGGAAACATGACCGAGTTTTTACGAGTTGAAATCCTTATGGATATTTCTAAGCCTGACCGACGCTTCCTCCTCATTGGGAAAGGTACACGTACTACTTCTTGTCGCGTCCAATATGAGCGTCTTCCTCTACTATGCCACAGTTGTGGCATCATTAGTCATATCTTCGAAAATTGTCCTAAAAAGGCCGCGATTGACCCGGCTAAACTTCAATATGGTGAGTGGCTCCGTTGGCTTCCCCGCGTCGTCGGGATCAAGGACCACGAGGCTGTATCCGAGCAGTCGAACCAACCACTAACGCTAGCCCCCAACACCGATAGGTATCTCATTACTCTTATTATTTTTCCATCACCTTATCTACTTATGTACACTATCACTTATTAATTTTCCTTTACAAACAGATCCGAAGGATAAAGGCAAATCAGTTGCTAAACCGATTGTCTCAGCACCAGAACCGGATCTATCTTTTATCCATTTCCATCACCTACTTTTTCTCCGTCGTTTCCCACATCTAAAACTCAACTCCTCATTTCGTGAATTCTTAGGTAAACTCAATGATGGAGACGCTGCTTCCTTTGCAGATCTCCCTACTGAGGATGCCAACCCTAATGATGAGTTGGTAGGTGAAGAATCATCTGAGCTACCCATCTCCAAGGAGGACCATTGTAACCCCCGTAGCCCGGCCTAGACGGTTGACCCGAACTACGAAGATTACACGGGGAAAACCAAAGTCAACCCGAAAGTCAACTTTGATTAACGACCCTTTTTTTTTCTTTTTAATCTTGTCTAAATGCTCATTAACCCTATATGTGATCACACAAACATCATACTCAAAGATCACAACCATCAGAGATCATTCAGGGACCCAATTGCACAAAACACAACTTTAGGGACCAAATTGTAAATTCTGAAAACGTTGAGGCCTTAACCAGATTTTAAGTTACCAACTTAAAATTAATCATGTTTCATGCATCTCGGCCAAATTTCAGCTCAAATGGACATCTCAAACTCATACAATTGCTCATACAAGATTCAGGACCAAAATGCAAACATTTTGAAACACATAACTGCCACTGTCAGCCCCCAACGGTCAACCGTTCCGAAACGGGAGACAACCCGTTTCGAAACGCGGGGCCGTTCCGCAACGGGTTCCGAAACGGGGGTCTGGCAGAAGCCTTTCCGTTTCGGAACGGTGTCACCCGTTTCGGACGCCTGGGCTGCTTCGAGGCACCCGTTCCGAAACGGTTCACCCTGTTCCGAAACACCCTGCACAAAATGCAGAATTTTGCCTGTTTAAACATGCAATTAAACATCCAATCATGCTCCAAAAGCCACCAAACTTTGCCAACATGCAATTCAACATAAAAGAGGCATACTTGCATCAACAATTCACCAACATGTCAACATACATGAAAAGCCCCAATTTTAAGACTAAGCTTCCAACACAAGCAATCCATTTAAGCAACATACATCCAAATCAAACTCATAAGCCAAACCATGTTCCAACAACATTAACAACACAAAACCAAACTTGTCTAAACATAAACAAACACATACATCAACCCAAGAGATTCTACCCCATTGCCTTTATTAAGTATAGCTATTAACCGAGACATACATCTCAAGTGGAGTCCTTCTTGAATCCCTTGCTCCTCGCTGTCCAAACTTCAAGAATCTGCATTGATGGACAAAAAGGAGCGTAAGAACATAATGCTTAGTGAGGAATGCTCAAAACCAAAACACCATCAATGCAGCGAGCCATAAATCACTTTTAAAACAAACTCGATTTGTTTACCAAAGCCATGTTTGAAAACCCCTTTTCAACAACAAGCTCAAAACCATGCATCGCACGTACATGAAAACCAACCCTTAGTTTAGCAAACTAAGAAAACCCTTTTCAAAGCACAACTTGCAAAGAATCAACCGTTTAGCCAAACCATGCATAAACACCATATGCAAGCTAAACAAAACCTTGGAAAACACTCCCATTTCACAACATACCTTTCTTAAACTTGAAAGCCAATTCAAGCAAGAATCTTTTAAAACCATTTCACAAACCATCCAACACATGCATTAAACCAAAGGCAACATATATGAACCACAACATCATCATCACATGCCTTTAAAAACAAGTCTTAACAAGACTCCAATGCACTAAAGATATTTCATGCTCACATGCATCATTTTCCAAATGATAATCAACACTTGTTCAACTTAACAAGTAAACATGCATTCACAGGCATTATACACTTTCCATGCAACCATGCATCTTTTCAAGCATCTCATGCTTCACATGCAATTATGCATCAATTCAAGCATCTCATGCTTCACATGCAAATATGCATCATTTCAAGCACCTCATGCTTCATCACAATCAAGAACATCATATTGGCCTCAAATGATCAACCACATTCACTTTTCAACTCAACACCCAATCGGATACGCGGATTCCGAGCGTTGTCCCTACGCTCCCTACACCCTACCAATCCAAGGTCCTCGAATGGGCAACAACCTCCATTATGACCTCAACATCCTAAGGTTCCCATGTATGGACTTTTAAACACCACACAACCTTAGCTCTTCCCCAAGGTTCTCATGTATGGACTTTTAACCACCATACAACCTTGACATGCACAAGGTTCTCACATATGGGCAACACCTCCATATAACCTTTGCATTCACCGATTGGTAGTTGTAGAACATCACTAACGAGATCCGGGACACCCTACACAAGATCCACACATGGACTTAACACTGCCATTGTGATCTCAACAAGCACAAGGCTCTCACATATGGGCAACACCTCCATATAACCTTTGCTCAACCAAGGTCCTCGAATGGGCAACACCTCCATTATGACCTCAACCATCTCGTTAGGATACTTGAAGGGAGTTTCCCGGTCCACTCTTGACCACTCCACCTCCAAGGCGACTTAATTCACGGTGCACCCAATCCTATAGCCGGCTAACTATATCCGATCAAAGAACCAAGAACCACTTACATCACTTGCCAATATAACCATCTTACCACATTAGTCCAATGTTTCACATGCATAACCATTATGCAAAACCATTACCACATTAATCAAATGATTCACATGCATAACCAATATGCAAAACCATTACTACATTAATCAAATGATTCACATGCATAACCAATATGCAAAACCATTACCACATTAATCAAATGATTCACATGCATAACCAATATGCAAAAACCATCATTTACAAACATTAATTCACTGTTTTAAAGCACTAAACAAAGCCATTGAACAACATGCAACACCATGCATCAAATCCACATTTTCAATGTATAAAACCAAGGATCTCTTACCTTGAGCATCCTTCACATATGGCTTTCAAAACCAGCATTAAACCATGCTAAAATATGCTTTCAAAACAGATTTAAACCATGCAAAACACTTGCATTTCAATCATCAACCACAAATTCTTAAAAAGCCAATTCATATCACAAATCAAGTAAGAAATCCATTTACTTACTCTTGAGCTTAGCAAAGTTGTTTAGACTTACACTAAGCTCCCAGAACCTTCAAACCTTTGTTTAAAAGCCGAAAACCCAACTTCACTCACCGATACACAAAACAAAGCTAGCCACCAAGCCTTCCAAGCATCCGAAACCTTCCGCAACACCTCTAAAGCTCACGGATCAAACTCCCCTGTTTCAAGCACACAAAAACAGCACATTAATGCATCATTATGCATTAAGAACAGCAGCCACACAACCAAACTCGCTGCTCAACACAAATCCAACAATTCGGCTACCAAACACAACCGAAATCACCTCCAAACAATACCAAAACTTAACCCAGCCAAGATCCATCACTTCTAACCATTTTTAAACATCATTTAACATCCAAAATGATCACAAACACGTCCTTATACTTCCAGGTATAACAGATCACCAAAAACACTCCAAAAACAACCAAAAACTCAAGCAAAACATAGGAAATTCAACCTATCTGGGATTGCATTAATTAAAACTCAACTTCTAATCAATTTAGCATTCATTTAACATCATTTTGACACTTCAAAACACTGCCCAAACAGATCACACGAAAATTTCACCAAAATCACCAAATTTTGCATTTTAAGCCAAAATCAAGATTTCTATTGAAAAGCCTTTAACAAAACACGAACCAAGGATTGAGAACTTGGGAATTTCAGTAAAGAACTTGAAGTTCAGAGGAGAAGGACGTTCTTACCTCCAAACTTGAGTTTCTCCTTTTTGGAGCCAAAAAGCTTGATGAAACAACTTGCAAATTGAGAGGTTTTGTTGATGAGATGATTAGGAATCAAATGAGAGTTGAAATGAGTGATTTGAGTGACAAAATCAGAGGAGGAAATCTGGAGAGAATGTGTTTGGTTTGAGAGAAAAGATGAGAGAAAATGGTTGAGAGAAAAGTTAGTTAGATTTAGGAAAATATCTTCCCTCCACTTTTCTTTTGTCTAAAAACACTTAATTAATCATTTAATATATTTAGAAAATCTGGAGAAACTCCCATTGGGTAAATAGCTCCTTAAAGATTCAAAGTTTCAATCCTTTTTAAAACAGTCACCGAACTTTCAAAAATTACATTTTGGTCACTAACCCAAAATGTCAACCTTCCAAACCTCATTTTCCAAAATTGATTTCACATTTCACTTTTATATATTAAAAGATGATTTTAAGACATTTTTCCATATTTTTAATGCAACCCGAACTAGGCTTTCCTAATTTCGCCTCTTTAGATTCGAACAGCACTTTGACCAAACCGGTCAACGCCCAAAACTTCTGAGCCCAAAACCGGGGCGTTACAACTCTCCCCCCCCTTAGGAAATTTCGTCCTCGAAATTTCAACCGGCGAAAAGAGAACAACAACTTTCTCAAAACACACACAAGGCAACACAAAACCCTCAACCAACACTGAACACTTTCCACACAAAACTCCACTGAACCCAACACCACTACATGCTGTTCACAAACCCAGAACACACAAAGATAGCCACAACTTAACCTTCCACATCCCCAGACTGTACACAGCCCCAACTTCAACCATAAAGAACTTTAGCTTTCACAGCACACACTACTGTAACACACAACTTCCAAGACTGGTTCACACAGGGACTCTAACCAATCCAATTCAACCACCATACAAACTTCTCTGCTTCCAAAACTCTTGCAACTCTCAAACCTCTTCCAAGAATCTTCCCAACAAGCAAAAATTCTTAAGCATCAACTGCTTACCCAAACTCCTCAACAAAAGCTGATAAACCTCCACAACTGTTGCTAACATTACCACCACGACTCACCAGGTCTACTCACCCACAAACCAAAATTTACATTACAACTCTAACTCGGCTCCGCCAGCTGTTCCATACACCACCAGCTGATCTCCAAAAAGAATTCACATACACACAACCAGCCAACCACTTCTCATAAGAATCCTTCCAAACAACACAAGCCTTCGATCCTTCATGATCCTTCCACTTCAACTTAAATGCTAAGCTACCTCAGCACTTGGAAAAACAACCACCAAACTGCAACCTCACTTAGCACCAAGGAACTACCACTCCCACTTAGCTATCAAACCACCTGATCGATTCTAACCTCAACCGGTACCCCTCACCACCAAACCACTAAACTCATAAAGCATCAAACACCAATCTTCTACCAACAGGCTATACCACCCTCACTATTACTAGCAACTAGCTTAACAAACTCCATTACCTCTAACTTTCACTCAGCACCAACACAACCTCTAAAAACCCACCATCCAACCTAACCCAACCACCACTCTAACAGATTCGATTAATTATTAGCGAGTGTGAACATCGTATGCATGATCACTTACATGCCCTATCAATGCCTGATGTACATGTATGCAAAACCTCTAATGTCATGCCACATGTATGCATGGACCAACGTATATAATATAGCATATAACAATGATTTTAACTGTGCATGAATGCCAGTTCACACCCTCTAATAACATCCTCAAATCCGTCTAAGAACAACCTCCTACCGCACTTCTAGCTTATCTAACTCCATCATACCAGCAACTACTAACCACAAGATTCTCACGAAGCCCTCTTCACATCAAAGACATTTCCAAACTACAACCATTACCCCAAACATGCTAGCAACAAGACTAAACTTACCACGCAAGGAAAACCAACAGAAACCAAACTAAGGTAACTAGAGCAAAGATTACTAAACAAGGTTACCTGAAAACACAACACCTCTCTGAAGCTTCATCAGACGAGCTCTCTTCCTTGCGGAACCATCATCCCCCTGCCGCACCACTACAGCACTAGCTAACACACTAGGGCCACCACCACCTCCTTGCGGTAAAGAACCTTGACTGTTCCGAGCCAACATCAAACAATCACGTCTCATGTGTCCAGCAGACCCACATTTCCAGCAATTCTCCTTTCCCACACTCTTCACAACTTTCTGCTCTTTCTGCCACTTCTGAACCTTGCCTCGGCCGTGCCCACGACCTTTCTGAGATCCTTTGGCTATCACCAAAGCCGACTTCACTCCAAGAGGACAATCACGCTTAACATGCACTTTGGAACCACAGTTCCAACAAGCACCCGCGCCCCAACAACCTCCAACATGGCGCCTTTCACAACGGTCACACACCGGTGGCTGAACTTCCACTCCTTGCTCAAGCAACACTTGCTCCACAACAGCACCACCGTCACTTTGCTCAACCCTTGAAAACTTCCCTCCAAGATACCTTTCATAAAAGGCAGATACAAAGAAATCCCAATCAATATCAGGAATATGTGACGCCACAGCCACTGATGTCCACCAGACACAGGCATCCTCCAACATCAGAGAAACAACACTCCCCAACTTACAAGCAAGATCACAGCCTTCCTGATCCAAGATCAGAACCACACTGGCCAACCAAGCCTCAAACATCTCTGGTGTAGAACCATGATATTCCACAGCACCCAAATCAAGCAAACGCTGCTTCGGCAAACCCACACATTCCACAGCCAGCACATCCACTGACTTTACCTTTACCACAGCCTGAGATGTTCCCAACACCTCCTGAACATCAGATGATGAACTCTTCACCGCAGAACCAGCTTCTTTCCCTTACCTTATCACCTCAACCCTAGGCACAGAAAACTGAGACAAAACACCTCCACGAAAGGGTGAATTCCACGCCTTAACAACCTGCCCCAAGGCAGCAACCATCTCACCCAACTGCCATTCTTTCATCGACTTAGCCATACTACTAACAACAACAAACATACAATCACAACAACAAACAAACAAACCAGTTAGACCAACATTAAGCAAGGATTCAAACTCCAACTCCAAAATAACACAATAGCTATATTAATAAGGCAATGGGTATCCCGAATCCTCCCCTTTACATGACATAACAGTCAACACAACATGGATATCACAACATCAAGCATATCAAACAACACACCTTGATCATGCTTACATCAAACAACATCCACTTGCAACAGCATATTATTACATAACATACTCACAGCACTTTCATCATGCATAAAACCAACTCACAGCATCAGCTTATCATCAGCACAAACCACATAAGCTCAACCAAGATTCATAACCATAAAACATGCTTGAAAACATCAGCAACATGCTCAGAAACATCAGCAATTTGCTCAGATACACCAGCATCATGCCCAGAATCACGTGTTTCAACCAACATTCAACCACACATCAGGGTAAACAACAAGCACACATCACAACAACTTACCGTTTTCCCCAAGCATTCGCAACTCAGCTCTGATACCACCAAATGTAACCCCCGTAGCCCGGCCTAGACGGTTGACCCGAACTACGAAGATTACACGGGGAAAACCAAAGTCAACCCGAAAGTCAACTTTGATTAACGACCCTTTTTTTCTTCTTTTTAATCTTGTCTAAATGCTCATTAACCCTATATGTGATCACACAAACATCATACTCAAAGATCACAACCATCAGAGATCATTCAGGGACCCAATTGCACAAAACACAACTTTAGGGACCAAATTGTAAATTCTGAAAACGTTGAGGCCTTAACCAGATTTTAAGTTACCAACTTAAAATTAATCATGTTTCATGTATCTCGGCCAAATTTCAGCTCAAATGGACTTCTCAAACTCATACAATTGCTCATACAAGATTCAGGACCAAAATGCAAACATTTTGAAACACATAACTGCCACTGTCAGCCCCCAACGGTCAACCGTTCCGAAACGGGAGACAGCCCGTTTCGAAACGCGGGGTCGTTCCGCAACGGGTTCTGAAACGGGGGTCTGGCAGAAGCCTTTCCGTTTCGGAACGGTGTCACCCGTTTCGGACGCCTGGGCTGCTTCGAGGCACCCGTTCCGAAACAGTTCACCCTGTTCCGAAACACCCTGCAAAAAATGCAAAATTTTGCCTGTTTAAACATGCAATTAAACATCCAATCATGCTCCAAAAGCCACCAAACTTTGCCAACATGCAATTCAACATAAAAGAGGCATACTTGCATCAACAATTCACCAACATGTCAACATACATGAAAAGCCCCAATTTTAAGACTAAGCTTCCAACACAAGCAATCCATTTAAGCAACATACATCCAAATCAAACTCATAAGCCAAACCATGTTCCAACAACATTAACAACACAAAACCAAACTTGTCTAAACATAAACAAACACATACATCAACCCAAGAGATTCTACCCCATTGCCTTTATTAACTATAGCTATTAACCGAGACATACATCTCAAGTGGAGTCCTTCTTGAATCCCTTGCTCCTCGCTGTCCAAACTTCAAGAATCTGCATTGATGGACAAAAAGGAGCGTAAGCACATAATGCTTAGTGAGGAATGCTCAAAACCAAAACACCATCAATGCAGCGAGCCATAAATCACTTTTAAAACAAACTCGATTTGTTTACCAAAGCCATGTTTGAAAACCCCTTTTCAACAACAAGCTCAAAACCATGCATCGCACGTACATGAAAACCAACCCTTAGTTTAGCAAACTAAGAAAACCCTTTTCAAAGCACAACTTGCAAAGAATCAACCGTTTAGCCAAACCATGCATAAACACCATATGCAAGCTAAACAAAACCTTGGAAAACACTCCCATTTCACAACATACCTTTCTTAAACTTGAAAGCCAATTCAAGCAAGAATCTTTTAAAACCATTTCACAAACCATCCAACACATGCATTAAACCAAAGGCAACATATATGAACCACAACATCATCATCACATGCCTTTAAAAACAAGTCTTAACAAGACTCCAATGCACTAAAGATATTTCATGCTCACATGCATCATTTTCCAAATGATAATCAACACTTGTTCAACTTAACAAGTAAACATGCATTCACAGGCATTATACACTTTCCATGCAACCATGCATCTTTTCAAGCATCTCATGCTTCACATGCAATTATGCATCAATTCAAGCATCTCATGCTTCACATGCAAATATGCATCATTTCAAGCACCTCATGCTTCATCACAATCAAGAACATCATATTGGCCTCAAATGATCAACCACATTCACTTTTCAACTCAACACCCAATCGGATACGCGGATTCCGAGCGTTGTCCCTACGCTCCCTACACCCTACCAATCCAAGGTCCTCGAATGGGCAACAACCTCCATTATGACCTCAACATCCTAAGGTTCCCATGTATGGACTTTTAAACACCACACAACCTTAGCTCTTCCCCAAGGTTCTCATGTATGGACTTTTAACCACCATACAACCTTGACATGCACAAGGTTCTCACATATGGGCAACACCTCCATATAACCTTTGCATTCACCGATTGGTAGTTGTAGAACATCACTAACAAGATCCGGGACACCCTACACAAGATCCACACATGGACTTAACACTGCCATTGTGATCTCAACAAGCACAAGGTTCTCACATATGGGCAACACCTCCATATAACCTTTGCTCAACCAAGGTCCTCGAATGGGCAACACCTCCATTATGACCTCAACCATCTCGTTAGGATACTTGAAGGGAGTTTCCCGGTCCACTCTTGACCACTCCACCTCCAAGGCGACTTAATTCACGGTGCACCCAATCCTATAGCCGGCTAACTATATCCGATCAAAGAACCAAGAACCACTTACATCACTTGCCAATATAACCATCTTACCACATTAGTCCAATGTTTCACATGCATAACCATTATGCAAAACCATTACCACATTAATCAAATGATTCACATGCATAACCAATATGCAAAACCATTACTACATTAATCAAATGATTCACATGCATAACCAATATGCAAAACCATTACCACATTAATCAAATGATTCACATGCATAACCAATATGCAAAAACCATCATTTACAAACATTAATTCACTGTTTTAAAGCACTAAACAAAGCCATTGAACAACATGCAACACCATGCATCAAATCCACATTTTCAATGTATAAAACCAAGGATCTCTTACCTTGAGCATCCTTCACATATGGCTTTCAAAACCAGCATTAAACCATGCTAAAATATGCTTTCAAAACAGATTTAAACCATGCAAAACACTTGCATTTCAATCATCAACCACAATTTCTTAAAAAGCCAATTCATATCACAAATCAAGTAAGAAATCCATTTACTTACTCTTGAGCTTAGCAAAGTTGTTTAGACTTACACTAAGCTCCCAGAACCTTCAAACCTTTGTTTAAAAGCCGAAAACCCAACTTCACTCACCGATACACAAAACAAAGCTAGCCACCAAGCCTTCCAAGCATCCGAAACCTTCCGCAACACCTCTAAAGCTCACGGATCAAACTCCCCTGTTTCAAGCACACAAAAACAGCACATTAATGCATCATTATGCATTAAGAACAGCAGCCACACAACCAAACTCGCTGCTCAACACAAATCCAACAATTCGGCTACCAAACACAACCGAAATCACCTCCAAACAATACCAAAACTTAACCCAGCCAAGATCCAGCACTTCTAACCATTTTTAAACATCATTTAACATCCAAAATGATCACAAACACGTCCTTATACTTCCAGGTATAACAGATCACCAAAAACACTCCAAAAACAACCAAAAACTCAAGCAAAACTTAGGAAATTCAACCTATCTGGGATTGCATTAATTAAAACTCAACTTCTAATCAATTTAGCATTCATTTAACATCATTTTGACACTTCAAAACACTGCCCAAACAGATCACACGAAAATTTCACCAAAATCACCAAATTTTGCATTTTAAGCCAAAATCAAGATTTCTATTGAAAAGCCTTTAACAAAACACGAACCAAGGATTGAGAACTTGGGAATTTCAGTAAAGAACTTGAAGTTCAGAGGAGAAGGACGTTCTTACCTCCAAACTTGAGTTTCTCCTTTTTGGAGCCAAAAAGCTTGATGAAACAACTTGCAAATTGAGAGGTTTTGTTGATGAGATGATTAGGAATCAAATGAGAGTTGAAATGAGTGATTTGAGTGACAAAATCAGAGGAGGAAATCTGGAGAGAATGTGTTTGGTTTGAGAGAAAAGATGAGAGAAAATGGTTGAGAGAAAAGTTAGTTAGATTTAGGAAAATATCTTCCCTCCACTTTTCTTTTGTCTAAAAACACTTAATTAATCATTTAATATATTTAGAAAATCTGGAGAAACTCCCATTGGGTAAATAGCTCCTTAAAGATTCAAAGTTTCAATCCTTTTTAAAACAGTCACCGAACTTTCAAAAATTACATTTTGGTCACTAACCCAAAATGTCAACCTTCCAAACCTCATTTTCCAAAATTGATTTCACAGTTCACTTTTATATATTAAAAGATGATTTTAAGACATTTTTCCATATTTTTAATGCAACCCGAACTAGGCTTTCCTAATTTCGCCTCTTTAGATTCGAACAGCACTTTGACCAAACCGGTCAACGCCCAAAACTTCTGAGCCCAAAACCGGGGCGTTACAACTCTCCCCCCCTTAGGAAATTTCGTCCTCGAAATTTCAACCGGCGAAAAGAGAACAACAACTTTCTCAAAACACACACAAGGCAACACAAAACCCTCAACCAACACTGAACACTTTCCACACAAAACTCCACTGAACCCAACACCACTACATGCTGTTCACAAACCCAGAACACACAAAGATAGCCACAACTTAACCTTCCACATCCCCAGACTGTACACAGCCCCAACTTCAACCATAAAGAACTTTAGCTTTCACCGCACACACTACTGTAACACACAACTTCCAAGACTGGTTCACACAGGGACTCTAACCAATCCAATTCAACCACCATACAAACTTCTCTGCTTCCAAAACTCTTGCAACTCTCAAACCTCTTCCAAGAATCTTCCCAACAAGCAAAAATTCTTAAGCATCAACTGCTTACCCAAACTCCTCAACAAAAGCTGATAAACCTCCACAACTGTTGCTAACATTACCACCACGACTCACCAGGTCTACTCACCCACAAACCAAAATTTACATTACAACTCCAACTCGGCTCCGCCAGCTGTTCCATACACCACCAGCTGATCTCCAAAAAGAAATTCACATACACACAACCAGCCAACCACTTCTCATAAGAATCCTTCCAAACAACACAAGCCTTCGATCCTTCATGATCCTTCCACTTCAACTTAAATGCTAAGCTACCTCAGCACTTGGAAAAACAACCACCAAACTGCAACCTCACTTAGCACCAAGGAACTACCACTCCCACTTAGCTATCAAACCACCTGATCGATTCTAACCTCAACCGGTACCCCTCACCACCAAACCACTAAACTCATAAAGCATCAAACACCAATCTTCTACCAACAGGCTATACCACCCTCACTATTACTAGCAACTAGCTTAACAAACTCCATTACCTCTAACTTTCACTCAGCACCAACACAACCTCTAAAAACCCACCATCCAACCTAACCCAACCACCACTCTAACAGATTCGATTAATTATTAGCGAGTGTGAACATCGTATGCATGATCACTTACATGCCCTATCAATGCCTGATGTACATGTATGCAAAACCTCTAATGTCATGCCACATGTATGCATGGACCAACATATATAATATAGCATATAACAATGATTTTAACTGTGCATGAATGCCAGTTCACACCCTCTAATAACATCCTCAAATCCGTCTAAGAACAACCTCCTACCGCACTTCTAGCTTATCTAACTCCATCATACCAGCAACTACTAACCACAAGATTCTCACGAAGCCCTCTTCACATCAAAGACATTTCCAAACTACAACCATTACCCCAAACATGCTAGCAACAAGACTAAACTTACCACGCAAGGAAAACCAACAGAAACCAAACTAAGGTAACTAGAGCAAAGATTACTAAACAAGGTTACCTGAAAACACAACACCTCTCTGAAGCTTCATCAGACGAGCTCTCTTCCTTGCGGAACCATCATCCCCCTGCCGCACCACTGCAGCACTAGCTAACACACTAGGGCCACCACCACCTCCTTGCGGTAAAGAACCTTGACTGTTCCGAGCCAACATCAAACAATCACGTCTCATGTGTCCAGCAGACCCATATTTCCAGCAATTCTCCTTTCCCACACTCTTCACAACTTTCTGCTCTTTCTGCCACTTCTGAACCTTGCCTCGGCCGTGCCCACGACCTTTCTGAGATCCTTTGGCTATCACCAAAGCCGACTTCACTCCAAGAGGACAATCACGCTTAACATGCACTTTGGAACCACAGTTCCAGCAAGCACCCGCGCCCCAACAACCTCCAACATGGCGCCTTTCACAACGGTCACACACCGGTGGCTGAACTTCCACTCCTTGCTCAAGCAACACTTGCTCCACAACAGCACCACCGTCACTTTGCTCAACCCTTGAAAACTTCCCTCCAAGATACCTTTCATAAAAGGCAGATACAAAGAAATCCCAATCAATATCAGGAATATGTGACGCCACAGCCACTGATGTCCACCAGACACAGGCATCCTCCAACATCAGAGAAACAACACTCCCCAACTTACAAGCAAGATCACAGCCTTCCTGATCCAAGATCAGAACCACACTGGCCAACCAAGCCTCAAACATCTCTGGTGTAGAACCATGATATTCCACAGCACCCAAATCAAGCAAACGCTGCTTCGGCAAACCCACACATTCCACAGCCAGCACATCCACTGACTTTACCTTTACCACAGCCTGAGATGTTCCCAACACCTCCTGAACATCAGATGATGAACTCTTCACCGCAGAACCAGCTTCTTTCCCTTACCTTATCACCTCAACCCTAGGCACAGAAAACTGAGACAAAACACCTCCACGAAAGGGTGAATTCCACGCCTTAACAACCTGCCCCAAGGCAGCAACCATCTCACCCAACTGCCATTCTTTCATCGACTTAGCCATACTACTAACAACAATTAACATACAATCACAACAACAAACAAACAAACCAGTTAGACCAGCATTAAGCAAGGATTCAAACTCCAACTCCAAAATAACACAATAGCTATATTAATAAGGCAATGGGTATCCCGAATCCTCCCCTTTACATGACATAACAGTCAACACAACATGGATATCACAACATCAAGCATATCAAACAACACACCTTGATCATGCTTACATCAAACAGCATCCACTTGCAACAGCATATTATTACATAACATACTCACAGCACTTTCATCATGCATAAAACCAACTCACAGCATCAGCTTATCATCAGCACAAACCACATAAGCTCAACCAAGATTCATAACCATAAAACATGCTTGAAAACATCAGCAACATGCTCAGAAACATCAGCAATTTGCTCAGATACACCAGCATCATGCCCAGAATCACGTGTTTCAACCAACATTTAACCACACATCAGGGTAAACAACAAGCACACATCACAACAACTTACCGTTTTCCCCAAGCATTCGCAACTCAGCTCTGATACCACCAAATGTAACCCCCGTAGCCTGGCCTAGACGGTTGACCCGAACTACGAAGATTACACGGGGAAAACCAAAGTCAACCCGAAAGTCAACTTTGATTAACGACCCTTTTTTTTTCTTTTTAATCTTGTCTAAATGCTCATTAACCCTATATGTGATCACACAAACATCATACTCAAAGATCACAACCATCAGAGATCATTCAGGGACCCAATTGCACAAAACACAACTTTAGGGACCAAATTGTAAATTCTGAAAACGTTGAGGCCTTAACCAGATTTTAAGTTACCAACTTAAAATTAATCATGTTTCATGCATCTCGGCCAAATTTCAGCTCAAACGGACATCTCAAACTCATACAATTGCTCATACATGATTTAGGACCAAAATGCAAACATTTTGAAACACATAACTGCCACTGTCAGCCCCCAACGGTCAACCGTTCCGAAACGGGAGACAGCCCGTTTCGAAACGCGGGGCCGTTCCGCAACGGGTTCCGAAACGGGGGTCTGGCAGAAGCCTTTCCGTTTCGGAACGATGTCACCCGTTTCGGACGCCTGGGCTGCTTCGAGGCACCCGTTCCGAAACGGTTCACCCTGTTCCGAAACACACTGCACAAAATGCAGAATTTTGCCTATTTAAACATGCAATTAAACATCCAATCATGCTCCAAAAGCCACCAAACTTTGCCAACATGCAATTCAACATAAAAGAGGCATACTTGCATCAACAATTCACCAACATGTCAACATACATGAAAAGCCCCGATTTTAAGACTAAGCTTCCAACACAAGCAATCCATTTAAGCAACATACATCCAAATCAAACTCATAAGCCAAACCATGTTCCAACAACATTAACAACACAAAACCAAACTTGTCTAAACATAAACAAACACATACATCAACCCAAGAGATTCTACCCCATTGCCTTTATTAACTATAGCTATTAACCGAGACATACATCTCAAGTGGAGTCCTTCTTGAATCCCTTGCTCCTCGCTGTCCAAACTTCAAGAATCTGCATTGATGGACAAAAAGGAGCGTAAGCACATAATGCTTAGTGAGGAATGCTCAAAACCAAAACACCATCAATGCAGCGAGCCATAAATCACTTTTAAAACAAACTCGATTTGTTTACCAATGCCATGTTTGAAAACCCCTTTTCAACAACAAGCTCAAAACCATGCATCGCACGTACATGAAAACCAACCCTTAGTTTAGCAAACTAAGAAAACCCTTTTCAAAGCACATCTTGCAAAGAATCAACCGTTTAGCCAAACCATGCATAAACACCATATGCAAGCTAAACAAAACCTTGGAAAACACTCCCATTTCACAACATACCTTTCTTAAACTTGAAAGCCAATTCAAGCAAGAATCTTTTAAAACCATTTCACAAACCATCCAACACATGCATTAAACCAAAGGCAACATATATGAACCACAACATCATCATCACATGCCTTTAAAAACAAGTCTTAACAAGACTCCAATGCACTAAAGATATTTCATGCTCACATGCATCATTTTCCAAATGATAATCAACACTTGTTCAACTTAACAAGTAAACATGCATTCACAGGCATTATACACTTTCCATGCAACCATGCATCTTTTCAAGCATCTCATGCTTCACATGCAATTATGCATCAATTCAAGCATCTCATGCTTCACATGCAAATATGCATCATTTCAAGCACCTCATGCTTCATCACAATCAAGAACATCATATTGGCCTCAAATGATCAACCACATTCACTTTTCAACTCAACACCCAATCGGATACGCGGATTCCGAGCGTTGTCCCTACGCTCCCTACACCCTACCAATCCAAGGTCCTCGAATGGGCAACAACCTCCATTATGACCTCAACATCCTAAGGTTCCCATGTATGGACTTTTAAACACCACACAACCTTAGCTCTTCCCCAAGGTTCTCATGTATGGACTTTTAACCACCATACAACCTTGACATGCACAAGGTTCTCACATATGGGCAACACCTCCATATAACCTTTGCATTCACCGATTGGTAGTTGTAGAACATCACTAACGAGATCCGGGACACCCTACACAAGATCCACACATGGACTTAACACTGCCATTGTGATCTCAACAAGCACAAGGTTCTCACATATGGGCAACACCTCCATATAACCTTTGCTCAACCAAGGTCCTCGAATGGGCAACACCTCCATTATGACCTCAACCATCTCGTTAGGATACTTGAAGGGAGTTTCCCGGTCCACTCTTGACCACTCCACCTCCAAGGCGACTTAATTCACGGTGCACCCAATCCTATAGCCGGCTAACTATATCCGATCAAAGAACCAAGAACCACTTACATCACAAAGTTATATCGCTGCTAGATCTGAACTTCATAAATTACTTAATGAACAGGAAGTCTACTGGGCGCAACGTTCCCGTAATTTATGGTTGTCTCAAGGAGACAAAAACACTCGTTTTTTTCATGCCCGTGCTACTAGCAAGAAAAAGAAGAATACCATCACTGGTCTTTTTGACGCAAACAATAATTGGTGTGTTGATGATTCTGATCTTATGTCCATTGCATCCTCATATTTCCACGCTCTCTTTACCTCCTCCAATCCCTCCTTTTCAGATCAAATTCTATCAAAAATCCCTTATTCCATTACACCTGCTATGAATGAGTCCCTCACTAGGGATTTCACGACCGAGGAGATCTTTTTAGCTTTCCGCGATATTGATCCCAAGAAAGCCCCTGGTATTGACGGCTTGCCTAGCGGGTTTTTTCGACAACATTGGGATACGGTTGGGGCAGATGTCACCGCACTCTGCCTCAATCTTCTCAATGGATCTGCGGACATGGCTTCGGTAAACCAAACCATCTTGGTTCTTATACCTAAAAAAAAGGATCCAACAACTATGAGGCATCGTAGGCCCATTAGCCTCTGTACAGTTATTTACAAAATTATTGCTAAGGTCTTGGTCAATAGAATGAAGCATACTATTCCCTTTTGCATTAGTACCAACTGTTGAGTGTTTAAAAGTTATATTATTTACACCATTTTTAACCCATATTTCTACTGCATTCAAGCATTATTTATTGCATTTAGGTTAGTTTACAGCAAAACATCACAAATACATTAAAAGGCACAGTTTCTACTAAAAATGGCTGTTATTGCAGGTTGCTGCTATAGTAGATGGAAATGGCAGACGCTGGGCAGTGAAGCAGAAGAGCTGGAACTGGACGAGCAGTCAAGGAGGACGATGCTGCCATGGTAGCCGCCGTGACAGCAAAGGACGACAGTTTTGAGGAGAAGAAGCAAAGTGGACCTCGACAGATAGAGAAAATTCAGCCCGTCTGTCGTGTGAAAACCCTATAATTTTCCAAGCCCTAGATCAGAAGATATCCCAAGCCCAATGTTCAAGGAGAGATAATCCCAAGAAACAAGGAGGACGGCTGGAAAGTAGATTCCTTGAAGATTTAGTCTTTATTAGAATCATACTTTAAATTAAAGTTGTAATCCTTGTTAAATTAGATAACTTGAGCCCAAATCTTATATAAGTGCATATATCTTAACCTAGAGGATAACGATTACCCTAGCCTTCTCTCTCAACCTCTAGTCGTTTTCCTTCCCACACCATGTTCTAAATTCCCCCTAGGGCCACGGGTTGATTTGTAAAGTAGTTGCAAGGGTTGTTTTTCTTTTAGGAATTTTCAGTTCAATAAAATAAACTTCAAGTTCTCTTATTTTGGTTATTAATATCTTGCAAGAGCATCGGGAGAGCATTGTGAGGTTATCTATTTACTTAGCATCGGGAGAGTTAAGTATACGAAAGAAATAAGAGCAAGTTCTCTAGTTTATAGTTGAACTATCTCGGGCCTAGGGATAGGACGAGGTTAAGTGGCTAAAGAAGAATTCATCCACATCGGTGTTCATCCTTCGATTCACGCCGGGAGGTATCATCAAGACGTGATCATCGACATACTTGGACCTAGGGATAGGCCAAGGCACATCTGGGATTCTTGCCAAACTTGAAGTACGGAGTTGAGTGTTTGCTGCCGCGACAATCAACGGACTGCTGCCGCGACAGGTGCTGCCGCGACGGGCGCGACGACATAACTGGATTTCCTAAACTCTGCAATACCTGCACTACTGAGCAATTCAATACCAGCCCATTCTCTCTATCTTGATATCTCTACTCTTTTATTTACGTTTACTTTATTATTTTCGTGACAACTTTCTCAAACATCTTCTTTACCTTCGTGTAGTGAATTAAGGTGAAGCTATTAGCCCAATCCATGTGGAGACGATATCCGATACTTCGTATCACTTTACTACTTGCGTCGTGTATACTTGCACTACAATTGCGATAGACTATTTTACACGCAACAAGTTTTTGGCGCCGTTGCCGGGGATTGGCAACATAACTCTACCTTTCTTTTACTGCACTTTTCGTTTTTTGTTTTTATTTTTATTTTTCTGTTTTTCTTTAGTGCATTCAACTCTTGCTTTTCACAAGGTTTCTTGTTTATGCGCAGATCGAACCGAGGTAAAGATCCTGAGTATCCATTAGATCCAGAAATCGAACGATCATTCAATCTCAAGAAACAACTTCGTCACTTACTAGCCAGGAACGAGTACCTTGAGGAACAGTTAGAGACGATGGCCCACAATGGAAACAACCCGCCTGTTGGAGCTGTTATACCGCCTGTCGGTGACCCGCCTGCCGCTGCCGGACGACGGTCCTGTCGTGACTACATGTTGAACGACCATGTAGAACTAGAAACCACGCTGCCGGATATTGAAGTTGACAACTTTGAACTAAAACCTGTCATGTTTAGCATGATCAACAACGCCGGCCAATTCAGTGGTGCTGTTACAGAGGATGCTAGGGAGCATCTAAAAACATTCCAGGAAATCTGTGCTTCGTTTAGACTGCCAGGAGTTAATCCGGAGATACTGAGGCTTCGGTTATTTCCCCATTCATTGAGGGACAGGGCAAAGACTTGGTGGAATAAACTTACTCCGGGTTCAATTAGAACTTGGGCAGATTTGTCTCGTGAATTTTTATCTCATTTTAATCCTTCACATTTATCTGAGCGATTACGTAACGAAATTGCTAATTTTCAACAGGAAGATGACGAACCAATGCATGAGGCCTGGGACAGATTCACCACTCTTCTACGGAACTGCCCTATGCATGGATTCCCGGTCTGGAACCAGGTAAGCAAGTTTTATAATGTTGCCAACTTACAAACTCGTATTCGAATTGATTCAGCAGCAAACAGATTACTATTGGACAAAGACCCGGATGAAGCGATGCAAGTATTGAAAAATCTGGCTAAGAATGAAGAGCAGTTTCCGACAGCAAGAAGAGGGGGTAAACGGGTCCTAGCTGTTAAGGATTATGAGGCCGACAGCACGATGAAATCACAAGTGGCATACCTTACTAAGGAAATGAAAAAGCTCTTGAACGAGGATGCTCAACATGGATTTGCTGTCGAGGAGGTATGTGACATTTGTGAGGGAAATCACAGTTCGGAGGAATGTCCAATACAGTTAGAAGAGGGAAAGTATGTTGGAAATTACAATAAGCCGAATTACAACTCCAACAACTATAATCCCAACTGGAGAAAGGACCCCAAGTTTTCTTGGAGTAATCCTAATAATGCCCTGAATCCTCAAGCACACAACAATCAGAATCAGGGAGGACCTAGATTGATGACACGACAGCAGCTGCAGCAGTAGCAGCAACAGCCCCCAGCTGCCACGAATAGTATACTGGAACAGACTCTGGCTACGTTTATGTCTCAGACAGGAAATTATATTGAGAACATGAATCAATTTGTCAAGAAGACGGAGACATTCATGGATGAAACAAAGATGCGGATGACGAATCATGAAGCTACTCTGAAATCTTTGGAGACACAAATGGGTCAGGTTTCCCAACTTATCTACCCGAGGCAGACTGGAGGATTTCCTAGCAATACTGAAAATGCTAGACAGCCCACAAATGAGCAGTGTAAAGCCATTACTACTAGGAGTGGGAAGATACTACCATGGCCAGAGAAGGAAACTGAAACAGTGAAGAAACCAGCCTTGGACAGACCTGCCGAGGAAGCTGCCCATACAGGTAACAACCAGCCTGCTGCCGATGAGCCTGTCACGACAGCAGAAGCGACAGAGGAGAAAAATGATGAACCCAAACCTCCTCAGATTCGTATGTAGTGGGAAGGACGTATTGCTGATTATCGTCCCCCACCTCCTTTTCCTCAACGGATACAGCAAGCGAAGCAAGAATCTCAGCTAAAAAAGATTTATGATATTTTTAAGCAGGTTCATATTAATATTCCGCTGTTAGATGCCATTAGGGAAATGCCCGGTTACGCCAAATTTCTCAAGGATGTCATGTCAAAGAAATCTAAACTTGGGGAATTTGAAATGGTTAAGATGAAAGAAGGATGCATGAGTATTCTTCATAGGCAGCCACCCCAGAAAAAGAAGGATCCGGGGAGCTTCATCATACCTTGTGTAATCGGAGATAAATATGTGGGTAAGGCACTTTGTGATCTTGGTGCTAGTATTAATTTAATGCCAAAATCTGTTTTTTAGAAATTAGGTATTGGAAAAGCTCGGCCCACGACAGTAATTCTGCAGCTGGCAGACCGCTCTTATGTTCATCCAGAAGGAAAAATCGAAGATATTCTGGTAAGAGTGGATAAATTTATATTTCCTGCTGAATTTCTTGTTTTAGATTGTGAAGCAGATGAAAACGCACCAATCATCCTGGGGCAACCCTTCTTAGCCACGGGAAGATCACTGATTGATGTGGAAAAAGGAGAACTCACCATGAGAGTGAACGATCAAGAGATTAAGTTGAATGTTCTCCAAGCTATGAAGCATGTTGATGCAGACGAGGAATGCAAAGCTATCACTGAAGTTACCTTTGTTCAACCCTGCATCAGGACGGGCTGTCACGACATCAAAATTGGTCAATGCCTCGACAGCCACCTACAGGACTGTCACGACAGCACTGACGACAGCAACTCCTCAAAATCCGATACATCTGATACTGAAGATCAGGAGGAGGTAAACTGGATAGGCGATCGTCCAGGTAAGTTATTCGAACCTTTAAATTATACTTCGGATAACCATGCAATCCAAAAGACATCTACTGTTGAGCCCCCTGTTTTAGAACTGAAGCCCCGGCCAGGGCAGTTAAAATATGCTTTTCTTGGTTCAAATGATACGTTGCCCGTAATCATCTCTTCCAAGTTGATGCAGGAACAGGAACAACAGCTAATAGGGATGCTGCGGCAGCACAAAAAGGCAATTGGATGGACGATAGCTGATATTCAAGGCATTAGTCCGGCATTATGCATGCATAAAATCCTTTTAGAGGAAGATCATAAGCCGACTATAGATGCTCAAAGGCGGCTAAACCATGCGATGAAAGAGGTGGTGCGTAAAGAGATAATCAAATGGTTAGATGCTGGTATAATTTACGCCATCTCGGACAGCAAATGGGTGAGCCCGGTGCAATGCGTTCCTAAGAAAGGAGGAATGACCGTGGTGACCAACGAAAACAATGAGTTAATCCCAACCAGGACTGTGACCGGTTGGAGGGTTTGTATGGACTATCGGAAGCTTAACAAAGCTACCCGAAAGGACCACTTTCCTTTACCCTTTATTGATCAAATGCTTGATAGATTAGCGGGTAAACCTTACTGTTGTTTTCTTGATGGTTATTCAGGTTATAATCAAATAGCTATCGCACTGGAAGATCAAGAAAAGACAACTTTCACATACCCCTACGGAACGTATGCTTTTAGGAGAATGCCGTTTGGATTATGCAATGCACCCGCCACCTTCCAAAGGTGCATGATGGCCATATTCTCCGATATGGTGGAAGACTTCCTTGAAATTTTTATGGATGATTTTTTAGTCTTTGGAGACGATTTTGAGAGCTGCTTAGGCAATCTACAAAAGGTACTTGAAAGATGTGAAAAAGCAAACCTAGTCTTGAATTGGGAAAAATGCCACTTCATGGTAGATGAAGGGATAGTCCTTGGCCATAAGATTAGTTGTCGTGGCATAGAAGTCGACAGGGCCAAAATAGAAGTGATCGAAAAGCTGTCGCCGCCGACTACAGTCAAGGGAATTAGAAGCTTCTTAGGACATGCTGGTTTTTACAGGAGGTTCATTGCGAATTTCTCAAAAATCACCAAGCCCCTATGCCATCTTCTAGAGCAGAACCGACCCTTTGACTTTAATGAAGAATGTACTGAGGCATTCAAGGTTCTGAAGGAAAAGCTGGTAACAGCCCCAATAGTACAGCCACCAGACTGGACACAGCCGTTTGAGATCATGTGTGATGCTAGTGACTATGCTGTCGGGGCAGCACTTGGGCAGCGGAGAGACAAAATTTTTCATGTCATATACTATGCCAGCAAGACACTGAATGAAGCCCAAGTGAACTACACCACCACAGAAAAGGAGTTGTTAGCTGTGGTATTCTCCATTGACAAGTTTTGTTCTTACATACTTGGAACGAAAGTCATAGTGCACACAGACCATTCTGCCCTCAAGTATCTTTTCGCTAAAAAGGATGCAAAGCCTCGATTGATACGGTGGATCCTGCTACTGTAAGAATTCGACCTTGAAATCAAAGACAAAAAAGGGACAGAAAATCAAGTGGCAGATCACTTGTCAAGGTTGGAGAAGGGACAGAGTCTACCAATAGATGAGATAAACATTCTGGAGACCTTCCCAGACGAGCAGCTCTTTGCTGCCGCAATCACTGCCGCGACATCCATGGCGGCAGGTACGTATTCTGAACTTCCTTGGTATGCAGATTTCGTTAATTTCTTAGTTAGCGGAATAATTCCCCCTGACCTTAATTATCAAGCCAGGAAGAGGTTCCAAAATGATGTTAAGCATTATTATTGGGACGAACCTCTTCTTTTCAAAATCTGTGCAGATCAGGTTATAAGGAGATGTGTACCACAGGAGGAGCAGAAAGACATATTACATCACTGTCATGCTTCACAGTATGGAGGACACTTAGGAGGCAACAAAACTGTTGCCAAGGTGCTGCAGTCAGGGTTTTATTGGCCGTCACTATATAAAGATGCACAAGTCTTCTACAAGAGCTATGACAGGTGCCAAAGAACAGGAAATATCTCACGGAGGAATGAGATGCCGCTGCAGAACATTCTAGAAGTCGAGATCTTCGATGTTTGGGGGATTGACTTTATGGGACCTTTTCCATCTTCATGTGGAAATCTATACATCCTCCTGGCAGTAGATTATGTCTCTAAGTGGGTTGAAGCTATCGCCACTCAAAAGAATGATGCCAAGACAGTTCAACGGTTTTTACACAAAAACATTTTTTCTAGGTTTGGCTTCCCTAAGGCGATCATCAGTGATGAAGGAAGACACTTCGATAACAGGGTTATTGCTGTTTCCTTGAAGAAGTATGGTGTCAAGCATCGGATCACGACAGCATATCACCCACAGACCAATGGACAAGCTGAAATTTCTAACAGGGAAGTTAAGAACATTCTTGAGAAGATGGTTAAGCCAACTAGGAAAGACTGGTCTTTACTCCTCAATGATGCGTTATGGGTATATAGGACAGCTTTTAAGACTCCATTGGGCATGTCTCCGTACCGATTGATTTATGGGAAAACATGTCATCTACATGTCGAGATAGAGCACAGAGCATACTGGGCAATCAAGGCAGTGAATATGGACTTGGATAGAGCAGCTTGTATTGTTGTTCAATTCTAGACTGAAACTTTTCCCAGGGAAACTAAAATCTAGATGGTCTGGCCCGTTCCAAGTTGTACAGGTTTTTCACCATGGTGTCATCACAATCCGATCATTAAAAGACGGGCACCAATTCAAAGTCAACGGACAGCGCCTCAAGCATTATCAGGGGACTGAAGCCCCAGGAATGCAGGAAGTGGTTACCTTAGGAGATGCCCCACCTGTCATCCCTAATTTAACCTAAATTTTATTTTCATTTATTTTTATTATTTATTATTTATTAGGAAATAAGGTTTATTTTAATTTGAATAATGTTTTTGTATTTATTGTTTTTAGGAAATAAAGGAGTCAAGAAGAACAGGAGAAGTGAACTCAGCCCACCATCCATCCATCAGCCTAACAAAGCCCAATATTGAAGCCTGTCGTTACAGCTGCCACGACAGACGCGGAAAATACAGGCTGTCATCACGCTGTCACGACAGACGCGGAAACATGTCACAGACGCGGAACATGTGTCAGACGTGTCAGACACGCTAAAGCTCAACAGCCGGCCCCATTATTCACGTCTGTCGTTATAGTTTCAACGGGCAGCAAATCCTTTTCTATATAACCCCGTTTCATTTTCATTTTCACTCACTTCTGCCTTTCTTACTTGCTCTCCCTCTTTAGTTTTCATTTGCTTTCTTTATATTTTCCACAACCCTTGCACAAATATGTCTTCTAGGAAAACCCAACGCAATGCTGCCTCTACTTCTTCACCGACAGCAACTCCCCCATGTTCCTTTGCCACCAGAGATATGTGGGGAGAGAGAGGCTTTATCTATACACCGAAGGTGGAGAATATGGGCCTCATGCCATTCATAGCCCGAAAGGTTAGAGCTTTATTGTGGCAAACATTTGCGGAACAGCCGGAGGAAATGAATGTGACACTCGTAAGAGAATTCTATGCTGCCATCAGCAGCAAGACCGCGACGGCAGTGAGTGTTCGAGGAAAAGAAGTGTCGTTTCAAGCAGAGTACATCAACTCCTTATATGGCCTCTACATCGGCCACAATGACGATGCACACCAGCAGTTCCTCAACACATTAGACGCTGCTGCCTATGACGCTGTCATGGCAGATCTGACCGATGAGGGAACCCAATGGAATACCAGCCGGAAAAATCCACGAACGGTGAAACGGACCCAGCTGCTGCCGGAGGCAAAGTTATGGAATGCCTTCATAAAAAAAAGGATCATGCCATCATCCCACCATAACACCGTCGACCAGCAAAGGTTAGCATTGATACACTCTATTTTACATGAACGGCCCATTAATGTGGGTAGTTATATCCGAGAGAGCATTTTGGAATGTGCACATCGACCGACGGGCCTCCTTTTCCTCCCATACCTCATCACTTCGCTCTGCCGCGACCATAACATACCGGAAGTACGCACTGACTTAGTAGTCAAAGGACGAGGTTGGACGGAAAAGAATATCCCCAGCCTTATGGAGCTGACCGTAGCTACCCCTCTGACATCATTCAACCCCGCTGCCGCCACAGCTGAAATAACAGAGCAGCAAAATACTGAACCTGCCGCCACAGCAGCTGCTCTGACAGACTCCTCCACCCAGATACTAGCTGCCATTCAAAAGTTGGAGGAAAGACAGTTGGGCTTAATGACCTTCATCAGGGACTTTACCGCCTCTACGGTAACTTTTATTCAAAGCACTTTAAATTTCCCTGATGCTGCTTTCCCTACTTTTCCTGCTCATTACTTTACTGTCACTACCCCTGTCCACACTCCTACACCTGCTGCTACCCCACGAACACCATCTGCCACCTCCACACCATCGCCTGCCCCGACAGCACCAGGAAACACTCATGCTGAACCATCTGCCCGAGGCACAAAACGACGTACGACATCGGAGGATCTTGCTGCCTTTGTTGCTGGGTTCTCCTCCTCTTCTGTTTGGGCAGCCAGTGATGACGAACCCTCTATTAAGAGGAATCTGTCAAAGGAGTTCTCACCGGTGAAGAAGCAGAAGCGGGTGGCAGACAAACAGAACATACCAACAGCCGATAGCAGCAATGGTGAGAGCAGCAGCAGTTCTGCAGTTCAGGTTGTAGAGCAACCCCCTCAAATTTCCCCAATCAGAATCCAGCCACCACGGGAGGTCAAGAACACATCTGCCTCCCCCGTGCCCCAGCCAGCTCCGAGAGCTAGAGCCCGCCGCCAGATCAGACTCAGCAGTAGCAGTGAAGACAGCGATTAAAATTTAAGTGTCTTATCTTATTATTGCTGCCTGCTATATTTTGTGATGTACTGCCTTTATCTGTTTTCATTTTTATTTTGTCATTTGCATTGAGGGCAATGCAACCCTCGAGTTTGGGGGTGACATCCCTCCATAGTAATGGAGTCCATCTTAGTTGTTAAAATTTGTGTCTTTTACTTAGTTTATTTTTTTCAAAAAAAAGGAAGATGAAAATATTGAAAATTTTGGCTGAAGACTGTGAACTGAACTTACCTGCTGTGACAGCCCTGTCGTGGTAGTGACTTTAGGATAGTTTTAGGAGAAGTTTAGATCCTTTCTATAGTTCTAATAACTTAAACACCATTGTGACTGTTATACTGCTTAGACTTCTTTTAGCCAAACTAGAATAGAAAACTTAGCACTTAGAGTAGAAAAGAGACTAGACTCTCAGGAAACCTAGAGGTGCCCACCACTGGCTCTAGGCTGATAACCAGAGAAAAACTTCTAGAGGTGCCTATCACCGGCTCTAGACAGTTAACTAGAGGTGCCTGAAATACTGACTCTAGTAGAAAAGAGAAGAAATTAGAAAAAAGGGAAATAACTAGAGGTGCCCGATTCTGGCTCTAGTAAGAAAAAGAAAAACTCTAAACAAACTAAAGAATAATATTCTAGTGAAACTAAGAGAGTCTTGGCATATAACTGTTCACAAGCATGCACACACTGCACGAGGACTATAGAGAGATTCCGGACAGATCCTAGATTATCCGACAGGGTGCTGCCGTCACAGGGAACGAACGACGGGTAAGGGAAAGTTCACTATTTGAAAGCCAAAACAAAAATATTTCATTTTTCTTTTAGGTCTTAGTTGCTTGAGGACAAGCAAAAACTTGAGTTTGGGGGTGTGTTGAGTGTTTAAAAGTTCTATTATTTACACCCTTTTTAACCCATATTTCTGCTGCATTCAAGCATTATTTATTGCATTTAGGTTAGTTTACAGCAAAACATCACAAATACATTAAAAGGCACAGTTTCTACTAAAAATGGTTGTTATTGCAGGTTGCTGCTGTAGCAGATGGAAAGGGCAGACGCTGGGCAGTGAAGCAGAAGAGCTGGAACTGGACGAGCAGTCAAGGAGGACGATGCTGCCATGGTAGCCGCCGTGACAGCAAAGGACGACAGCAGTTTTGAGGAGAAGAAGCAAAGTGGACCTCGACAGATAGAGAAAATTCAGTCCGTCTGTCGTGTGAAAACCCTATAATTTTCCAAGCCCTAGATCAGAAGATATCCCAAGCCCAAAGTTCAAGGAGAGATAATCCCAAGAAACAAGGCGGACGGCTGGAAAGTAGATTCCTTGAAGATTTAGTCTTTATTAGAATCATACTTTAAATTAAAGTTGTAATCCTTGTTAAATTAGATAACTTGAGCCCAAAGCTTATATAAGGGCATATATCTTAACTTAGAGGATAACCGATTACCCTAGCCTTCTCTCTCAACCTCTAGTCGTTTTCCTTCCCACACCATGTTCTAAATTCCCCCTAGGGCCACGGGTTGATTTGTAAAGTAGTTGCAAGGGTTGTTTTTCTTTTAGGAATTTTCAGTTTAATAAAATAAACTTCAAGTTCTCTTATTTTGGTTATTAATATCTTGCAAGAGCATCGGGAGAGCATTGTGAGGTTATCTATTTACTTAGCATCGGGAGAGTTAAGTATACGAAAGAAATAAGAGCAAGTTCTCTAGTTTATAGTTGAACTATCTCGGGCATAGGGATAGGACGAGGTTAAGTGGCTAAAGAAGAATTCATCCACATCGGTTTTCATCCTTCGATTCACGCCAGGAGGTATCATCAAGACGTGATCATCGACAGACTTGGACCTAGGGATAGGCCAAGGCACATCTGGGATTCTTGCCAAACTTGAAGTACGGAGTTGAGTGTTTGCTGCCGCGACAATCAACGGACTACTGCCGCGACAGGTGCTGCCGCGACGGGCGCGACGATAGAACTGGATTTCCTAAACTCTACAATACCTGCACTACTAAGCAATTCAATTCCAGCCCATTCTCGCTATCTTGATATCTCTACTCTTTTATTTACGTTTACTTTATTATTTTCGTGACAACTTTCTCAAACATCTTCTTTACCTTCGTGCAGTGAATTAAGGTGAAGCTATTAGCCCAATCCCTGTGGAGACGATATCCGATACTTCGTATCACTTTACTACTTGCGTCGTGTATACTTGCACTACAATTGCGATAGACTATTTTACACGCAACACCAACCAAGCTGCCTTCGTTCAGGGACGTAATATTTCCGACAACATCCTTATTGCTCACGAAATAATTCATTCCATCAATACTAGTACCACTAAATCTTCTCAAGGTGCTGCTCTTAAGCTTGATATGGAGAAGGCCTTTGACAGGGTTGAATGGACCTTCCTTGAAAATGTTATGACCCGTATAGGTTTTGCGCCCTCATGGGTCTCTCTCATAATGCGATGTATCTCTTCGGTCTCTTTCACTGTTAAGGTCAACAACTCTTACTCTCCCTTTTTCGCCCACAACGGGGCCTCCGCCAAGGAGATCCTTTGTCCCCTTTCCTCTTTCTTTTTTGCACTCAAGGGCTTTCTGCCTATCTCTCTGATGCTAAGCAGAGTGGCCTGCTTCCTGGCCTTGGTGCCAGCAAACAGGGGCCTAAGGTCAACCATCTCCTCTTTGCGGATGATTGTATAGTTTTTCTCAACTCAAAACCAGAGGAGGCTGCCCACCTTAAATTGGCCCTCCAAACCTACGCTTCTGCCTCTGGCCAGGTTGTTAATTTTGATAAGTCTACTATCTTTTACAATCCTCGTACACCCAGTTCAACCCGCCGTGCTATTAATTCCTACCTTCAGGTTCGCGAGGTCTCCAATCCAGGTGTCTACCTAGGGGTACCACTTCTTATTGGTAAAAATAAGACCTTATCCCTGGGATTTATACGCGATAAAGTTTATGAAAGATTGTCCAAATGGGACAAGCAACTTCTTTCCTTCAGTGGCAGGGAAATCTTTATCAAGGCTGTGTTGCAATCTCTACCTCAATATGTAATGTCCTGCTATTTACTGCCTCAAAACATCATTGATGATATGACCGCTGCCATCAGACGCTATTGGTGGTCTGGAAAAAATAACAAAAAAGGTTGGCACATGCTCCCCTGGGAACAAGTGTGTTTACCTAAATCAGCAGGAGGTATGGGATTTAGGGATCTCAATAATTTTAACATTGCGCTTCTTGGTAAACAATTATGGCGCCTTATTTGCGAACCAGATTCTCTCCTGGGACAAATCTATAAAGCTAAGTACTTTCCTTCGGGTAATATCCTTCATGCATCTCGGCCATCTCGTAGATATTTTGCCTAGAAAGGTCTATATCATGCCATGCAACATCTCTTTGGAGGCTTTCTTTATCGTCCTGGTATTAATAGCAATATTTGACTCCATCGCGATAATTGGGGAGGCTCTTCGACCGCTCACCTCTATGGGGATTATGAGATCTTGGATGAAGTCCATGTTCGTTGTCGTGATTTTATGATTCGGAATCAAGCAGCCTGGGACCCTGCTAAGGTCCGTGCGTATTTTACTACGGTCGATGCCGAGACTATTTTGTCTATTCCCATTATCAATGATACTCGAGATTCCATACTATGGAGTCCTAATGATTCTGGTATTTATTCGGTCAGATCTGGCTACCAATTCCTGCAACGCCCTCCGGAACCCAGATTTCGTCCTTCTCGAATTTGGAAGATGCTTTCTAAGCTCAAGGCCTTGCCTAAAGTTAAAACCTTTGGATGGGGCCTAGGATCTGACGCTCTACCCGTTGGGGTTCGTCTACAAGCTTTTACACCAGACTCAGGCCCCTGCCCTGTTTGTCACTCTAATGCGGAGTCTATCCTCCATGCTCTCCGTGACTGTCATGGAGCATTGGAGGCCCTCCGCTTGGTCAGTCTATCTACTTCTCTGATTAATAGTACGTCGGCCACCGGTCTACAATGGCTAGAGGAAGGTGCTCGCCTTCTCTCTTCTGACCTCTTTGAGCTTTTCCTAACTATCCTATGGAACATATGGAACCGGCGTAATGGCTGGGTCCATAATCGTCATCTTCAACCCCCGTGGTTAATCGCTATCAACTCCATTAGTCTTCATCGGGACTTCTCCGCAACTATTTCTTCCCCTACCTCTTCGTTGGCCTCTCCTCCTTGTTGGAGACATCCCCCTCAGGGGCACATTAAAATTAATGTGGACGGAGCTTTTGACCCTGTTACACGTGCAGCAGCAGTTGGTGTTGTGGCGCGTGATGAAGCAGGCACGGTCGTTGGCGGTTTGGCTTACCCCTTGGGCAGTTGTTTGGACGCTGTCTCATCTGAAGGGCTGGGTCTTCTAGCTGGTATTACCTTTGCTCAATATCAAGGATGGAGTCGGTTGATTTTCTAGACGGATTGTGCATCTCTTGCGAACAGACTCAACCTTCTAGGACCTAACCTCTCTACTATGGGCCCGACGATCTTGCAAGCCCATGAAGCTTTGTCCAATTTTTCTGTTGCTCACGTTCAGTTTGTTTTTCGCGAGGCTAATTTAGTTGCACATACTTTGGCCACTCATTCCCTTAGGACCATGGCGTCTTTGTCGTTTGGGTCCATCTATCCTGATTGTATCCGCAATGTTGTACTCTGCGAGGTTTCCCCTCGTTTAAAATAATTGAACCATGGGTACTCTTTTCCCCTTTTAGGTTTCTCCAGGCCTTGCGCCTAGAGATGTTAGTAGGGTTTTTTAATGAGGCCCGCTTTCTTCAAAAAAAAATATTCCAACGGGTCCATTGAAAGGCCCATTTAGACATGCTCGTCCGAAACCTCTACAAAAAGGGCCGCAAAACGAGTTTTAATAAAATTTTAGGAGATCATGTAATTGATTAGGAGATTTTCAACACAATTATATTACAAAACCTCAATTGTTGTACTTTTTACTCAGTTGAAATTCCAACAGGTCCATTGAAAGGCCCATTTAAACCTGCTCGTCTGAAACCTCTACACAAAGGACCGCAAAACAAGTTTTAATCAAATTTTAGGAGATCAAATAATTGATTAGGAGCTTTTCAACACAATTATATTGCAAAACCTTAATTTTGTACTTTTTACTCAGTTAAAATTCCAACGGGTCCATTGAAAGGCCCATTTCGACCCGCTCGTCCGAAACCTCTACAAAAGGACTGCAAAACAAGTTTTAAACAAATTTTAGGAGTTCATGTAATTGATTAGGAGCTTTTAAACACAATTATATTGCAAAACCTCAATTTCTGTACTTTTTACTCAGTTAAAATTCCAACGGGTCCATTGAAAGGCCCATTTCGACCCGCTCGTCCGAAACCTCTACAAAAAGGACTACAAAACAAGTTTTAATCAAATTTTAGGAGATCATGTAATTGATTAGGAGATTTTCAAGACAATTATATTGCAAAACCTCAATTTCTGTACTTTTTACACAGTTAAAATTCCAACGGGTCCATTGAAAGGCCCATTTAGACCTGCTCGTCCGAAACCTCTACAAAAAGGACCGCAAAATAAGTTTTAATCAAATTTTAGTAGTTCATGTAATTGATTAGGAGCTTTTCAACACAATTATATTGAAAAACCTCAATTTTTATACTTTTTACTCAGTTAAAATTCCAACGGGTCCATTGAAAGGGCCATTTAGACCTGCTCGTCTGAAACCTCTACAAAAAGGACCGCAAAAAAGTTATATTCAAATATTAGAAGTTCAAATAATTGATTAGGAGCTTTTCAACACAATTATATTGCAAAACCTCAATTTCTGTAATTTTTACTCAGTTAAAATTCCAACGGGTCCATTGAAAGGCCCATTTCGACCCGCTCGTCCGAAACCTCTACAAAAAGGACTGCAAAACAAGTTTTAATCAAATTTTAGGAGTTCATGTAATTGATTAAGAGCTTTTAAACACAATTATATTGCAAAACCTCACTTTCTATACTTTTTACTCAGTTAAAATTCCAACGGGTGCATTGAAAGGGCCATTTATACATGCTCGTCCGAAACCTCGACAAAAGGGCCGCGAAATAAGTTTTAATCAAATTTTAGGAGTTCAAATAATTGATTAGGAGCTTTTCAACACAATTCTATTGAAAAACCTAAATTTTAATACTTTTTACTCAGTTAAAATTCCAATGGGCCCATTGAAAGGCCCATTTAGACCTGCTCGTCTGAAACCTCTACAAAAAGGACCGCAAAAAGTTTTATTCAAATATTAGGAGTTCAAATAATTGATTAGGAGCTTTTCTACACAATTATATTGCAAAACCTCAATTTCTATACTTTTTACTGAGTTAAAATTCCAACGGGTCCATTGAAAGGCCCATTTTGACCCGCTCGTCCGAAACCTCTACAAAAAGGACTGTAAAACAAGTTTTAATCAAATTTTAGGAGTTCATGTAATTGATTAGGAGCTTCTCAACACAATTATATTGCAAAACCTCGATTTTTGTACTTTTTACTCAGTTAAAATTCCAACGGGTCCATTGAGAGGCCCATTTAGACCTGCTCGTCCGAAACCTCGACAAAAAGGACCGCAAAACAATTTTAATCAAATTTTAGTAGTTTAAATAATTGATTAGGAGCTTTTCAACACAATTATATTGCAAAACCTCAATTTCTGTACTTTTTACTCAGTTAAAATTCCAACGGATCCATTGTTAGGCCCATTTAGACCTGCTCGTCTGAAACCGATACAAAAAGAACCGCAAAAAGGTTTTAATCAAATTTTAGAAGTTCAAATAAATGATTAGGAGATTTTGAACACAATTATATTGCAAAACTTCAATTTTTTTACATTTTACTCAGTTAAAATTCCAACGGGTCTATTAACAGGCTCATTTAGACCCGCACGTCGGAAACCTCTGCATAGAGGACCTCAAAACATGTTTTGATCATATTTTAGGAGTACAAATGATTGATTAGTAGCTTTTCAACACAATTATATTGCAAAACCTCAATTTTTATACATTTTACTTAGTTAAAATTCCAACGGGTATGGCTCTCAATTCTCTCTCGTTTCTTTTGGGGGTCTCTTTTGGTTTTTGGCTTGTTCTTTCTTTTCTCCCTTTTTTTCCCGGTGGAATATTCCTATTCTTCTCCACCAATCCCCTTCCCCCACACGGCGCTTCCTCCTCTCTGCCGCGTTTGCAAGTCAATTGAGAAAGTTTCAATGCTTTATCCCTTGAAAATCGGGACGAGAAGACAGAGAGTCATCCCGCTCTCCCACCATTTCTCAGAAACGGTTTGTATTACTC